>JAWWMU010000180.1:10462719-10505938 GCA_035048155.1 Cinnycerthia olivascens | reverse complement strand
AGCCGGGGCCGCGCTGGCGCCGTTACCGGGCGGGCGCTTTGTGCGCCTTCCGGGCGCTCCGGCCGCGGCGGGAGGCTCCGTACCCCGGACGCGGGGATGGCGGCCGCTCAGCTGTTATTGACGAAAATAAGTCATGACCGTGCTTGTCTGCCGCTGCTGTGCCCCCGTGCGGGCGGTGGCCTGCAGCCCGCACTCCCTGGGCCGTGCGGCCGGTGCCCGCTCCTTTCCCCGGCGGCTGAGGGACATGGAGATGCCCATCCTTGTGGAGAGCCCGGGGAGCCAGGGCTGCAGTCACATACGTGCAAATGGAGAAGGGAAGAGAAAGAGCGACTCCCAGAAGACGCTGTTGCCATATCCATGGGCAGCAGGGCTGGATCTGTCCGTATTGGGAGCGGGGTGGGCCACCTTATAGCCAGTATGCACCCTCTGCGTGCAGTTCACCTCTCATGCGGGGATAACTAACCCTTGAAGAGTTCTAAACCCAGAGGCACATGTGCTCTGGAAGCAAATTGCTGATGGGAGCCTTGGCAGGCGGGGATGCAGCTCCCCCGCCGAGCAGGCTGTCATCCCGTGAGGGAGGGAGCGCGGAAACAAAGCATGGCGAATCCGTGGGGAAGCACCGGCGCCCCAAAAGGTTCCTCGCAGTGGGACCGCGGTCCTGCCGGGAATGGCAGTCCGGGAATGGCAATCCGGGCATGGCAATCCGCGATGTCCAGCTGTCGGGAGCTGCCCGAGGTGCGGGCAGTGCCCGTGTTGGCCGAGTGCTTCCCGTGGCAGAAGGGCCAGGCCTCCGAGCGAGTCGCTCCAGGGAAGGTGCCTTGCTCGGCGGCTTAGTCTGACGGCAGATGCGAGCTGAGCAGCTGCTGCTCAGAGCTGGATTTGCTGTCTGGGTGTGCAGTGCCGGAGCCAAAGAGAAGCTTTGTTGTGCAGGACATGGGTGCGAGGCTGTGCTGTGGGTGGGGTGTGCCTTGTGCCCTTACAGATGTGGTTTTCCACTGCCTTTCCTCCCGACTCCTCCAGTGGGTGGGTTACAGTTGTCTGGGTCAAGGAGCCGTAGTTTTCATCCTTATATCGCAGGTAGTGTTCTGCTGTATCCTGGCATCTCCATGGGCTGAGGAAACAATTTTTAAAAGCATCTTTTATTCAGCAGTGCATATGAATGTGTTTTTCTGAGTGAGACAGAAGCAGGATGCTCTTTGGGAATGAATAAGATTTTGCACTTACCCAAAGGAAGTTAATAATATAGAAATCAGCACTTTTGTCTTTGTAGGGGAGAGTTTGGTTTATTGTTTTTATCCTCCAAACATCCATCTGCCATCTTTGTGGCCAGAATCTTTTATTGATGATGCATGTTATATGTCATCTGTTAAGTAATAGTGATAGTGACAGTAAAGGGCTTTTATCTTTGATTTGTGTACGTCAGTGGTTTCGGTAAATGACTCAGGGTAATTCCTTTTCTTGAAAAGTTCATTGTCTGAGCTTAAGGGGAAACCTTAGGGGACCCTAAATGAAGCAAGAAAAATGAGGTTTTACAATAATTTAAAAATATGTTGAGATATTTAAAGGTTTTTTTTTTTTGCAAATGGAGGAGAGTGGTGAGAAAGTGGAACACACTGCTCCCCATGAAATAATGAGGATTTTTTTCATTGACTTAATCTGAAAAAGAATTAGAGCCAAAGGCCTCAGCCATACAGAAAAAAGTTGTGTTTATGTTATGAAACTTGACATTGCGTTATTTCCCGTGTTGTCGACTAAGAGAGACTGTTTCTTGTTTTGTTGTAGTTTTATGGTTTTATTATTTTTTAATAAGAGGAAACTTCTAGTACATTAGAATAATTGGATTCTTTGTATTGTGGCTGAGATTAAGGCCCTATATAGAGGCCATTGGATCAAAGCTGACCATTCAAATCTCTGAGGTAGTCTGTATCCTGCTAAGCAAAAGTCCTCACATGTGTTCTCTGTAGAAGCATGGCAACTTTTGTGCTGGGCTTTGCATTCCAGCAAAGTCTTGACAAAGCTGAATAGTCACAGAGAACAAAGTTGCAAGGTTGTTTTTTTGTTGTTGTTGTTGTTGTGAGGTACCAGTATTATCAGTGTATTTTTTTAACCCAAGTGTTTTATAAAATTTTTGCACCTGTAGTGATGGGGAAACTGATGTTGTATTTTTAGGTACACCAGTGTACCCTTCTATATTGATAAAACTTAATTAAAAAGGCTTTTAATTAAAACTATAAATGTTGACATAGTTTTTGGTCTGAAAGAGGTGTCCACATCAGAAACGTTACTGACCTTTTAGTTAAATTGGTCATTAATGTATCGGTATAATACATTATTATTAATATTTAACCATTAATAGTAATGGGTTAAATTTAGCTAAAACTTGCCCTTTCTACAAAAAGGGGTGTCCTGACAGAATGGGAGGGAAAAAAGCCTGTCTCCTCTCTGGAAAGAGCAGACTTCTGCTTAAAGAGTTCCTCTTCAAAGTAATTAAAAGCCTTTAGTGATAGAGCTTTTTTCCTTCCACCTTTTGCTCTCTCTTTTTAATCTTTTATTTCTCTCACTTTGAACTGATAAGCAGTGCCTGATTGTTTTTATTGGCTTCTGAAACTTTTAAGTGTTTTCAATCTAGTTTGGACTAGGGACTTGCAGCGAGAGAAACTTGGTGGAGTGTGCAAGGGAAGGGTGAGGGAGGGAATCCTGGCTCTTGGATGAGCTCGTATTCCTCGCTGTTACTTTCTCCTGTACACCCTTGTAGGTGCATTTCCTTACTCAATGAAGTTTGCACTGCTTGTTCCCTCTCTGGGCACCAGACTCAAAGTCGGGTGGTACTGAAGTGCCTTTTGTTGCCTGCATCAGCCTGGGCTGTAAATCAACCCCCCTCACACTGAAGTTTGTTTCTGCCTTTCTGTGTGTGTGATGGACCTTTACAGTTTTGGGCAAATTTGGTCAGGGAAGAGCTTGACCCAAAGCCTGAAGAAGTGGGTGTACACACTGTCTCATCTCTAATGGGCTGTGTATGCATCACCAGGAGACTGGAGGAATCAGAGGTAACGTTTTGGTTAGAAGCATGGAAGAGCATAAATATAGGCTAGCTGCTGTTTATTTGACAGTTTTCATGCAAAAGTTATACCTGGTAGAATGTGGCTGTGGGAGCTGTATCAGCCGTTCTGGTGTGTCCCTGTGCTGAGAGCAGCCCTGCTGAGCTCTGCAGCCAGAGCTCACACAGCTAAACCAGGCAATAACCAGCATTTAAAACACTCCTCTGGCATTTTCCTTTGGCTTTGAAGAGGCAGTTGGAGATGCAATAGGAGCCTTATTATGCTTTTACTTAGTAGAGTTGGCCAGTTATATTCAGTAAAACATAAACCATCCAGGTGAGGATCCAAGTGTGTTGTCTCTGCTTTCCCTCTGTGCAACAGCTGTAAGAGGGAAAACTGATATGACTAGGGGTGGGAACAGGATATAAAGTGAACACATTGGAAAGGCACTGGAGAACAGCATTTGAAATATTAAATACCCTGTTGACTGACATATTGCAAGGGCACAGCATTATGGATATTACATCCTTTTATTTCTTTAATTCCTGTCAATACAGCTGTACAGTGGCACATCCACATTATCATAAGGCATGTGTTTATCAAAAGAAAAAAATGGAACCTTTTCTTATCCTGTTCTCAACAATAAATACATGTTTTAGATAAAGAATTACTATACTTTTGAAGATGTATATTAATACAAGTTAGAATAATATAAACCTTATTTCTTTCATAAACAAGTTTTGCTTGTTACTCTCTTCTCTCGCCTGTCTCTCATCTCTTTTCCTTTATCCTCATATTTTATTTTTATTTTAAGCTATGTGTTTCACAAGTACAAACTTCAGTTCTGCAGAGTGTCTGATCACTGTTCCTAGCAGCAATGATCTGAATTATTGTTTTGTACTAAAGAGCTGCATTTCAAGCAGCTACATAATGAGAGCGGGTTTAAAGTCTTGTATAATAATGTGTTCTGTTGCTCTTTGTTTGGATTTTATTTCAGGGCATCTAGATGATGATGGGCTGCCACATGGATTCTGTACAGTAACCTATTCATCAACAGACAGATTTGAAGGAAATTTTGTCCATGGAGAAAAGAATGGCCGCGGCAAATTCTTCTTTTTTGATGGAAGGTACACTCTGACTCTTTTATCTTCTGTAGTCTTCCTTCTGCTTGTAGCAATGCAAAACTGGTCAACTTTGATTGTATACTGCTGAGTTTCTAGATAAGATTCCTCATTTAAAACTGTAGCTGAGAAGTTTGCTGCTGCTGTAGCCGTTCCTGTGGCAGCTTTGTGTGCCTGTAGTTGTTCCCTAGAGGGAGAATGCAGTGTTGTGAGCTCTTTTAGTGCTGTAAAGTTACGAGGTGATTAGAAATTTTAAGAAATGGGAGGTGGTCAAAACTGTTGAAAACCGTGCTGGCAATGACTTGGACATCAGAGTTCATTACTTCAGGTGGAATTCTTTGCCTTGTAGAGCTGCACAGTGAGTGCAACTGGATCAGGAGCTCCCTGTGCTAGCCCTCATACACAGAAGTAGGACCTTGACAGAGAGGCTTGCTTGCCTTCTGCTTTGTCTGATTGTTTCTCAGTTTAAGGACTGAATTAAGTACAGGTTTATTAGCAACACTGGTTAATCCTCTGCAAGTTGCTTGTGGCCTGATCTACTTTCAGAAAAGCCCCTATAATTTCCCTTCTTTTCACTGGGAACTGTGGCAGTGAAATTGGGCTACTCTGTGCCTATGCATGTGTTTTCTTCTCTGATCCTCATTATGAACACCTTGTAAGTCTTCCCTGTACCACCCCTGCAGCATTCCTGTCTGCAGTTGCTCAGAACTTCCTCCAAGGGAGCAGCAAATGTATAAAATGACACGATTCTTCATGGTTTTGCAGCTGTCAGTGACACTCTGAATAGTGGCTGTTAAACTGACAGTCGTACTGGGTCTGCTCCCTTCCCGCTCAGCAAAAGTCTGAGCAGGAGCAGAGGTATTGCACTGTCTCAGTGAGTCAGCTCCTTGTCTGTACTTGGCTTTGCATTTGCTTCATTCTGGGGATTGTGAGGTGGTTTTTTTTTTTCATGAGAAAGACAATATATTTATTCAGTTATGTAGAAAGTGATGAGACCTCCAAGCTTGGATGAAGAAAAATCCTCACTTGTTGGTTATGGCCTTATTAAATCTTCTCTGAGTAACTGAAAATCAGTACTACCCAGCAGCTGAGTTATCTAAGACAGTTTTGGTTTAAGTTGTTAGACAGCATCTCTGTGGACTCATGTACATAATATTTCTGTGTTAGTGGATAATCTTGTAGTTGCTGATTGTACAGTCAGGGGAACTGACCCACTGTTTTGTTTGTAGGGCTTCTCCTCCATGTAATCCAGAGTACAGGCAACATTTAGTGGGAAGAGTCAGGATGCTGCTGAGCCTTTTCTGTACTGCTTAAGTGTTGCTAACTCTTCTCTTTTTTCTTCTTTTTTTTTTTTTTTTCTCAGTTTTTATAACCGTTAAAAAACTGGAATAGCTGGCTGATGACTTTAGGAACTAGCAGAATGAAAATATGCAAAAATAGTCTGCAGTGTGGTTGTGGAAAATGGGATATTTTCATTAAGTCTAATATATTTTAATTTAACTAAAGCAACCTTAGCTGAGCAGTAGCTAATTACTGAAGATGTCATTTATCTAGCTGTGCCCAGCTAGCAAGACTAAGTTGCTTTCTGAAATGGATGGTTCAGGAATCAGGACATGTTGTTAAGAATGACCTGGCATAAAACAGGACATGCTGTTTCCATTAAGTGTGCTACGGGCAAGGCTGAGTGCTCACGAAGATGAGCAATAAATATAAAAAATGGCTCAAAACAGCTCTCCCTTTGCAGGATCCTGTGCAGTGGGCTAGCTGGTTTCAGCACTTGTGGGTGTGTTACCCTGGCAATGTGCCCAGTAGAGGCTGACAGCTGTACTGCTGTACCTCTGTTGTTGGGGAGCAGCTGAGGCCTGTCAAACACAGGACTGGCTGCAGTGTAAGCATTCTCATTTTTTGAATGCTGGGGAATAGGACCTGGCTGCCTTGTTTGGTCAAGGAGTCTCTTCTCTTTACTGGAATAGCTGCCCCCTTCCTGTTGATTAAGGGAATGGAAACCTGGAATGAAATATCAGTTGGGTTTTTTTTTCCTTCCCCTTCAAGAAAACGCAACAAATCACAGCATATTCTTTAAGAGAGAGAAGTTTCACCTCTGGCATACTCCCTGTTCTGGACTGTGGACTTGAACTTTCCTTGGTGCCAGTGGTTCTGGAGTGTACTTTGCAGAACACTTTGCACTATACAGGCAGACATGAGAGCCATGCTTGGCACAGAGCTGCAGCTGCTCTTCCTCCCAAATTGGAAACTCCTGTAAACTGACATCTCCCAGAACACATAGAAAACTAGTATTTTTAGGGAAAAAGTTTTCCATGCTCCTATATAGAGGGAGCAAGAGATAAATGGATCAGTCTGTTGATACTACTCCAATGTCCTTCCACAGATTAACTTAAATATTTTCCCCACAGTTAATATCACTGGTTTAAATTTTAGGTAAGGAGTATCTTCAGTCCCTTCTAGGCATAGTGGATAATGGGAAGACTGATAAATCTTGACTTTAGTAGAATTTATGTTGTCAAAAGTATGATCATCTGAGAAGCAAACCAGAGAAATACAGGCTTGTTCAGGGTTTGTATTAAAAAGATTTTGCTTATGAAAGACACAGAAGCTATTTATTTGTCTTTGTGCTGGTCAAGTCTTAGTTGCAATTATTATGTCTGGTTGCAGACACCATACTTTGAGAGCTTAAAAAGTATGGTAATAGCTCAGAAACTCTGAACAACCTAAAAGTTTCTGAACTTTTTATAACCCTTAAAAAACTGGAATAGCTGGCTGATGACTTTAGGAACTAGCAGAATGAAAATATGAATTCTGAACATTTTAAGGTGAGCTTGAAGGACATAGACTTCTTTCTTAAGGTATCATCCTTTTGATTTCCTTAGATGAGATGGATCTTTTGATCACTCTTTGGAACTTAATACAAAGAGAGATAACAGAAGTTTGAGTTACAGTAAAAGAAAATATAGTTTTTCCAGGACTGAAGCACTGTTCTAATTTAGCAGTGTTTTAGCTTCAATTAGTGCAATTAAAGGTAACAACACAGGATTTTTGGTGTTTTTCATTACATAAACTAGGGGTGGCTGCTTCTTAAAGAGTAATCCTACATGTGCACGCTATGTGTGTTGTCACTACAATGGAATTCAAATCTAGTGATCTGTGATAAATTAGAGAGGACAGTGGCATCGTTTATAGTTAAGTAAGGGCACTGATTTCTGGTGGTTCCCTGTGCTGAAGTGCCATGGCTATCTGTGCAGCTCTGTAGCAACCTGCATCAAGAAATTAATTTGACTAAAAAGTAAAACAGTTTTCCTGCCCCTTCTTGTTTTGCATCTGGTGTACACTGAGGCTTTTACAGTAATGTATTTTCCCATGGAAACATCATCCAGCTTGCCAAAGCTATGCAAAAACAGAAGATGAGGCTTTAGAAATGAGAAAGTGGATTCTGAAAAAACATTCCTTGCACAACTCTTGCAAATCCATGTGGTAAAACATGTAATGTGCTCACAGACACTGTTTGAGCTTATACCTTAGACGTCTGCATCTGAAAAAGAATTATGCAGTGAAAATATGTGTATGCTGACAGCTGGCTGTTAGCTAAGTGTGCTGAAGTAAAAGCTAAACGGGTTGTGTTCCCTTATGCTAATCCTAACATGAGAAAAAAAGTATCTGAATAGACCCTCTTTTGTGGTGATAGTAAAGGGTTTGCAAGACAAAACCCAAATGGAGTGTTTAGTTCTGTTTGACACGCTGTGTTCGATTTTAAGAGAAATACATGAAAAATTGCTGCTTTTAGCAGGCCCTGTACAAATGGCTGCTTAGTGTGTTGCTGGGGAGCTGATGCTGAACTGTGCCAGGTTGCAGTTCATGTCCTGTCACAGTTCATGTGTACAGCAGCTCCATTTCATTTCTCCAGAGACATGCCAGTGAAGGTCCACACGTAGCAGGCAGAAAATTGTAATGTGAGAGTAGCCTGCTTGAGCAAGAATTCCTTTGACCAGCAGTGTCCATTTGCTGGCTATTCCTGCCTACAGAAAATGCCAAGCATGTGATTGAGATGAGTGGTGCTGTGTCCATGCAGCACACCCTGATGTAAGGGTGCTGTAAGTTGTTTTCTGCCTTTGTAGCTCCATAGAAACAAGTTCCTGGTTTTCACCTTGGCGTTCCAGTGTTCACCCCTGAGAGGTGAACAGTTTCCCACTGCTGTTTCCTTTCTCTCTCCCTCAGCACCCTGGAGGGGTACTATGTTGATGATGCCCTGCAAGGCCAGGGAATCTACACGTACGAGGACGGGGTGGTCCTTCACGGCACCTACGTGGATGGAGAGCTGAACGGCCCCGCCCAGGAGTACGACAGCGACGGGCGGCTGATATTCAAAGGGCAGTACAGGGACAACATCCGACACGGAGTCTGCTGGATTTATTACCCGGTAAACCCGAGCTCCTGCTTTCCTTATCTCCAGCTACCCAAAAATCAGCACGCACCTCTGGGTAAACGATCTGGGCATTCTGATTTTGGATAATCCAACACAAAGTTAAAAGATTTTGGTGTTGAATGTTTGCCCAGTAGATGAGATTCAGTGAGACTGCAAGATGCCCTCCACCATTCTTGTCTTCCAGGAAATCCAGCCTCTTGGAAGTGCATTTATATATCATTTGTATGTAATGTAGAAATAGGATGTCTAATAGTTTGTGCATTATCTCTTTGGGAAGGCTGGACTAGTGATTCTGCCACTTTGTACTGCTGGCTGCAGGGGAGGAACATGGAAGCCATGCCAGTTATTGCAGCCCTCTGCTCTTATTAAAGTAGGAGGAGAGACTTTGTCTCCATTTCTGCGAGGTGTGTTGTGAAATCTGGCTTTCCCAAACACATCAGATGGAGCTGGTGTGAGAGTTGTGCCTCTGCATGGAGTTGTAGACAAGTGCTTTGCTAATTAAGCAAGCCAGTATTTTATTTTTTTGAATTTTGATGTTTTTTTATAACCATGCTAGTTAAGGCAATGACTGTTGTGTAGTTTTTAGGGAGGTTTTGATGCAAATTTTTAAAAAATATAATTCCTATTCAACCCTACACAGCAGAGTTGAACCTTTCAATCTCACCTTGTGCAAAGAAGGGGGGTAACATCTGCATGTAATTAAGCTGCTGGTCAAAGCCCAGTCTAATTCTGTGCTACATAAAGGCACAAGCTTTAGTTGCAGATTGATTTCTAAGTGCTTACCACCATTGGCTGTTCATTTTATTTACTGGTTTTTACTGTTGCCATTAAGCATGTATTAGGATCAGCAAATGCTTGGTGTATGCTGCCAAAAGTTTTTCAGTCCTAGTGTATGAAATACACATAGCTGACTCTTCATTTCATGTATCTCCTGCTTCATCTTCCAGCTGACAAAGTTTTGCTGTATCTTTTGGAAATGTGGGTAATTAGAGGTTGTTGATCATGCAGACTAAAGGGTGCAAGGTGTTCCAGAAAACCCCTTTGCCACGGAACCAGTTGTTTCCTCATGACTCTGTGCAGGATGCTATGTGCACAATTTTATTCCCAGACTTAAGGAAGAGAGGGAGAGGAGCTGAGCCCAGCCCCTCACCTCTCGGCAAAAATCTCCGTATCTTTGCCCTGCCAAAGAAACGCCACCACCCCTTTCTGGTAAAGACAGTAACCAGCTACACCCTTCCCCCTTCTCCTCCTGGCCACATCTTTTGTTCTCCTAAGTATTGGTAGTTATTGTTCTGTGGCAACAGATGGGACAAAACTGTGGGAGAGAAAGAAACAAAAGGAAAAATCCTAACCCCCAACAAGTGGTTAGACCTGTGCTAATGTATGCATCTCATTTCTGCATTTCCAGAAATAGATCTAACCTGAGCTGCAGGCAAATCACAGATGGCAGAGCCCAGGGGCTGAAATGCCTAAATCTTGGAGAGGAAAAATGTTGCTGTTGATGCTTTCCACAAATAGTTGTTCTCACTGATTTCCACCTGACATTGGGGGCATTCAGGGAATCATTTTCCCTTAACAGGTTCAAGTCTTTAGAGGTACCATGAATTAGCAAGGTAGCATTAAATCTTTTTTTCCTCCAGCACAGTATCACAGTAATCAAACTTGGACATCTGTGTAGCTGTGGTCCTTATTTTGCACACAGTACACATAAAACCTTCACCAAGTGAAATTGAATGTTTGTGTCACAGGGAAGGAAAGACCTTGGGTTTTGCCTATTCCAAACAACATATAAAATCAATTCTATCCTAACTGGAATGTCTTCATCCAGCTTCCTCGTGTGTCTGTTTCTCCCTCATTTTCATAATTTCACATCTGAACTTACTGCTTCATTTTTAAAAAGATGGGAAAACTCCTTTTCATTTACTGAGGGTGTTGCCAGAGAGTATAATAGATCTTCCCAACAACATTAGAGTGAATATAAAAGCAAACCTTTACTTGAAAGCTGTCAGGTACTCATATGGCAAAAACTGCGTGTGGTACAGTAAATTCACCATTTCCTAAGGTCTGTTGATTAGTATAACTATCATATATTGTCCAATTAAAAGGTTAGTTGATTAGGTAATAATTCCTCGGGTTCTGCCCCGCTGGAAGTAGTCCACAGGCTTCTTTTGCCCCACTTTTGTTATGTCAGGTCCAGATTCTGGTTGGAAAACAGAATGTCCTTGTAGTTGGTACTCTTCTTGGGGTAAGACTAAAGAATATTTTAGGAATGTGTTTAGAAGGAATTTTTTAGGGGTGTGTTTAGAAGGTTAGCTTATTGTTCCTAAATATCAGGAGAAATGATAGGAAAAGTAACAGAAGCTACAGCTACACATTTGCAATCTACAAAGCTACAAATGCATGAAAAATATAAAAAGCTAAAAATCTTAGGTATCAAGGATAATAAAAGGTAACTAAATGCTTAACCTTTTCTTTCTTGCCTGTACTCTCAGGATGGAGGCAGCCTTGTGGGAGAAGTGAATGAAGATGGGGAGATGACTGGAGAGAAAATAGCCTATGTGTATCCTGATGGAAAGACTGCATATTCTGGAAGGTTCATAGATGGAGAAATGATAGAAGCAAAACTGGCAACTCTGACAGCCGTTGAGGATGGGAAACCTCAGTTTGAAGTAGTACCAGGCAGTAAGTTCAGCTAACACTGTATTCCTGCTGCCAGCCCTTTGCTTGGTTCCTGTGATGTTCCTCACTGGAGACTGGCTGTGGTGACACAGGCTGTTAGTGAGGGGCCCTTTCTCCAAGTCACAGAGTTGGGCAGAGAGGAAGGTGGTCTTTGTCCTGGGAACAGGTGAGAAGTGCCCCCTGTGTGGTCCTGCCCAGCTGCATTCCATAGCCCTTCTCTCACTCCTGTGCTTACAGGCACAGTCCTGGTTGTCACACATCCCACTGCCCTCTGTGCCAGGTGGAAAACCTGCTCCATTCACCCTGGTTATGGTGCTACAGCTACAGCCAGAGCTACAGTATTTCTTGCAGTGAAATAACTGCAAGAGGAGAGGGTAGAGGGAGCCCCTGATTTGGTTATAGTTCTGTCAGCTGGGTTTGTGCGAGTCAGTGTTCACAATGTGAATGTTCTGGCACCTGCGTTGCTGGGCTGAGATTGGAATCAGTGAACCAGATTCGGTCATTGCGTAATGGTCTGATTCACCAGCACCCTTCAGTGTGTCTGATCCTGCTGGCAGAAACTGCCTGTGAAGGGTGTGGGGGGTAGGGTGGTCCCTTTTCCAGTGGCTTGAACCTGTAGTTCTTGGGGTGGGTTTGTTCTGAGGTGTATGTGATGTTTTGGAGGAGTGTGGGTTAAGCTGCAGTAACAAGCAGGGACTGTGCTAATGCATTTATTGCTCTACCAGCAAAAATTGTGTCACTTAATATAAAATAGGTACATAAAGCTCAGTGAAAAGATATTGACAAACAAATGCATGTGAGTTTATTTTTTTCATTGCTCAGTTATGATAGCAAATCAAAATTTAACTTAAAACTTACTTTGTAAGAGGGTACAGTTGTGCTTTGTAAATAGGATGAAGTTACACTCAGGAGGGAGCTGCCTTCAGCCAGAATAGATCCTGGTCACCAGGGGCAAAGGCAAACTTTGTAATATTCTGTTCTGTGGGGTTTTTTCCCATGTTATTTCCACCTTCTTAATCTATGTCCAAGATAGTCCTCTGGCATTTGTGAGAGGTGTGTAAGAATATAATTAGAACTCTACCACTGGGTTGCTTATTAGTGGCAAAAAATAAAGGACTGTAGCAAAGGTGCTTTCTAGTTACTAAATGTTATCTTCTGGCTGAAGTCTCTTCAGGATTTGGACTAGAAAATATTTCATATTTGAAGTAATCAAGTTTTTGTGTTTTTTATTTTTTAAATAAGCTATTGAATATATTATACTTTTAAATTTTGCTTTACTTTTAAATTATATTTAGAGATACTAGGAGGGTGAGTTTTGAAAGAGTATCCAGTCTTCCTCTACAAATTGGTAATTTGAAGAACATATATATCACCTTTTTGTGTTAGTGCTGTTACACTAGAATGTTGAGGAGCAAAAATAATCAAGAAGCACTATCTCAGTTAAGGCTTTATACAGGTGCAGTTCTGTTTAATACCTTTTTTTGGAAGTGTAACATTTTTTGCAACCATTAAAATTTAATTTTTGAATGTCTTGATTAAGTTAAGGATTGCATACTCTCAGTACTGCCAATTAGTTTATTTCCTTCATTGATTTCTGATTTTTTTAGGCCCTGTATACAGTTTTGACAAATCTACTTCATCCTGCATTTCTACAAATGCCCTTCTTCCTGATCCTTATGAATCAGAGAGGTAAACTTTTTTTTCTTCTCCTCATATTTCTTTACTGTTATCTATTTAGGACCTAATTTTGCAAACCTTTTCACATCTAAAACTTAAAAGATGTGTAAAGGTTTGTAAAATGGAAGCCCTGTGTATACCTCAGAGCTGTAGGTGCTTTCTGATACTCTGAAATACCTAAATAAGTGATTAGTAAAATGCTTGCTTTAATTTGCATCAAGTACTTGGAGATGGGGTGCATCACCTCTTGCTCCTCAGTGCATGTACAGAGCAGCAATCTCAGCTTGGGGGAAGCTCTTGGGGTTCTGATGTGTTATTGAGGGTGTTCCTGAATTGAAGCCATCTTTGTGGAGTAATAGTAGATTGGCACTTTAAAAAAACCAGAAATTTTCCAAGTCAGCCCAAACTTCCCACCAGATCTCAGTTTTGACAAAATAGAGAGAACATGTAGAAGGAGGAAAGAACATAGGGAAGAGAGGAAGGGAAGGAGTTCCATAAAAAGGTTTTGAATACTACTACTACTAATAACAATAATAATGATAATAATAATAATTTGATTTTGTTGTTGTTATTGTTATGCTGAAGTGTTGAGCTTTATCCCGGTAGTGTTGCACTTCTTGAGAACTAAAACTGCAGCCAGTCACTAATTCCATGCCCTATTCCTCTTGTAGGGTGTATGTGGATGTCTCTCTCATTTCCAGTGCTGGAGAAGGATTGTTTTCAAAAATAGCAGCAGAAACCAGTACAGTGATGTCCTTCTATAATGGAGTGAGAATTACACACCAGGAGGTAAAGAAAAGAAAAAAGTCAGTCCGAATTTTCATTGCTCCTCCTGAAATTTTCTTTTCATTATCTTCCCACCCTTGATTTACCATTTTCAATTAAACAGGAGTTTAATTGAAAGAAAGTGCACATTCACCTATGTATAGATTTAAAAAGTGTGGGTTGTTGTTTTTTTTTTTTTAATTATGTACAACCATGAAAAGCTTTATTTGCTTATATTTTGAATGTTGGGTTTCAAACTGCTGACGAAGTTGACCCCTCCACACAGACATTGGATTTTTGCCTTGCAAACTAGGTAGACAGCAGAGACTGGGCCCTCAATGGAAACACAATATCCCTGGATGATGAAACAGTCATAGACGTGCCAGAGCCCTACAACCACGCTGCCAAGTACTGTGCCTCGCTGGGGCATAAAGCCAACCATTCCTTCACCCCCAACTGCACCTATGAGCCGTAAGTACAGCCCTGGTCTTGAGGGTAGAAGCTGCAGCCTGGCTGGCTGGGCTCACAGGGGGTCCCTGGGCAGTCTCTGTCACCTCTGCTGTCCTTCTCAGCTCTGTAAAATCTGTTGGTCCTTCTGGAGCTCCCTTCAGCAACCAACCTTCTAGAAAAGTGATTATGGAGCTGCTTTGGCTTGATTCAGGACCAAGCCTTTTAACTCTCCTTTGTTTTCTGGAGGACCACCAGTGGTGGGCTGGGAGGAAAGAGTTTAGTCACTGGAGGAGTTTCTGCTCACCTAGGCTGAGTTGGAGATGGACTAGCATTACGGGTGCTTGATGTCTGTTGGGACTTACACCACGGAGTATCCTAAAGTTTGCAGCTTGTTAGTTTTGTCATGAACTTTATGGGTTAGTTCTTGATTGTAAAATGCATAATCACAGCTCTCTAAATCCGAGCTCTGTTAGAAATCCACTGTATTTGCTGAACTACTAATGCTTTGATAAATCAATATTTTTGACTGTATTCTTAAAATCTAAATGAGGTTGATTCAAGTCTGCTAATTCAATATCAGATTATGCAATATGGCCGTGAAGTGAGTGAATTCTGAAACTGTAAAAGGGGCTGGTGGAGTGTGTGCATTGAGAGCCAAGCCTGGCAAAGCTGCCTTTTCCCCTAGGTTTGTTCATCCTCGCTTTGGGCCCATCAAGTGTATCCGTACCATCAGGGCTGTGGAGAAGGATGAGGAGCTGACGGTGGCCTACGGGTACGACCACAACCCTGTGGGGCAGAACGGGCCTGAAGCACCCGAGTGGTACCAGCTGGAATTGAAAGCTTTCCAGGCTGCCCAGCAAAAGTGACATGGGAGCACCTTCTCCGTTCAGCAAACTGAAACAGAAACTTGGATCTATGCACCTTTATACTGAAAACTGGACAACCAGGGATTGTTCATGCTGTTGCATCATAACCTTGCATTCTGTGTTAAGAGATAAGTTCCTTGGATACTAACTAGGTTTGACTGTGTTACTCATAGCAGATTTAAAAATTAGCTAGCATTGCACCAGTCCTATCTGAAGAAATTATTTAATATTCTATACAAGATGTGGTATTCTTTGGTAGCTTCTGCTTTTGCACCATATGCAAAGATGCCAAAAGACTAGAAAGAAACTAAAAAGAGTGTATCGTTCAATTTTAGTCAGCAGACTTAGTCTTGCTCTCTATCTGCCTAGGCATTATTGTGCAACTGCATTTTGCATATATGCCACTTGTGATGATAACAGTAATATTTTGATATTCTCTAATAGTAGCATAATTTTGCCTTTTTAAACCTTTGATCTGAATCTTGCAATAGAGCAGTTTATTTATTAGCATATAGGAGGCTGGGTTTTAACTCCCCTTTCCTCTTGTCTGAACATTGTTCTTTCTACAAATCCTCTTTTGCAGGAAAATATCCTTTCTAACTAGTAGAAAGGCTTGTGTGTGTATGTGAGAGTGCTGTGTGTTGGTCTCTGTGGCTCTCTAAATAGTATAGCAACATGTCTAAACCTAATATTTATCTAGCCTGTATGGCTGGCTTATTTTTTTAATTTATTATTATGACATGCAAATGAAGCTGTTCTTTGCATGAAGATTTTGTCAGAAGGAGAAAACAGATATGCTGTTGAAAGACTTCCAGAAGTACATGTTCTGGAAGGCAGGCCCATTACTTGCATCAGTGTTCATGAGTTGGTTTGTATTTCACCTGTTCAGGTAGCCAGTCCTCAAGGCAAGAGATGGTTGGACCTGCCATGGATTCTCTGAAAGGAGGTGCATTTATCTGGGGGCAGACTGCAGTCCTTGGTGAAGGAGAGCTGTATCTTTTTTACATGTTCACTTGATGGAACAACATAGCCTTATAGCCATCTTCAGCAGTTCTGGTTTATGACACAGTGAATTAATATGATATGAGGTATCAAAATAAGATTTTTTTTTTAAAAAAAGAAAATATATTAAAAGATTGTTTTTGAAAGACAAACAATGAATGTAAAAACATCACTCGATGCTCATATTTATAAACAGCAGTCAGTCCATAGCTTTGTTGCAGCCAGCAGTGGGGGCTTGTGAATATTCAGCTGCAGGGCTATGTTCTGGGGTTTTTCAGGGATAGGGAAATTGTGTGGTTTTTCAGATACTGCACTGGTCTTGCCTAATGCTGTATAAGAGAGAAATAATGTATCGTCTTGGTCTGGATACTGGAGCCTTTCTGAGACTCTGATGTTCTCTTTTGGGTTTAGCAGCTTAGGAGAAACTCAAATGCATTTGCAACACTTTCTTTAAATGTTTGTAGTTTTAAAAAGTTTGTATATATGTAACATAAATGATTTGGGAATCAGACCTACCTTTCTATTGCAACACATTTTGGTTGCTTGCTTGAGCTGTTGGAGGTCTCTGGCTGTCTGGGGAGCTGGGCAGGGAGAGTGTGTTGGGTACCTGCAAGGCAGAAGGATGGGGCTGCTGCTGTGTGCAGTCTGAGAATCCTTGCTTTGGTACCTGAGCAAAGTGAGGACTTCCAAGAACCTGGGGCTCTGTTTAGTCCTTGTGGCTGCCAACAACATTTTCCATCAGCTCATCATTTCAGTTTGCACAGAAGCTCCTCTGTGCATGTGCTGGGGCTTGGGACAGGCAGGCTCAGGGTGCTGTGACACTCCTTCAGCAGTGACCTGCAGTGAGCTGACACCTCCCATCCCCTCCTGCTGGACACTCAGGTCACAGCTCCACGTCTCATCCACGGCAGAGGTGACAGCTCAGGGACTCACCTGAGTGTGCTGAGACACAACTAACCTCACAGGTGAGAGAGCTGGCAAAGGTCAGTCAGCTGCTCAGCTTCAGTAAATGATTGTCAGAAAGAAATATGCATGACTTCATCTTTCCCTACCCACCCATGAGTCGTTACTTTAGGTCATCAGCCACTTGCTGGAAAGCCTCTGGTATGGAGCTCTTCTGTGTATCTTGGGGATTATTGTGCCAGGATCATGAAGTTTGCAAAGTTGAGGCTTGAGTTTAGATGCAGGAAAGGGCAGGGGGAAGATGTGGCTGAACCCTGCTGGGAATGGATGGTAACTCCTGCCACAATCTTGATAACCTGCTTTGGACTGCTGGTCTCTCTGTGCTCACTGGGGAATTGTGCTTAAAATGTTCTGATCTCTAGAGCTCCTTTGCCTTCATTTCTGATCAGTCTCTGATTTTTCTGCTAATCTCCTGTGTGGAGTTGCTTATGTTTTGATAGATATGTCAGTCTTCATATTGCCTGATTTTGAGATAAATAGAATATAGGTGCTCCTTGTGCATCAGGCTTGAAGATTGTATCCTAAAATAGGGAAATTCTAGGGGAAAAAAAGGCACTGAGGTGTCCTGTGTCTTCTCAAAAAATTTGGTGAGAGTCAAGCAGATTCTTTTGCACATGTGTGTAGCCTGGTAGGTAGCATGCCACAGCTGTGGCTGTTGTCTCTGTTACCTCTGCTGTCCTTCTCAGCTCTATAAAATCTGTTGGTCCTTCTAGAGCTCCCTTCTTCAGCGACCAACCTTCTGGAAAAGTTGTGATTATGGAGCTGCTTTGGCTTGATTCAGGACCAAGCCTTTTAACTCTTCTTTGTTTTCTCTCTCTTCCTGGTCTGTTGGAGTGGAGATGGCTGGGATAGCTTTTGCCACTGGGTGGTGAAAGAGCTCAGTGTGTCCTTCAGAGGTGTGAGTTGGCATCCCCTGGTTCAAACACAGGTTAATTACAGAACTCTAAATAATGCCTTAACTTAGTCAGTGTGTTGCAGCTCAGATTCTGGGGCTCACTAGAGAGCATGACCAGCTTCACCAAGCTCCTCCTTGGTAGCAGGATGACATATCCATAGACACAAGACCCACACCCAGCCATGGGTTTCATTTGGGGCAGAGGAAGCATCACCTTGCACAGCAGCCTTCTTGGGTCTGTAGGATGCAGCTGACTACTGGTGAATATGCAATAAGTAAAGAAGCTGCACTTCTTAGAGTCTGGCCAAAGAGCTTTCCTGTGAGTACAGAAGCCAGGAGGAGAGCTGAGGCCTGTCAGCTGAGCCTGAGTGAGCAGCTGGCTCTCAGGATACCCATTGTGACTAAAGAATACCATAGGAAAACCTGGAATTGATGCATTTTTCAGGTACACATCAGTTCCCAATATCTGCCTTTGGTCTGCAGTGCTGCACGTGGCTTCTCTGTGCTGGGATGTTTACTTGAGGTCCTTTATGAGTAGCTTGTATCACCCTGTATTAGAGGCTGCTGATTGTCTCTAAAAAGAAATAAAATTCAAAGTGGGTCTTTCTGCGATGGCAGCACAGGGTTTTGTACCAAGGATATAGAAGCTTTGTTTTCTGGAAGTGGCTACTCTTGGAGACAAAAGCCAGAAAAGTTGCAGCTGAGAGCTGTCTGCTGCTGGGTTCACTCCACTGGTTAAGAGGGAAAAGGGCTTAGGCCGTGGAGAGGGTGTCTGAAGTTGAGTCTTGTGCTATAATTTTACTTTTGGGGATCCTGATTTTCTTTTAACAAACCTGAAAAGGCTTTTTTTTTTTTTTTCCTTTCTTTTTTTTAATAGTAATTATAAAAAACTTACCCTACATGAATACCGTTAAATCTTGACAACTGAAAAAGTCAAAGGAAATCCATGGAAATGGCTTTTCAGCTGTGAGAGCTTTTTGACTTTTTCCATGGTTGCCATGATATCCTAGTATCTCCTAGGATGGCCCATGCTTTTAATCAGGTGAAGCTCCTGGGGAGGTTTTGGGAGCTTTCAGAGGCCTTGGGGTGAGGCTGCTTGTTTTGGGAGCAACTAGGCAGGCTTCTTGACCCAGCCTTTCTGGATGCACAGGTGTTGCACACAGATGGCAGTGGGTTTTTTCCCAGGGGTCATGTTAGAAGCAGCATGCTGCAAGAAGCAAGAGCTCTGTCAGGGATTTCTCACCCTTTGTCAGGCACTGGAGGGGCAGAGTAGCCAACATATCCTATCTGGTGAGAGAAACTCAGAAATTACAGAAATTGCCACCCTTTTGTTTCCTTCACAGCTGTCTGCCCTTGCCCTCCAGTCAAACCAAGTGCCCAACACTTGGTGTTGCTTCTGTCCCAGAGACCTCTGTGATTTGTGTCCTTCCACTGGGTTTAATGGTCTTCAGGAGAACGCTGCCATTGCAGTGAGGTAACATTACACAGAGCCCAGTGTGTGCTGCTTTGTTCTCCTGTGGCCCAGCAGAATTGCTGCAGCTGTGGAAGCCTGAGGACTTCACCTCCAGGCTCTTAAAAAAGCCAAGTTGCTTTGGAAACAATGGTACTGAAATATCTCCTTACATGCTGGGGTGCTGCCTGTTCCTCACTTCCACTGCACTGCTGTGCCAAGAGCATCCAAGCAAGGAAAGCAGGCATGGGAGCAGCTTCAGCTGTGAGTGGCAATGGGCTTCACCTGCAGTGAACTTGTTCCTTTGGCTTTATGTAACGGAAACATCAGAACTGTATTTTTGGACAAAGAATTCCCAAGCAGTCTTATAAGGGATTTTTTTTTATAAGGAAAAAAAATGGTGCAAGATTAAGTGCATGTTTGCTTGCCCTAGATCAAAGGTTTTGAAACTCTCTCTTGAATGGACCCTCCTCTGTCTTTGGCAGTGGGATTTCCTGCCCTTTTTCTCTTTACTATTTTACTGTAACTCTCTTTTTTTTTTTTCCCTAGACAAAATACCTGTACAAAAATTATAAGCAATTAAATGTTCAAGCCATAAAATCATGAGTGTGGGAAGACTCACTTCACAAGTTTTAACATTTGTATGTAAAATGATGTTTGTATGAAATATTTTCATGGTAGAATGATATTTAAACAAAAAAATTCCAGTAATATCTAAACCAGATTTAAAGGGATGTCTTTTTGTAAGATGCAAGTGTAGTTGAATACCAGTAAGGAGGTAATTGATTTTTGTTTTTTTTTTAAGGGGAAATGCACCAAATGATCCTTACAGTTACAAATGGTTGTTTCTGCTGTTTGGGGAGGTATGTATGCAGCATTACATGCAGCCACCATAAATAATTGCAATAGCAAGGCTAGTGACATTTTTCAGATGTACCTCTCAGCTTGTCTCTTCATGATATCGTACAAGCGACCCATCCCTCCTTTCTGTAGATTCCCTTCTAGAAAACTTTTCCTACTGCAGCTGTAACAGATTTAACTCTAAGAACCAGACTAAAATTGTGTATTACTTAGCAGTTTCTGCTGGGCCTTCTGCTATTTTAATACTCTTTAGCCCATAATTACTGGGTGTCTCTGTTCAGAAGAAACTAAGTGCTAAAGAATAATCTTTGGGGTAAGCTTATACATGTGTTAACAGTTAACCCTGAAGTATTTAACTTGTGTACAGTACTTGATAGGTGTTTTATGACATTTGTACTCGAACTATGAGCCTTACTGAACATCTGTAAGTTTATTCATGACTTTTAAAAAACGGATAACTCTAAGAAAGATGTTTACATGAATGGTGATTGCCCTTCTTTTGATGTTATGAATGAGGTTTTTATAGTGTGTTTGGGCATATGTGCAAGGAAGCAAGATAAGTGTTTCTGGGGAAAAACAGACTTGACAAACATTTGTAATAAGTGAATTTTAAAGATTGCTTTAATTGCGCTATGAAGGCAATGCAAAAGTAAAATATTCAACAGAAAACCATTGTCTCTTCTTGTTATTTGCTATTTGTCACAGTTTGGGGCATCCTCTGACCCCTCCCCCTTACGTCCTGTGTGACCACAGTTTTTGCTGATGCACAGGAGCAGGATTTCACACAGTTAACATACTTCTATGCCACTTTATGTAAAGAGTGAATGAATACCTGACACCATTTGTTGTTTTTTTCCTGGCACCTCTGCTGCTTTTCTTACTCCTCTTTTTCAATGCATATAACATGGGCTTCAGTTGTATTGTGGCATGGAAGAACATCCTACCCAAAGTGTCTGTCATTAACTGTGGTTTCAAAGTGTGGTACATTTTCCTCTGAGTGCCTTCCAGCCAGGTAACCTGTTCCTGTGTCTCCTAATTCCATGTACACATCCTGCTGGGTGAGTGGTGGGGATGGGGGCAGCCTTTTCTGTGCCTGCCCTGCCTTCCCCTCCTCTGTGCTCACAATTGCTGAGGTGGCTGAGCCTCTCCTGCCCGTGCTGGGTGTGCAAAGGTGTGCAAAGATGGTGCCCTTCCCTCTCTGCAAGGATGCACAAGTGCCATTGTCACCTGAACCTTCATGGATTGGCAGGATGGGTGCTTTAGTGGTGTGCTTGTTAGGATTTGGCTGGAGGTGCTTGGGGAGGATGTTAGAATCATAGGATTGTTGAATCATCAAGGTTGGAAGAGACATTCAAGGTCAACCAGTCCAACCATCCACCTCCCACTACCACTGTAACAGCACAAACACATCACCCAGATGCCTCTTGAACACCTTCAGGGATCATGACTCCACTGCCTCCCTGGAAAGCCTATTCCAACACCTGACTGCCCCAGCAGTGTAATTTTTTTTCTAATATCTAATCTGAATTTCCCCTGTCTTAGTTTAAGGCCATTTCCTCTGGTCCTCTCACTGCAGACACGGCAGGAGAGACTGACCCCCACCTTATCACAGCCTCCCTTGAGGGAGTTGTAGGGAGTGATGAGCTTCTCCCTGAGCCTCTTCTCTCAAACATAAGATGTACGTTCTATGCCTTTCATGAACCCTGTTCCCCTTCTCTGGACATGATCCAGCACCTCAAAATCTTTTTTAAGGTGAGCTGAACGCAGCACTTGAGATGTGGCCTCACCAGTGCCAGGTTTAGGGAGATGATAATTCCCTAGTCCTGCTGTCTGCTCTGTCCCAAATACAGGCCAGGATGCCCTTGGCCTTCTTAGCTACCTGGGCACACACTGGCTCACGCTGTACCAGCAGCTCTCCCAAGCTGTTTTCTGTCCAGCAGCACAGGTTCTTCTGCTCTTTCCAGCAGAGTGGGCACCGATGTGCCAAGGGAACTTTTGCCTGTCAATCTAAAGAAACTGATCACACAAGTCATTAACAATATGTATAATGAGTTTCATGGAATCTTCCAACATGGTTTTTAGATTGGAAGAGATCTCAGAGCTCATCTAGTTCTGCTCCCCCACCACGGGCAGAAACAGCTTCCACTCGACCAGGTTACTCAGAACCCCATCCAGCCTGGCCTTGAACACTTCCAGGGATTTGGCATCCAACGAGACCTCTGAGCAACCCGTGCCGCTCTCCCCAGCTCAGAGTACTGCACATGGATATCGTGTGAAGCAGCACTCACGGCTGCGGGGTGGGCAGAGAGGAAAAAAGGCTCAATTGCAGCGGGGAAGGGATGGGTGGAACGCCCAGCGCCGGCAGCCCGAGGGTGCCCGGGGCGGGGCGGCCGCTCCCGGCTGCGGGCCAGGCGGAAGGGGCCGGGCGGGGTGCCCGTGTCCCTGCGTGGCTCCGGGCACCGAGCAGGGTCTGCCGGGCTCGCCGGCTTCTTTTGGCACGGGCTCGGAACTCTTTTCCCTGGACACGGAGCAGGAGCTCTCCCGACGCTGCCCGGGGAGTGCCGGCCGGGCCGGTGCCGCTGCAGGTGAGGGCGCGGGGCTGCTCGGCCGGCGGGATCGGATCGGGACAACGGGGGGACACGGGGGGACACGGGAGACAGAGCTGGAGCCGCCCCTGGAAAGGACGTGCCATGTCTCGGGGAGTACCGGGGCTCGGTGCTGGCTGCCCGGAGGGAGCAGCGACTCCTTCCTGGAGCGGCGCGGAGCTCAATTCCCGAATGGGAGAGAGCCTGGGCACCCCCTGCGCCTCTGTGGGCAGCAGGAACCCCGGAGGGACAAGGGCAGCGGTGGGTGACCATCGCATTCCGCTCAGAAACGTCGGGAATGGGGTCCCAGCCACCTGCCAGCAGCAGCCCCAGGGATCGATTTCCCAAAAGGCCGCTTGCCCTCGGGAAAGCTGAGGAGGGAGTTGTGTGCTCCTGGTACCCGCCCTGGTTCGGCGTGGTGCTGATGATGCGGTCCCTTCTCTCTCTCCTGCCCAGGAAGAGCCATCCTCCCGACCCTGGGAGGCCCTGGCACAGCTCGCCAGTCTCCATGTCCGGGGGTTTATGTGGGAATCAGAGCAGAATGGATCGGTATCGATATTTCATCTTTAACCAGAGGAGCATGGTCGTGCTGGGGATGTTCCAGATAGCCTTCAGCACCGTGTGTGTCACCAGTGGGCTCATAGATGGCGTTTTCAGAACAGAGTCTCAACTGGGCAAAACCAGAGCTCCAATTTGGGCTGGCATGGTAAGCTGGTACTATATTTTCTATGTTTTGTTTTGCAGTATTTTTTTTTCCCTACTGCTACATACTAGTACTCATACTGGGGGTGGGAGGGAAGCCAGGAATTCTTGCCTGCACTTCCCTTGTTTTATGCTTTGAACTCAGTTAATAAAAGTTTCCTTATCATGATATAGGCAAAAGAGTGCAAGCAGACTTTCCTCTGGAGGAACTAAATTAAATCTTTTTCTGCTGGATAATGTAGAAAATGGAGCATAGTGACAACTGACATAGTAACATAGTGACAAGGGTTGGCTTTTTTTGTAGAAACATAGTGACCACAGAGAGGCCACCAAAGATTAGGAGGGGAACACCTCATCCTCTGTTCAGGTAGATGATCTCTGTCCCACAGCACAGTGCCCCTAATTTTGGTACTGCAGTGAGGAGTGGGCAGGAGGTGTCCCTGCTCCCTGGTATTCAGCACCCTGATTTATCCTGCTGAGCTATGCTGCAAGGCAATTACACTGAATTGCTCTCTCCAGTGCAGAGGCTGCCCATCTCCTTTCATTAGCAGCTTTCTTTCCTCTACAGGATGCATGTGGACCTGGGAAAGCAACATGCATTTTTATCACCTTAAATCAGACTTATTCAATCAGTTTCATTATTGTGCCCAACCCATAAAGCTCTAGTCAGCGGCAGCAGGGCTGTGCAGGTCACAAGTGGGCAAGGTGCATGTCACCCATGTCCTGCCCCCAGGAGATGCTACAGAGGAAAACAGAAGAAATGAGTTTTTCTCTTCCATTTCTGATGCAGCAGTTATTCTGATCTAAGCCTTGAAGACACAGGCTTTTCATTACTCTGTAGCAGTTTATCTTCCAAATCTGAATCTGTCTCCTGAGCTGCCACCCCTTTTTGTGCTCTGCAGGTGATGGGAGTCCCAGGAGTCCTGGCTTTGTTCTCCTCACAGAGGAAGAATCCAGTTCTTGTAAGCTAGAGGGGCAGACGGGTGCTTGTGTGTACTGGGTGGGGCAATCAAAGACAGTTTGTGGAGGGAATGAGCTCACTGGTCCTCCTGCATAATTAAGAGCTTATTTCTTTGAGTGATCTTCACGAGCTGCTGTGTTCATAAGCAAGGGGAGGATGCAGTGTTACCTTGCTTTCTGCTGCAGAAGACAGGCACTGGGCCTAATAAAAAGTAAAAATCTGTAAAATCACTTCATTTCAATGCTTTTATTTTGATGGGCTTTCATGTTGTTAAGCACTGTGTACACTAAAATATTAAATGAGTTAAGGGGTTTGCATTTCCTAGACAGGTTTCTCTAGCTGTGTAAACTCCATGGGAGGATATTGTTTGTAAATAAGAGATCTCTAAGACAAAGTCATTAGGCAGCACCTCTGATTTTTAGGATGCAGCTGTAGCTCAGAAACTCAGTGTTATGAAAACCTCTACTTGTCTGTGTTTGGCTTCTAAGTGACTCTTGCTGCTGGGGATGTTGTAGTGTTATGGTGGGTCAAAGGCTACCTGTAATGCTTGTATTTACCAAAGGACAGTTTTTATCCCTGCTCCCCTTCCTTTTCTCACTAAAATTCTCTATCTGTCTAGGTGAATGTACTGATAGTTGCTTCCATAATCTCTTGTGTTGCCATCCTCATTGTAATAGTTTATAGCTCCTTCACTCTGAGCTATGGTGAAGAAGAAGAGCTGAGTTCTGCCCCAGTCCACGTTGTCCATACTGTAAGTATTGATATCATGATTATTCCTGGGGAACATGACATCCTTAATCTGCAAAGAGTGCCAGGTGTGGCTTGCAAACAGAACCAGACTTCTAGGAGGGGTGACATTGGTCAGGTTGGCTGCTTTTGCTTCTTAGTGCAAAGGGGTGGTGTGGGCTGAGCCATGAAAAAATATTAGTCCTGCTCAAGAAAAGGTGTTTAGAGTATCCCTGGCCTGATTTGAGATAGTGGCTGCAAGGCTGGAATCTTTCCAGGAAGCACCTCAGGTGATAAAGTGATAAAGCAGTTACAGGTCAGCTGGTTAAACCTGGTGTTATTTCAAGTGTATCCTCCCCAGTAAGGCTGAAGAGAAGGAATGAAACCCTTTTTTTTGTGTCTCAAATCTACAAGCAATTGCTTGCTGTGGGGGTGAAGGCATTCCAGACAGATGAAGCTGATTTATTGCAGGACAAATCAAAATGTCAGGCTGCTATGAGGTGCAGTGCAGCAAGACAGTGTTTCTCATGTTCAGTGTGAAGAGAGCAGCCATTCCTTGGGTTTTCACTCATTGCCAAAGCTATTTCCAAACCCAATGCCGTTTAATCAGAAGCCTTATTTCACTGCTTGCTCTGTTTGAGGTTCACACTTTGTTTTTCAGAAGACAGAAAAACCTTAAGTAACACTGACTATGAATCAATCTCCTCTCATGCAATCACAGCATTCTTGCAGTCATTAGATTATTTTTTGGTGGAGCGTGTCACTTTTTGAATATGGCTTTACTGTCTCTTCTGTTTGCAGAGGTTCATCCTCAGTAAAGTTGTCAGGGGTGCTAACATAGCCATGCTGGCTGTATCCATCTGCAGTGCCTTTTTTGTGCTGGCCATGGCTTACTTGGGATGCCAGAGTCTTCCACGCTGCTCCTGCTATGACAGTGTAACTGGGATGGTGAGTGAGGAGCCCAGGGCACAAGTTTATTTCTACTGAGTGTGGGTGGGAGGGGAACAAACTGGGGAGAAGGTGTGTTTTTCTCCTATAAACCTAATCTCAGCTCCTACCTCAGTCATGCAGGGCTGCTTCTAAGAAATTAAGTGGGATATTAGAAGGGTTTTATATTTCTTATATTTTTTTCCTTTTACTATCTCCCTCTTATTAACAGTCTCGTGTAAGATACAAGTTATCTCTATTTTCCAAACCATTTGTGCTGAAGCTACTATGGCCCTGTTTCCCATAAATTCCTTCTGTCCTCAAAAACTGTTCCTTTCATCTTTAAGCCAACAGTTGCTTCTGGTGCAGCATTACAAAGACTTACTGGTACTTGCACACTGGAAATTCAAATTCAGTAATAAAAGTATCTCCTGTGCTGTGTGTGAAGTGTAGGGATGCTGACAAATGTAATTTACTCCTCATTCTTAAGGACTCTGCCTCAAGGGATGGGCCCCATTGTGTCTCTGCTAAGTGAGCTCAGTAAATAAATAAATACCAACGACTTCTCTGTTAGAGAAATTCTGATGATGTTATTAAACACAGTATTCTTAAATTAATTTATTATTAAATTAATTATTTTTTATTTAATTAAAAAATATTAAATTAAATCCAACCATTTGGTTTAGTAAGGAATTAAAGGGTGCAGGCCACAAGGCAGCTGCTCCTGACTAAAGACACCAAATGGGTAATTCTGAGGCTGCTTTAAACTTTCAAACTTTCAAAGTAAAACATGTTAGGAGCAGTGGTGTTGAGGTGTACCTTGAACAAATTTCCAGGTGAGGTATTTGATGGTGCTGTTTTTTTCATAGGAATGGTTGCAACCTAGTGAGGACCAAAATCAGGCTGTGGAAATGGTTTGTGCTGTACAAAGTGAGTAACTCTTGCCACCATGGATCTGGGTATTCACCAGGGATGAGGAAGGAACATTCGGAATAAGGTTTACATTCCAGGCCAAAATCCTGATAACCAAAAGGAACTCAGGGTTTTGTGCAAACGTCTGTACAGTGTTTAATGGTTTTCTCTTTCCTTTCTCACACAGGCCCTGGGGGGAGAATTTTTAACTTTGTGGATCGGTTTCCAGCCCAGGATGTAGATGCAGAAGAAGACACATCCAAACCTCCACCATATATCAGAATGACGTGACAAACTGCTCAAACATTTTGTTCAAATGTGGCAAGAGAGATGCAATGAGTTCTTAAAGGTGGTTATGCACTTTTCCTTGGCCACTGGAAAAACACACACACACACACAGAGCGAGTGAATGCCCAACACTGAGCAGAGATCACAGTGCAGGGGGAAAGATCTGCAGGTGATTTTGAACTTTCAGACTTTGTACAGTGAAAATACCTCATTGCCTCTGGAAAGTGAGAGCACTCTTTCCTCTGGCTTTTGTACTTAAATCACGTCCTGTTTCTCTAGAATTTGTCCTGTAGTTTGTGCAGCAGTGCCAGCCTTAGGCATTTAAATATTAAATAAAATCCCTTTTTCTTCAACTGCTGTCTCAATTTCTCCCTCTTAACTGCATGAATTACTTGGATGATAGGGACACACTTCATCCTTGAGTTTCAGAGTGTTTTCCTTTTCTTCTTGGTAGGAATGGGGGGCAAGTAAAGTTTTTGATGTGAAACCTTGATAATACCATTCATGTACCTTTGTCAAAATGAGGCTTCCGTGGGGTGTACATGTGTCACTACAATTAGTTTTAGAGCTGAAGTGTAACTGTAGAGTGTGGCAGGAACTGGAGCTGCAGTAGCTCCTCTTATGAAGTAACTTGGATACTCTAAATTCAGTTCAAGTTTTCCAATTTCTACTTTGATAATTGAAGGTTTAAAAGAAATCCTTATTTTAGGGCCTATTTTGCTCAAATTTATTACAGATCTAGACCAAGGCATTCTGTTGTATTTTCTCTAGGGGACCTCTTGGTCCTCTAGACCAAGGAACTACAGCTTCGTCAGGTTCTGTCATCTCCTGAAGTATATGGAATTCCCATATGTACTTTATGTTTCACTTTTAGGTGAATGTCAAGTGGTTATCTTGCCTGCAGGCCTTGAGCAGGGAGTGGTAGGATGATTTATCCCATGATACAGATGGACAGCATTTGAACAGGGCCTGGAAAATTAGTTCCCATCTTGAGAAAGTGGGTAGTAGGAAAAGTCATGCCCACCATGAGACTTGTAACTCCAGGAATGATCTCATATGAAATTGCTGCTTCTCTAATTGCAGCAAGTAAGGTGCCTTTCATGATCCCAAGAGAAGAGTTGATCTTGATTTATTTTTTTTCTCTAAAGACTGAAGTCTTTTCCGTAATGCTGGTAAAGGGATTCCAATACCTAAATGGCTCTAAGCTAAAAAGGGTGAGTTTAGATTAGATACAGGGAAGAAATTCTTCACTGTGAGGGTGGTCAGGCACTGGCACAGGTTGTCCAGACAAGCTGTGGATGCCCCATCACTGAAAGCTCAAAGCCAGGTTGGATGGGGCTCTGAGCAACCTGGTCTAGTGGAACATATCCCTGCCTGTGGTAGGGGGGTGAGGATGAGGTGATCTTTAGGGTCACTTCCAAACAATTCTATGATTCTGTGATAATTCTCTGAAGATGTTACACAGCTTTTGTTGTGATCTTGAACAGGGAAATACTCAGAGCCACATATTGAGGAGTCCCAGTGAACTCTGGCACCCCTTTGTGTGTAAGGTGCTTGCCAAGTGTATCTGTTACTGACTTTAACCATTAAAATTATTAATGTCTGGGAGTATCTCAGATCAAGAGAGAAGCCCTAACCACCAGGCTCCCTCCACAGCCCTTCTCAGGTCGCAAAATGCTTCCTCCACTGCCCAGCTTCAGCCAGAGAAGCTGTCCCCATCTTTGGGTGCTTGAGCCAGCAGCTTAACTTGGGCCTGCAGGTCCTACTCTGGCAACTGAAGGCTTAACTATGTTCCACAATAGCCAAATTCTTCCTGACTTTGGCTCTAAACACTTTCATTACTTTGCCTGCAGAGCCACAGAATGGTTGAGGTTGGAAGGCACCTAGTCCAACCCTCTCCTAATGTACCAACCAAAAACACAGCTGGTGTCTTGTTCATTTGAAGGTGTTCTCGTTTGAATTGCTTTAATATATTAATTCAAACGTGATCCAAAATGGGATGCTGTGCTTTTTTCCTCTGACATAGTGCCTGTCAACAGGCATCAGAGCACTGAGGGTGACTGGTCTCCTTGTCCTCAGATGCTTCTGGCACAACTCCACACCATCTGCAATGACTGCTGGGGAGTTTCTTCTTGATTAACACAAACTGCTGTTCATGTACATTAAAAGAAAGTCAGATTCCCTCAGAGGGTATTTGGCTCACTGATAGCTGAAAGCAGCGTGGCTCTGGTTAGTCTAAAACAGATTTTGCATTGCTAAAATGCACTGGTCAGCCTCTGCATCATTTCTGGGTAGGAGTTCTGGTCCCATACCAGAGTGCTGCTCCATACCCAGTTGCAGTGTGACAAACCAGGGCAGTTTGTTTGTGCTGTGAGTGTGCAGAGCAGCACATCACCAGTCCTTGTTCAAATGCTGTGCTGTCTCCATGGGCTCAGGCAGATAATTCCTGGGATGAGGGTGGCAGTGCCACCACAGCTGCTGCAGGCCAGGTTCCTCCTGGCACAGCTCTGGGGCACAATCCAAGCACCCAGCCCGGCTTTGAAAGCCCTTGATCAGTGTCATTTAGGGACAGGTGTGGCAGGTACTCTTCTGGCTGTGAAACAGCCTCAGCAGCACACATTTAAATCTTAGAGTGTAAAAGAGAAGTATGCTCTGT
Source organism: Cinnycerthia olivascens (assembly GCA_035048155.1). Classification (NCBI taxonomy): domain Eukaryota; kingdom Metazoa; phylum Chordata; class Aves; order Passeriformes; family Certhiidae; genus Cinnycerthia; species Cinnycerthia olivascens. The sequence continues at coordinate 10,475,976 of JAWWMU010000180.1, read as the reverse complement.
GCTACTTCTGAATAAAAATGTATGTAATTGATTTATCAGCAGCTATAAGCTGGTTTGTTTCTTACACAGCCCTTCTAGTGGTGCAACTGTTGCAGATCACTCACAGACACGTGATTTCAACAGTTCGTTCCAAAAAATGGGGGGTTTCCAGAAAAATGACAGCTGCAGAATGGAAATTGGTGGAAACTGATTATCAGTTTAATGTTTCTCCTCTTTGGTTAGTGTTGCAGAAAATGTATTCCTGACTGCAGTTTCCAGGGCTATATTTAGAAGCCCGTTCCACATGCGTGGTACAGTAGAGCCTGCCTTCATCTCCAGGGATATTCCATGGCTTCTGTCACCCCTACCTTTCACTGGGGGAAGTCAGGTGGAGTTGTGGACCCCCATTATGGACTCCAAAGCGTTTTGTGCTCATCTTGTGTCAGCATTGCTTTTATTAAGTCAAAGACAAGGGATTTACATCAAAAAGCCTTCTCTACCTCAAGTAGGCTGAGGCAAAACATTATCCTATTCCCTGACGCACAGAACAAGGCACACAAAATCCCTGGGTGGATAAAAGCAAAGCCTGCCAGCCTCTCCATTAGCAGTGGCCAGAGTTAATCACACAGTGTAATCAGAAGGTTAATCATGGAAACTGATTCTGGAAGTTAATGTTCAGCTAAGGGCAAAGAATATTTTTAAGTCATTTCCCCAACAGAAGGGGCAGGAAATGCAGAGGAGGAGGGATCTGCACCATAGTGAAGATCAGGGAACCCTTTCAGGCACTTCTTTGACAACAAGCTCGTTTGGGATTTCTTAAATATATATATATTAATATTTTTTAAAATGTATTTATATCTGAGTTTTTACTTTCCATAGATACATGTTTGCTGCAGCTCCCCCCCTGTGCTGCTGAGCTGCTGCTGCTCAAGGGATAGGGCAGTCTTTGCTGTGCACAAATGTGTTTTCCCTTTGCTGTGAGAAACCAGGGGATACAAAGTCACATAACCCACCCTGGTTTAGAATGAAATAGTCAAAAATAGAAGTAAGCTTCACTATAGGTACATGAAAATATTTTGAGTAGGGAATACATAGGTCTTGCTCATCGAACATGCTGCTGACTGCTAGGGAAAGGCAGGCTACAGAAGAGAGCCTTAAAAGAGCTGGTAAAGTAAAAAAATAGTCCTAATGAATCAAAATACAGATATGTTCTGAAAATAGGAAGTGGTATTTGCCTACAGCTGAGAGGAGGAATATTCCCTTTTTTGGTTTTGGGGGTTTTTTTCTTTTCTTATACTCAGTAGAAACCCCACTTAATATAAGAAGCACAACACACATTTTTTGGGAGTCAGACTGTGATTTCTTGTTTCCTAGGATTATAGAACCACAGACTTCTCTAGGTTGGAAAGGACATTTAATACCATTGAGTCCAACCATTGATCCTGATGGGTCCCTTCCAAACTGAGATATGATTCCATGATTCCCTAGCACTAAGAGTGTGGAAGAGTGGGGAAAAGTCCTTGAACTTACCTCTAACTTGAGGAGGGAAGCCCATTAAAGCAAAGAGCATTTCCCAGCCTTCCCAAGCAGCTTCTCCAAAAAAACCAGGAACTAATGTGTCTTGCACCTCTTCAGGTCAGTCTAACCCAAGCACATTATCAAACTGCACAGTTCCACTTGCCCTTTCTGAGCTGCTACAGTATTGTCACTTTTCTCTTTCTTTTCTTTCTTCCTTCCTTTTTATCTTTCTTTCTTTCTTTTCTTTCCTTCTCTTTCTTTTTATTTTCTTTTTCTTTTTTCTTTCTTTCTTTCTTTCTCTTTCTTTCTTTCTTTCTTTTTCTTTCTTTTTTTCTTTCTTTCTTTCTTTCTTTCTTTCTCTTTCTTTCCTTCTCTTTCCTTCTTTCTGTTTTCTCTTTATTTCTTTTCTTTCTTTTTCATTCTTCTCTTTCTTTCTCTTCCCTTCTTTCCTTCCTTCCTTCCTTCCTTCCTTCCTTCCTTCCTTCCTTCCTTCCTTCCTTTCCTTCCGTTCTCCTTCCTTTCTTTCTTTTTCTTTTTCTTTTTTTTTTGACAGTTACAGTTTCAAAGTTACAGAAATGGATGTTCTCTTTAATTACATTTATGTCATCTTAATTTTAAATTACTTTGTTTCATTGTTCATGTTTCATCTTCTGGCTTCTGTCCACTACATTTTTAAGTACACTCATCACTTTTTTCTTTAGTCAGTATTAGTTGCAGTATGTTATGTTTATGGTGGAACAGCACATGCAAATATTGCTAAGCCTTTGCCCCCCACCCAATAACCATAAGACTGATTCAGGATGATACATGGTGTTTTCAGTGTCCAAATACTTTGCTCCAAGCATATCTTACAGCAGTTGCTTCTGTGTTTCTTATTTTGTCTGATGCTGGCAGCCTCCCAACCCCAACTGACCCAAGTTTTTGCTTCATTGAACAGTTCTTCACCCATAAAGCCTGAGAGCTGAGCCTTAAAGCAGATGCTAGAGCTGGAATCCCACCAGTGTCATGTACCACACATCAAAAAGAGCTGGAATTCCATACACCACTCCCTCAAGTGTTGCATTATAATGCAAATGTATGCCTATGGTGATATGAACATCCATGTTTTCTGGCTATCATTTTAGATATATATCTTATATATCTTTATTTACGCTCTGCTATCATCATGTATATAAATAAAACACACTTATTTAATGACAGATCAAAGTATTGAAATCAACTCTTCCAGGTCGGATGCAATTTGACAGAAGCACTGAGCCTTGAAGCAGAAGACAAGGGCTGCCAGCAACGAGTGCTTTTCAACTGCAGCATCACAGTGACTCAGACATGAGCTCAGAGCTGAAGCACTCCAAGGCATCGTGAGGGTGCACAGAACTTGCAAACCCTCTGATCAGCACATGCTTTTCTTAATCTACAGCTGAATCTTTCATTGCTGAAGCCAGCAGCCCTTCACTGTATCTATTTTATGAGTGTGTTAAAAATATCTTGAAGTAAATAGGAAAGTTGTTTCATGTATTTTAGGGTCAGTTTAGTCCTTTCCTCTTTGTCTGCCTTTCCTTAACTGAAGAAAGGTCCAAGGCATAAAGGACTAAGAAGGGCAAAGAGCACGGCAAAGCCTCCTGAGCATTTCAAGTGTTTCCCTGTACAGGAGTGGGTGTGAAGGATGTGGGGATGACCAGGCTTTGGAGAGGATAAATGGTCTGCAAATGTAGCTTCTGCTTTATGACTCCTGATTTGGAGGCCCATCGTGATGTTTTTAGCAGCAAATCAGTAAGAATTTTCAGAAAGAGGGAGTTTAGCATATTGCCTCACACCAGTCTTCTTCCCTGCCTCTGACCTTTCCAAAGGGGCAGCGCAAGCAGCAAAAAATCACAATAGAAAAGGAAGTACTGAGCCAAGATCAGGGTCTTATGACTCTCAGCTTTCACATGCTCAGAGCTTCACCCAGCCTGGCCTTGACCACTCTGGGGTATGGGGCATCCACAGGTACTCTGGGGAACCTGTGCCAGCCCCTCACCACCCGCAGAGGGAAGAACTTCTTCCTAAGAAGAGCAGCATCTTTGTTAAATGCAGGGGCTTTCTTTTTTAGTGATCACTGGTATTGCTGGGAAATTTGTTTTCCATTAATTTCAAATGATGAGCTAAGGATTCAATAATTTGTCGTTCACATTAAGCAGTGATGATTCAGCAAGGCACAAAACAACCCATGTCAGTAACATTCCTCCAGGGATTGTGCACCTGTGCTGCTGGATGCCCAGTAGCTCTTCCTTGCCTTCCTTTGAGCTCTGGAAACAGCTTCCAGAACTCCAAGGAGCTGCCTTCAGCACGTGTTTCTCTCTTGCAGGTGGGAGTGAACAGTGAACCCCAGAACAGCCCTGGAAACCAGCAGCCACTCTTCCTCTCTCAATGTCTACACAGCCCTCAGTGATGATGATGATGATGAAGCCTCCTTTGGGCCCCCAGCATCAACAGAGAAAGGCAAAAAAATCCCACATGCTCGGAGACATCCTCGGAACAGTGGCATTTTTTTGTGAGTCCTAGAATAATGACAATTTCTAATGCTATTTATGACTTTAAATTTAAGATTACATGTTGGTGTTGTGTTGATTTTCACAGAAAAACCAGACTGCCATTTAAAGAAAGTATTACTAGAACTTTTAAATAACATGAAGTTCTACATTTATCTGGGAATTGCAACATTAGGCAACATCAGTCAATGACCTCAAAAGTAGGACTTGGGGGTTAAAAAAAAGTATTAAAAAAAAGTATTATACGTTCTGGTGGAAGTGAAAATACAGAGGGGACATGGAATATGACTTTCAATAAATTTATTAAAAGAGGTTTCATTTCTGAACAAGATGAGACTAGAAGAGTAATAGAGAAGTCTCCTTTAGGGTCTTGACTTACATCCAAGGTCAGTAATTGCTATTTTCATAACTGTTATATCACTTCCCAATCTTCTGGAATCTGAAATAAATACTGAACGCGCCTCTGAATCATCAGGTGGGTGCTTCAGATGCCTCAAAATCACCCAGAGTCATTGCAGGAAAGTACTGATAGCAGTCCAAGTATTATGACAATTTTTGTAAAAATTGTCACCCACGCAGACAGAAACTAGAAACTCCTTTAACTCCCTCACAGCATTTTTTTAACCATATGGAATTATACTATCATTCCTATTATAATTATTGAAAACAAGTGATAACAGTTGGTGGCAAAGCCAGTTTATTAGGTTTCTGGGATTGTGCCTTGCCTGCCCCCAACACATACAAAAGAACCCAAGGTTACAGTCTGGTAAAGTGGGAATACACATATAAAGCTTTCAGTACTCTGGTATCCATTCTGTGGGCACAACATCACCACTGAAAGGCAGGGAGCAACACTGAGTCCTGCACTGCTGACATTACTGCCTTCATGGCACAACCATTACAACATGCTTGGTGCTGAACATGGAATTACACACTTGAACACCATTTCCACACGATTTTCATGACAGGAGGGCCCTTATTTACAAGTTGGGATAATTCAAATAAAACATAACAGACCTGCAGGTGTTTCGGATCAAACTTAACAGTAAAACTGCAGCTAACTTATTTTCTTACCCCAACCCCCAACCTGACTGACTGGCTTTAAAATTCTTAATTCTGGGATATTTTTTTATTTAAAAACAAAAACAAAACACAAACAAACAAAACAAAGCAAACAAAAAAAACCTCACCACCAAAACCTGCTGACATATTTAGTATACAAATAATTAAGAAGGACCCTCAGAAAAAGGATTAAGGACATAAGTGAAAAATAATCTGTCCAACAGGACTGTAAACCATATTTACTTACCATAGTAAAAACATCAATTTAAGATCAATGTTTTTCTTAAAGAAATCATTAAGGACACTAGTGTTAAAAAGATGATTGTTTCTGAAACAACTGTAAATTCTAGTCATGTAAGGTTCAGAGTGAATACAAAAGCTCCCTCTTACAAATGTTTCCTAAGCAAAAATACTGTCACAATTGAAGCAGCTTTATACAGGAAAAAGCATTACCTTTTGTTTAGATTATTTTTAAGCATTTAATCATATTAGACCAAATTAATCGCTCTTTTAAAATCTAGAAAAAACTCAATGAATTTTTTTCTGTATAAGTTGCAATGAAATTACATCTTAAGAATTGAAATAGTTCACATAATAACTGTTATCTTGTTTCAGTAATTTGTTTCTAATGTGACCAACAGGGTGGCAGTTTCTGAACTAGCCCTTCCATTTAGTTTCTAGTAAGCAACACATGCTACACTTTGCCAATAAAAAAAAAAATCTTCATTTATACTTCAAAAACTAACTCACCAAGCACTGTTTGATGTGGCATGTGAGTGATGTCATAGATTGCATTCTATGGCTTACATTTCACTTTATGCAACTACGTGCAACTTAGCACCATTTTTATTATGAAACTTGACCTTATTACGAAACTTGGTCTTCAGATAGAACTGAAAAAAAGCAGTTGCAATTATGAGAACACAGAAAAAGGTGGTTCACGAGGAAGAATCTCCCTCATCTAACCCCTACTAGCTCACATTAGTAATGCCAAGGATGCCCTCCCTACACACAGTCACATACACGCAGGTTTTCAAAGATCTGTAACAGATGATGTACTTGGTAAATCTATTCCACATTTCAAGACCCAGTTTGCAAACACAAACTAAAATTTCAGTTTAGTTTGTGTTTGGAAATATTTTAAGAATGCACCACATTCCTAAGCGTTCCCATTCCTGAAATATGTTATCAACTTGGCTTTTCAAGGTATTTGAGCAGCACTCATGATCTCTTAAAGCCCTGCAAACCCTGATCTTTGAAAATGGGTATGCTTTTGCCAAATTCACCCAATCTTTTACTTACTCAACTGTTGTTACTTACCCTGAGACATTCTACTCAAAAACAGCACCTTCAGAAATATATCATTGAGTTTTAGTAAGATCAGAGAACTTATGGACAGACAGTCCCTATTTTACTCCAAATCCTGTGCTACACTACTTTCCACAATGCGGGCTAACATAATATCGTTTGGTACCACATGCTCATTATGAAAAATTAATGAAGTTTTAAGTATCAAATAACTGTCTAGAGATAGGGAGAAGTTAGTCAATTCCATTAGCACTGCCATGAAGAAACAGACCAAGTTGATAGTGGAATGACAGGCCAAATCCTAGCAATTTGCAGCAACACTGGCAGCCCAAACTTTGACAGACCTGTTATTTTTTTGCTTTTATAATAAAAAGGTACCTGCTTTCTAATTTGCTAGTAGCCACCTGATATTCCTTCATATGCCAAAAATCTCCCCATTTGCTGACCTAAAACCCGAGTTCCCTGGTTGACACAGAAGGCTCTTTTTCCTACATTATTCCAATGCAAGTAGCAACCAAAAGTATTAGTAAACTGACCTCCTATTTATAATCTTACCACAAGTGATGAGAACAACCTCAGGCAGCAAGAGCTCAGCTAGAATTGCTTTGTCAAAACTTGAGAAAGTGAATATGTTCCCACATATTTATAGCAAAACTTTAGTAATTCAGAAAGTACAATTACAAAGTGCAAGAGCATAAGATGGGCACATCTACACCAGGAAAAATTAAAAAAAAAAAAAAACAACAAACACATTAAAGTGCCAAAGAGATTTGCTATAATTGCTACCAAAACCTGGAACTTAGCCAAGATCATAATTTTGAAGCACTTGCAAACAAGACAAGGTGATAGCCAGTGACAATGTGACCTAACACCAGCAGGATGTGATAGGTTTTGTTTCAGGCTTTATATGTATTTCATCATGATCTGGGGGTTGACTAAGCATTAGTGGCTTGTGACTTTTAAGCTTGTGAGCCAGGGTCATGAATATGGCCTCCACATGGTCATTGTCATTGGGGTTCTTGGCAGAGGTTTCAAACAATGGCATGCTGTGAGTGTCAGCAAACTTCTGGGCCAGGTCCGTGGGCACCTGAATTGCACTTCTCAGGTCACATTTGTTTCCCACCAGAATCCGTGGTATGTCATTGGCAAGAAGGTGCTGTTTGCATTCCTCTATCCAGGATGGCAGGCTGTGGAAACTGGCAATGTTTGTCATATCATACACAAACACCACAGCGTGGACATTCCTGTAGTAGTGCTGCACCATGCTCTTCCTGAAGCGCTCCTGGCCTGCAGTGTCCCATAGCTGTATCTGAAAACAGAAACAGAAGGACAGGGAAAAATGTTTTATTGCTCATCTTGGAAAATAAATACAAATTACCTGTAGTGAACAGAGTTACATGATCACAGAAATCTACTCTTCTGAATTAATCATATTGACAAGTTTGTGCTAAGAAAACAGCTGCATTCACACAACCTCAGAAGCTTTGACTTTCAAAGCTGCTCACAAGTGAGGCCAGGAGGAATGATGACACAACTTGAAAGAAAATACAAATTTCTGGAAGCTTATTGAAGCCTGTATTTTTAAAGATTTGTAAAAAAACAAACCCTGAAGTCTTAGCAATAGCACTTTCATTTGAAAATTAAATATATATTAATTCCCAACACAACTCTCAGCTGACATGATTTTTGTTACTGCCAAAAATAATCTCATCTTCCTCAAAATTTTGTTGTTAGCATGACATTAACTTCCATGTAAAAGTAGGAAGAAATCAAACCATGCTTGATTTCAACATCACCAACAAAAACAGGACAAAAAAGTCTTTCCCTGCAGTGTGTTGGAATCAAACCCTCCTATGATGAACATCTCAGTTGCTTATTTAGTGCTTAAACTGGGACCATGCTATGGTTTGTATTATCAAGGCATGCTTAAAAGGAAGAAATAAAAAAATAACATTAACCTCCTGTTAGCTTAACATGTGAGTATCATTTCCTGGTACACACCATTCTGTCCAAACCAGACTGATGAACAGAGGTGCTGGAAGCTTAGTCAAACAGACATTCAGAAGAACTGAAATGCTTTCAAACTTCTGGGGTCCAGATTGAAACAAAATCAAACAAAATCAAACAAAACAAAAGCCTTTTAACACCAGCAGACGTAAGCAACAGCTAACAGAAATTTTAAATACATTGATCATCCTGTGTAATGGAAGCCTGGAGCCCTCAGAGATGTAGAGAATGCTACAGAACTGTGTAGGGTGGTGTTTACACAAAGCTGCTCCTCGGGAGATGAGGAGCTGCAATGCACAGCAGCCAGAACCCCCTCACCCACAGCACTGCATTACCTGCACACTGCCAGGAATAAACTGGAGTGTGGCTCCACCACACACACCTCAGTGACAGTGACACAGCTGAAAGATGTTTGATTGCTTGGGAAAAGCTGAGTCCTGGCTTCCTGTCTGTCTTGTACAGCTGACCCCTAACACCTGAGGCAGTTTGATTAGTACTCTGGCTTTTGAGCAGAAAAGTTTTTATCCCTGGGAATGGAAGTTTTCCTTGAGACTCAGAACTCAAGGAATACTAAATGTTCTGTAGACAATGAAGTTAAATTCAAAATCTAATCTGTTCTCATGGGAATTGCAGCCACTATGTAACTGCTGAAATTCTTCTCCAGTTACCACAGCTCTGCATTCCTTTGATCCAAATGTTTCAGTAAAACTTCTTTAGAAATTGCAGGTATCTTGAAAGTTGTCTTGTTTACCACTTTAACCAGTGGTAAACAAAAAAGGAAGCCCAAGTGCAAGGGAAATCTGCTGAGAGCAAGCAAATGCACCACTGGTAGAGAGGACTACAGTATCACCTAAAATTGTTTTGAAAGCGACGCCACTGGAAATATGGTGATGCTGAATAGAAGCAGATGCAAAGTTTGATAACAGTGACTGACAATAAGGACTTTTTCTTTAAGCATGGAGCTCATCAGGTTGGAAATTATTAAAATTATCGGAAATTAATTATTATTAAAATTAAGAGAAATTATTAAAATGGATGATAATCCAGATCAATCACAGGATGTTACAAATCAGTCAACCAGGCTGAAGAAAAGAGTAAGAGATGTTTCAGATGATGTGACTTTTTCTGCAACATAACGTTCAATCCTGTTCATCCATCCTCAAAAAAACTTCAGACTAGAGCAGGTGGGAATGGCAGCTACTGGTTGCATCAGGGGAGCTGAAAATTTGCATGAGAACATTGGAGCAGCTCGGCTTTTGCAGCCTTGTCCAGTTCTCTGCAGCTTTGGATCCAGACCCGTGTGCTGCTCCTGAAAGGGTCATTTAGATTGTCAGGAAAAGCAAGGCAAGCTGCCCTGGCCCTGATCCCTTGAAATGGTACTCAGCTGCAGCCTGGCTCATTTTAGAGTAAAGCCCCACTTTTTGCCAATTTTATTTAATATTTTATTTATTTATTAATTGTAATTTTTGGCATTACACTCTACAGTCAACTGACAATACCTCCATGAGTCCACACAACCAGACTGAAACAGGCACCTAAGTTTGGGTAAGATTCAGTCACACACCCAGGTGAGACACACTTCCAGTTCTGTGCACCTATAAACATCATGAAGTCAGGAGACTCATAGAAAACGTTCATGAATTTGAGAAATTAGGGGAAAAAGAAGTGCAAAGTGAAGTAATCCTATGTACAGACAGTACCATGTTAAGGAATCAGTATGGATAAATCTTGGAAAATGCTATGTTAAATTAATTTAAAGAGAGAGTTAATTTTCACAGGCAGCTGTGAGCTTACAATTCTCTACCCAACTTATTCACAGAGTAGAAATCAGTCATGCTTCAGTCAGGCAGGGATCTATCTGACTGTGTATTGACAACCTTGGGTAAAGATGGGGATATTAAATTAAAGGTTTACATAATGTGCAAGTGAAGCCTAAACTACAGTCCTTCCAAAATTTCATTTACATGAAGCATTCAAGCTTAAAGGGCATTATCAACTGAGTCATTTGCACTGAGAGGTAAATGCTTTCCCAATATTGAAAACTGCACACTTTAGAAGTTTCATTTTTCCCTTGTTCAAGGTGAACTTGAGGAAATAGTTCCATTTCTGCCTTCTGAAAAACAACACTGAAAATTTTCATGTTAATGGGTGTGCACTGGTGAAGTAACATTACGATTACTATTTCATTGTTACTCCAGTAACACTCATCTTCAGATGGGGACCAGTTTTTATAACAGTTCTTTAAAATACGTAGTTTGAATGTTTGGTTTAACAGCATAATTCAGCTAACAAAACTGTACAGAATCACCTGGTCACATTCCCTAGGAAAGACAAGTGGCATAAAAAAAATTAAATACACTGACTCAGCTATCACACCCCATCTTCTGATTCTGCTCTGTGGATCCAGAAAGGCTCTTTTCTAAACAAGGACTCACTTTGTATGCGTGGTTTATAACACACTGGTAAAAACATAACTGGCCCTAATGCTATGTCTTCTTTAAAAAGATGTGGGAAAAAAATTGTAATAGCTCAAAGGTACAGAACATGATGTTTGGACTTCTTTGAATTTCATGTGTGTTTTGCTCCTTTAATGTAGGTCAGTGAAGACTGACATTACAGTTTTCTTCTATTTTCAATGCTTAGATCAGCTGAGGAAGAGGAAAATTCAGAAGGCAGCAAATCCATTTGTTGAAAGTTTTAATTTACTCATCACATTTAGGCATCAGTGTTTGATACGAAGCTGTCAGCCTGCTGTACAAGGAACATACTTGTTCCTATATCCCAGAATTCTACACAATTGCCGTGTGGGAAACCATCAGTGAGAAGAACTGTGCTTGTGTTCCTGCCAATGACACAGCACTTTTCCAGCTGTGAAGGAAACAGTGACTGCTCTAGCAGCACAAGAAAGAACCATCCAGCTGGCTGGGGGAAGGGAGAAGGCACTGCTTTATAACCTCCTTCGATGCAAGAGAAAAAATTCCCTTCAGAAAAATTCCCTAAATTATTCACTAAATAATTTAGCTCATCAGAGCTTCTCTCTCCTGGTTCAACTGGCACTGCTGGAGCTGACTGCTACATGTGAGAAAGGTGAAGAGGAGTGAGAGAAGTTGCCAAAACTGCCCAAAATCAGTTCAAACTTGACAACACTCCCACTAAGAACTACGGTCCTGGCCATAATGATTTATTACTTCAATGCTGAAACACAACTTGCACAAAACAATGTGTCTTGGAAGAGCCTCCTTCAATTCTCCACCTTCTTCAATCAGAACTGGTTTATTTTACAGATAATATTCTTAAAAATGCAGCAAAACAATTTACAAAAACATACATAACAGAATGGCACTATAACCTATGTGAAGCATCTAAGAGCTGTGGATTATTCTATATTCTTCATTGTGATGAAGATTTCACAAGATGAAAATTCCAGTGAATAAGATGGTGCTGATAAGACAATATCCCTCAGGAGGCTCTCCTCTGTTATGGACAGCAACAGACAAAGGAGTACAAAATTTCAGCTGTCAGAGGTATTCTAGTGAGTGGTTTAAAAAAAACCAAACTGACAAGAACTCCTATTCACCTTTTTTAGTTGAAAAAGGATATGAGATAAAAATCTCAAAAGAGCTGGAAAGCAAATTGACTCTCCTGTTCTTATATATCCTCCATAATTTCTTTAATCAGTAAATAGGCAAGGCAAAACTATAGCTTTCAGCTATACAACTGTAAGCTATAATTATAATGCCTGATGAAAACAAACGCCCAAGTACAAGCTCAACACTACTGTTAACTTCCTTCTTCTGCACAACTGAGCTGTCCTCGTGGAAACAAACTGCAATACAGAAGCAGATGGGAATTCTGTTTAAAACCACGTTAGTAAACAAACTGCATTAGGAGGCTGTTAGAGAGCGTTCTGCAAATGATGGTTATGACCATCACACTGCAACCTTAACAGAATCCTAAAAATTAGAAGTTGAAACACATTGCTCAATCCTGAACAATAATCAACTCCCTAATATTTTAAAAGCAAAATGGTTGTAACAGTGGCACCTACATAGCTCTGTGGTGCTGAAGGTTAAAACATCTGTGATGTCCGATGAACAAAGAAGCCGAATTTCTCGGAGGCAAAACGCTGCTGCTAACAGGCACAGGTAAGACTGAACTACTGCTAAGAGATCTACTGTAAGGATAAACTGTAAGGACAAACTGGCGATCAACACTGGGCAAATGACGCAAGAAGGTTTGGTCTACGGGAGGAACTGGCTCACCACCACAGACACCTACACCGCGACCACCTTTCCAACAGGGGCCAGCCAAGCAGGGGAACAGTCTTAGGGCAGACAGGGCCGCGGCTGCCGGGGACGCGGCCCCGCCTAGCGGAGCCCGAGGGGCGCGGCGGGGCCAGGAGCCCGCAGGGCGCTGCGAGGGGCGCGGCCCGCCCGCCGTACCCCGCTCTCCGGGCCGCTGCAGCACCGCACCGGGCAGGGACAGGGCCCGACAGTGCCCCCGAGCCCGCCGCCCCCTCAGCCCGGGCCAGGCCCCGGTTACCTTGATGCGCTCGCCGTCGATGGTCACGGCCCGCTCGCGGAAGTCCACGCCGATGGTGGCCTCGGTGCGCTGCGGGAAGCGGCCGGCACAGAAGCGGTAGGTGAGGCACGTCTTGCCCACGTTGGAGTCGCCGATGACGATGATCTTGAAGATGCGCGAGCGGGCGGGGGGCAGCGCGCCGGGGAGCGTCCCGGAGCCCGTCAGGCTCAGCTCCAGCGAGGACTCGACATCCGCCGCCGCCATGGCGGGGCCCCGGCAGCGCCGCCGGCAGCGCGGGCCCAGCCCCGCGGGCCGCTAGATCGGAAGAGCGTCG
>JAWWMU010000180.1:10420810-10455632 GCA_035048155.1 Cinnycerthia olivascens | reverse complement strand
ATCCTGGGCAGGGAGTGGCCACACTCGGTGCTGTCCGGGCAAGAGCTAGTGGGCTGAATTTATTTTCTCCAGCACTGTGTCAAAATACATTGTATTAGAGAGGCATTACCAACCTCTCTCATTGGCCCAGTTTTGGCCAGCAGTGTGTCCATCTTCAAGGCCATCAGTGATTTGCTCTGCTGGACATGGTGGAAGCTTCCAGGAGCTTTCCGCAGGAGCCTTCTTTGTGGTCTGCCTACTACCAAAAACCAGGCTGTGCAAAACCAAAAAACTTGGGAAGACAAACACTATCACTCCAAATGTGCCCCTTTTCATACTTCTTCCCCTCACTTTGTATCCTGAGCATGGTGCCACATGGTCTGGAATATCCCTTTGGTCAGTTGGGGTCACTTGTCCAGGCTGTGTCTCCTCCCATCCTTCCAGGCACCCGCAACTTCATCACCAGCGTGGCAGCACAAAAAGCAGAAAAGGCCTTCTGTAAGCCCTGCTTTGCAACAACAAAAACATCTCTGTGTTACCAACTCTGTGTTCAGCACAAATCCAAAACACAGCCCCATGCCAGCCCCTGGTATTGCACCCAGGACACCCCCTCTGAAAGAATATCACATCAGTCTTGAAGGTGTCAGCCACAAATACCAGTTTTTTGAGAGGGCCACAGGTGAGGAAATGTTCAAAAGCAAATACTATTATGTGTTTGTGCTCTTGAAAATACCATGATCTCACCAGGAAGAACAATTTACAATGTATGTAGAAAAAGAGAAAAAAAAATTCCCAAAACAAATGGAGCCCATGCATCTGATAGTATACGTTAGGTATGAGACAAAAGCTTATTTTCTTGGTGGTTTGCTAAGATGTCCTTTCAGATATCAGATTTTTACACTTTTTTACTGTATTCAGAGTATAATCCTTATAAATAAGGATAAATACTGCTTGTTTATTACTTGTTCCAGTAGCCTCAGTCTTTTCTTCCTTCTTAACATGCAGCCTAGCACTGAGCTCAATTTGCCTCCTCAGTTTCAGCCTAGCTGCAGCACAAGGCTTTTCCTCCATTTAGGTAAATATAGGTCACCATATGTTTTTCGTGTAGCTTGTATGCAATTTGTGTACCTGTCACTAATTTAGAAAAGGCAGGATGGTTTCAATGCCAGCAGGGTCCTGCAATATTAAACAGAACATAAAGGACATGGTGAAAAGATGCTCATCAGGGGACAAAACAAAAATTCAAAAGCACATAGAAGTTCACTCTGCATCAAAGCAAATATTGTTTTGGTTTTTTTTCCCCAGCTCAAACAGTTACATTTCACTAAGATATTTGACTTATACTGCAAGTGGAGTGAGATGCAGAGTTGTGAGCGTTTAATGATTCCACTAAGGAAAACAAATACTTGAAATGCATGATGAAAACAGTCAGAAGCCAGCATTCTCCTAAAATTTTATAAAAAGTCTTTCAGATTACAAAGACAGCTGTAAGAAAAAATAGCAAATAATAATAATAATTATTATTAATAAATGAGATTATAAGGAGTGTCTGGTTTACAGCTTCATGTTTTTGCAATAAAATCATATAACAAACACGCAGTGGACACCATATGAAAACATACTTTCAGGGACATCTCTGTGGTCCTCTTAAAAGAATGGGACCTTGGTTTTGGGAAGTTCGGGAGAAAATACCAGACACTGAAAGAGCCCCCACAAACCCACCACTTGCACTTCCCATGGAAATGCCAGTCTTGCTGCATGGTCCACTCAACAGCCACATCATTGCTCCCCATTTACCTTCCTCTAAGTAAAGAGCATTTACACATCCCTTGGGTTCTCTCCATGAAACAGATTTGGACTAAAGGGCACTTGGCATGCACCCCTGCATTTTGAGGGACAGGAGGGGCCACAGAGAGCTGTTGTCTTTCTGTTACTGCACATGAGGCCTTCAGAACAGATTGCAGGAGCACAATGACAAGGTAGGAAGATCTTTTATATTGGATGGAGCAGAGGGGTACTGATGGAAAGCCAAAACTGAGATATTTATGCAGATAAAATAATGTCTAAGCTGCCAGGCTACCTTGGCTCCTCATAGATCTTCTGTGCTTCAGATCATAAGGAGCTGTTCCCGGGAATGGAAGGGGGCAGTTTCAAATTATGAAAAGTTCAAGGCAGGCAGTTTCCCAGCACAAATGCCCTTTCCCTCCAACAGAAGAACAACGAAGTTATGAGCACATGGATAAGGAAGGGATGCTGTTTTTTAGGGGTGGTGGTTTTCAGTAGGGCAAAATCTGTGCAAAGGAGCCCTTCCTGCAACAAGCCCCCCTTTCCCATCCAAAGGGGTGAACGTGAGGATATTGCTGCCACCACTTCAGTATCACACCCACCCACCCTCCCTGCAGGCATTCACAACTACAGACTTTGGAAGTGCTCCCTGCAGACAGGGTTAATCGGAGCTGTTATTCATTACACACAGTTGTTAACTAGTATTTTTTTCTAGATAATCTGAAATGCCAGGTGCACAACACACTATAGGTTCCTATATTGTTGTATCAGCAGTCTGCTTGGTTTCTTTTACCACAATTTGTCAGCATTTGCATGCTAATTGATTTAAAATCTCAAGATATTCTGGGACACTGAATCAGGAAAACTTTGGGATCAGGAGGACTTATGGGTGGGGAAGAAAAGCCTTATCTTATTTAATCTCCAAAAATTGTATCTGAGGAAAACAGCAAATTCAGCTTCATTCAGCTTGCCTCTGAACACCCATTTATCAAAAGCCCCACACTGGCCTGAAAGAGCAAAGGATGTTCTTTTTTGTTGTACATACAGTTAGTTTCTGGGCTAGGACAGATAGCTCCCTGCCAAGGTGGTTCTTTTCCAGCCTGACTCCAAAGGGAGTCACAGACTTTTCCTTCTGACCTATTTTTCCTTTTTTGAGAGCTGCACCCCCATTAACAGCTCATCAGCCTGGAAGAAGACAAGGGGAATTAAGGGAACTGGCTGAGGGATCCTTTATTACAAAGCTGGTGGGCCATCCAAGGAGACGCTGAACCCTACAAGGAAACACTAGTACTCATTTACAAACAGAACTCAGCATTTTTATTCTTTGATTGACTTCCTGCTAGTTTTGATATTTGCTACCACCAGAGAAGAGCATAAAAACACAGTACAACATTGTTAACCAGTTAGGAAGGCTGGAAGGGAAAGCAAATCCCAGTACAATTGCAAATAACTTGGTGGAGTTTATAATTAAGTTTTTTTGAACGGATCAGCAATGAAGCAATAAATATATGCTGCTGCATTGAACCAACAACAGGATTTAATAACTAACTTTGTGGTTTATTGCATTACAGTTTAAAACTAAATGTCATCCATCATCCTATATTCACCGACCAGGTAAATGACACTTTTTTTCATACGTTTTATGCTAAATGGCTAAAATTATGCAGTAGTCAAACTAGACTAGGACTAGTAGAGGTAGATATTGAATGGGCAGTGCCAGGCAGAAATATTTTGTGAAATTACTTCTTTGTCTTTCATTATGAACAGTTAGCAGGTTTAACACTTTTAATTAAAACAAACATCTTAAGGAAGCTATTCTAAGATGCTTTGGATTTTGTAGCAATATTTCTCTTGCAATATTACAAACTCTTTGATATTGTCTCTCGTCAAGTGGACACTTTTTGCCCTCCCAGTTTTCTGCCACAATTCACATGAAGACTAACACACAAAGCTAGAGTCTTTGTGAACATACTACTGGTTTTGCTTGTACCACTCCAGAATACACATTTACAGCTTCCTTGGCATGGGAAGACTGCATTTATAGTATTTACAGCTCCAGTCATCTTATTAGTAATAAAAAAAGCTATTTTATATTTAATCAAAAACAGAATTTCTATTATGCCACCTCCTTATAACTCACTTCAGTCTTCTTTTGGCAAGCTGCTCTATCAGTTGCTCCTTGCCATTCCCACTGTTGGCTGTATGCTCCTGGAAAGTGTCTCTGCACAACACAGCCATTAAAATTAGTATCTGTAGATTGCAGCTTTAATTTCCAGGAGATATAATCATGATGGCATGGCCAGAGGTTTTGTAAAAGCCCTTTGTGCCTCACCTCATCCCAGGACAGTTTATAAGTGGAAGGGTCCTAGAAGCAAGAACCTTTCCCCAGGCTCAGCAATCGCTTTCCTCCAACTGGAACTTGAACTTTCATTAATGAGCTGATAGACAGCTCAAATTAATTACTGATACAACTGTCTAATTACACTACATTTGCACAGTTTTCCTTCACAGAATCCCAAAATACTGTTACCACAGGAGTGCAATAGTTTCCACAGTTTAAGCTATTTTACATTACACCTAGGTAAAAATGGCATTTGTAAAGCAAAATTCCTTAGGGGAAAAGATTTCAAAGCTAGCTAGATACTGTGTATAGAACACTTTGAAAAACAGTTAAAGCAATCACAAAAAGGGAAAAATAGAAATTTTATGTGGGTCTATTGAGCTGGATTATGGTATCAAGTGGTTTTGTTGGCATTAGTAGTACGTGTCCAAAACAGAACTGCGGCAACAGCACATGAATGCTGCAGGAATGATGGCACCATTGCTCCAACCCCCAAAGGCATCACATTAGACAGAGACCTTAAATCTTCTTATTTATCTTGCTCACGACACTGAAATTGTATTTGCACCTCTGGCTCTTCAGGCCTGATCTCCCCCTGCCTTCATGGGTGTTTTCTTTCAGGGCAAACACAATTCAATCTGTGAGTTGCTACACCAACTTCCAGGGTTTACTGTTATGGCTGCAGCACCTCCAGACCTGGCAAGTCCAAATGCTAAAGGAAGACTTAACAGGCTGATCATAAACATCTCAACTAGCCCTAGAGAGCTCCCTGGGAAACTTGGAATTTGCTTCCCATGCTAGGTGACAAACCTAGTGTTCTGGCTGATACAGCACACATCAGGACAAGCCTTCCCCCTCTGAACATGCAAATATTAAGACTTCTAACAAAAAAGTCGAATATAGCTCTTAAGGCATTTAATATGCAAAGAAATTAATTACTGAATAGGTAAGTTTGAGGCTATTTTACCTGCTTGTTTACACATGTGCCTGCATGCTTTGGTCTCTACATGGAAGAAGTGAGCACCTCACCCAGCATGACAGGGAAAACCACAACTTCCAGTTCCCTACAATTTAAGCCCACTTCTAACTCTGGCACTGCTTCATACAATGTACACCATCTTTTCTTATCTAAGCAAAATTTATTGTCTGAACTTTTTTTGTCCCGAGGAAAGATACCCGTATCATATGTCATCACCAGCGGCTCCCACTGATGGTGAAATCCTCCTTCTCCAGTGCAAATCCCAAAGAATCAAACCAAATGGTGTCCTGACAATGCTTTAGGCCATTGACCACAGCTGCATTCTCTGCTCACCTGCTTTGGCAGTCAAGTACCAGTGATTACAATTTTGGATCTCAGCACATAAAGGAAAGGAAAGCTTCCACTGCACCACAGCACTCTGTGCTACCAAAGAAGACTCATTGCACTGGATTTCAACTCCATTTCAAGCTCTTACAAGCTCTTCCTCAGAAGTCAGGCTTGCATCTAACAGGACAGATGTGAAGATGAAGGAATAACAATTTCTTTGCCAATTAAAGAGCCTCCATCTTCAGGCAAACTCTTGGCTTAGTTTCCTGTCCTGGGCTTGCAGTCTTCTGGGAAGGGGATGAGTAACCTCTTTAATCCAAAAGCATCTTCTCTGAAGCAGCGTGGATGCCTTTCAGCAAGGTCACAAAGTGTCTGTCTTTAGGGAAACGTAAATAGATGTGTAGATGGAGACTTCTTGGAAGGCCCACTGATGCATCCTTTTCCCCATTTGCACAATTAAAGATAACAAGTAGCTTCCAGCTTTCAGTTGATCCATTTCAATGCAAAAACAGGCAGTGAAAAAGTAAAGGGAATAATCCCATTCATAAGCAGCACCCAAAACCCCCAGTTTTTAAAAAAAAAAAAAAGAATTTGCTTGATGCAATTCACAATCTGTTATGAGTGAGCACTCATCTGCCTCCTGCTTAAGCACGAGCAGCCAAGAAATGGGCAGCAATACTCAAGAGGTCAAAAGCTCACAGCTTGTGTAGGCAAGACTGAACCACCTCCAGGAGTTGCAGAAGACATGCAGTCCATGTATCTCAGGCTGCAGAAACAACTGAGATCCAGACATCAACACCAGAGTCAGTTAAAGGCTCTGTAGGCATTCTAGTCCCTAAAAGCCCAGCAGGTTAAATATACAAATACAGCAACCCACACTTCTGATGGGAACTATACTGCAACCGTACACAAGGATAGGGTAGCCGTGAAAAGAAAGTGGAGCTGAAGACACAATGAACAAAAACCTGTTGTTCTGACAGTTAGAAAACTACAAACACCAGTAAGTCTTCCAGGATCTCTTAACTGTACACATCCATCACTGAATTCCATTAGGCGGAAGAGGAAGGTTGTGTATCCACACAACAGATATTCTGTAACTGAACTCCTGCAGCAAAGAAGGCACTCACTTTGTAAGCTGTAGTTTATTTCTGCTCTGTTTTATATGATGAGCCTACAAAAGAAAACATTTGAGCACTTATCTATATTATTAACACAGTAGACTTGTAGACTGAAGCTTGACTTGGAAAACAAAATCCATCCTAACACTGGTGGAACTTAAAAGCCAAGTAGCAAAGCATTGTGTTATAGGATTTCCCAGACATTCAGTATTTACATAGAATGCATTTGCACTTTATATTCAATGACCACCTATCAGCAGTGACATTGTTAGCATGACTGGACAGCACAGTAAGCCAGCCCTGAGCTGCACTCCAGCAAACCCATTCACTGTCAAAGTACAACAACATAGACTGGTTTAAATATTCACACAGTTGTTTTTCAAAACGTTTTATTGCATTATATTTGGTACCTTATGTTTGACAAAGGAAATTACATCTGTAACTGCAGGAATAAGAAGCTGGTCTGTTACTGAAAAAAAAATCTTGGGCCCCTTAAAAGTTACAAAGTCTTGGGCTTGCCTGAAACAACTGAGCAAGAAATATATTCTTAGAAATGTAGGGCTTCAAGTATTACAAACCTGTGACACTGTGGAAAAGTTCCAGAGGTATCTAAACTGCAGCACGTTTTTTTTTTTTTTTTCTGCATAACGTGAACAAGGCCTGCTGAGGTTTTAATCTATTAGTCTCTTGATCAGTCAAAATGGTAGTCAGGAGTTTTCCTCTTTGCAACTTCAAGCCATAGTATGTTCTCATTTTGTTTTCACTCTACGTGAAAAATGCATGCGGTCTTTCTAATTGGTGCCACATCACAGTGCATAATTTTATTTGGTTCTTGCATTACAGTTTTAAAAAGTTTGGCCAACCTGTGCTGATAGGTTCATCTCAAGAACAGCAATGTTGATTCTCTCCTCCCCATCCCAAGTTTAATTCCAAGAGAGACCATTTTTAACTGGTTCCTTCAGGTAAAAACTGTGGTGCAAGAACACCAAACTGATCGTGTACAGTGAATTTCAGAGACACAACAAGCTTATTGAACACACTATGTTTCTTAATTCTGGTTGATATCCGTATGTCCAAGCACCCCAACACAGCAAGTATGTTGCAGGTTTCTCTGTATATTCTGATTCACATTGCATACTTCCTATGGACACAATCATCCCCCATATCAAAATCAGTCAGATGCTAAAGCCCCATCAACTCTTTGTGCTCAGTGAAAGAATCCAGTGCTAAAACAGCAGTTTTGCTGTCTGAGATAACAGTAATCTCACAAGACAAATTTAAAGTTAATATTTCTGCCACACACCTGCTCTGAGGGCTACACACCTCCAGGTCTCATATAAATTAGTTTAAAAACATGGGTGGGTAGGTGAGAAAAAGGGTTGTTTATTTTTTCCTTTTTTTTTTTTTCAATTTTAGCAGCTTTTAATTTTTAAGAAACCAAACAACCTATAACCAGTAATATGTTAGATATTTTATATATATACTTTGTCAGCAGGATAAAAAAAAAAGTAAAACTATTTGAAGGCAACGTTTTTTTTTTCCTTCTCTTCTTTGTGTAAGTCAGAACAATTCAGCAGGTGCGTGACAAAAATATTATACACCAGATATGGTCCAACGTCATTTTTTTTCCAATAAAGTTGTTCATATTTCATTGGCCAGTTCTTCAGGTTCTGCAGAACTATCTCCATTAACTGTGATCTTCATATCCTCTTCATATCCAGGGGGCATGAAAGCCAAAGCATAAGGGAAAAGCTTATGACAATTTGCTCTGTAAGTTTCAGATGCTTCTTTACAGTCTCCAAGGCTACCGTCACATAAAGCTTCTAATACCTCCATACAAGTCTAATTAAAGAGAAAAATAAAGAAGTGTTATGGTTTCTTAAACGTTCAGCTGAACACTCACAACACAGGTTTCAAACAGCAGTTCTGCCATCTGAGATATGAATAATCTCACAAGACCAATTTAAAATAGTATTTCTGCCACAAGTCTGCTCCAAGGGCCACACACCTTTCAACATCAAATGACATTTTAAATAAACAGAGCATGAAATACCAGGAGTCTGATTTGAAATAATGCAGTTTAAAAAGTGATCTAAAACACAGCTAGAAATCTTGACTGTAAAATGAAATACTAATTTGTCGCTTGTTTCTTATTTTCCTAAAAGAAAATATTATTCTTGCTAATGGGGAACCAAAACCCCACCATTCTTGGGAAATAGTGACCATTTCAGCAATGCATAACATACCTTTCAATCAAATCAAATTACTCTGTTATTACCACATTTTTCAGATACATGCAGTTTCCTGTCCGTTTTCGTTCATGATTTAGAAGAGGAAAAGGAGATTTCCTGTGGAATTTTTTTCAGCCTGCATTCCAAATGTGGGAAACAAACCTACTGAGCTCTATTAAAGCCTGGCAGCATTTAACACCTGCCCATGGCTGTGTGCAGGCATTAGCACAGCCAGGCAGTCTTTTCCTGCTCCTTTGACATTTAGTGCACTTTTTATTTCTTCTGTGTACTAGAATTAACTGTTCTGTTGTCCTGCTGTAGGGTTATGGAGCTCTCCTCAACGACCCCTTTTCTTCACATTTGCTTTTTGTAGCACTGGCATCCACTAAGGGTCAAATATATCTGGTTTTATGCCTGCAGTGTGCTCTGAGACAGCTGGTCTTAACTACAATGAAATGCAATAAATTTGATCTCTTTGCACACAAAAATGCCTTTCAACAAACAGCTAGACTCCTCTAGATTCTCCATTTTTAGGGCACTTTCAGTTTCTTATCTAGAATTTCTCTAGAAGTCCAACTTTTCCTTAATGTTAGCACCAAACATGCTTAAATTCAACACTTTCAGTTTTATCATAATGCACCATACATGCAGTGCTGAGTTGGTAAAATTCTCTTCTAGTCTTACCAAGTTTGCACCTCCAGAACAATCAAGCATTTTTGGTTACACTTAATCTTTCCCCAGTCCAATTCCCAGAATCCCACTCACAGGCAAAAACCAGCAAATAGAAGGCAAATTAATTTTTGTTTTCTAAATCTATTAATAATCTTAAGATCTTTGAGACCCTTAAAACAGTAAGAAAACCCAAAAATCAACACCCAAACAAGACAAGTTTATGAAAAATGCTAAATACATACTTAGAATATAAAAGACATGAGTTTGTGTCCCATACCACAACAGCTAGAATAGAGAAAGGATCTGAATCTTTAACATCCTAAAAAAGTCTACAAATCAAGGCAAATTGTCTTTTACTGTCTCTTTCCCCCCACCATCTGTTCCAAAAATTCTGCTATGAACTTAAACCCCTTCACAATTAAAGTCCTATTGAACCCACTGTATTTCCTAAGAGGTGTTTTTTTGAAATCTCCATTTTTTGTCCACAGAAGAATAACTTCAAAGTTAACTTTTACTAAATTTACTTGCAATAGATCTAAAAAATTGAGTGCACAGACTGCTGTAAATCGTGAGTCAGAACTGATGTCAGAACTGAAGTCTTCCCAGATGAAGGTGGGGGAATAGGGAAAGGGGCATAGAGGCAGTGTCACATGGAGATTATCCCACAACCACCAGAATGGAGCAAAGACTCAAAATTTGGTGAGCTTTTCATTAACTACACACTATGCATATGCAGCTTTTATTAAACCTATGCTAATTTCCACAGCCTGTAGAAAGTTGACTATGAAAAGCCTTCCCAGAGTCTGTGCCACTCCTTTTCTTGGGAACAGCTGCCTGTGTGGCAGTCAAAGCTCAGACAAACTACCACCTTTTCTTCTGCCTTGTGAATTCTCTCGAGGTTAGTAAGTTTTCCTATTACTGTAGCAGAAATATGGTTTACACTGCTGCTATTTTCATATTATCAAAAAATAATTTAAATGTGCAAAAAGAATATTAAATTTTTATTAAATATTTCAGTTCAGATTAACCTGACGCTCCTTTCTCTCACAACTCAAGCTGTTTCCCATAAGGCACAGCAATGATTTCAGCTTCCTCTTACCTCCAAAATTTAGAATTTTGCCTAAAGTTTCCACAGATAAAACAGAAGTTGCTACAATTTATAAATATGTTACCTGAAGATTTCTGTTAATAAGGGATTCATCCAGGGTCATTGCCAGTTCCACTGCCCTTTTCTGACTGGAAGGATCTAAATAGTACATCATTTTGGCAGCTACGGGAGGAAAAACAAGATTCATCACCCAGTGGATAACCAAAACCATCTTATACACAAACATAAAATAGAGATGAGGAAGAGGGAGGACTGAACTCTCCAGCAGTAGCTCAAAATGGAATCAACTTGGAGCATAAAGCTTGACACCTAAGCAGGTAGAAGGGAAACTCCAAACAAAGCAGTAAAACAAATATTCTGCACACATTAGAAACAATAAGGCAGAGGTCACAACATTTGTATTTCAGCAGCACAAAGAGAAAATTAAAGAAAACCACAGACAACCTGGCAATCTTGTTGTCAGAAAAAACATAAATAGAGAAGAAAAGCACTCCAGAGAGAAGGAGTGATTGTTACATCACTGGGGCTGATACTGAGATACCACTGCCAGAGAAGCACAGAAAATGCAGAAGTAGGGCAGAACAAGGAGGGAGACAAAATACCTGATAACCTATGTGGCAGTGAGTCATAGTTCCTTTTAAGAAAAGCTTCATTGAAGTTCTTTGGATTAGTTGCTCCAAAAAGCCGATTCATTTCTTGGTTTAACACTGTTCTAACAGCATCAGGCAGATCCTTACTTTCAGACACTGTTGGAAAAAAGAAGTTGAGGTGAGCACAGGTAATCACAATAAAATATGATTTATGTATTTATTTTAGTATTTTTCATGTTTACATTATTAATATAATTGGAAAGTATCTCAAAGGAAGATGCATGAAATTTGAAAAGGTAAATACTGGATGCAGTTAGAAGCAGCTTAATTGTGGCACTTAAATGATGCTTAGAAAAAGCCAAAGCTTTTTTCCATTAATATACTCTCCCCCTTACTAATTAAAACCTGTTATGCTAAAAGGTTAATGTCATACAAATCTGTTCTCAAATGTGTCTACTCTCCAGCCCCCATCAGAAAGAGTGACCTTTGGGTAGGGGAAGGGAGAGAATTCTTCCAATTTTTACCAATAAGGACAGAATTCTAAGGGCTCTCCTTGCATGCTGACACAGGCTCTCAGCAAAAAAAGCCACATTCCTTCCTCACTCTGCAGTTTTCATTTCTTCACTGCCTCTCTCTTTCAGGCTTCACATATTTCTCACAGTCTTAACAATTCTTAGCAATACTGGAATGACTCCTAAATCCAGAGGCAGTCATAATAACCATGATTAATTTTAGCAAGAATCAGTTGTTTAAAAAGCTTTCTAATACATGCTTCAAATATTTTTAATTAATTGTGCTAAAAATCAATGACTGCAGGTTTGGCATCACCTGGCAATGTGCACAGATGGAGTCCTATCAAACAGACACGTACCACTGCTGAAGAGATGGATCATACACTCGTGAAGCCAAGGATGACTACAATCAATAGCAAAGGCTCTCTTCACAGACTGAAGCATTAGAAGGAACTTCTCTGGGAAAAAAAAAAAAAAAAGAAGAAGTGTTGACAAATGTTCAAAAACCTGTGCTAGGAACTCACTGCATTGTGTTACAGGAGTATTTAGTGTTTGAAATTAGAACGATAAGAATTTACAGCTGAATGTGCGGGAAAAACTATTTTTAATAAGGTGCATGTATTTAACCAGTGAATTAAGTGGATAATTACCAAATGTTCAAACTTTGGTATTCGCAGACTACTCATTGCTGGGATGTTGGTCCAGTGAAAAGTTCTGTGTCATTACAGGGATGGGCTCCTCACACCTCATCAATAATTGCTGCTTAAATTCCAATATACACCTTTATGATTCACACAAATTGCTTGCCTTCATTAAGTGTTCTCACCTACCTTTTCGAAAATAAATCTCAAAGGCAAAAAGATGAGTCTCTATTTTGTTCTTCACTAGATTCTTCAGGGGTGTTAAAAATTTAATGGCTTCTTCCAAAGGTGCTTCAACCTACAGATTCAAGGAAGTGACACACAACTAAATCAAAGTTCAAACCTAGTAACTACAACAACAAAAACCAGCTATTGCTATCTCATCAGAGAGTTACTCTCCCAAGGCAGTGCAGAAGATGCTTAGAACCTCTTCTATTGCAAATTTTGCAACTTTCACTCAATGTCTAAATACAGACTAAGAAGTCCAAAATATTTGCTTTCTGTTGGCTACAAATCACATTTTGCTATAGAGACACAAACCTTTTCCTTCTATCATACACCCATAGTGAACACAATTGGAGCTGAACCTGCACTGAAAAGGGCAGTAAGGCTGCCCACACCAACCTGCATAGATGGGCCTGAGATGATTGTGTATGACTGATAAACACCCACGACATTCTGCTCATGGGAGCTTCAGACAGGTTCCTGAAAGCTGCCAGGGCATCATGACACTCCCAGCCAAAATACCAACAGCAAGCCAGGAGTAATTAGATATTGAAAAATATCTCCTGATCTTAGCTAGTGTATTCCAGTAAATGGACAGCTCTCACACAAATTAATTCTGTCCAAGTTCTTTACAGACAGGAATCTTGCACATAGAGGTTTGGGGTTACTCAAACAAGAACTGTCTGTTGTCCTTATTATTTTTTTTTTAAATTAACAGAAACTACTCCCTAAGAAGCA
This sequence comes from Cinnycerthia olivascens, assembly GCA_035048155.1. Classification (NCBI taxonomy): domain Eukaryota; kingdom Metazoa; phylum Chordata; class Aves; order Passeriformes; family Certhiidae; genus Cinnycerthia; species Cinnycerthia olivascens. Next base: position 10,442,386 of record JAWWMU010000180.1, on the reverse strand, counting down.
AATACAAATTTTATTGTGCACCAATACCAATTCAGCAATGTTGAAGTGATACACTTTGTTGCAAATAACTTGAGTTGAAGATCACAGTGGACACCTTTCTGCTAAATATAACTACAGCACCTGTCATAAAAACCATTTACATCACTTCTACGTGCTGCTCATTTTACATACACACTGTGCACATAAACTGTTTGGAACCTCTAAAACCCCATTTCAAAGCCATGCCTTTAGTACTAAAGATACATATCCAAACAAGTCTAGGGTCAGCTTTTTCAGGAAAACTATTTGCAAGTGACCAACTATGTTAAAAATGGTCTTTTGGCACCAACTGCATTTGGAAGTGTCTAAATCACGATTGTGATATTGAATTTGGAATTATATTGACATCTGTATATCAAAGACATAACTAGATTTGCCAAAGGAATGCATTATACAGCTGCAACTATTTCTCATAACCTTGGTGACTGGCTAGATTTTTCACGGCTATCCCATGACATCCCTCTACTACAGAATGGAATTTCAATACATGCTGCTGCATTTCCATCTTGGCCAGTATTGCAATGAGTTCTGCTTCTTGCAACCAGTGAACTAAACAATGGAAATATCAACAACATTCTTAATAACTAGTCAAGTTTAAGTCACTTGTTTCCTGGCTACAGAGTAAAAGTTCACTGACTCAACTTTCAAATATCCTCTCAAGAGTAAATGTGACTCATTTCAGTGTGAATAGTATGAATATAGATCCAGAATACTGGATCTATAAAAACTTGCAGTCTATACTACTATTGCTATAAAATTAATTTTTTCTATATAATTTTCTTATCTTTTCCTGACATAATTTTAAGTGTTTTCCTGCTCCTTACAGGTATAGCTTCTGCTAAAAGAAGTCTTCTGGGTCACCTCCCTTGTATATGTCCCTGTAGTTCTTAATCAAGATCTGTAAATTAATCTCAGTCTAGTCTACTATTTACTACTACAGCTTCTTTATTCCTTTTTTTCGCCCCCATTCAAAACATACATAAACAAATCCTGTTAAAGCATTTGGTGCTTCAATGTCTCCTCTTTCACAGGCTGACTATGCAAACAAAAGAATATCAGGGGGCACAAAAGAGTGAATGATAACCACCTTACATACAGGATAGAAAGACTTCCACACGACCAACTAGAAATAGGGTATAATTAACAAGTTAGTGCAGTAGACACATGGAGATAATTCCACATGTAGCATACGTTTATGACTTCAATTACTGCCTTTGAGAATTAGGCACAAAAGCTGTGATTGCCACACTACTGACACTGTATCTAACAAATTAGCCCTAGAAATGAATTCTTTTCAAAACGCTGCCTGTGAAGAGATGTCATACCAAAAAAATAAGCAAGTTCCTTGAATTGCTTTTAAGTTTTATGTGTGCTCACTGCAACTTTTCTAGAAATTTCTAAATTTATTATTACATTGGTAAGCACCTTTGCCAGTTTCTCAGGGATAAGTTCCTCTTTCGGTCCTCCAATTTCTTCATCATCATCATCTTTCTTCTTTTTCTGATTCCTTTGTTGCTTCTCCTTCTCAGCATTTTTCTTTTCCTCCTCCAGTTGTGCTTTCTTCTGGGCTCTTCTCTGCTTATTTCGTAGCTTCTTTAGCTCCTTGTCAGACATATTTGCTGTACACACACAAAGGACAAAACCACACAACGCTGATGTCTAGTATTAACAGCATCAAGTAGTTGTCATACAACATCACCTTTTTTAAACCATATCTACTAATGAACAATGCTGTCATTACCTTTGTAAAAGCTTATTTATTATAGATAGATTATTTTGCAGTCTATGCTTATGTTTCATAATTCACAAATTCCTTAGTGGTATCAGGGGACAGAAATTAAGAGGCATAATGAGATGAAAACACTAAAAGAGGACAAATTCCTCTATAAAGGATTCTCTCTTGAAGGATTCTCTATTCATACCATTTGAGGTGCCCCATGCCATAACCACTTAAGTGGCTCTCAAATCAGAAATTGGAGGAAAAAAATAAATGATTTAAACATTATTTTTACATCAAAAGCAAGAAGAGAAGATAAAATTTAAGTTACTACCTAGTGAAATTTCTGCATGCTGATAGAATGCTTAGAAAGAGCTACTACCAAGCACATCTGCTTCAATCTCCTATTCCATGGACCAACCACCATGAGAATTCATGTTTTTGCAGTCATTCCATAACACAAACATTTGTACTGAAGAGTTACAACTCTACAAACCCATCACTGTTTTATAATAACCACAATAAAAGCATACATTAGTTTAATTTCCAGCAGAACATCTACTTTACCGTGCAGTCCAAGCTTCAATTTGCCTAATTTGAGTTGTGTAGAACTCTGGTAATTGGCTACCAAAGCTGACAACCATAACGAATGCTAGACCTTCCTAAAACACCCACTAATTAATGAAACTGCATGATGAATAAACCCTGAGGGTTGAATACCTGTATCAGCCTCATGTTCTTTGTTTTCATCTGTTAAGGGATTATCATGAAGTTTCAAATAGATCTCGATGGCAATCCGTGCTGCTTTGAAGTAGAAGGGATGCTGTCGAAGCACATCCTCTAGTTTTAACAAGTCCACATAAGACCTAAGGGTGATCTTCCTCATACAGTAAGTGTGGAAGTCAAACTGGTCATCTGTGATTTCTACAAAATGCTGTCACAATGTAACACAACATTATTTAGTGAGTATTAACAACGAGAGACTAACCTGGGCTTTCAAAATAATGATTTAGTAAAAGCTTACTGTTTGACAAATACAACCTAACTGTTACAAACATTAACAAAACTCTCCAAAAATTAAGTCATGGTGAAAAGAACAGAAGGCATTTTAGCCTAGAACCAAAATACACCAATTTCACAGTCTCTTATAAGTAACTACCTCTGAGAACTTCCAGTTTAACAGATAAAGGTTTTATATCCATTGCATTTAAATAAATTTGAGGAGTTTTTCTTTTAAGAACTGCTCTAGGTTTTTTCACTCAGAACTGTAATTTTAATTTCCACTAAATACTATGGCAATGAATTCCACACTTAAACCAGACATGATGTGAGAAAGTACTTTTTGTTCAAGCTCTGCTTTCCACACCATCTAATGTCCCTTTGTTTTTGTTTGAAGCAGTGAAAAGTCATTCCCCTCTTGAACTTCTCCAAGTACTTATGATCTCATATAACTTTATCCTAAACTCAGCTTTGTTTGTCAGAGCTCAGGAGAGAAGAGTAAGCACAAGCTAATTGCAGTCTCCTCCTTTGGAAGTTACCCAACAGCAGGTGTTTTATTAGTACATTTTTAAGAAGGTGTGACACTCAGATGTGAACAGTGCGACAGAGCTACATAATGGAAGAAAAGTACTACTTCTTGAGTTTTAATTCCTCATGTGTCCTTTTGACTGTTACTCCACACCAGCACAGTTCTTGCAGCATTATCTGTAATGGTTTCAGGATTTCTGAGCAGCAATAATTATGATTAAGACCTTTTACTACTCATACATAGGCAGAGAATGTCTCTGACTGCACTGCTGAACATTACATTTCATTTCATGGGCTGCTAAATCATTTAGAACTGAGACAGAGCAGGTGTTGTCCTTGCAGTATTCAGTTTGTCTCTGTGATCACTTATTGATGAAATAATGAAGACTATAGAGATGCCTTAGTAATCTCCATGATAAACTCCTCTTCTTGCAAAAGCTGATTATCTGCTCCTACTGTTTTCCCAGCCATGAACCAGCTATTAATGAGATCAACTTCCCCACTTTTTCTGAGACAGTTTAGATCCTTTATGGTGTGAAGTAGGAGATAGTGTTTCTAAAAACCAGAACAAATTTATCAACTAGACTGCCCCCTTTGCATAACTGGCCCTTCTAAAAGATTTAGAAGGCTGTACTTTTTCTTACAAAAGCTTTGTTGGTAGTTTCTGAACTCAACATATTTGCTTATTATTGAACTTTACTACATCTTCAATCAATTAATCCAATAAATAAATTAAACATAGTGATTTAAATCCTTCGAAACGTTTTTTTTTGAGTGGCCTAAGTTATCACTTCATTTGCTGACCTCTTCTCGTACCAAGACAATTTATAAGACTAATAGTTTCTTACGCAAAAGAACATTATACTAATTTATTTAAAGGATTTGTGCAAACAAAACATGGTCCTGGCAAATCACAAACTGGTGTGGCTTGGAAGGGACCTTAAAGGCCATCTATTTCCAACCCTCTGCCACAGGCATGGACATCTTTCAATAGACCAGGTTACTTTGGTGATTTTACATCACTCTTTTCAAATCAGAGAATATTCCAGAGCTGAGTCCTCCGTGCAGAAGAGCAGAAGTGCTGAAATCTCCTAACACCACTCTATTCACAAAGAGAAACAGCTTCCTACTAAGTTCTGCTCTTTCAGCATTTCTTTCACACCCTCAGCTGCCTGGTCTTTTTTCTAGACTTTAATGTGCTTTAAAAAAAACAAACTCATACCTGCTTCTTTTTGAAGTTGTTCATCCAAATTTTGTTGTTTACCTCACTATGGATATCTACATTTATGGGCAAGCATTCCGTCTTTTATATAAAATTTCTACTTTAAGAAGTCTTTATTTTTGCAATAGCTTCTTTTAAACAGTAGCTTTTTTTTTTTTTTTTGAGAAGATAGTTAATATTTTTTGTACTTTTTTTAATATTTATTGTGTACCTCTAAAACTGCCTTAATAGTAACTGACATGTGTCCTTTACTTTAAGGATAGGTTTGTCAGCTCATCCACTCATTCTTACCTAAATACCCATTCCATATGTACACTGTCAGAACTAAGATTGTTTTTGAGAGTTTTCTGCTCTCATCTGGATCTTAAGTAACTTCATAAAATCTTTTCATAATACAGTTTACAGTGGCACTTTTAGGAGGAAATGCAACTATATAAACTTGCCAGTAACCAATACGAAATCTCTCCTGAAGCTACATGAAATGGACCCTTACAGCTCAGAAAAGCAACATATCAGCACAGTAAACTTAAATCCATGTTTTCCAGCCTAAGCAGTTGAGGTGAATACGTACTCTCTCAATTTCATGGCATTTCTTAAGTGCTTCTCCGAATTTGTTCATGGCCTTGTAGGCTTGTGCACATTCTGTCTGAAACCACATGCACTGCATTTCATTGAGGTTCTCTACTGCAGAGGTTCCTTCCTAAAAGCAAAAACAGTATTATACAAAAAATATCTCACTGGATTCATCAGCTGCTATTTCTTTTATCTTGTCCTAATTAAAAGCACAAATAAAGAAAATGAATTTTAAATCTCCGAACTGGAGTCTTAAAAGTAGGAAATGCCACATTTAAAATTGACTAGCATTGTTGATTAATTAAAACAAATATAAACATCTTTGTTACACCTACTGGAAGAGTCAAAGACACAATGAAGAGCCAGGCAGTGACCATTTCACTGTGACATCTTTGCATTAGGAGACCTTCATTCAGTGTTTTTAATACTGTGTGCACACAAATAACACATTGCAGCATGGAAAAAATGGCAGGAAAGTTCTAGCCCACAGCAAGACACTAACACCTGGAGGAAATCCTGCAGAATTTTTTTTTTTTCTCTCAACTAAAACAGCCATCTGCATCTTCCAGAGAACTGCTGATTGAGCTAAGTATCTTCACAGTAGTAGTAGTAGTAGGTGATGATCTCTCATGCAATCAGTACTAGAGAGGAGCAGCAAGGCAACAGGAATACTGTTAATTTTGACACCTTCTAGTTCAAAAAAGGGGATTACAGTTGTCTTTGAAATTTGATATTTATATATATATTTGCACAGATCCATAGAACTTAGCAATGAAAAAGAAAGGTAGTCTTTGAAACAGCCTGATTTAAGCAACTAAAAACAAGGAAAAAGTGTCAGTTCTATTTTCATTATGCTTAATCTAGGACTCTGCTAGTTATTGTTTTTTAATTAAGAAGCCTGTATTTGAGCACTAGACATAAGATCAAATGGAGATAAGATTCTAAAGAGCAACATTATTATATTTTTCAAGTTCAGTCTGGGGTAACTGATATGCTTCCATTTCAAAATCATCTTAGAGCTGCTTGAGGGATTGAGGGAGGCTAAATTAACCTAAATTCACAGTGGGTTTGCATCAAAACTTCCACATATAGTTACTGAGCATATATAAAAAAGAACAACCCCTCCCCTCATGTCTGCCTGCATATAGCCTTCATCTCACAAGATCCTTCAGATTTCCTTTATAAACACCACTCCTCCTTCTCTCCATTCAACCTACCTTACATTCCAGGTTTCTCCTGCTCTTTAAGAGAGGAGAAAATGGGACAAACAAATAGAAAAGGCTTTACTTTTGCAGGTAGATCCCAACAGCTTGTTGCCTGTCTCCCATAGACAACATACAAATGACACTGCCAGTATTCCAAAACCATCATTTTGACTAATAGCCTGGAGAGACTTCACTGAGCTGTTCTGACTTGCAGTTATGAAACAATAGTATCAAAGAAGTACATTTTTAAAAGTAACTAACCAGTGTGACCATCAAACCTATAAAAATGGGGCTACTGCAGGGACAAAAAGTGATGCATGAAATTATAAAATTTCCGTAACACATTTTTCTTCCAGATAACTGGTCATGTGTAAGAACATGGAAACATAAAAGCAAAGAGGTGTAACATGCAGCTTTCCTTCATCACTAATAAACAAGGACCTCAGGATGAAACATTGCTCACACAAGGAAGACAAAGGCTCTCAGCTCTTAGCCACACAAAAGTTATGTTCCAAGAGACATCTGAACTCTCTTACTACCATTAGAAAACAGAGACATGGACAACTTTACCAGATCTTTCAAGTATCCTAAAGAATCAACATTAAACCTCAAGATTATTGTGCAAAAATTATTTTCTCAGAAGTTCTCTCTAAAACAGGCATGCTGTATTATTGTTCCTACCTAGCAAAAATAACCAAATCCACGTTTTATAGAGTTTTCACTTATTACTATGGAATCGTGCTTACCCAAGATTAATTCAAACCCTCCTATGGACTACCATAACTGAAGCAAGCAACCACAGTTGCTCTGAAACAGAACGTAAATGTGATAGTGAAGCTGAGTGCAAAGTTAAAAACAAAGTCATTCCACAAGGGATTAAGCCCACATTATTCCAAAGACCTCAAGTTAAGTGCAACAAACCCGTGTAAACTTAGAACACATTTCTTCTGCTTCTTTAATGGAGTTTGCTTTCAACATGTATTTTGCACATTTGGAGTTGATGAATCTATCTGCTGTGTCCAAAGCCTGAGCCTCATCCATCCACCTTGCAGCTTCTTTAATATTTCCAGCATGCTACAAAGATAGAAATTTAAGTCAGATTCAGTAATTATAAAACATGCACATTTTATCAACTTACTGTTTGATATAAGTAGCTTCTTTTAGACTTTCTAAAAACAAATAACTTTCTTAAAAAGCAACAGATCTTTAAAGAAAAGAAGTTAAATACCTTTCCTCATTATGGAATTACTGGTCTTTTAGCACTGAATGTTTTTGCTGAAAATGCTTAAAGAACCAGTATGGATAATCCCATTATGATACAATATCATAGTGTGCTTGAGAAATGGTTTCAAGCAGCTAAAAAACCAGGAGGAAAGAACAGATGAAAGACTCAATCTAATTTATCAGTGAGATTTTTAAACGGAGAATTCACATTTTGCCGTACATTTCTCCTTTACTGAGTTAAAAACCTACATAGCAGCCTTTTAATATGCAGCAGAAAAGCCCACCTCAAGTAGCTAAACAACACCCTTACCTAGAAACTCACCAAAATTCCTAACAAATTAACAACTTTTGGTCACTAAGAATTAAGTCAAACTTACCTTATAGATTTTTGCCTTCACAAGAAAGAGTTCTATCAAAGTGGGAGTACTTTCTATAGCAGCATTTATATATTCTAGAGCAAGGGATGGCAGTCCAATTTTATCATAATGTTGAGCCAAATAATACTGGACCCAGAGTAAAGTGGTTGGAGGTTCTTCTTTACCATCATCTGGCAGGAGTAAAATGGAGGGAGGTTGTTTGTTCAGTTTATTACTAAAACAACATACTATAAGTAGAATGCTATAAACACAGCCACTGAAGTTAATTCTGCCTCTCTATCAGACCTTGGAGAGCTTCCAAACAACTGGCTCCAGGTACATCAATGAACTTTTAAGCCTGTCCAAGACCTAAGTGTATACTGCTCCCTTCTTCTGCCAGGAGTTGCACTTTGTTCCAAGCATTTGCTTAGGGCAGATATGCAAAACCTTCAAGAACACAAAACCTAGTTCCCACGAAAAGTTCCAAAACTACACCTCTCCTTGAAGATTGCACTCATAAATATATGGCAATATATGGCATAAATATATTTATTGCCTTTTGTTTGACATATCTGTAGTTACAGATTTGACACAGCTTTCAAATTTCAGTTTCCTGAACAGTGATAAACTCACGTCTTGAAAATAACATACCTGAACTCAAAACTAAGTGAAAGGATGACTAAATTTATGAATCAAGGAAAAAAAAACTTAGAACCGAGTGACTATATTTTGAATACAGACTTTATATTTGACAGCTATGGTTCAGTTCTGTGTTAGGGGAAAAACAGAAAAAGCCTACATCACCTCTGTTTCTTCCCTGCCTACTTCCCCACCTCTGAATGGACACACAATGCTTACAACCAGGCACTACCTCCATGAAGCACAACAGTCTCAGCACTCACCATTTGGATTAAATAATCTGCAGCTTCTTAGAGAGGTTTCATAACCTATCACGAGCTCTTCTATTATTGCCACCTACATATGAAAGACGAGACACAGAAAAAATAATCTGTGGGCCAGATAGTATTTTATTTCAACTGGAGCTACGTGGTGTCACCCAAACTAGTTATTTAGGTAAGAAAACTCTGCAATATCCTGAATTACATTACGTTTGAGAATGTACTCAATCTCACTCTATTTTTAACAAATTAAGACCAGGCCTCCCTTGGTGAACACTTGCACAGCTTAGAATTACTAAACCTTAAGTTTCCTATGTTTACCAACTTGGCACACGTATGCTCAATGCATGTGTTTCATTTTTCTCCCAGCTATATCAGGTCATGTAAAGCAGTGCTGATGGAGTGACTGCTGAAGAAAACGGTTTCCTTCATCTATTCAATATAGCACAGTTATGAGGCAGAACATGGTTAGAACTGGTTAGAACACTTACCTTCTCCTTGTCTTTATATAATGACCTCAAAGTATTGAAGACTGGTGGGCAACCTTTGCTGAAATTCATCCTTAAAAACTTGTCCAGACATTCCTTAAACTTTTCACCTTGAGAGGAAAAAGACCTGTTGATTTTGTTTTACCAGACATTACTCATCAATTGCAGGTTTTTTATACTATTAAATCAGAATCTAAGAAACACAAGTGTTGATGCTCAGCAAAACCTGCTCAGCAAAAAATGCACTTACCAGACAAAAAGTTTAATGGTAATCTTCTTGGAACTAGTCCCCTTGGGTATTTAGTCCAGGCCTCTTCATAGATCTTTAGTCTCTCCATCATATTAGCTGGAAGAGAATTTTACAGCTTACTTTCCCCTTTCTTTCTGGCAAGAAGGAAAAGGGGGGCAGGGAAAGTGATTTATACTTGACTAAAAAAAGAATCAGAATATATAGCAACTATAATATATATATAATGGCTATATCCTTCCTAAAGAACAGATTTTCCTCCTTATTCTTATTAAAACTAGTGAATTGAATGACTCCAAGGAACTCAGTATCTGTTAATTCCTCTTCCAGCACTAGAATACTAACTGCTCATCTCTCATCTTAAAAAGAGCTCCTGCCTGATTGCTGTCTAAAACCTTCAAAGAAGACTATTCAGTTGTATTAGCTACAACATAAGATTAAGATAAAAGAAAAAAAATAAAACTGTCATCCAAGAAATAATTCTCTTCTTTCAATCACACACAAAGACTATTGCATTTTTATGGTTCTATGATTTTAGGTAAGACAAGGTAACAACAATGCAAGAAATATTTCCAGTCCTTCTTAAGAAACCCCAACATAATGTACACATTATGACTAAAAAGTAAAATTTAAATAGGGACATTTTAAATAATGGTTTTAGTATTTAAAGCAATACAAGCTTTTTATACACATATTAATTTCAAATATGAAGAAAAAGCTTATTTACTACAAGATATCAAATCATTACCTGGCTTAAGTGCCTTTTCTAAGCCTTTGTAGTAAGCCCAGTTTTCAGGATTTCTTTCTTGTAGTCCCTTGTAGACTTCAACTGCTTCTTCAAGTCTGCCAAGCTGAAGCAGGAGTTCTCCTGTGTGAAAAACAAGAAGTTTTAAATTAAGGTAACAAGATACTAAAGCAGTGTAACATTTATCACCCTGTAGTGAAAGACTGGATAGTCCCTAACTCCATGCAGATTCTAATTTCTTAGAAAAAATAAGCACTACATATATATTACAAACTAGTTGACAGATATGCTTTTACTTTAACAATAGCTGCAATTATAGTAAGATTTTACCATTTGGCCCACAATTCCTGAAACTTACTTGAAAAGTTAATGCAAAATGCACATGGCTTATTTTTTTTCTCACTTACTGATGTGACTGGTTACTTTCAGCACGGTTTTTACTGCAGGAGGCAGCTAAAAGCAATACATGGTATTTGATGTATACAGCATCTTGAAAACCAAACACATTGCAGAGCTGCCAGAAGAGAATGGTTCTTCAATTCGGTATTTCATGGAACTAACTTCAGTGGTTTTAAGCAAGCCATTGATTCGATGAATGAATTTTCAAGATTCTGTAAACAAGTTTCCTTTTAATGATACTTCAATACAAATTAAAACTGATAAAGTAAAGATTAGGTCTAACAATTGTATCAGCATCTTTGCTAATGCTGGAAATGCAACAGGAGTCAATTTCCCATTTCACAATGGAAAAGCATTTTACAGAGCTTTGCTGTTGGCCAATGTTAGGCAGGAACAGATTACACACCAGAGGTGAACAGTGTCACTCTACATTAAGCAAGATTTTCTAACCCAGTTTCAAAAGGAAAATGCGAATTTTCCTTTATTCTTCCCTATGTCACACAATTAACACGCCATTTTGTCAAGAGATGCTGCTTTCCATAGTTAGAGTAACTTGAGGACTACACACAGAATCCAATGCCCAGGAAAATATCAATAGTTCACTCACTGAGAGTGACAGAATTGGGAAAATAAATCTTAAATTCTTTCTCTGAGGTGAAAGTTAATTTTTATTTTTTCTAACAGCAGCAAATGTCAATATAAATTTCAGTGTTTGTCAGTTGTACTTCATCCACAGTGGCTTTTACATGTGCTTAAAATCTGTACACACTCATTCATTACCAGGCTCTTCTGGAGAATATACAGCAGCCAAGCCAGACCTAACAACTCAATGGAAGCTGGGTCCAAAAAAATTAATCACTTGTACCCAGTTGAAAGTACACAGATTGCAGAGTATTCCCATCCTTTTGTCCGGTCTTGTTAGGATGTTTTGTGTTTGGCTCTTGGGTTTAGTTTTAATGAAGTCCAATTTGAAAAATGTATTTCAGTCCTAACTTTGGACCTTCAAACACTAAGTATGTCACATAGTATGTCAACACAGAACATAAAGAATGTCAAAAGATTCTTCAGATAAAAAAATAAAGTCACAAAAAATCCCACTCCCCCCCAAAAAGTCCCACAACTGTGTCTCAAAAAAGATCTGTGACACTGCAGTTGCTTTATCCATTTCCTTTTCTGTGCAAACCAAGTAAGATATTCAGCTTTGGTGGAGAGTCATCTGCAATCAATTCCCTGGAGGAAGCACCACACCTCCCATAATACTGACACTACTCAATTCCAAGGTTCCTTTTGCAAGACAGTGAGATTACTATTAGCAGAAATAGGGAATTACTTACAACATCTACATGAACAAACTAAAAGGATTTCTTGTCTTTACTTAAAGCAATCATTTAAATAGATTCCAGTGTGGGCCAAGTACCTTCAACAGATAGGCAGTTTCACAGAAAGACTTTACAAGCATCAAGCAGAAGAGGAACAAAGCATGCTTTAAGAAAGTGCACCTGTTGATAGAGCCGTTAGAATGAACTTGTATCAGTCTGCAATTCCATCTCTGGAATATAAACTACACTGTTGTATTGATCTGGTTTATTATTATACACCAGGTTTACAGTAACACAACAGAGAAGCCTATGCTGGGTTGCCTCACTAAAGGGTCTATTTCTACATGCTACAAGGGTGACTGAGTACATTGAAAATCCTTCTGCTGTGCCAAAGATGATTCCACCCTTTCAGCACGTGGCATCCTCACCAGGACCACTATCAAAGCTGTAACAGCATGGGTCTGGGTACACTACTCAGACAGAACTTCATGACATCAATTTAGGATCTCATGTCGGCTTAAAAGTTTCAGAACAGCATGTCTGTACTTCACTGTCTTACCAACCTGGGATAAGAGCATGACAGGGACTGAAAAAGCTGCAAGACAAGCAGTCCTTTACGACAAAATTAAATAAATTAAGCTAAAAACAAATCAGAGTTCCAAAAGATGGGAAAAGCTGACAGTATGGACATTCCATTGTATGCTATGTGTTTAAAAGCATCTTCAGCAAGTGAGTGATTACCTTTAGTTTCTTCAACTGCCAGCTTATCACAGATCTGCTTTTCATAGGTACAAAGATGCTCCAAGGCTTCTTTATACAGCCCTGCTTCCCGGAGGACTTGATTTTGATAGAGCAGCAGTTCACTGTACTCATAGTCCACTTTGTCAGGTGATGTCTACACAGGAAAGCAAGACACAGGACAGAGTTTAGCCTTCTAAAATTTGGGATCAAATTCATTTGACTAAAGCAACTGCATGAAGGTTTCTCATAATGAAAGGAATGTTTTACTTTTGGCTTACACAGCACTCCGTGTATCAATTTCATGTTCTCTTCTTACCTGCTGTGTCTTCCTAAATTCCTCTAAAATTTTTGCTGCCATTTCATAGTCTTCCAGCAGATGGTAAGCAATGGCATAACCAATCCATGATGCTCGCTGTGCAGGTCGGAGCTGAAGCAACTGGTATCTTGTTTCCTGCAAAAAAGTGGCTGCTAATTTTCCTGCCTTTACTTGGATACTCTGTAGAATCCACTAAGCAATACTCTGTCTTCAATATTCTAGTATTTATGGAAGTCACTGCAAAATAGTTTTCTATATGCATTTTATTAATCAGAGAAAGAATAAACTTTGAACTATAATGGTGTTCACTGAATAAAAAAAAATAAGCCTTCACAAAATAACATGTCCAACCAAATCCTGATGAGTCAGAGTAATTTTGTTAATGCATGACACACACACCTTTCCTGTCTAACCACTTATGAACATAATTAATGATACTTGGTTTGAATTGAAGGAACATTTACTGGTGTTTCATATTAACCTTGAAAGTACATATGTATTTAAATAATTGGAAGTGTTCTTAGGCAACACAGGTCATGCAAACACATCCCTATTCTTTGGCAGGAGGAAAAGACAACAGACTTGCTTGGCATCATGCAATTTTAATCTGAGGAAAATGCTGTAATTTGTTTTGTCATAGATTCCAGCATGGCATTTTCAAGTAAGTTAAAAAAAAAAATTACTTCCTATTGAAAATGCCTGAACTGTCAGAAATAGGGATTAAAAAAGAACTAAAACTAGTTACAACTGTTTTAATAGAATGATGATCACTCAAAATATTTTGAAGTAGGAGTGGCTGGAATTTAAAGCAAAGAAAAAAAAACCAACCAAAACACAATCTTTTCCCAGTTTTGAGTGCAAAGTCACAATCCCCAGAAACCAGCATATGATTAGCCATGAACTACTGACTTCTAAGCATCCTAACATGTAATCCTTAATACATTTGGAAACCATGTGTTACTTGTACGTTTAGATTACAAAATTTGTATTCACATTTATCCACAAGCCAAGAAAATAGAAATTTGCCAATACATTTTGCAAATACGCATTTTGGCACCAAGTTTAGCTATCTTGTCTCAGCAAGAGCAGAACCAAATTTCTAAATTACTAATACGAAAAAAAATCAGTAAGTTCTCTGAGGACCTGTGCTAGCTGATGGTTCCACACAACTCTGAGCACAGAACTTGCTCCTGGGTATACATACTAATGTTATCTTAATTTGAAAAGGAAATAATACATGAAGAGACCAACAATGTGTTTTAATCAACACAACTTTAGAGGTGTAAGGGAAACCTAAAAAGGTGAGAAAACTGGACAAAAAAATTGAGCTGTCACTCACTAATGCCCAAGTTGGCCAGGAACCAAAATATGATTTTATGCCACACACTGCTTGTTCTGTTATTACCTATTGCAAAGAGAAAACGGGGGGGGGCACTGATGTGAAGGCGGATGGATACAGAGTACAAAGTTACTGAAAAATACAAACTCCTCTGGCCTGAAAAAAAAGTCACATTCTGAGCACATTGCCTCTTGCCTGCAGGAATCCTTTCAAGAAAAGGACAAGACTGGAGTCTGTATATACCTGGGTTATATACAGCATCAGAAAAATAAACGCCAATACGGCAAGCAGCTCTGCACTGAGCTGAAAATGCGTCATTTAATTTTCCATTAAATCTTTGTATTTCATAGAAATTGCTCAGTAGCACATCTGCTTTTACTTTCATGAAGTAACAGAGTGCCATATGTTTTTAACCCTCTGGACCTAACTATTTTTTTAAAGTGTCATTAATCAATTTGCCACCTTTGCAGCAGTTCCCTAGATGATAATCAAATGCAGTATGCATACTTACCCTATAACCTTCAAGATCCCTCATTTGAATCTGTAGCAGAGAAAGGTCTCTCAAGATTTGAAGATTGTCTTTGTCCCATTTCAGTGCATTTCTATAGCATTTGATAGCTTCATCATACTTCTTGTCTGACCTCTGAAGAAGGCCATAGACATGCCAACCTGGAAAACTCTATTAAGGCTTCCACTGAATTTGAGCAGGGACAAATGAGCTCCAACATGGCAGTGACAGAACAGCTGGTAACAAGCTCTCAACCTGTTTTATAAATGGACAGGAATATCACAATTCTTTTTGTCAGAACTTTGCCAGTTATATGTATACAGTCTATATAGTAGAAAATGTTACTTTTCAACCACAAGGGGAAGAAATAAAGTAACAGGATCTCTGAAAACACTATTAGGCTTAGTTGAACATAATTTTAGACAACTGAAGTGCTCATACTTCCTGAACTCCAAGTATATGACCAGTCTTTAGAAATGTAATGGCAACTACTCATGCTTCCAAAGCAAATCACATGCTTAAATGCCCACCATGAATTTACAGTTGCAGATTAATGATAAAAAATTCACAATGCATGCCAGAATAATACGTGAGATAACTGTGACTGCAAGGACTGCAAAGCATCTGCCCTTTGGATAGTTTAAACAAAATATTTATTGAAAATGGAAAACTGAACTTCCAGTTTGGCTTTTATTGCTATCCTATAAACCAAGTAGTTGCAGAAATCAGCCTTTTCAATTCATCAGCAAAAGCCCTATTTCAAAAAGGATACAGACATGACTCTTCAAGTCATTCCTTAGGCCTCTGCGTACAAGTTCATAAGCTTCCTCTTTCTTCCCTAGACAGTTCAGTGTTAGTCCTTTCATTGCCAAGGTTTCTAAGAAAGAAAAATAAAAGATTAAATAAGTATCAGTTATTCATTTTCATAGGTTTTAAGCTCCATATAGCAACCCTAAACATATACATATGCAAATTTAGATTCAGTTCTCACTATCAAGATTTCACATTCTTTTCTCACATGGAAAACTTTACTGTCAGATTATTCACTTAAGTATATCATACACAGCATATATAAATAAATCTTTTATATTACTTCCATCGAAATATGAATTAATGTTTTATTTTAAATCTGTCTGCTCTACAAGCATTTGGAGATTTTTTTTAACTACTCAAGTATTTATTCATAACTCTGACATTTCTACACATCCACCCATATCACAGTAGCTGCAAAAACCCCACAAAGCAATTTCTGAACAGTGCAAAAAGACTTTCAACTCCGTATCAAGAGCTAAATATACATCAAAGGAATAAACACCTTTTTCTTCTTTTAAAATAAGACTATTCCTTCAGAAAAGTAGCAGCCCACAGAGCTGACAGAGTACTGAACAATATTCAGCCTCTTCCTTTTATTTAAGTGAGTATCAATTTCCCAGAAAAAGTGATTTAATTAATGCATACTTATATAAGGAAACTTGCACCATGAATCTTAGATTTGAATGATAAAGAATGGGAAGCTATAACTACTGGTAAGATCAGTCTTTAAAATGACAAATCTTACCAAGAGTAAGTTCTTAATACAAATGTTTTGGGATGCTCTTATTGCTTTATGGGCAAAAAGAAAGCAGTGAAAGGGTATAAAACATTAAAATAATCACTCTACTGTAAAGTATAGTGAAAAACAGAGTATATGGTTTAAAAACTTACCTCCATGTTCTGCAAACTTGGGATTGGAAAGGATCTGTTTACAGAACTTCAGCCCATTTCTATACTGCTTATGTTCATAACACCTCTGTTGGAGAACAAAGTAAGTTTATTAAAGAAAATTAGAGTGGAAGTATTTATACACACCTGAAATTAAGCATCAGTACAGCTACAGATTTTAGAAAACATACTAATATTTTAATGAACCCTGTTTATTGATCTTCCTGTGTGTAAAATTTTTTTCCCTTGTCAGAAAAAAAAATCAAAACATTAGCAACACCATGAATTTAAATGTGTAAGTGAAGACATATTATCATACAGCAGATTCTCAGGTAAGACACCACAGGAAGCTTAAGTGCCTAAAGAGATTCAACTCTCCCTTAACATAAAAGCAAACCTAATGTTGAAATATTGGTAAGCACTGAACCCACTTTGGCCAATTATCCTGGATAGCAATCCCACAAGACAACCTCCATCAACCATACAAGCTGGAAAGACAAATCAATAGAACTTGGCTTAAACTACCTCTGAAAGCAACATCTTATGATCAGTTTGACTACAACAAGTATCTCATACATCAAAACTAGTACAGAGTAACATAAACTTGGCATACTGGAAATTTAAACATTTCTCTACTGTTTTATTAGTCCAGCTCTTTTGTCTGAGCCTCATTCATTAAGCAAAATGACTGCAATGCACAACAGCACACAGCATAAACTTCTAAAACCAGTTTTAGTATTTTATTTACGTAAACATACTTCTTGTGCTCATATTTAAATATATGCCAGAAGAAATAACATTATAAACACCAATTCATACATTTTAGGTCACTTCAGAAAATGTTTGGAACCTCTTACAATTAATATTGATCCTGTTATTAATTACAAAGTCATTCATAACAGGACCTCACTGACTCAGGTCAATCCATTCTGGTTGCAGGATGGCTGACAGAAGTGTAAAAATTGGGTACAGCTGAGAGCTTTCAAGTCCTTCTAAACAAGTTGCTGCTCAGGATTCCATCTTTCCTCACGCTGCTCCAAAGTAATTATCCAAGAGTATTCATAAGCACATATGGACACCATGTGTCCTCAAAGCACTCTCAACAAAAATATTTAGGAAAGGCAGACCCAAGAGGTCTTTCCTTCAAGCAGAAAGTTCTAAAAATAAAACTTTAAAAAGCTACATGAATGTTAGGGGAAATGCTTAAAAAAGAAAATGGCATATTTACAACTTCTGTGTTTAATACTGCTCTTCATAATGAAAGATGCAGTTTAGTGCCTGGATTTCTCTTGGAAATACCAACAATAAACTTCAAAGGCCTAAAAAAATGGTAGAACACTAGTGCATGTATTCTTTTCTAGTACTAAAGTCAGACAGCTGAAATAATATCACTGAAGACCAAGATGCATCACAAACCACCTATCTTGCTCCCCCTACACTATCACCACCCTTAGGAGAAAGGGAATTGCTGGCACAGAAAAGAAGGCAGAAGGAAGATGCCTAGAGAGGGCAAGCAAGATGTACTCAAAGAACAGATCAACAAAAGAATTTGAATGGTTTCAACTTTAACAGACCTTCAAAGATCATCTAGTTCCACCCACCCCATGGGCAGAAACTACACCATGCTGTTCAAAGCTCCATCCAACCCCGACTTTGAACACTTCCAAAAGACAACTCCCTCTGTTCACCAAGGACAGGAAAAGTCAGCAGTGCTAGCACGTAGCAAAAGAACATTTTAAGGGTTAGGTAAGAGAAAATCAGTACAGGCAACGTTTTTGTTTTTTTTTTTCTATTAAGCTTGACTGGGTATTACTTACACCTTCCAGTCATTACCAGCTTTCAAGTAGCTGGCTGAGTCACTATAATCAGCCACTAGTCAGAGCTGACAGACTTTTTCTCTTTTTCTTTTTCTTTTTTTTTTAATTGAAACTGTCAGTCATAAAGATTACCAGCCAGGCCTCCTCCCTGAAAAGTAGAGCTGCCATTTGCCCCCACCCAGGTAGTTGTGAAAGCAGCAGAACCTGTCACAGAAGTGCTGCAGCCACAGGAACTGAAGAATGTGTCTGCAGTGTAACTAAGGTACTGTCACAAGCACATGGGGCACTTTGGGGTTTTGCAGTCTGGCTTTGAGAACAGCTTGCTCAGATGCTGGCTGTGAATGTGAAATCTTATCATTAAATGGTTCCATTTAATGTACTCTAACAACCAGGCTCTCACCTTGAAGTTTAAGCAAAGTCATATATCCCAAGATGGGATATGTGCTAGAGACAGGAAATATTTGCACATAATAAAATTTTCTGGGGTGATACAGAGCTTATAATGCAAGGGAGCAAACTCACTGAGAATTTTAACAGATTCTTCCTTTAGGCTTCATGGAGGAAAGATCTACAAGTTTATATCCACTTACATCTACAGAAAGGTTCTCATAACCTAGAAACTACTTGGATAGGGCCAACAAATTATTAGGAAACAATCTGGAAATACTTTTATCTGCAGATTATAGCTCTGTATATAGACAGCTGTGTATATTCCCCAGTGAAACATCAAAGGTCTCTTTTGACAGGTTATTTCTAGATCAAGACAAGTTGGAATGATTTCCTGTATACAATTTCTCCAAATTTTCTATTTGATACTTTCAAACTTATTTCATTCTGTTAATGCAAACATTTCAAATTGTGCTGTTTTATGAATTTCCTTATTCTGTGCATGTGTTCTATGTACACACTGTATGTTTTGACAATGGAAGGAAGAGAACAAATGAAATTGAGGTCACATTTAGTTCTTCAGAAAAGAAGAGTTTCCTCAAAGTGGGCCCAACAGCACCATTGAGATTCCCCTGCCTGAAGTTGTGCACATACTTAACTGTTCTCCAGAGAGATTATGGGCTAACAGGCTTAAATTAAGGTGTGAATGAGACAGAAGGAAGCCAGGATAGAAGCCTATGCAACCATGGCTGGCAGAAACCTCAGTGAAACTACAGTTTCAAGGAACAGACAATTTAAACCAAAATCTTTCATTAAAAAGAAGAGAGAAAATACATACACAGCCTAAGAAAGAAGATCCTTAAAGAAGTAAGCAGTTTCTGAGTAAGAGAAGAAAAAATGACCAGCAATTCAAATTAAAAAAAAAAAAAATCAAAATCACAGAAGCAGGAATGGAGACATGTCAAGTGTTCTAGCCTGATGGACTTTCTGGAAACAGAAATTTTATTCATCTGGGTAGCATGTTTCCTCTCAGATGAATAGCTCGTAGCAGTCATTCCCAGAGCTCCAACCCTTGCTTTTGGACAGATGTTCTGCAGAAGTAACATATTTCTCTGTTCCAGAGATGGCTAGAAGAGCACAGTTGCCTGCACTAAGCTGAATTCCTGCACATATAAACTTCAAAGGGAGCAGTGAGGGCTTGTTTGTGATGCTTGACAGACAAGTGCTGCAGCTACAACTTGTGACATCATGCAATGAAAAAACATAAAAGCTAAACTTCTAAAAGAGTAAGGTTAAGAAGGCTAGTGCTTCAGAAGGACAGAATCTAACTCTACATCAGTACTGAATCTATTACACATTTCCTGCCCTTCAAAGCTTTTCATTTAATAAGTTACTAGATCTTTTAAGATATCTAACAAGCTTTTCTAGACATGCTGTGGCCAGAATCACAACCTATTCCAAACACATCAAGATTCTTTTTATACACCTTAACTAATTTCCTATCTTTACAGCAAGGAAATAACATCTCCTTTAATACAATTCTACAAACAATTAGTAAGATGAGGCAGGCAAAGTATGACTCCTTCAAAATCATGCAAGACTCTAGGAGGTAAGTGACAATTTGCATTTGCATCACTTCCTCCATCACCAAGTATTTATTCAATGGATCAGAATGCATGGCAATTACTAGACAGATTGACACAGAAATTTTAGGGAACAGAGATGGCCCATATTCTCTAGAATCCCAAGTCTGAGGTGGACAGAGGGTTTGTATTCTGGTGCTCCCTAAATTGTATTAAGGCACTTGTGCAGACTCAGTCTCTGGCCAGCAGATGCCTTACACATGCACACGGCTCACTGTGTCAAATGTGAATAAATTCCTCCACATTTCTTCTTTGGTGGCTGCCATGAAGAGAGGTGCAAAGACTCCCACTCTTTAAAGTTATTCACATCTAGCCACAGCTCATGGCTATATGCAGTTTGTTCCCCCCCCTTGCCCCAGCTTTCCATTTTTGATTCTTCCCAAACTACTCTCTAAACCTTGCTGCCAAACCTACAGGTAGTCAACGCTGACATGGATTCTTAAACAAGGTAACCACAAGGTTGTTATACAAGGGCCACGCTACTGATTACAGTAGCACTAAGAGCTGCTTACAATAACAGAAATTACTTTTATCCAAACTTAATTCAGCACAGTTTATATACAGTATAAACGAATACATTGTCACAAGAGCATTTTAGGGATATTATATTTTTGAAATGTACACAAAGTAGGCTCTCTAATTGTTTGCTACTGTGTTAGGTTAACACAATTTGGCTTTTAGTGGTGGCAGAGGAAGCCACAGAGGTTGCTTGTGAAATAAAAAGAGGTCCTTGAAACTTCAACTATGCCCAGCGAAGCCAATCCCTAAAGGCTCTTACAACTGACAACAGCGGCTGGTCCAATTAGAAAAGTTAACAACATCTCTGTGATGACATATTTAAGAAGGGAAAAAGGCATGCCATTCCTCTTGCTTCTTCTACTTGGAGGGGGCCACCAAGGTTATGCCACTGGGCCATCCTGGTGCCATGAGCAGCCATGCGGCCACAGCTGGCACCAAGAACGGCCGCCAAGACAACATCAGTGTGGCTGCTGCTGTCTCAGCATGGCTCACAATGAACTCTTGTTTGCTTAGCTGCTTTTAGCCAGAAGGGCACAAGTGGCAGCAGGAACTTTTCCTTTTTGCTGCCCTCATGAGGAGTGGTGCTGAGCGGAGCCAGCGGCCGGCACGGCTCACACGGTGCCGGTGGGATCAGCAGGGACAGGC
>JAWWMU010000180.1:10388614-10407038 GCA_035048155.1 Cinnycerthia olivascens | reverse complement strand
GCCTCCCGCCTGGGCAGGGCTCCCGCCGCCGCCAGCCGCCTCAAGCAGCGCGGTACGCGGAGCGGAGCCGGGGCCGCGTACAGGACACCGGGACGGCGTGAGGGGGCGCGGGCCGGGCCGGGCCGGGTGGCGGCGGAGGGGACGCGCGAAGGGGCGATGTGGGGCCGGGACAGGTGCGGCGGGCGGGAGCTGCGCACGGGTGCTCGGTCATCCTGGGCTGCTTCAGAGCTCCGCCGCGACCCGCTGGGCAGCCGAGCCGGCCCGGGACCCCCTACCCCCGCCCCACGGCAAAAGCGGGGCCGCTGCCGCCTTCCCTTCCATCTAAAATAGCGGGGTACACAGCCCCAGGTAGAGCAGCCTCTGCAGGGCTGCCGGCCCGGGAGAGAGCGGCAGCACACCCAGGGTGCCGCAGCCGTGGCTTTTGGCGCATCAGGGGTTGTGTAACCAGTGGCAAAAAAAATCTGCCAGCCGCGCTGGGCGATGGCAGCTTGCTGACCGCTGTCCTGCTGTAGCTGGCAGCCCCGGGGGAGCGCGTTAAGGACGCGTTGCTGCTGGGCGGAAATATAATGGCACGCAAATCCATTAGGATGCCCGGCTATTGGAGAGGAGTCTGAGAAGTGTGTCATGAGAAGGATGATGCTAAACATAATCTGGTACACGACGGCAATGTTTTGACATTGCGATTATTTGTGCAGCTGTCAGTTGCAATGCTCAGAGCCATTTTATTTTTCATGAGTGCTTTTTCAATGAGATATTTCTCATTTGAAATCAACTCACAAAATTCTGCAGGAAAGGTTTGTTGACCAAGAGAATGACGTGTGTTTTTCATGGGTCTCTTTTTGAGATGTACAGATGAATCCAAGACTAGTAAGAATCAGTTTGTAACAAATAAATGGGTAGCACTGCTGTTGGAGTGCTGAATCAGGTAAAAAATTGTGTAATCCTACCTCTCTGCCATGTAGGCCAATTCAAGAAATGAAGGATATGTATCAAAGTGTCAGCAGTCTGAGAGTGAAAGAACAGGAATTCAAATAAAAGAGATTTTTAAAAAAAATTCCCTGTTATTAACCTGGAGAGAGACTTCATTACTTCTGCTGATCTTAAGGAATAAGGACAGATTAATCATTTTACCTATGTTAGTCAGGAACTCTTTTACATTCATATTTTTTTTTAACATTCCTTAGTCTATATAGACCATGCCCAGTACTTGGAAGCTGATGGCAGAGAATGTAGTTCCCAGAAAAACACCTCTTAGGAAGAGCTCAGCCATGGACCTTGTTAATTTGAGCACCACACCCTGTGTTACTCAGTCATAGGATACATCAGTAAGATGTACCTCTCTGTTTTAAAAACCTTTTTGAATCATCATTTCCCATACAGATTTCAGATTCCATAATTCTCTTTTGTGATCATATTTTAGCACCACTTTGCATCACTTTACCTAATGGTTTTTATAGCGCCTCCTCGCCAGATGTCATCTGGGAGTGCTCCTGGCTCTTCTGGAAACAGCATGATGATCTATCTCCTTGCTGGTGTTGCTGCTTTTGGTAGTTTATTTTATGTAAGTGTTTGGGGATGGAACTGTTTGTGTTTTCTGAGCTGGTGTGGTATAAAGCGTGTTCTGGGTTAGAGAGTATGGTCAAGATGCAAACCCTCAATGAATGTAGGTATTGTAGCTTATAGCTAAGTGCAGCCTAACACAGAAATCAGCTTAAGAGAATTTAATTGAAGCTGAAAGCCTATTGCTTGCTTGTTTTACTGTTACTTTGATAAGCAGTCCTGGGTCATTCTTAGTGGAAAGCATGCTTAAAACTATGTGAAATTAGTGTGTCCAAAGGTGGAGTGAGGCACCTGTCTGTAATCCCTTGCCTTGTCAACCAGAAACATTGGCAGTGTCTCAGAGTGGGCTAGGCAGATGTGCAATAAGCGGTCTGAACACGAACCTTGTTAATTTGAGCACAAAAAAAGAAGGTAAGTGTCGCTGTGGGACACGCAAGGACACGCACGGACACCTTCTCTTGAGAAAGTTGAGAACTATATTTATTAAACATTTGACTCCACATTTTATAGTATTTCCACACAGACCAGGGATTGGAGAAGAAGGCTGACACCTCTCCCATCCCGTTGGTCAAGACAACTGTCCATCAGTTGTTTTCTACACAAAAGAAAGTATGAACAACAACCTCGTCTCATCAAACAGACTTCTGATAGGGACACTCTTGAGCGTGAAAAAAAAGCTAACTACTGTAAAAACAGCAAGTTAGAAAGTGCATCAGGAAAACTTGAAAAATCAGGGTGACAGATAAGAGCATTAGTTACTTCAAAAAAACATGTTAAAGTTTTGTAAGCATCTGCTTTTGTTAAACTTTTTGATAACATTCTCTTCACTTCTTCTAAATATATCTGGTTCTATGCTTCACATCCCTAAATCCTCCATTTTATAGCTTACTTCTACCCTTCTCCCCCAAGATCTGAGATAGTGACTAGCACACCCCAGAGAGGTACATATTTCCCTGTCTCACAAAGTAGTTTTGAATGGTAAGTAGCTGTTTGTTCAAAATACCAAACATGTATGATTGCATTTCTGGATGAATAACATATTTTCTTGCTGTCATATTTTTACCACATTACAAAACCAGAAATCCTTATGCAATTATCTTTTAAAACATTGTTTTCAATTCCTGAAACTGTTTTCGATACCTGTTTTGAATTCCAGCACTTCAAAAGCTGCATGGTATATTGTATTTGCTTTCTAACAACGGAGAAATATGAAATACATAAACATATTAGTACAGCAGATCGTTAATTTTTTTCACCTTGCTTAGGATAAATTTTACATGCATTTTAAGATGTGCAGTAGCACTTGCTTAAAATCCTTTTTCTCCCCATTTTGTGTTTGGTAAATTTGTAGGAATGTAGCTGTAAATTGAGGTGTGATTCCCTTTCAGGCCTACAGAGCAGTCAGTTCACCCCGCAGCAAGTCTGTTGAACACACAAACGTTCTCCGTGAGGGGCGGAGCAGCAGTCCTTGGCCAAGGAAGGGTGAGTTGAGCTCTTCTAGCTCCTGTTCCCTGGGTGCACGAGGATTTGGAACAGGTTTCTGGATTGTCTAATCAGGCTTTAGCACTGTCTAAGTCCTTGTCTGAACTGTGTGAGTGGGAGTGAAGACAGAGGTGGATGTGCAGTGTTGTTCTGTTACAAAGCTGCTGCTGCACAAATTTTGGTGGTGGCCTTAATGTTCAGGCAGTGACTCTGGTCTTTGATCCACCTTTGGAGTCTCTTAGGATGGAAAGAGTTGATGTGTGAATACTATTAATTGTATAATGGGTATTTGATTTACTGGAAGCTTAATGAAACTTGACTGAGTACATAATGCTGTCAAAATCAGTTTTGTTCTTTTGCTTTCAGGGTTGGGGGGAAGATAATGTCTTTTTCTCAGTCAACAAGTTGGCTTCAGGTGGCATGCCATCAGGAAATACAGTTCAATAGGGGGAAAAAATATCCTACATTTAAAAAAAATATTTTAACTTGGATCAATTTTTTCTCCAAAACTCTGAATTTGTCTTTTCTAATTTGAGGTTAAATGAAATGCAGGCATTACCTAAATGTATAGCAAATCCTTACTTAGCTCTTCATGCTTGAATAATTAGACCATGTTAGTTCAAATACTTGTAATGGAATGTTGTCCCTGTCTACATCAATTAGTGTTACAGTAAAAGGTAGAACTTTGGCAAGCATGGCCTTGCTAGGAAAAGCAATTAGGAAAATTTCTTAAGGATCTTTATATATTTTAATTTGGTTGTTATTTAAAAAATAAATAAAGTATTGAAGCCAGAACACTTGAAGCTCTTCCTTTTTTTTTTTTTTAATGTTGACATCTAGGGAATTGATTTAATATATTTGCATGCACACAAAGAACAGATTTGAATAAAGTATCTTGAGTCTGAATTTTGTTTTCAGTGTGAGGTTTAAATTGTCTGCCTCTATAATTATTTCTTTAGAAGTTGTTAGCCTTGAACTTCTACAACACATGCTTTAAAATTACAGATCTTAAGATTTAAAGTAGTAAAATACCTTAATTTCCAAAAAGGAAAACAGCTGAACACAGTATAGTTTTAAAACTCCATTGTTTAAATGCTGAGAATTCAGCCACAATTTGGAATCCTTCATTGTCCCTAAAATAAAAAATGTAACCAGGACCAAAGTTGATGTCTCCTAGGGACCTGATCTCCTGCTGTTCAGGGCAGAAGTGAGGATTACCTTTAATACATTCTGACTGCCCTGGCTGGGAGAAAGGGGAAGCATTAAGCAGACTTTCCAACATATTCCCAGTGATGTCAGTGTATTCCCTCTTTTCTCCTAAGGTGCACTGCTGCAAGGTGCTGAGTTTTGGCCTTGGCCTCCCCACATGTTGGGAGTGAAATACCTGCAGTGCTGAGTGCCCAGCAACTGATCTTGGGTGCTCTCCAGACATCCCATCAGCTGCTGCTTTGTGCTGCTTAATAAGTCACGTAAACGTCACAACCAGTGGCAGATGATTGCTGCCTCCCTTTTTATTCATAGTAAGAAGCCCAAAATGTTTCTAAGGCCATTCAGTGAATACAGTTGAAACTTGTTTCCTATATTATTTTCAGTATTTGACTTCTGAATAAATGCTCAACCCAGAGTTTTTAGTTGGACTTCTGAGTAACTAATTCCAATTCACAGTACAAAACCAATGTTGAATCAGCTCCTTTTTAAAATCCTTCTTCATTCCCAACTGTGTACACCCAAAAGAACAGAACATTAAGAACAAGCATCAGTTCTGTTCTTACTTTTCCTACAGAATCCTCTGTGTGCATTCTCAAGAATTAACACCCTCTTCCTCCCCTTTTTCTCCCATTCCCTGCAGAGTCATATTTTTGTGTTTATCTTGTCAGTGTTAGCATAGTATTGCTTTTCCTAGAAGTGCCATTGCAGTTTCTTTCCCTGTGCATTCTTTAGAGCCAGTCCTTACACTTTTTCACAGTAAGCATTGCTGATAAGAGCAGTTAAAAGTTCTGTTCTCAAAGTATTCTGATATTTTTTTAGGGGCACATTAAATCAAGCTTAAAATAAGCTCTAAAACAGAGCTGGTAACCATATGAAGTGGTGGATAGAAAAGCAGTATGCCAAACAGCATGTTCATGACATATTTGCTGCCTATGGTAAAAGAACTTTCTAGATGGAAGAACTTAATTCTGGAGAGCAGCTGATCAGAGATTCTTTTGGTAGGATTTTTGTGGTTTTTCACGTAGGGGAAAATTCTCCCCTTATACCTGAACCTAAAATGTCTATTACAGAGAACTGTACATAGTGAACAAATCTGTCAAAACAAAAGAGAAACAGTCATTCTAGGGTTCTTTGTTTATTAGAGGATTGAAATGATGTTTAATGATATTTTAATTAATGATAACAGACATTTCAAAAGAGATCTGATAGCAATTTTTCTGTAGCTCTTTTTAAACTGAAAGCTACTCTCAAATTAGGGAGGGATTTAAAAAGCCCCTGGAAGAAGCCTGACTCAAAGTAGCAGTAGAAAATCTGGGACATCATTTGAAATGTAAAATTATGTTTGGCTTGCAGGATGTTCTGCTTGCTTATTTGGTGACTACTGAGTTTTGTCTTCCATTTGCTGTTTGTGTCCTTTAAGCTTGTTCCTGATTTCCTTCTTTTTTAGCTATGTCTTTTCTTTTTATCTTTTTATGCAAGCTGATTCAATCTTTCTAATCAAGACTCTGCTTTTACACTTTCCAGACTTTCTAATCTATACTCTGCTTTTACACTTTCCAGACACAAGGGAAATTTTCCAAACCTGAGGAACTTAAATAGAAACAAAGGACAATCGTTTACCATTGAGTACATTGCAGCCCACCCTGAGATGACTTTATACCTCCTATTGTAAAACTCCATTCATGTGAGACTTTAAGAGAACTACCTGTGTTTGCAAGGCCAAACCATATTGAGCTTATTACTGAATCTGCTTTGTAGAAGGCAGTTCTGAGATGGAGAAGCTGGCTGTTCTGAATTCATGCACTCTATATTTGACTGTCCAATAAAGTGTACTGAATGCTGAGCTTGGCTGTTAGCCTGTTCTTTGTGTAATGAATTTAAGTTTTGTTTTTGTTTTTAAACAGCATTTTCTTAAAGGGACACGATCAGGTTGCATAATGTAAAGTTTTGATTTTTACTGAGCAGTGAATGGACTTGTCTTGAAACCTGAACACAAAATGGTAGGCTTTCACTGGCATAAGAAGACCAAGAAATAAATTTGATCTGTCTAGTTTTTAAACAAGTACAAAAGAATCAAACAAACTCTGACTATGTCTCTTTAAGCTCCTTTGTTTCAATTCTCACATAGTGTACACTGTATTACAAACTCTGTTTCCAGTTCTATTTTTTTGCATGGTGAGTTGGTTCTAGTGGTGTGATGAACACTTGGTGTATAACTTTTCCTTTGTGAACCTGATGTTAGTGCATGTTTGCATGCTGACTGAGCATCTTTCTTCTTTGTGCTGTTGGTTTTTCTTGACTTGTCTCAGCTGAATTTGAAGTGATGCATGACTGGGAAACACTGTTTTTCAGGTTCTAAGGAGTTGGACCCAGAGTGGTATAAACAAGTGTTTTTTCTAAGAGTTGTGAGTTGTAAAAAGAAAATAGTCAGTCAGAAGTGGTCATCTCTCTAAGAAAGTGAGCTCTGAGCACTTAAAATTAGCAAGTTATTTTCTTACTTATATAAGACCAAATGTCTTATTCCCCACGTGGTAATTCCACAGAGTCATGCTCCCTCTGGCACCTGTGTGTGTACCATCACTGGCCCTTTCAGCAGAGTGGTTTGGAGCAACACTTGGCAAGGTCCTTTGTTATCCTTCCCTGCACCCCCAACACTTGCTTTAAGCCACAGTTTCTTTTCTTATCCCACTGAAACGTGTTATGAAACTCAGTAATGAAGAATATGGTTTCCTCATCTTATAAACATAGTTTTTTGATGCCACGTTAGACAATATTGGGGTATTAAATATTGATCCTTTGTTTTGTTCATTCTGATCCCAAATCTTAGCTTCCCACTTTAAATGAGGATGATGATAAAAAGTAGTTGGTGAAATTTTTGTTGCATGCATGCATTTTACTCTCTCTATTATATTGAATAAATCCTTAGAAGGTGATGGAGAAGAGATGAATGAAGTCACTGAAGCAGAGAAGGCCGTGGAAGAGGCTGATGCAGCAGCTGCTGTTGAACCTGCAGCACAGGATGAGAGTGCTGGACCCACAGCACAGGATGAGACTTCTGGGGTGTCCCCAGAAGCTAGAGGGGAGAATGACTTACTGGCTCCAGAGGTGTCCCATGATACGGAGGAAGCACAGCAGGAAGCTGCTGCTAACTCAGAAGCTGCTGCTAATTTGGAACTTACTGCTAATTCAGAAGCTGCTGCAGTTCAAGGTTAACTTATGAATGTGGTTTTTGAGTGTGTGTGTTGTGAGTTCTAGAGCTCTGCCTCTTACAGAACATTAAGAACGAGCATCAGTGTTCCTAATGGAGTTTGTCCTGCAGTGAAAACTAATTCAGGCATTAACTTGACATATCGTGAGCATAAGGTAATTAAGTTTATTAAATCAGTGTCTCTGAAAGCATCCTGCCTCTGGCACCAGAGCTACTGTCTGAAACAAGTAGAGTCAAATGTTTATTTTCCTACCCCATCCTATTTTTTAAGATACTAAGTTGAGCATATAATGTTATCAGTTAAACAGTTGTTTCAGTGATTTAGTTGATAAGGGTTTGTTAAGGAGTCTAAACACTTTAGTTCATTAGTCATTCCAAAGATGTTCACACTGAATAATTATATCTGTTCTGTCAGTGTAACTTAAACAGGATCTTGCATAGCAAAGAAAATGCTGTCATGGTCTCAATTTAAGGATATATGAGGCTAAATTTTCATGACACAATAAAACATCAGATTGTTGTTAAGCACTGAAATTTATAAGTGGCAAAATATTCAGTATTTTGAGCTGTCAAGAGTTTTTGAAATACTTTGGTTTATTTTGCTTTTTAAAAGTTACAATAATACAAAACTATCCATAAAATGCACAAGATACACATTATAATTTAATTTGGCAGATTTTTAAGTTGGATTTTTTGGTTTTTTTACCACTAATCTTAAAAGGATATGTCTAAAACACGGATCAAACTGAGATTAAAAGTATTTTGATTGCTAAGATATGGACGTTTATCATAGTACTGTCAAAGGTGTTAGCAGATTTGGAATTATTTTCACTTTTTTCCTTGGTGACTCCAATGAGGAGTGAATGCATCTTAGTTGCCTTTTTAACAAATAAACTTGAGAAATAGCTCAGCACTTCTAATTGCTGAGTTTTATGAAGGGTCTAGGTATGAAGGCAATTTTAATTGAAATGTGAATAGTTCCTGTGCTTGTCTCTGAAACAGTCTATTACAAATAACATTTTAAAACAGTACTTAGTCTGAGCTGCTGTAATACAGTTTATAGAAAGTAGAAGTACCTTAGCAGTAATTATTACTGGTTATGTATAGAAGTATTTATAAGGTAGTAGTTAAAATACCTAGAACCTGAAAAATTTCCATTTCTATGGAATATTTAGACCACTTCATTTAGAAAGGAAGTAGTCTGTTGTATGTTAAATTTGGTGAATTAGAGCCATTAAGAGATATGTTTAAAAATGTCTTGCAGCATTTCTTGCTCTACAGAGCAATTGTAATATTTACCTTTAATTTCATAAGCACTTGCTTGTGTCTGGAAGTGGTTGTGTATCCTTTTCACAATGCTTATCTAGGAATAACTGTTAATTGTTGGATAAGGTAGCATCTTCTGTATGCTAAATATTTCTGCCATTTTATTGAAGAGGCTTTTCCCTGACAAAGGGAAGCTAGAGTCTTCCCTGAGGAACATGGTGCATAAATTGATTAAATATTAGGAAGAAATTCTTTCCTGTGAGGGTGGTGAGGCATTGGAGTTGTTTCCCAGAGCAGCTGTGGGTGCCCCATTCTTGGAAGTGTTCAAGGCCGGGTTGGATGGGGCTCTGAACAACCTGATCTAATGGAAGATGTCCCTGCCCATGGCAGGGGAGTGGAATGAGATAATCTTTAAGGTCCCTTCCAACCCAAATAATTCTATGATGATTCTGTGATTAAGTCTGAGCATCTCATTCTGGACATGAGGACTTCATGTACTTAGTGATCACTATTTGATAAGAAGAAATATGGCTTGTAACTGTTAGTTCCTGCTGGTGTTACCTGGAAGTGGAAGATCTCTTTAGAAATTACTGATTTCTAAGATCTAGTATCTCTGACAACATACTTACTAAGGAAAACAGCACTAGAACCAGACTTCTGTTATGCTGAAAGTTGTAAGGGAATCTGAGGGTCATCCTAGGTGCCCTCTGCCACACCTTTCTGCAGTGGTTATTCTTGGCTGGGTGGTAAAGCTAGCAGAAACAAACCTTCGGGATGTGAGGTTGTCAAGACATTGAAGCAAAGGAGTGCTTTCCTTGCCTGATCTCTTGGGTGTTCCTGGGATAATATAACTTGCTCCTGAGCATAGGTGCTCTGTGCCACTGGTCCCCAGTGCAGATTGCTGTGAGCAGCTGCTGGTGACAGGTGTGCCCAGGGTGGTGAGCCCTGGGGACCTCGCTGTGGGTCACATGAGGTTATACCCAGTGTAACCCAAGTGCTGGCCTTGGAGGCTGGACAGGCTCCTGCTCCAGGTCACCTTAGCACTCCCTGCTCCCTGGTGCAGCTCTCCACGTGCTGGTACTGCCTGGAGAAGAACAGTGTGGCACCCAGAGCAGTTCTTCCCAGGAGTTCCTGACTGCAGGAAGCAGCAGCACATGGTCTGACACACAGGCCCAAACCAGCATCCCTTTCCTCTAAGCTATGTAAAAACCAGTTTCCATTGGCACCATGCTCACAAGAAATGGGGGCTTGTTTCAAAAGTTCTCTGCTCGCTCTGTACCTCTTTGTTCAGTGTCTACTTGCAGCCAACAGCTATTGTGTTTAAAAAAAAAAGTCTAATTAAAATCCTTCTGGATGTAACTTTCAGCTTTGGATTTAACCATCTTTATCATTCATGTTATCTTCATTTAGAGGAAAAAAATAGCACAGCTCCACTTTTTACTGAGGTAGAGAAGGATTTTTCTTTCAAAACTTCAAAAAAAAGTATTTAAGTAGATTTAACTAGTTTTGTTGGCAACTTGGTGTTACTTCTGCAGATGAAGGTGTAAGTATTTTTATTGTTGCCAGTGAACCTCTGCTTTTTCAAATGCCATTGTTTTAATCTATAAAGCTTTCTCTAATGTTTGGAAGTGCAAGCTGTGAAGGGATACTTGTCTCCAGCTCCTGTATACAGTTAATGTAAATGTATGATTGTACATGGATGTGCAAAACCCCCCCCCATCCAAACCAAAACAGATAACAAACAAACAAAAAACCAACTCAGTCTTGGAGGTGGATGCTTAATACTTAATCAGGGTAATTTCCGTTTCAGACAGTTGACAATTGTACCTGCCTGGAATGTTCTTCTTGCCTCAAGTTAAGCAATTAAACAACAATCCACTCCTGGTATCTGGAATTCTGTGAAATACTGTTACCAGAATATGTACTGAACTATATTACTCTGTTCCCAGGGTTTTAACTTCCCCTAAATTCTAATTTTCTTTACGTTTTATTGCTTGAGCAGTCACTCTTGGTTACTGCCTGATGCTGGTTAAACTCCTGTTGTTCTTCTGTTGGTCTCTGTCTGGGACTATAAATTAAGTTTTTCTTCAGACAAACCAAATGCTGTAAAATTCACAGATTGGCAAACTGCTGTTTGGATTAGGCAGGGTTGTTGGGTCTGTGACTTCTGGTGTTTGGGTTGCCACCATAAACTCTTCTCCAACTCTGGTATTGAGGCTTGAGCTTTTGGCATTATCAGCTGAAAAAACAGAAGCAATTAGCCCCAAACTGCTTTTCCAGACTTCTTCTTGACTTCTCTAGCATAGATTTTTTTCTGATCTTGAAAGTATTGAAGGGCATGGTCTCTTCTCTGTTTATTTCCAAGGCCATTTGAGTGAGTGACTGGGTTTGGGGAGGATTAGTGTGTGAATGTGCTAGTGTTTTCCATGCTAAGCTTCAAACACATTACAATGCCAGATGTCTGCAGCCTAGAGAAACAAATGGAGGCTGCTCTGGACAGGAGTTGCTGCTTTTGGGACAGGACTTTTGCTGACCCCATCATACAGTGATGCCAGGCAGACAAAAGCACCCGATACAATCAGTGCACGCTGGCTTGGCTTGGTAAGTTACCAAATTCTGAGTGTGCTGCTAGAAAATCACTGGGGAGTCCTCAGAGTGATTTGCAATTGCTCATACTTACTCAGAGGCTTTCAGAATGACATTGCTCAGTAGAACAGACACAGCCTTCTAGGCATCTATTTGTGTGAGATGGAAGAGTGAGGACTTTTTACTTTTTAATTATTATAGACTGATCTAGCTAAATTAGGCCTAAGAATTGAATTATGTAAATATTATTCTATGAGGGAATTATCTGTATCTGGAAGTTCTGTTGGGTATTTCTGTTTCACATTTATCACTTTCTTATATCTGTCTCTTGGACTGCTGCACTTACCTTATATCTCTCTGACTGCCATACACTGGCCACTAGTCTCTTCTTCTTCTTCCTGTTTTTCCTTCATCAAACTGAGTTTTAGATGAGTCATCATAGCATAACTGGAAAATCTCTGTTGGAAAAAAAGTGAACAATAGTTGGAAAAAAAAAAAATCCGTAAAAGTTGTGAGCATCTGAAGATCCCAGTTGGTACATGGTGAGACTGTTCAGTTTTGATCAGCTTAGCCAAAAAGAGAATTTTACAGCTTGAACTGGGCTGGGGAGGAAGATTTTGGTGAAATGGAAAAAAACCGTAGAAGTTCCTAGCTAAGAGTGGAAACAAGTAAGTGGGAGAGAACTGCCTAAAATAATGCCTAAAATAATGCCTTCCTATTTGTCTATTCTAGAACAAGGGGGCAAGTAGCTTCTCAAAATACATACAGTGCATAATAATGCCTAAATGAATGTCACTATTATGGAGAAAATAGATGCACTGCTTTTACTAGTATTAATAGCTCATTGTCAAGACTTAAAAATAACTTTGAAATAACTGTATGTATTTAAATTGGAAAACAACAACTCCCTTTGGTGAACAAAATCTGTTAGCATTTAATTTACATAGTATTACCTGCGTTTGAAATGTTCCTGTAAACACAACAACCACAGGAATACTGTTAGTCTCCTACTTTAGGGAAAAGACACCCACAGGCACCCCTTGCTGTTTTCCTGTGGTGGCAGTTCAAACCAGAATGGGAATGATGGGGATTTTGATGTCAATTTTTGGGCAATGTTTCATATAGCAGAGAAAAGCATCCTTTTCAAGCAACAGCTTTGCTCCTTTAAAAACTCTGTAAGTGGATAAAACTTGGTGCATTACTGTGTATGAGGAATGTTAGAGAACATGTCTTCATTAGAAGTTTAGAACTCCTGAAGGATTTCATACATCGAATTATTAGGATGTTTTCATACACATGGTTTATAGTAATTTGTGCCCGTTTTCCTTCTGATCCATTCCAATCAGTAACTAAAGATTGTTCTATGTTTAAAACAAACAATGTGAGTTGCTTCCCATTGCTACAATTCTGTGCCACAGAATATAAAACAATATTCTTGAAATTTTATGAGGTACTATAAACTATTCTGGATTAACGTGACATGCACTGTTATGCTTTTACTGTGACAATTATAGGCATCTCTAAATCTTTTTAAAATCATTGATTGTAGAATAAACTCTTCAAGGGAATCTTCTGGTCATCAGTATGAAATAATGAGGCTTTTCTTGGGAACTAGTGACCTAAATAAGGCACAAACAACCTGTGATGTGCTTGGCTGATTGAACACATTCCTCTTTCTGTATGAAGTAATGAAAAATTTTATTCTTAATAATGTGCTTCATAATGCCATGGTTTAAGCTCTCAGCTGAACCTCATGGATTTCTATCTGGATTGCAAAAAGGAAAATACGTCATATTTGTATAGTGGCAGGTTTATTAGGAATCCCAGCTTTCCTTTGTTCATCAGTTTCCCAAAGACCTTGGGCTGTGAGCCTTTGGTTTGTGTTCCTCGTATGGAATAGCTGGAATGCCAGAGGGACTAAACTGATGCCCATGTGCTCTGGTGAGGGAGGGCTGAGGTCGAGGCTGCCTTTGTGTTGTGTCTGAGTAACAGCAGATCATTTGCCAGCCACTGGTTCCTATCCTGTGTATTCAAGGACAGGTACGATCAGACTGAAAAATAATCAATGCTTTTCTTAATAATTGTTCTTTTCTTGACTCTGTTTGGAATGAAAAAGTTTATTTTTTTCCTTTGTGGAGCTCAAGTGCTGATTTCACAGTGTTGTGGAGAGGCATTATTCTGTGGTCAACCACCTTTTTTCTTTTTTAAGCCCAACATTTGGGCGTTAAGTGTTTTTCCTTTCCAAGCAGTAACTTGGGTAACTTGCTCTAGCTGGTTGGAATCCTAAATGTTCAGTGACTAAAATGCCAGAGAGGAGGGAGTGAGCATTTCAGATTGTCCTGAGTGACATTCCTGGTGATGGGATGTCCTGATCTGCAAGCTCTCCATGCTGAGCTCCCTGGATCCTCCTGGCCAATGGCACCTGAAGCACTTGGTCACGTTCCAGGGACAGCTGCACAGCTTTGCCTGTTTTGTTCCAAACTGCCTCAGTGATTATTATTTCCCCCTGTTCCTGCTGATGTGGTTTGAGCCCCCATGAACAGAGTGGGGAGGTGTGGAACCCAAGCCAGCCATGTCTGGGGTGACAGGTGGCTTCTGGTGAAAGCATGGAAGGGGGCCTTAGCTGTCATCACCACCTCAGGATTTGGAACAATTTCCCTTTCCATTTTCCCTAAGGCTGATGGAACCAAAATATGTCAAGTTGCTCTTAAAGGGAATCCCAGTTTCTTGTTGCTACTGCTGTGTTCTCCCCTGGATTAGTTCTGAGTGAGC
The DNA here is from genome assembly GCA_035048155.1 of Cinnycerthia olivascens. Classification (NCBI taxonomy): domain Eukaryota; kingdom Metazoa; phylum Chordata; class Aves; order Passeriformes; family Certhiidae; genus Cinnycerthia; species Cinnycerthia olivascens. The sequence continues at coordinate 10,392,955 of JAWWMU010000180.1, read as the reverse complement.
CAAGTACCCCTGCTTCTTATGCTCTATTTTGCAGGTTTTCTCAAATTCTTGAATTACTTTTCAGACGTGACAGAATTTGACTTCTTAAAAGTCAATTCTATTCCACTGCCAGTTTTTCATTAGCAGGTCTTAAAAAAGGAACTGGGAATAGTTTGCTCTGCTTAGCCTAACATTTCAGGGGACATCCTGAGACCTTCAATGGACCTGACTGAGGAAGCTTTCTGTAAACAAAAACATCACATTCTAATGTAAGATGGTCTGTAAGACTGTAAATAAAATACTGTTTCTAATTTCGCAGTTAAATTTGACTTTTCCCCTCCTTCCCTCCTTTGGAATTAGTGTGTGACATTGGTTATGTTATAGGCAGCTTGAAATAACAAAGCCTTGTTTAGTACTCCAGCTTTGGTTTGCGTGCTCCAGGTGGATTCCATTTGTATGATGCTGGCTGACTTGTATTATTTTAGCATTATAAAACCAAATTCTTCTGCAAAGAATTTTTTTAAAGTAATTGAACCTGGTGTTTGGTGTTACAGATATCAGCCTCATCTTGACTGCCTAGAAAAATAACTCATCATGTGAAGGATAGTGCTTTACTTAAAGTGGTTCACTCAGAAAAGTGTATTTTTAAACATCTTTGAAAATTGCAGGATACCAGTGGCTGTTTAAATTTTTTTGTTGTTGTTGTTTCTAACTTGAAAGATCATTTTTAAATGAATCAAAGAAATTAGGATTAGAATCAAAATATGTTAGCTTTAAATGTATTGGTGAGGAAATGCAAAACTGAGGGAAGAAATACAGGCTGTACTCCTGGGAGGGCTGGGATTATCTTCTGTGGTCTTATTATAAAACTCCTATCCTGCTGGAAGGATTCCCCACCTCTCCCCAAGCAAGGAAAAGACTGAATATAGCTTTCATTTTAAAATTTGCAGTAGCTGTCTTCTTCATTTCTATTGTAAATAAGGAAAACATCCTTAGAAAACCACTCAAAAATACAAGGTAGGAGCTTAAAATCCAGTAAAATTAAAAAATATAGTATACAAATTAGTTTATATCTCTTCCACCTCCTTGTTTCAAGGTCATCTTGTAGCTTGTTTTCTACTAGATGGTAGGAAATGACTGCCAGTGAGAGCTGGCCAAATTTTGCACTAGAACTTTACATCACAGACAAAAATTCAGGCTGATTCTGTGTAAAAACTTGCCCTAGGAAAGTTGGAAAGCTTGTTTTAAAAGCTTGAAGGCTTTGGGGGAAGAGGCTATGCAAGCAGTAGGATCTGGGTTCTGGAGGTCAATGCACTTGCATGGGGTTTCCTTTGCTGTTAGCAGGAGAAAGTCAATCTGGGCATGTTATTTTTATTATCAGCTGCAGCAAAGATGAGTCAGTCACACAGGGCACACAGGTCCCTGCTTATCTTGCCCCTGTGTTCTGCTGGGGGAATGCTGAGCTCACAAATACTCACACAATTCAAACTGACCATCATGAGCATGCAGAATCACCCTGTATTTGGAGTGATTTGAAGTGCACAGAAGTGTGTAGTTCTGCACTCACTCTCAGGGCTGCACGTTCAGCACTTGTAAAAATTGTCTTTAAAGACTGCAGGGATTACTGCTTTACATAAGAAGCAGTTTTTGGTGTTTTTTTTTCACTGAAAAGATAGGGATAGTTGCCTAAAAATGTTATTTCCAGGTGAAATGTTAGATATTGTGCTAATAAGCTACTGGAGCTTCCTAAATCTGCTGCCTTATTTAAAAAAAAAAAAAAATAAAGCAAACAACTAAACACAAGCTTTCAAAACAAATCCATAATTTTCTTTTGTCTGTAAAATCAATTTCCTCTTCTGTATTTATTCAACTCAAGCCAGATGAGTTTCCACAACAGAAATGGTTTGGCATTGCATTAGGTGCATGTGTAATGTCGCCCAGTCATGTTCTGTTCCCATAAGTGCAGTTTGGGAGAATGCTTCTCTTCTCCAAATGGTTATCTCCTAAAGCAGAGGAGCTAAGGACTGCCTGGGAGTGCCTGTAGCTATCCTGGGCAGGAGCAGGGAGTATTTTGGTTAAGATACCCTGTTACATGTCAGCAATGGACACTGCACAGATGTTATACACTGATGGTTGTGTGGTGGTGGATGTATGTTGAGGCTCTAACTAACCTGGGGGATGCTTGCCCTCAAAATCTCTGGTATGTCCGAATCCTTCTGAGTGCTTTGGCAACAGCTATGGAGGGACTATGCAAAGCCCCTTGACTACAGTTAGTAAATATCATTAATTTTATTCCTCTGAGGCTTGAAGTTCTTTTATATTGTTTTTTTGTTGAAATCACAAGCAAGTTAACCTTCTAATTCAGACCTGTAAGTGCTATGGTATCTATAAATGCCTGACAAAATTGAAGAAAGCTGTAGCCAGCAATACTGAGTTCCAGCTACTTATCCCAGGAGAAAATTGAAAATTGACAAATAATCAGTGAAGAAACTTAGGAAAATAAACCACAGCTTTTCAGAAAAAAAAAAAAAAAGAAACTGTGAAGTATACCTTCTGTATAGTGTAGAGTAATATTCTGTATATTCTGTAGAGTAATATCTCCTACTAGGATGGGGGGAAGCATAACACACCAAATGAAGCAGGAAAATTATGAAGCCATTTAACTCCAGTGCTTTTGATGAAGGATTTGTGTGTGCAGGGCGAAGTTTCCCCCAGAGAATTAAGAAAGAGCCCAATGAACCTCACTTTCATGGATATGAAGGGAAACTAAATAATTTTTGTCAGGCTTTAAATTGTATGGGTCAGGATGGAATTATCACTTGACTGAGATCTGTTTGGCAGGAATGCTGCAACTGTTTTGGTAAAGATGTTAAGGAGCTGGAATGGTATTGTTCTATAAGGATGATAAAGCAGCTGGGCATTCAGTGGAAAGCATAATATTAAATACCATATGTCCTCATTGCAGAGAAGTAGTTAAACAATTCAGATTATTTTGTTCAGTTACAGCCTATAGAAATGGTAAGAAATTTGGGCATAAATAGACAAAATGGATCATAATCATCACTGCATGATGAAATGCAGGGACTTCAGGTTTACCAACTAAATGTCATTCAGGAAACAGCACAGAACCAGTGAAGATGTTGTAACTCTACAACTATTTTGAAAAAATAAAGAAGCTCAATATTTTAGTATTTGAACTAACAAAAGTTAATTACACCCATTATTTGCTGCAGAGTTCATGACAGGCTTATTAACAACTTTGCAATAATTGAACAGACAGAAAATCTTTCATCCAGGGATTATGGAAAATGAGTCACCATTGTACCAGGCAGAGATTAAAATATCTGCTATGAAATGGGGTGTTACTGCAGGATTTTACATGGAGCAACTGCGAGAGACTAAACTGGATTGAAAATATATTAAATGCATGCAGATTTAAAAGGAAAAAACCCAACACAAAACAGAGAGGGTGTGAGTAGCACTGGGGTTAAATTTAACATCCGTGGAAACACAAAGGAGAAATGCCTAAACTTTGTAGCTTTGTAACCAGGTGATCAGTCGGGGAGGATGTGAAGGACTCAGGCAGTGTGTCTGATGTTCCTCATGCAGAAGGACCCACAGGACAGTCCCAAATCTGAGCTGGGCAGGGCATTCATTCTCAGCTTGCCAGGGCATCATTCCTCTGGCTTTGCCCTGGGATTGCAGCAGTTCCCTTGGTTAGGGGAGAATGTGTTGGCCTTGTGAATGGAATACAGAGCGTTTGTTCCAGGACATGTCCAAGCCACCAGAAAATAGGCTGAGATTTGTTCTGGTGTCAGATGAATGCTCAGGGGAGCCATGGGGAGGTTGGAGACTGTTTCCAAGTTTCATGGTGCCCAAAACACTGGAAGGCACTTGGACAGTGTGCAGTATGGCAGAGACCCAGTGCCAAGATGGGTCATCAGCCAGTCTGAGACTTGGCTGGAGACAAGGCCTGAAGGATAATGACCCTGTGCAAGCTGCCATGGGCAGGTGCACTGGGGTTAAATCCAATATTACCGGGAGGCTGTGCCTGAGCTGGCTGGCCCTCGCTGTTTGTCTGTCTGGCAGCACTGTGGTGTTTTCACCCCAGAGGTCCCTCAGGCTCGCTGGATGTTGCAGTTGGGTGCTTGGAGACAAGTCCAGGCCTGCAGGAGCTCAGGGTTACCTTTGGCAGAGAGGATTTAAAGCAAAGGTGAAGGAAAGGAGCTGGTTGTGATGGAGGTTTTGATTCAGAGTTTTATTCCTGGCCCAAAGGCCTGTGAATTCAGGAACTGCTCCACCAGAACTCCCAACCACATGGGTGGCCAGGCCTTTTAACCAGGGGAGAGGGGGAGGGAAGGA
>JAWWMU010000180.1:10356895-10375286 GCA_035048155.1 Cinnycerthia olivascens | reverse complement strand
CTGGCGCTGTCAGTGTAAACAGCCCGAGGCAGCAGCGTGGCCTCCCTCCCTCCCTCCCGGGCCGCGCTGTGCCGGCAGCGGGGCGGAGGCGGCCGAGCAGCGCCGAGGGGCAGCCCCTTGTTTACACAGGGCGTCGGGAGAACATGGCAGCCCGGGTGTGCTGGACACTCGCTGTCATGCGTGATCGCTCCTCCCGTGCCTCGTCCCTGCGATCGCTGTGCGCCCTGCGCTGCTTGCACCGCCGATAAACGGCGGGAGTCTGGCGTGCGTTTCATTATACCGTGACTGTAAAACGTCGTGCTGGGTGAGCCCAGTCCGTATTTATCTATTACCTCTTTGGATGTGTTCCCTCTTGTCTCTCCCCAGCTGAATAATTCAGTTTTTCATTCTGCCTGCTCCCTCCCTTATGTTGGTCACTGTTACCTTTCTTGTGACTTTTGCTTAGTCGTTTAATTTCTTTAACAAAGATGGCACAACCTTTCTATAAGTTTAAAAACAGGTTCTGGGTCTAGTCCCTATTGCTTTTCCTTCTCCTCTCTGCATCAATTATAATTTATAGATTAGTTGCTTTCGGAAAGGCCCTGGAAAAAGGATGGTTCTTCTGTGTGGTGCCGTCAGTGACATAATCTTCATCTATCAGGTTTCAGTAGTATCTGGTTCAGAAGGTGCCTAAAGTTTAGACTGTTACACACATCTTTATGTTCGACAGTCTCATAAGCAACTCAGGGGCTTGACCTTCTTAAAACTAACTTAAATCTTACAACTTTTTGGTCTCTAGAATATGCTGTCAAAGCTAATTATGGAATTTTTGCACACTGGTTCTTTTTAGAGTGTGTGTTGGGGTTTGTTTTTTAAACCTACATCCTCACAATTTAATTTAATTGTCGCTACTGCTTTATTATGTAAAATGATGAATAATTCCTCCCTCTTGGAGGAGTGGAAATCATTGTTAAGGACCAACAATCAATTAGCTGGAGAGATACAAATTAAGGGAAAGTGTGCAAGACTTCTGTCAGAGGGAAGAGGTTACAGGGTGTCTTTAAATAGAGAGCAGTGGGAAGAGAGGCTGCTAATAGGATGAGATGCAGGAAGGTCCAGAAGAAGCCTGCTGAAGCCACAAAGCTTTTTGCAGAACGTTAATAGTTTCTAAGTGATTATAAGCTTACGTGTTTTGGGGCTCATCAGCTTTAGCTATTGAGGTTTCGGAGCAAACTTTGGATGTTCAGATTATCAAATTATATATGTATGGAAGGAGGTCTTCTAGTGTTTTACTGGATTTGATGCATCATTCCAGAGTAATAGTTTCTGTGCATTCAGCAATAAATTTATTGCTTTTTTGTATGAAAACTTATGAAGTATGGTGTAGCTAGGACTACTGTGCCTATCCCTTATTTGTGCTTTATTTGTGCTTTATAAATTTCAGTGCTTGGTCTAAATTGTAAGGTACTGTAAACTATAGGATTGCATGCTCCCCTGACCTTGTGCATGCAAAGATTTACTTTGTATCAATTTTGACGTAACCCCTGCAACAAACTTTCACAAGAAGTTTAGAGTTTTTTTTTTTCTGCTCACGCAGCTTTTTCGGTAACTTAACTTTTCAGTTCTTAGACTTGTTGAGTTTCAGAAGAAGAGAGCCAATTTGCCATTTCTTCTGCACGTGCCAGTGTGAATCAGATAGCCAGAGCTGTAAATATGACCTGGGAAAATGTCTTTCCAATTAACATAAAATGTTGTACAGAGTGTGCTATGGTTTATATGTATCAGAGTGATAGTGGCATTTACTGGTGTATTTGAGGTTCTGCCTATGAAAAAACACCTTAGGGGCCCTTAGGAAACCCTGTTCCTGGTACTGGGATTCTGCAGTGATCTCGGCCGGTGTATTCCTGCATGCATAACTTGATTTTCAAGCCAACTTTCTTAACTTTTTTTTGCTTAAACAAAAAGAAGGCTGTTTTGGAAAAAAAAAAAGAAAAGTTGTATGTGATGCTTCTGCTAGCTGGAGTCCTACACTTGTGGTTGCATATGCATAAATCTCTCATCAGGATTTAGGATGCGACCTGAATAAGAGAGGGATGTTGTTCCAAGTACTCTTGTGGTGGTTCTGAGTGCTGTAGGAGCAGCTGCCTCTGGTCCCTGTGTGTTTGTCTTGTTTTCATATACGGGCATCTTTTTTCAAGCATTGTATTTTGAGGGCTTTTTTTTTTTTTGCTAGTTTCTTTTATAGTTAAAATGAAAGCGTGCTAAAGCTATTTGCAGACTTATATTATGAGTTTTGTTTTGAAATCAGTCCTGAATAATTTTGCTTGAAGTCTGGCCTAGAACAGATGACCTTCTCTACCATCCTTTCCACACTGCTTTTCAATTATTATCTTTTATTCTGTTGAGCTGCATGTTTGCTTCCCTGTTAATTTGATAGGTGGTTATGCACAGGGGAATCATCTTAAGGTTCTGTTTTTAGTGGGACGTGTTCATCACAGTTGTGATTCACGGTGGTTTTAAGCTTTCTGCCAGAAACACACGAGAACAGTTTGGATTTCTTGTAGGCACACACTTGGATACATAATGTAGGTCAGATAAATGTACTATTCAATGTGTGAATGAACTGGTATTGCACAACCTTTGTGACAAATGCCCTGTAGTCTCTGGAGACTTGCTCTAATTGGTTGTCTTGACCAGTGAAAGTTAAAAAAACTTGAGTCTTTGCTCTGTGTTTTGTAGTAGTAAATAGTTAGAAACTTCTTGCCATTGAGGCAAAGTATTCAAGATTCAGAATTTTTATTTTGATTGGGGTTTTGGTTTTTATTATTTGGTGATTGGAGCGTGTAGGTTTATTTTTCTTTTCCCGTGAGATGTGTATAAAAATAACAGCAAGAGTGTTTTTGTGGTTGTAAGGGTTTTTTCCAAATGTTTCAGAACTAGTTTTTCTCTGAATTTTCCATTACCAGGAAGAACAGGAGTGGATGTCAGAACTGTAACAACATGATTTGGTAATTTCTTTTGGAAGTGTTAAATTTATTTTTTCTCCTCTGATATCATTCTGTACTTTGATTTATTGTTAGCATCTATCCAAAGAGGAATTAAATTTGTAGTGTGCTTTTTTTGTTTTTATTTTTAATCTTTCTGCAGCGTGTTCTGTAATTCAAAACTAGTTGTACTTTGAACCAGCTTCTGTGCTGGCTGATTGTATCGCTGGGGACAGCCTAGTCTCTTACAAAGTTGAATCATCTCTTACTTTAAGAGTCTGATTGTCTTTTGGCCTTTTTGGCTCACTTAGTCTTGGGAAATGGGAATTTCTGAGCTGATTCCTGAAAGTGACCAGGCAGCATTTTCCTTTTGCAGGAATCAAATGAGTTGGGACTTGCTAGAGAGGGGATGGGGAATAGATTCAGTGTCCTACTGAAATTTGATGGAGCAGCAAAAAGTCTTCCATAGAGACACAGCACTTAGGGAAAGGGAAGAAGGGAAATGCTGGTTCATTGAGAAAGGGCTGTATCTGTGGGAATCTCACATACAAGTAGGTGTGTGGGTGTGTTTGAGTGTCTGCTTTCACTTAGAACTTCCTAATGAGACTGAACTGAAGCTCTTTTACCTTCTCACTTGCTGATGAGTGGGCTCGTTGTTTTCTCTGTCCTGGGAGAGTTTTGAAAACATTGCTGACTAAATGTCAGTATGAAGTTCAAATCCTATTCTGTAAAGACTTTGAGTACCTTGATGTACTATTCCACGTCAATTTAATGAATGCTGAGATTTAGCATCTTGCACATTCTTCTCTGAACTTTCTTCCCCCTGTAAGGTCCTCACTAGGATTTCTGCCCCAACTGGAAAATGAGGATTATTATTTATTGTTATTTGAGGATTACTATTATTATTATTTCCCACATTGCGTTAACTTCATTGCTGTAGGAAATCAGTGATTCATGTAGAGATAGATCAGCATAAAAGTAATCTAAACTTTTTGTAACCTAGGAGACAGAAATAACATGTTTTTGAGAGAACTTGATCTTGTAATCTGACAGTTACTTTGGCCACCTGTTTGGGATTATAGTATGTAAAATATAAATATACAGTAGATGTGTTCTAGTATATGATTGGTTTTTTGCATCAATATTTATTATTATTGATTTGCATTAATTGTTTGCATTAATATTCTGCATGAGAATGAAATTAACTTGTGATGTGCTTAAGCAGAGGTACCATATGAAGCACTGTGTGTTCACGTAGCTACGAATCTGAGTTGCAGGAATAATGCTGATGTTTGAAGCAGGTTAGAACGTCTGTGCTTCCAAATTAAAATGCAATTTACTTCCTTTGGACTTCTATTTTGGGTTATGATTAATTGGCAATATTCCTATTGTGTATATCGATGGAAAACTGCAGAAGAAGAAAAGGTTTTGCAGTAAAACAGATTTCTTTTTTTTCTTCTGATTGATTATTTTCTTGTATTCATAAACAGTTATTTTTCTACTTTACGTATTTTTTTAATTTAAAGACTTTTGGAATAATTGATAAGTAAGGAGTAGGCTTTTTGTTCTAAAAATCTGGAGGATGACAGGTGTATATGGCTCTGAGGGATGCCTGTTAGAGGGTTTCCAGCCCGAGTCTTGTTTAGGGAGCAGAGGAGGTCTTAGCTTTCTTCTTCATCAAAAAGTGGTGCTAGCTTTACAAATGAAGCAATGGAAAATAAAGTAGTAACTGTAGGGGGTTTTTGTGCTGTTACAAATTAGACACAGTTATGTGTGAGTCGCGCTTTGTCATGTAAAGTGGACTGCCTATGTGAGCAAAAAAAGCATTATTTTTTCTAAATTGTGTATACTTTTGCTTTCTTTTGAAATGTGTCTTGTGCTCATTCCTTGCTTTGTTTGCATCTGGCTGATTACAAATCAACATTTGTAATTTTTGTTGCGTAACCTTGCCTGTAGGAAGCTCAGTTCTTCTGCATGAATCCAAGCAAGGTTTCCCTAAATTTGCAAGATTAGTTTAAGCCAACTTCCTGCTATTGTAAAACAGACTCACTGAGTTTGCCCGTTGGAGTATTGATGATTATTTTTTTCTTCAATGCGTATTAGATGGTCCTATTTTCTTACAAACCTCAGTGATTGTTGTAACCTTCTAATAGATGAGTTTTATTAAAAATGTTGGGCCAAATTCTGACTTTTGTTATAAAGCACTGATCTCAGTGTTTGCTGATGCCCTATTTTGATGTAGAGATGCAGCATACAAGAGATTGCATAAACATTGGGAGACATTTGAGTAGAAATGACACAAATAACTTAAAATGTTTATTTTGTGTTTCAGCAACCTCTGCCTAGCTGTTTAGGAGCAGTGGATTGTGAATTCAAGCCTTTGATATCCTGAGGTTACCAGCATTGCTGTCTTCAGGAGAGATAACAGTTCTCAAAGAGCCTTCGGGGGGATGCACCATGACATCAGCAGTGATCGACAATGGAGGCCCTGCCCTGGAGTTTGACAGCAATGAAATAAAAAACCAAGAGGTCAGAAAAGTAAATAGCACTTATTTACTATTGAACTTTGAAACCTTTTATCTTACTTTGAAAGAAAATTTCACAGTAAACTTGCTGTGAAAACAAATGAAAGGGACCTGAGATTGTTGTGTAAGGAGAAAGAGTACAGCCATTTTTCAGATGTCTTTTAGTAGAAGATTTTTTTTATCACAGCAGTGGAAGCAGGAAGTTTTGAAGTCTACAGTGCAACTGTAGACTAGGTTTACAAAATTATATTCTAGGCTAAACTTTCTTTAAAGATCTCAGTCGTGTCTTGAGGTATAGAACAAGTTGAACAGAACAATACATGGACCTCTTTTAAAGTTAGCCAGCACAGCATATTTTATTGTATTTTGCATTCTTATCAACAAATAATAAATATATTCTACTCCCCAGTAGCTTTTAATAAAGAGAATCTGGCAGGATTCTACTTCTGCAACGCTAATAACTACTTATACATGCTTTAACAGACATTTTGATCCTTAAATAACTAGAGATGAGCATATAGACTTTGAAGTAGTCAGTTCTTCGGTAATAACTTATGCACTTAACTGAAAATGTGTGTTCGTAACACAGCTCAGATGTAGATATCTTGCAGTGCACAGTCAAAGCCTTTGTTTATTTTCATCAAGAGAGGGAGGAGAAACACTTCCCACAGCTGTCTTCATTAGAAAGTGTGCTCTTTTCTAATATCTTATGCTGTCTTGTGCTTTGAATTTGAAGTCCTTAAACCCAGTGAAATATCTTTGAGATTTAGAAAGCCCCCCCTAATGGCTGATAACTGTCTTTTATTCTTTTAATCTCTTGCTTTGGAAGAAAATTTCCTTTAAAAACATTTAGAATTATTATCATTATTCCATAAAGAATATAAGAACAAAAGAGGAAAATATTGACGTAGAATTCAATAGAGCAGTATTTAGAGCATTTTTTTCTTTTCTTTCCTTTTTTTTTTTCCTTTCTATAGGAAAATGAGCCAGTCTCTGAATTTCCAGCAGTGGTTGTGGAGCCAGTTCCTAGTGCCAGACTAGAACAGGGTTACGCTGCTCAGGTCCTGGTTTATGATGATGAGACTTACCTGATGCAAGATGTAGCAGAGGAACAAGAAATTGAGACTGAAACTCTGGAAACAGGTAGACTTACTTAATTCTTTTCTTCCATGAGGTTTTTGTACTTTTAGAAATCCCCAAGGAATGTGTCTGCCCGTGAGGGTGGAGGTCTTGACATGGATTCGCATCTCTTTCCTCTAAGCTTAGTTTTGCTTAGGCTTCATTGGTGACAGGATTACCTTGGCAGGTAAAAATGTCACATTACATTCAGGGTGCTGCATTGGAACAGTGTTTCTCCTCCCTCCTGAGCAGGCAGATCTTCATTTATGTCTTTGCTACATACTTATGCAGGGAGTATTAGACAACTAAACTTGGAGTTTTTAAAAATCAGCTGAGCCGGGAAGTTGGTTAGAGTTCAGTTTTACACTGTGTATGAGCCACACAACTGCAGGTCAGCTGGAAATAGGGACTATGTGGCTCCATCTACCCCATCTTCCAACTCTTGCCCCTTCCTGTCTGTCCCTTCCTCTCCTGCCCTTTTGGTGCAAGAATTGTGTTATTGCTGGTTTGGCTGCAGGAGTGGGTGGCTACAGGGAATGGAGTTGGGCTGTCCCTTTATGGGCAAAAAGCCTAATACATTGAAATTAACACATCTATCTATGAAATAATAAGTTAGGAATTAAGAAAGGAGCTTTGCTGTGAAACTTTGTTTAGTGATAAGCACAAATCTTTCTCCATCTCCATCTCTCCAAAGAACATGATCAGGAGGTTTGCATTTTCTGAGGGTCTGTGGGAACAAAAGCTGTGCTGCTATGGCAGCCTAATGACGTGTGACTTTTGGGCTGTGATTCCTGCTGTCCTTCCCTCTTGCTTCTCATACTTCTCTGCTAATTTGGCAAGAATAAAAATAGCAAGGAGACCCTCAACTGTTCTGTATTTTTGTTGAGTTCAATTTCTGCTGGATTAGAGTGTTGGGGCAGAACTACAACGAAAGGACAGCTCCTCTTGGGCACTCCATACTTCACTGGAGAGACCCACTTGACAAGGGTAGCATATGCTCCTGTCCTGTGACTGTCTAATTTAGAGCTGGAGTTTAAATTCACCATATCAGGAAAGCAAAACAAAGATGAGAGACTGTCTCAGCTGCTTCACTTGGCATGCCATTAAGTCTATATGCATTCCCGTCAGATTAGGTTAAGTTTCAGTGCAGATTTCTCAGTAAACAGTGGATGCAATTGCTCATACATCCTTCTCGAGTTGGATGTTGTCCTGTAGCACTGCAGCAAAAATCACAGGCATCAACTTCACAAGGTGAACATGAACTAATGATGCAGGTTTTGGGACAGTACTTACAATTCCAGTTTACTGAAGTGTGTTTTGAAAAAAATATGCTGATTAGAAGTTCAACAAATAAATGCAAAGAGAAGTTATGAAATAATGTATTTCTTAAATTTAATTTTTAACTATGGTAGTAAAACTTTTAAGATTAAGATAAATGAGAAGTGAGGATGTTCTTCCCAAACTGAGTTTTACAACTTAAGTTTCTATTTGAAAACCTTTAACAGCTTGTACCTTGACGGGTTTCGTATTCAGAAGTTGTTTTTTAAACATCAAAAATGCTGTTTCTTGTAAGACTTTTGTTTAATGAATTGAAGGCTAACAGAACAGTTCTTTTAGGATCGAGAGCTGCTGCAAATGAACTATGTTTTTAAGCATAATTTCATGGCCATCATGAACTGGGGGAAATTATAATTACAAACTTCTAGCTCTTCTATACGAATAGGTTTATGTAAGATGCCATTCAAAGAGAGGGATGTGGGTGCTTCCAAGCCTTGATATTTGGAAGTATAGTTGTAAAATTTATAGGGCAGTTGTGGCTGGAGATGGTAAGAGATGTATCTTGACTGCATGTACTTGGTTGATGTTTTCTGTGTTCCTTTTGTTTTCACAGTTCGACATTAATATGTTCTTAAAAGTTTAGTATGATAAGATAATGATGTATTTAAATTAGTTCAAATATTTATTTGTTTTAATAGTTTTTATCTAAGAATTAATGAGCAGTGAAAAGCCAATAAACAGTGGAGGATAAATTAATGAAGATTTTAAAAACGATGAATGCACACCTGTTCCTACAGTCCATCTTTTAAGTATTATTTGTGTAGTGTATACACTTATTAATCCAGTGTGGTTTTCATGGTGTAATTATACATGGCAATGATTAGTGGTCCTAGCACAGAGCTAATGTCAGTGTTGGTGAAAGGAGTGCTTGGTTTAGGCTGTTCTGAGGGATGCAGTCTTGTGGGGCATGTGTTGTGACCAACATGTTTTGGCACAGTCAGGAGTCTCCCTGAATTCTCATATAGAGAGGTAAGATGGGCAGAGAGAAAGTATAAAAGCCCTGAGAAACGTTCATTTTGGTAATGCACTGTTTTTAAATTTTGGTTTTGTAGTAGAGATACTGGGCTGTGGGTGGAGGTAGCACTTTAATGTAGTGAGAGGTGGTAACAGGTGCTGTTGTAATTGTTAATGAGAAAGCTAAGGCAGTAAACAAGGCACAATGTTTAAAGGGCATTTTAAGGTGTTAATTTTTTGAAGTACATGCCTTTATTATGCTAATGATCCCAGTTTAGAGAGGTGCAGCAGTTTGATTTCTGTACATCTTAGATGAAAAATCTATTATTGCTAAAGTAGTCTCAGTAGATTCTACTTCATAAACTACAGAATTAATTGCTACAAAAATTTTCATGTTATTTGATAAATGTATCGTAGTTGCACCAAGAATGAGTAGACTTAATACCTTTGGTGGTCCTAGATTCTACAGACAGTGAGGTAAATACTGAAACCCATCTTAAAGAATCCTTGGCAGTACTTGAAAATGATCCCTTTTCACAAAATGCACCCCCCTTTGTCAGTATCTTTCCTGATGGTCATGGACCTGATTTTTTTCCCTTTCCTGTGACAGTTCATTGGCAATTCCAATGTCTGCTGATTTATGTGGTTTGTAGTATTACAACACACATTCAAATAGCCTGAGGCTACTTTGCAGTTAATTTAAAGCTTCATAATTTATTTAAATTGTGGCATTATTCTATCTTCCAGAGATAGGGATCAAGTACCCTGTGTGAAAAATGTTGTGGGGAAGCTGTTGTGGGAAAATTTACTTAGGACACTGAAGAGATGATCTGTGCTGTGCACTGAGAGATTCTACTTGTGGTTTGCTATTTTATGAGTGTATTTGGAACTGTGTGGGCTATAAGGACAGTCAGTGCTGAGCCAAGGGCAGAATCAGGATCTGCAATGTTGTTTTTAGTTAAAAAACTTCTCATGTTTATGAAACCACAATCCAAATAAAATATATGATCATTATAAATACTCATGATTTTTAGTTAGTTCTAGTGGGGTATGGGTTTTTCCCCCCCATCAGATTCCTTCCCTCTAATCTATCTTGATTCATTAATCAAGGATCATTATTTATTTTTAATCCTTTAACTGTAAAATGAATCCATTAACTACAGAAGTAAAACCGAAGCATCTTTCAGCAAACAAGAAAGACTTAGTGGTTCATTTTTCTTATTCCAGAAAAATATGCCTATCTGCTTGGAATAGAAAAAGGAGTTTTCTAGGAAAAACAAAATATAGAAATTCAGGTAATTTCGGGTGACATTATGGCATTCTTTATGGAAGCAGTGAGTGCCTTTTGTAATGATTGGAAAGGGAAATATAATCTTTAGATTGACATAGTATTTAAATTTCTTTCCCTTTTTGTTTGATATTCTTGGGAGTGATACCTTTAGATCATTGAGAACTGAGTTACAGCCCTAAAATTTTGTTTACTGCAACAGTGAATGTGTTTATATCATAAAAGACACATCCTTCTTAACAAGTTTTTAATAACACTCAAATTTTATTGGCTTTCATTTCCTGCACAGTTTTTTGTCCTAAAAGTAATTAGCTCTTCAGTTTTAGGATTTATTCAACAAAACATTTGTAGTTTACATAATTGCAGAAGCTGCTTTCTTTAAAGAAGCAGTCAGTCTAAAGTTAACAATTGCTACAGTTCTGTTTATTTTGTCACCACACAGAACCTGTAATGGGGATATAATGGGGTAATCTAATTTTGGAATTTACCATAGGAGCAGTAGGGAAGGTAATGCAGACATGGTCTGCAGATCTTAAACAGGGAGGATTCCTACTCTTTTAGTCAACTAAGTCATGTATTTAAGTGTTGCCACTGTAGACCCTGATTTGATTGCTTTAGTGACTCTAACATCTTGTATGATTAGTATTTTCCCCCTTATTTTTTTATTAATCATCAAAGCACCAAGTACAAGTTTGGGATTTATTTTTTCATCTCAGCTTAAAGATTAAAGAAGAAAGAAAATTACTATTTTCAAGAAGCTGAAATATCATTCAATTTCATTCAACTTGCGAACTGTTAAGACTTTTTAATTTCACTTCCTGTCAGAAATCCTCCCTGTGGTAAAAGTTGAAAGTCTGTTTTGATTCTAAAACTGTTATTGCCACAGAGGGGTGGAAGACTTGCATGAAAAAAATGTGGATCTGAAAATGACCCTTTCCAGGATGAAAAAATATTGGGCTACAAAGACCAGGAAGTTCAGTTGAAACTGTCATGTAAATTGATAGCCATTCTCAGGGAGGGAGGATGTTGAATCAACAGGGAGTTTAGGTTTAACTCTCCCCCATTTAAAACAAATGGATAAATGAAATACATACTTTAGGGAAATCATCTCTTCAGAGGAAATTTCAGATTACTAGTTACACAGTTATCATCATGGGAATCAGCTTTGCATCTGTGGGTCCAGTCTGTAGTTACTGCCTGTTCTTCTTTCTGTCTTTATATGTCTTCCCTTATTATGATTAAAACTGCTTCCTTCTAATGACTCTTACAGAGATTTGAGCCTGTGACCTCTGTGGTTTCCTCAGATAAATTTTCATCAGTTAAATATCATCTCCTAAGAACTTGGTGTTAGTTCTGGTTAGAATCTTAGCTATTATGGTATGTGTGTGTAAGGGATAGATAAAACAGTGTTATCATTCATTCTGGCCAGAAATTATTTGATTAAGCTGCCTCTTAGGAAAATGAGTTAACACATCTGGTGTAATTCTTCTTAGTGCTGACTCAACCTATTGACTGAATTTCATTTCCTTAGACACTGACAGCTCAGTGAGAACTTTACACGTGCAGAGAGACCATTTGCTTTAAAGGACAGTGCTGAGTACAAAAAAAAAAAAAGAGTTTGGACATTCTAACAACTTGATTAAAGTCTCATTTTAAGTTGGCACTGTCTTCCCCAAAGAGCTAAGATGAAGCCTATCAGCCAGATAAACAAGATAAAACTTTGCTTGCTCTACTGCAAGAATTAGATGCCTCCTACACATTAATGGGTTAAGAGTTTGTCCTTTGGATGTCAACTAATTATATTCTTCACACTAATTATATTCTTCACTAATTATATTCTTGCTGCTGCATCCATGTGAATCCTTATTTTGCCAAGAAATCCCTTGCACTTTTAGGAGTTAAATGTTGATGACAGTGAGGCAAAATTACTGCCCTCCTATTGATGTGCTGTTGTGTAGTGCTTGGAGCAGCTATGCCAAGGGTATATACATCTTTGTTTTCAGTAACATTCTTAATTCAGAAATAAAATGCAACTGCAGCTTAGATTTTATGTCATCTTTGTTGATGTTCCCTTTTCTGAGAAACTACTCAGAACTGCTACAACTGCTCCATGGACAATAGTAGTTTAACATAATGGTAACAGCCGGGTTGTGGTGTCCAGTTCTTCCTGGATTTCTTGTTTCTGCCTTGCATCCATACCAAAAGCATGCTGCAAGACCAACTATTTTGTAATAAAGCCTAATTTAACTACACATTTCAGGCATATTTTTTATTTTCTGATGCTGATGTGAGGCTAATTCAATGGTGTGCTAGTGTGGGGCATTATGGGTTGGATTTCAGATGCACAGATGGATTCTCCTCTAAACTCCCAACTCCAGCTGCAGCTGGGAGTTAGAATTTGTAGGCTGGTACTGTGAAGACTCAGCCACAGCATTTTACTAATGTAAGCTGAAAAATCTGGGGGGTTTTTACCTTGAAGTTAGAATGCAGTGGGGCATCCAAACCCATTGTGGTATGAGTGCACAAGAGATGGTACTGTTTATTGATCAAAAATATAGTGAAAAACTATGGAAAGTAGTAATTTTTAAAGGTGAACTGCATATTAAAAGGGAGATTGTAGTTGACAACAAACTCTAGGATGAGAATAAAGCCATAGGTGTTTAAGCAGGACATTCAGTCCTTAAAAATGTTCAGTGGACTTATGGAATAGATGTTTGTTGTTATCAGAAATGCCCTAAGGACTTCAAAATGATACATCTGGGACAGAGAAATTGCTCAAGTGTGTCATGGTTTATATGCCAGCCTATTACCAGTCTCAAAAATTGTTAATTTTGTAAAACCATATAGAGTGCTATGCAAATAGCTGACTTATCATTGTCTAACAGACCACTCTGGAAAGAAAGAATTTCCTTATAAAGCAGGGAAGTGTAAATATTGACTGTTTGTGGATTGGTGTTTGTGGATTTGTTTCTTAAATTTTTTTCAAGACAGTTGAATTTTCTTACTCTCCATGCACAAGTTATAATGCTGGAATGTAGACACTTGCTATTTTGATTAACTCTTTTTCGGTTTGTCAGAGGAAGTGCCAAATCCTGTGGATACATTTGTTTTTTCTGTTTGGAATCATTAATTGCTGTATGAATAGTGACATCAGGATCCTGAATCCACTCAGAGGTGCAGATTGTGACAGGCACTTGGCTTTGGTATTGTTAGACTTCATATGGTGTAGTCAAGAAAATGAGTTTGGCATAGTTATGGACCACTTTCCTCAATATTTCCCTGTGTCTTCCAGGGACACTTAGTGGTTATTTTGCTATTTGGGCATTTTCTACTGTCAAATCCACAGTGGATGGTAATGATTATATTGATGTGCTGATAAAACAGATGGATGCATTTTCTTGTATGTTTTCTGTCATTTAACTGTTAAAAATGCTTCTTTGTATTGTTACCTTTGCAATGCAGTAATAGCTATCAACAGTTGACAGCCTGCTGTTGAAGAGAGCAGCTACTTCTGTAATTTTTAGATGGGAATTTCTTTAGGTTCCTGGGCAAAACTGACCTTTCTATAATTTTAATATTAGTAGATGATTTGAGTACTTGGGACAGGGCTTGACTGGGCTTCTGAAATCACTTGCAGCTTTTTGAAGTGATTGGCATTTCAGGATTGTTACTCTATTTTAATTTGCAATATTGCATGTAGACTGCTAATACTTCCCTCAGAGTGTGTGATAGGCTGATGCTGGCCAAACACCAGTGCACCCATGAAAAATCATTTATTCATTTTCCTCTGCTATAGTTAAGCAGAGGAGGGGAAAAGATAATTCATGGAGTGAGATAAGGATCAGGAGAAAAACACTCTAAGGGCAAAACAGCCTTAAAACTTTAAAATGTGTAAAGAAAAATTTATTAACAGAATTAAAAGATAATAATGAGAACTAAAATAAACCTTTAGAACACCTTTTCCCTCCCCCAGCCCTTCATTCCTTCCCACTGACAGCGCAGGGAGACAAAACATGGGGTTTTTATTCAGTTTGTCACTGAACAATCTTTCTTCAGTTCACTTAGGGAGAGGAGTCTCTTTTGCTGTGCCATGGAGTCTTTCCTGCGGGAAACGGTTCTCTGTGAACTTTTTCAATGTGGTTTTGATTTTCGCAGCTAACAGTCTGCCTGGAAGCTGCTTGCAATGTGAAGTCCCTCCCATGGCAAAGCAGTCTTCCCACAACTGCTTTTCATGGGCCATTTGGTTCATGGGGTGCAGTTTTTAAGGATGAGCTGTTCTAGTATAAAAGCAAGGGTTCTCTTCCTCTGTTTTTGAAAGCAAGGGTTTTCTTTCTCTCTGTTTAATCCTCTAGATCACAGCTTTTCAGCATCCACATGCTCCAGCATGAGTGCCTTTTTCTCAGGGGCTCTGGGTGAATGCTGCATCCCCCCATGCAGTTCATGAATTGCAAGGAAACTGTTGTATCATAGTTCTCACCACGGCTTGCAGAAGAATCTCAGCTCTGATGTCCAGAGCACCTCCTCCTCCCCTCCCTTTGCACCGACCTTGGTGTTGCCATATTGTTCTCCTCACATGTCTTCACCTTTTCCTTTTCTCTGACTCAGGAGGGAATACAACTGGAATCCTCTGGGGCTAAAAATAATTAAATGCACAGAGTTTTTTCTTTCTGGTTAATTATTTACTGTTAGTGGAAGGAAAGGGTGCCATTGGAAGGCTGTACTTTTAGCATGTCAAGCTACAATGCTTGTGAAGTAGTTGTCCAAGAGAAACTAGTCTATTATCAAAGAATGTTTTTATCATATTTGTGAGGATTGTAGGAAACATAACTTTGTGTAGGAGACTATGGGAATGGAGAATGACAATTCCTCTATAAGGACTGAATGCTCTATTAGTTTTGAGAACTGTTCAAGGAGATGCTTAAGAAAATTGATGACTCTGTTCCAATCCAATCCAAGATTGCAAATCTGATGAAACCCACAAATTTTTCATATTTTGAATTTACATCTGCTGTTTTGGATGCAGTTAGTCACATCCAGCTGCTTTTTTTTGAGTTGTCTTTTGGTTTTCAAGAGAATCAGAATGAGTTTTAACTGGTGTATATTACAGAGAGTAAGTGATACATTTCCTTTATTGTGAACGAAGTTGTCCATGTCCCTTAACCAGCAAGCATGTGCTGATAGATATTTTACTCCTGTTTTTATACAAGTATGGAGATACAATTCACTTGCCTTGAAGTTACTTAAAGCTTATGACAAACAGGAATGTAGTAACTAGAAGCATAATTTTAAATGGTAACTTTACAGCTTATTAAACATTTTGATTAGTTTTTTTTTCCTGGTAGTTGGCAAATGTAGCATGTAGGTCTACCTGGCTATCTTGACAGGTGAATTTGTGCTTTAAAAAATTACAATAAAGTTTAATCTCTGTATACTAACAATAAAAGAAACAAAAACCCCTGAACAATAAACTACGGTAAATAAAAATGTTTCTGCCTGACAGAGACTGGGAATCTGTTCCTCTACTTTTTTTTTTTTTTTTTTACTTTTTTCATGCCAGAGAAATAAAATTTCTGCAATTTTCTGCGGCCCTGTTCTATTACAGTAAGTATTTCTTGCTTCATCGGGCCACCCACTGAGTTGCTTTTGTAGCCCTCTTTGTTAGCCTAAAAAGGAGGCTTTAAAGGAGATGAAAAAGTTAAAAGCACATTTACTTTTTTCCTGTTGATTGTCTTGTTTTTCCCTGAAATAATAAGATTTTACTAGCATGACAAATCAGTCAGTATTCATGAAATACTATAAATAATATAAATGAAGCAGATGAAACTGCTGGGCTTTTGGAGAACATTGCATTCCTCCTGAAGGACACTGTTATGCTTTAATACTAATATAGATAAGGTATGCACAGGTCACTTCATAATTTGTTGTGGCATTTTGCATATTAATCTTGAAAGTGCACAGGCTCAGATTATTTTAATTTTCAACTGATTGGAATCCCTTGGGCATCCAGTGATATTCTTTCTGTGTATGATCAGAGGGAGGGAAGAATCAGAACACTTGTGTGCAGCTGTTCAAGTCCATTTCGTGTGCACTGGCAAACGTTGTGCTAAGTCTGTGCTTGCAGCAGTAAATAAATGCTACTTAGGAAGTGTGCAAAACCAGTAACTTTATGTTTATTGCTATTTTTATTTTTTTTTTCATTTTGGACTTACGGGGTTTATCAAAAGTTACACAATGCCAATTTCTTGCATGCATTTATTCAAGGAGTCCACACATCTCAGGCAAAACTTTGTTTGGTATGAGTCAAACACTTCAGTTTGTGACTGAAAGCTGCAATCAGTAAACAATCCTCACTGAATTATATAGCAATAAAAAAAGGAAAAAACTATGAGTGCACCTTTTCCAAAGCATGGTAGTAGGAACTTCTGTTGACATGGGTATGGATCTTCAAAGGCATTAGTGTCTCAGTACAGCTTTTGATCTGCAGTTAAACAGACAAACTTTTTAACTGTATTTTATTGCTTGAAATGTGGGTAAATTATAGTTTTTAACGACAGGAGGTTCATAGGACAAAGTGACAGGACTACATGGTTCTTGCAGTACTCTCTATGTAAGCTGAAGCTGTGGTGTTGCTAAACTACATGTAAGCCTTCCACTTCAATCAGAGAATGTTCTAATGAACAACTGTTATATTTTACTGCACATTTAAGTGTGTGCCTACCTGAAATGCCTTTTCTTGTCCTTGGGCTTGTCTCCACTAGAAAAATTTCTGCTGGAGAATACAGCAGTCCCCTAGTGGAAATACACTGAAGGAAGGAATTCTTGTTAGTACTGCTGTTCCACCTCTCTGAATAATGAAAGCTGACAGGAGCACTCTGCTGTTGGCAGAGCTGGATCTACATGAGAGCTTTTTGCCCTCACAGCTGGCTAGTTGCCTTTTTTGTCCATGCTTCTGGCTGTGGAAGAATCTTGACTGGCAAAATTTTAGGACAGACCTACCCTTAGATATCATGGCCTGAATGTGAGAATGAATGATGTGGCTTGCAGGTCTTGCTCTTTATCTGATGAAGCAGTGAACAAATTTAATTCCTTACACCCGGGAATAGATGACTGCTGTCTACGAAATGCCTGATTTTTTATTTGTGTATTATAAATGTAGTCATGAAAATGTATTCCTATAATGTCTTTAGAGTTGTAGTGGAGGAGTAGAATGTGTCAAGAGTTTGAAGCACTGAGTTTACCAGCTGGAGTTGATTTTTGCTGGATACTATTTTTGATTTCTGTGCTGGGGAAAATTGCTTCTAAATTGTTCCTTCTAATCTAGATCCTAGGACTACTGAAACTTGAGAGGGGAAGAGATTGCGTATTGTCAGATTGCAGCTGGAGCTCCTCTCTTTCTTTTAATGGAGCTGTGAAGATGATGTGTTCAAGGAAGGGTCTGTAGGCACCAGGTGTTGGCTAGATCCTTGGCTTAACAATGTAGGCCTACTCAGGTGTGTGGTTGTAATGAAGGAGAATTCCTGTGTGTAATTTCCATGCAGAACTCTCTGGAAGACGTACTTGGCTTTTCTTGGTGCAGCTGCTCTTTGCATGCCGCTCTGAAGTTTTACCCGGGACTGGGTGGGAGGTGTGGAGAGTGCATGTTCCTGACTGGAGCTCTGTCCAGGGACCTGGCAGGTAGCGCCTGTCACAGGTGTTCTTCAGAGGGAGAGGATGCAACCCCAAAAAGTAGTGCTAGTGGTTTGGGTTTTTGTTAATTAAGACAGCAATGAATTTTTTTTTTTTTTTCGCCGCACAAGTCTTTTCGGAGATGAAGGATGGGTGGGGCCTCTGGCTAACAGGAATAAGCCCTGTTACTCTAACGGAGATAAGGTGGATTGCAGGCACGGAGGACTGAGCTTTTCCGGCAAGCTGTTACTAACATAGGTGCCCCAGGGACTTGTCAAGGAGAAATCTTGTTAACGCGTCAGCGGTCGCCTCGGTGAGGACTGTCCGGCTTATCCTGGTACGCGGTGTGCTCCGGTCAGAAAGCGTCACCGGGGCACGGAGGTGCGGATGGCCGGGGGCTACGGAGAGATGGAGCGGAAGGGGCTCGGGGCAGCGCGGGGCCGGCCGGGCCGCGCCGTGTCCTTGGCCTCGGGCGCCTCTGGAGCCGTGCGGGAAGGCGCTGCCCCCGCCGCAGGGCGGCCGGCAGGGCCCGGCGGGGG
>JAWWMU010000180.1:10329161-10355868 GCA_035048155.1 Cinnycerthia olivascens | reverse complement strand
CACGGCCGCCCGCAGGCGCCCCCGGCGGGCGGGGGAAGGGCGGGCGGCTGCACCGTCCTGGGCCGAGCCTGCCCTCCGGGCAGCCCCGCAGCCGCGGCGCGGTGAGGAGTCGCCAGGCGGCGGGCATTCCGTTTCCTGCCGCCGGCCCGTGCGGCTGCCGCGCTTTCTCAGGCGGCCCTTCCGCACCGTCAGACCTTGCAGCCCCCGGGCCCAGCCGCTGCCGGGACATGGGCCGTTTACCCGAGCTGTAGCGCTTTTTCGGGGTTGCGTTCAGAGTCCTGCGTGGTTTGGCCTCTTTCCGTTTCGTTAAATCTGTCTGACAACAGGATACTCCAGTGATCCCTGGACTTGTCTGTAAGTGTGGTAAAGCCCTGGAGAACGAGCAAGGTTACAACTGACCCAAATCTCAAATGCAGTGTCGAGCATTGAGTTCTCCACCGAAGTTTTACCGGATCTGATTTTATTTTTGCCTTTACCACATGGAGCTCAGCTTCTAAAAGTAGTCTTTGGAACCATAAACAGTACAGTGTGGGACATTGTAGGTAATGAATTATGCAGTAGCTGCACATGAATTTTCAGAGACAGTCAAGCTTAATACTGGCTTTGCATTGACGTGGCGGTAGGTTTTTACAGGCCTGAAGGTAAATACTCTGTTGTTTGTCAGTGCATTAAGATACTCTTTCAGAAAGGGCCAAGTCACATACTCATCATCCTTTATTGTACTCAATGCAGAAAAATACGCAAGGTTTTTTGGAGGGCGGTGATCCGCACCCCAGACGTGCAAAAATACCCCACTACGTAGCAGTGAAGAACTGTTCTGCTGCAACAGATGGGGAGCAGGTCCTAAGCATTTTAACACTTGGGTCTAGGATGGAGCCATAGCTTCACTTTGCCAGTAGAACAACTAATTTCTGCAGGTTTCACTGCTGCAGATTTCAGTGAGTTGTTCTTTACTTTTGATTTTCGGTGAACAGAGAACGTTTAAGTAGTTGATCGTTGTATCAGCACCTTTTTAAGTCACTGTAACTAGATTGCTTGAGAGTAAGCCCTTAGATAAATAATGAATTACCTTTACATTGCTGTTTCTGATGTCCTTTGTCATACTGATCTCATTAGTCCAACCAGCTTCATTCCTTTTTTTCCCATATTTCCATTGCAGTGAGTGATACCTACACATGTCTAGTATTCCCATAATTGTACCATCAAGATACCATATCTGTTTACTTAGTTTTGTGTGTAGATGATATCACATGGATTTAAGTGAGGAATTCTTTATCCTTAGAGGTTATAGTAATTACATGTTGCCTTTTCCCATGGTTGTTAGTTTCAGTCTTGACAAAAGTTCAGTGTTTAATTACTGCAGGAAGTAAGATGGACCAAAATTGTTACTGCTTAGTGTTACCTTAATTGCCACTTGTAAGAGCAACTCCTAAATGACTTTACAAAGATGTATTTTGGCTTTGTAGCTAATATTTCTGTAAATATTGGGCTGGTGACATATGGCTGACACTGAAACAAGTATTTTGAGATGGTTGCCTTCATCTTTGTTACTGATTTACCTTTATGCAGTGGGTTAGGCATCATCCTTAAATTGTGTGCAGCTGAGAGTCTTGAACAGAGGCAGGCTTAAGGAAATACTGAAAACCTCAAGGAATTGGTTTTCAGTTTCTGAATAAATGTCTACCATAAAACAAGCAGTTAACTGAAGAATGCTTTCTTTTCCAGTCAAGTTTTGCATGCAGAAAGATTTCTGGGTATTACCTATAGAGGCAGTTCAACTGCTTTTAATTACCATGTAGTTTAAATACTGTTACTAACTTCCACTGCTTTTTTTTAAAAGGTGAAGTAAAACAAGCTTGTGAATGCCAGTAAACTTTAATGAGGTTTGTTAGTGAATAGGTAGTCACTCTTTACTGAATTTCATGCTTGGAATTGTGAATTCTTCATTAAAATGTTGCTCTGGTTGCCTGATAGTACTAAAGGGTAAGCTATTGCAGGTGCTACAGTTAAGTGTTGGCCTTGTAAATGCAGACATTGATAGCACTTAAGGTTAGAGGTGGAGAAGGGGGAGGGCTGTAGGGCAGTGCAAAAGAGTACCATTTTTAAAATTTCAGTCCCATTTTTTTGTCTCATAAATTGCTTTCATTAATTTTGTTAGTCTTATGTTAAAAGGGGGGATATTGTTACCAAATGGATACGTTGCCACTGTTTTTTTCTGTGGATCTAAAGAACAGCCCTGTCAGACTTAATTACTAAAGTTGGTATTTTGCAAAAGCTGTTAAGAACCTTGAATAATCTGCTGTACACACTATTTGGGTAGAAAGTGGTGGTAGAAGACATTAGGCCAACAGTGAAGATAGACATCAGCTAGCCTAGTTATCTATTTACACTTCAGATTTTAATTTGTTTTCTGAGGTTTTTTTTTTCTGTAAATAGATAAAAAATTTTAATGAAATATTTTAAAATAAAGTGCCTGGGACTCAGATTCTTTCATAAAAGCAGTAAGATGAGATTCTATTTAAAAGAGTGGAAGATAAGAGGTGGTGTTAGCTCTTATGTGTTCTAGATCAGTAAATGGCAGTTCTCATGTTACTCAGTTACCAAAGTGTGGAAAATTTACTTCCATCCACATAAACTACTTTACTTCACTTGGGCAAGTGGCAGTTCTTTCTGCAATGATTGTACAATATAACAGATCTACACCTTATATTGTTCACTGAAACAGTACAGTCTATTTTAGCTTTGGAGTCTTGCCTATAGTTGACAGCATAAATATAATAGAAATAGAATTGGACATTTTTAGAGAAATAGGTGATACATGTCGGTCTTTGATTAGAAATGTTTCTGCCCATTGTGTTATTTGTGTATCAAAGTCTTGGGAAGTTGTCTCATTTTAATTGCGGAATCGTACTCCTTTGTTTTTGCTTTCCTCCCCATCTTTTTAGTGAGAACTGTTGTGATACACATGTAGTTTAGTTGATGACACTTGGTCTAGTCATGTGCAAGAAGAGCTGCCTGGTTTTTTTTGGTCCTATCCCCCCACTTCATCTTTTATGTCTTTTTTAGCTGTTTTTCAGTGTCGTGTCTTCTATCTGAACACTCTGACATGCTGTCTTCTGTTAGACATTTTCTAGCATTTCAGAAAGATATTATACATAAATTTGTGTTAAGACACAAATTTCTCCTTTTGTCTTCCCACTGTATTGGTGCAGTAAACATTGCCTATGAGCAAATGCAAACTGCTGATGTTCACTGGGTAGACAAATGCCTCTAAGGCTAAAGCCATGTTCTGGGTAAAGGAGACTTAGTTAGCTGGAAAGACTTGAAACTTGGTAATAGAACTGAATTTAGTAAGTGTTTTAATAGCTGTCCTTTTGGCAATGTTAGGTTAGTTTGTTTGCTGTCAATGATAGACAGACAGCATATGTTGTTCAGCCAAAGCCAGAAGTGTTACTATTTTTTGCTTGATATTTTTTAGATGACAGTATTAGTGGAGTCCCAAGTAGCTTCTATTGGAAAAGCATTTGTGAAGCATATATTTTCAAATATCAGAGGCTTTTGTGGAGTAGATAGTGCTGTTTTTACTGGAAATGGAAGGGTTGCTTAGGGGAGAGGTCGAGTGGCTCCTTTGCTCTGCTGTTACGGTTTTGCAGTCTTTTGGTTTTGCAGGTTGTATTTCCTTTCCCTCCACTCTGGTCCTTCAGCAGAATATCCTAGTACTGGAAAAGTACATAGATGGCTTTCTGCTGTCTTTCTTGCCTTGTTCCTGCCCTCTGCTAAGTGCCTCTTAGTTGTGGTGCAGCATCTAAACTGTTCTCTGTAGGAAAATTTTGTATACTTTTAAGCATTTAGGAGGTAATGAATTCAGTACCCTCTTACAATTGAAATTTGTCAACTGAGTTTGAATTTCTATGCAAAAGTCCTTAATATACTGAACCTAATGGCACAGAAGCAGCTATCTAGTTGGAGAAGCTTTGCTGACATGCTTTGAATCTTTTGCATGCAGTAGAATAATAACATATTAAATACTGATTTGGACTTTCTAATTTCAGTAGTGCCGTAGAATTTTTACATTTTTAACGACTATCTGAATATTTTTTCTGTATTCTGATAATCAATGAAAGTTTTTATCAGGTAGATGAGGGAAACTTAGTCAACAAATTCTGTGCAACTGAAACTTGTGTTTAGAAAGAGAAATGTTTAGGCAGAGGGTTTCCTGCAGGGCCACTGTTACAGTGCAGGTGATCAGCCTCTGACTTTGGATATGCCCAAACAGCTGCTTGGGAAGGAAACACTTGGCCATGGGGGAGCATCCAGGATTTGCAGCTGGGGAAAGGGCTCATGATGCAGAATTCTTGTTGGTTGCCACTGGTTATCCAAGGAACAGAGTGCACAATAAAGACCCTTTCCAGATTTTCCTGTGCTCTAAGGTAGGCTTTTATTGTTCACAGCCTTGGATGAAGCAGTGTTGGAATGTCAGCTTTAACAGGCATCTACTGTTCCAAAAGATGAAGCCCTCTAAATAGTCCCAGGCCATAGGTGATAGGCTGTGGTGGGAATCCCTTCAGCCAGCCAGCAGGTGGGCAGCAGGCTGGTTCAGCAAGAACTTTCAGTCACCTGTAATTTTGCATTTGTGCATCTTCCACATTTCATCCACTTTCAGCTTCTGGTTGATATGTTGAATCTGCTGGCTAGTAAGTTTTTTCAAGTTTGTAATCCCTGCATTTGGAAAAACTGCAGTATGCTGAAAGGCTTTTACCCCCATGTGAGCCTGTGGGAAATCTGTGTGTATCTTAAGTCACTGTGTAATCTGTGTTTCCTTAACTCAGAAGCAACTCTGGCATTATGTTTCCCTGCTTTTCACTAAACAAACCTCGAGTTATTTCTTAGATGTTTTCAGTAACAGCATAGGTGCCTTGAAGTTTTTGTAGAGAATTATTCCCAAATCCTCTTTAGTTCTGTGATACTAGAGCTAGGTGACTCTGCTTAGGCTAAAGATAGATCTCCTGGTTGCTGGCTGCCTTGCTGGAGTGGTTCAGAGCAGATGGCCATAAATGGAAAGAGCAACTGAAGAGAGGCAGCTACCTTGTCCAGAGTGTGGGTAATGGGCAACAGGTGTTTCTGCAGTCACTGCTTTTCAAAACCTTTACAAGGCTGAGGATGGAGTTAGCTGTGAATAGAATTGTAGTTTTACATGGTGTATTGGAGTTTCTTTGGTATTGCTGCTGTGTTCAAGGTGCTGTGATCTGCACTGTATCAGACTTAACTGTGCTCTCTTGAAGTTGTATTTTTTTTTGATTAATTATTTTTCCTAAACTTTCAGAACTTCTTCTTCCATTAGTTTTTGCGTAACACTCTTTATACTGTTTGTTGTGCTTTGTGGTTTTTTTTTAAACAACCAACCTGCTAAAATGAGCTCACAATTATTTTTAATGTCAGAAGTCAAAACAGGATATATGTTGTGGAAACTAGTCTTGTATTTACATATATATATGATATACATAGACATATATATGTATATATTTATCCAACAGACTAGAAATTTGAAGAGAGGTGACCTTTAGATTTCATTGGGATAATAATTGAAGATGGTACTACTTCTCTGTTCTGCTGCATTAATTTGTAATCATTCTCATCACAATCTGTTTTTTTTCTGGTTAATTTGAAGGCAGAAGACAAATCTCAATCTCTTTGTGTAAGCTCTTGAACTCCTCATGGAAATGAGGAGCTTGCTTGTGAACCAGAAATCTAATCTAGGAAGTGACAGTGTCAGTTCTGCTTGTCTTATATCTTCCCTAAATATTTCTGTTGACAGGAAGGTATAAAAGGTGTGAAGACATCTGATAATCTTATGTTTTTCATGTTAAAGACTGAGAAGTATGATTGTACAAGGATATATGGGGACTTCTCTAAGTAACCTGTTCTCATAAATTTTTTTTGTATCCTTCTGCAGTAGAAGCATCAGTTCATGGCAGTAATGTGCACTGCACAGATAAGACAATTGAAGCTGCAGAGGCCTTGCTTCATATGGAGTCTCCTACCTGCCTGAGAGATGCCAGGAGTCCTGGTATGTCAGCCACAGTCTTTGCTCTTGGAGCCATTTCTCCTTCTACCAATCAGTAAAACCAGCAAAGTGGGAAACCTTTCTGTGGAGAGCTGTGTATGCTGTTAAAAACATTTGCCTGCGTATTTAAAAACTACTGATTTGTCTGAGGTTTTACATGATTTCTCCACTCTGCAACAAGTATACTTACAGATTAAATCATTTATCTGAGAGGGGTTGTTGGGAACAGATAGCTGAGTAACAACATATTTAAAATTAATTTTTTCCCCCTAAGCATCATGGAATAGTTTTTCACAGTGCAGGTGACAGAGCTCTGGCACAGATTGACCAGAGAGGCCATGGAGGCACCATCCTTGGAGTACAGCATCCTGGGCAACCAGTCCTAGGTGGCCCAGCTTGAGCAAGGACTTGTACCAGGTCCTGTTCTAACTCCAGCCATTCTGGGTTCTGTGAATCTGACATTTTAAATGCTTAAAAGGAAGAGTTTTTTTAAGGGAAAAGTATTTCTATTCATCTTTCTATTTTAGAAAGACTACTCAAAACCAATGTGTTGCAAAGTGTTACCAGTCTAAAAAACCAAACATTAATGTTGATGGTTACTTCACCTGATATCCCTTCTGAAGTTATGTAATATATGTTGGATGAAATAATGGTCAAAATGAAATGCAAAAGTTACTAAATAGGAAATGGAGATCAGAGTAATGATCAAAGATGAAGCTCTGATTTGTTTGAAGTTGAGTTTAGTTCTGAAGAATATTGGTGCAGTACTTTTTTTTGCCTGAAACTACTGATGAGTGTGCATGTTTTGGGGAGTTGGATCGATTTTCAAGGTGACAGGATTTTGGAGCAGAAACTTGCTACACCATTGCATATGCTTCGTTTAAAATAATTTTATGTAAGATACATTAAAATAATCAGGTAGAAACTTCATTAGATTTTTTTTTCTTCTCTTGTAGTGGAAGTTTTTGTCCCTCCTTGTGTGTCCACCCCAGAATTTATCCATGCAGCCATGAGACCTGATGTGATCACAGAAACCGTGGTGGAAGTATCAACAGAGGAATCTGAACAAATGGATGTATCTCCTGTTCCAACTTCCCCTGATATCCATGAACCAATGAAAAAGAAAAAGGGTACATATGGCTTTTCTTAGGAGCAATCTCCAAATTTTACTTCTGTTGTCCACTGCCGTGGATGGTGCAGTTGATAGAGGGGAGGATGGATTGGATGGTGTGATCTCTTTGCTCATACAAACAGATTGATGGGAGTCTGAAATGTGAGTTTGCAGAAAACTGGGTCTGCATCAAGAAAAAAGAGGGAGAGAATGGGCTTTGACAAGCCATACACAAAGTGGAGTAAGGATAGTATTCCAAGTATTCCAGGAGGACTTTTGTGGTGGATAACTACTGATGTCTGAAATGTGGATATATTTGGTGAGACAGTAGACTTGGGGTTCATGCAATGAAGCAACAGAATGAATACTAACTTAAAAAAACGTAAATCAGTTTACAAAATCATTATAAGATCTTTGTGAAATTTGTGTCTTTTCTGCCTAATTGACATGTCTTGAAAAGGAAACAATTCAGAACAGTGTTTGATTTCTAAGCATTTTGCTATCACGTGAGAAGTTGGCACCTGGTAAGAATGCTCTCTCTGGTCTAGCAGTTTTGTTTGAAGCATCAATACAGTTCACATAACTTTAGGAATATTCATTTAATAGAGTTTCTAGACATGCTGAGAGGGGATATTTACTTGTAATTTAGAGGGAAACAAATACTGTGTAGTGATAAAATGATGCAAATTCAAGATCTGTGAGTCTTCGATTTAATAAAAATTCACATTAACTTGTCTTCTCTATGAAATAAGCAACCAAATGATAATTACACTGGATGTGCAGTAGTAATCTAAGAATGTAAGTTTGTCTATGTGGATAAAAATACACAAAGTGCTTTTTTTGGCAAAGGCAAACTATAAAATTTTACTCTGCATATGATTAATACTTCTTTTTCCCCATGTATCATGTGCAGCTGGCCGTAAACCCAAGACCCAACAATCAGGTTTATCTGATGGCTCTCCAGATCTAGGTATAAAGAAGAAACCTAGAGAAGGCAAAGGTATATTTTTCTATTCATTGTCTTTAAAAATAAGCAGTGTATGTACATGGTATTTATCACAGGAAATGTAAATTTACATATCGTTAAAAATGTGATGGATGAGATTGTATTGACTTTATTAGAGTTTTATTCAATGTCTTCAAATTTGTTTGTACAAGATCTAGCACAAGGATGCATCCTCTAGGAGTCACCTCTAGTACCCTCCACAGTTAATAGGCTTTCTCATTTTTTATTTGCTTTACTTTGTGGTTATTGGCTTGTGATGTCTTTTGTGTTGAGTATCAACTCATTGCTACACACATAATTTATTAAGCTACTGCTGTAGGACTTGCTTTCAAGTAGAGGCAGCACATGAGCATTTAGAAAGGTGATGGTTGGAAATATGATTTCTTAGTTAATTGACAAACTTCAGAGGAAATATATTCCTTGACTAATAGATTCAGTTTAGTTTAAGGGGAAAAACAAATGGTGATGTGTTTCTATATTGGTTGAGTGGAGAATTATGTGAAGAATTGCAGTTTCCTATTGTTTCACCTGGGCTCCAAGCCCCTGCTATTCATTCAGCAGGAAGACAGACTGGGACATTTGCTCACAGGTTACCTCTGAGGTGGTGTGCAGTGTATCAGCTCTTCCCTGGCTTACAGGTGAAAAATCTGCATCTCTTCTCCACTTAGTGCACTGAAAGTTGTTCAGAGGTGTTGCTATAGGTGGGAGTAACAAAGTTTAGTGACTTGGAGGAGTGACATGCTGACTGAAAGACTGTGCAGTGGTCAGCTCCACTGTTAATTTGACATTTGTTTGAAAGCAAGGTCTCTGCTGTTCACGTAATTCCTTATCTGGTGCAGCTCTTGAGGCATTGTGTTTGTCAGTAGGGCAGGGAAGAATGGGACTGACTTCATGGAGATGTTTGCTCATGGAGACCAGTGCAAACACTAATTTAAACTTCACTGCAGTGCCCACAGTTGCTTTAGATTTGGTGTAGCAGTGGACTTCAGTGGAGACGACAGATTTTGTATCTGCTGTATTTAAAAATACCTCATGTTTAATTATTTCCGTTTATGGTAGTCTTCTTGAATCCTTACCTTTCTTTCTATTCCAGATTTTAGTATTACAGATTTCCATTACCCGAACAGTACTTCCCAATTGTCTCAGGTCCTAGTTTCCTGCACAAATAATTTGGAAAAGGAGGCCTATATTTCTTTCTGTTCTTCTTTTTTGTGCTGGTGAATTCAGCTCTATAGCTTCTTGTTTTATAAAGTGGGAGATGGTTCTGCTTCGTGGTTTTATGGAGATTTTTTAGCTTGCCTTTAAATTTATTTTATTTCTATGTCCCTTCCTAACGACCTACATATGTGTCTTGTTCTTGTGAAGTGTATCATTCCATATTTTACACAACAACTGAAATAAATTATTTTTTTTCTCGATGTCCTGCAAAATATTTTATTAATTTGATTTAATTTTTGTTACTTATTTTAAAAAAATACTTGCAAAGGTAGGCTATTTCATATGCAGCATGTTTTTGGAAAACCAGGAATTATTCTACAGTTCAGTACTAGCAGAGTTGAGGCATGGAGAAGGAGAGATGATTGTGTACATTTGGAAAGGGGATCCCTTGTTTGCATTCCTTTCTTTTTGCATTCTGGATACTTTCTGGTGCATAGTGAAATGCCTGTAAATCTGATTTAATTGTGTCCTACAGTTTATTTATTCTCTTGAAGTTCTGTTTGCTTTCTGATCCTGAAGCCCACTTAAATTTTTGCAAAAACTGTGTTGCAGACCTTCAGCATTTGGTGGTCATCCCAGAAATTCTCTTTCTAAGGAGCTAAGGAATAAAACCCCAGGGACTAATTCCCTAAAATCGAGGATGATTTAAAGATTCCTGAGTTCTCTTGTTGACTCTTTCCTCATATAGGTCTTACTCAAATGTCTCTGAAATCTAGTTGGATTTTGGTAGTTCTTGAGTCAGTACTTGCTCTTGTTTGGAGTACATTGTAAAGTACTGTTTTTCTCTATGAGATGCTTTTCCAGAAGATGGAACCAGAAGATGAAACCTTTATTCTTTGAGGTTTCCAAAGGTAGCTGACTTCTCAAAATCTGCAACAGTGGTCTCTAATCTGCCTTAATTTGTTTTACTTATCTTTGCATGGCATACCAAGTGCTATGTTAGGCCATTAAATCTCAGGAATTAATGACCTTTTTTCACACACACACAAAAATATAATTTGGTCCATGTCCTTGGAGGTAAATAATTGTAATTAATATTCTTAGGTTATTATTCTTGTGAATCTGTCCTAGTTCTCCCTTCTCAGAAACTTGAGGAGTCTTTTCCAGCTGTACAATTGGAATGTGATCTGGTTTTTTCTTTGGGTTCTCTTCCCCTCTTCCTAGATGCACGTGGTCTGGTCACAGTGCAGACAGACCCTGTGTTAAATTCTATGATGTCCTGATGGTCACTGTCACAAACCCCTTCCTGGGGCTTCTCCAGTGAAGATGATGTGACTCTTGAACACCTGACAAATGCATTAAATTCTTTAGCCTGACTTCATTTTATTACAGAAAGGTACATGGCATTTCTGCTCTGTGAAATCACACTTCTAAGAAGTTGGACTAGCTCTGCACCTAGGAGGATATTGGTCACTTTGCAACGTACATTTGGGAAGGGGTAGGGTTAGGGTTAACCAGTCACCAGTTAGTGTGAGAGCCCCAGATCCTAGGCAAACTTAACCACAGTTTGCTGCAGGTTGTATGCCTTTCAAAAACTACTTATTTACATCCTGCTGTTCTGCAGTGTCATCAGATATACTGACATTTTCATACCCTGTTCAATGAAATATGAGAAGAAAATTCTGGCACTTGTCCTGCTGAATAGATAGGTACTGATGGGAGCCCCCTCCCATACTTCTTTTCAAGGTCTGAGAATGAGTGTTGAACAGGCTCCTGTGCTGTATAGCAGATGACTTGGATTAGCTCCTTTCAGAATGTAAATATTTATGGAAACTTCACTAAACTTAACACAATGAATGAATATGTGCAGGTTATATTCTCTGTGTAACATTGCTTGTAACACAGCTCATATGGAGAACTTTATGTTATCTTTGGAAGTGGTTTTCTAACACATAAATGCTTTCTGATTATAGGAAATACAACATACTTATGGGAGTTCCTTTTGGACCTTCTTCAGGACAAAAATACATGTCCTCGATACATTAAATGGACTCAGAGAGAGAAAGGAATCTTTAAACTTGTGGATTCAAAAGCTGTCTCCAAACTCTGGGGAAAACACAAAAACAAACCTGACATGAACTATGAGACTATGGGAAGAGCTCTGAGGTAAAAACTCTTAGATCCTTAAGTTATCTACTACAATGTAAAATCTGATTCTTAGTTTTGCCCATAGAGATACAAAGATTCTGAAATTTTAAAAGCTTTGCCTTTTTGCAGATTTAACCTTCAGTCTTGCAGTCCCTGTACCTTTTTATGTTACCAGTAAATTTGTAATTTTAATTCCTGAAGTGTGTGTTTGAAAGATTTTTTTCAGATGGATCCTTTAGATCCTTTGCCAGTGTGTTCTAACAGTTTCTTTCCATACCCCCTTACATTCTAGATTTTACTGTGATTACTTCAGGTTTTCTTGTCAGCACAGAACGAGGTTTTCTTTAAAATCTGTCTCTATATTGCTTGCTACTTAATTGTACTTTCCTTCTAGATACTACTATCAAAGAGGAATCCTGGCAAAAGTTGAGGGGCAGAGGCTTGTATATCAGTTTAAGGAGATGCCAAAAAATATAGTTGTCATAGATGATGACAAAAGTGAGTCCTGCAATGAAGATTTGTCAATGCCTACAGATGAAAAGTCCCTGGAAAGAGTGTCTTTATCTGCAGAAAACCTTTTAAAAGCAGCAACCTCTGCACGTGGAGGAAAAAATTCTTCTCAGTTAAGTTGTACCAGAACAGAAAAAGCAGTCACCAGAGTTGTGAATATCACCTCACCAGCTCATGACACATCCTCATCTCATCCCTCTACTACCACTGCTACTGTCCCAGCAACAACAGCTCCCAGGTTTGTGTTAATGGGGCTGTTAAATTTCCAAAGTCCTATTGCTAGACGTGCAAAAGGTTTGGGGTTGGGTTCTTTGCTTGCTGGTTTGAATTTTCATTTTTTTTGTTACGGGTTTTTTTAAGAACCAGTTAAAAACCCATCTCTCTTAGAATTGTCTGTCCTTGTCATCTGTAACGGTGCTCTGTGTTTTGGCCTAAACACTCACGTTTATTTTGTAGGACTGTTCGTGTGGCAATGCAAGTGCCTGTTGTCATGACCTCTCTGGGACAGAAAATCTCAACTGTGGCAGTGCAGTCAGTAAATGCAGGGTCACCATTAATAACCAACACGAGTCCAACCACAGCAACAACTCCAAAGGTAGTAATCCAGACAATCCCTACTGTGATGCCAACCTCTAATGAAAATGGAGACAAAATCACCATGCAGCCCACCAAAATCATCACGATCCCTGCCACGCAACTCACGCAGTGTCAGTTGCAAACAAAAACGGGCCTGTCTGGGTCAGGAAGTATCAACATTGTGGGAGCCCCATTGGCTGTTAGAGCACTAACCCCAGTGTCCATAGCTCATGGGACACCGGTAATGAGACTGTCGGTTCCTGCTCAGCAGGCCTCTGGCCAGACTCCTCCCAGGGTAATCAGTGCAGTTCTCAAAGGCCCAGAAGTTAAATCAGACACAGCCACTTCAAAACAGGAATGTGAAGTGAAAAGGCTGCAGCTGGTAAAGGAGGAGAAGCCAGTGGATGGAAGCAAGACTGTAACGCACGTGGTAGTAGTTAGTACACCCTCAGCTATTGCTCTTCCTGTAACAGTGAAAACAGAAGGAATCATCACATGCGAGAAATGAAAAATAGGTTTCTTCCAGCATGGACTTCTAACTGTTACAGTTTTGAATATACTGACATAATTGGGGGAGGGATGTGGATGCCACCGCCAAGTCATAAAAGAGAGTTTTGAATGTTAATAAACATGCATATGTTGAAGACTTACTGGAAAAAAAATTATTTTCCCGTGTTTCAGTGGGAATTAAACCACACTGATATGCTGAGAAAAACTGCCTCTTCCAGTTGGGAAACAGCTGAACCTATGGAGAAGGAAAGAGAGAGGGACTGAAAAGGGACCAAACAATTTCACTACGCTACCGGTTACGAAGTTACACTAAGACCTGAAACACTAAGAGAGAGCTGTGTGAGAGATTTGCCTTGGTTTTTAGTTCGGGGGAGAGGAAAGTCTCATTGTTACACAAATGGCAAATTTGATGCATTTTATGTGCATACCAGCGATTACTACTGTGTGCCCACAGTACTCAACTGGTGCTATGTGAAAAACTATGCTACTAGGTATTGTAGGAAGTGAAATAAAGGAGATTAAAAGAGCTTCTAAAAGAAGATAGAGGCCTAGAGGGATTTTTGTTTCATACAGCTTAAGCAGATTCAAATTGAAAGCCTTAGACTGATTTTCAGTTATCTTTCTTGAAATAAGCTAATGGCTTGTTTGTGTAAAGCTTTTTTATTAAAACAAATTTTTTAAAAACCTTGTACCTAGCACAGTATTGTTATAGAATAACATGTAACATATTTTGTATGGTAGTTAAAATTCTGTCTAAATTTCTTAATCGTGGACAAAGTAGCAGCAGGTTTTCTGCCTTCTGCTGTACCATGCCTGTTTCTCTCACTTAGCCTTGACATCTGTGCATACATTTCAGTTTCAGCTCTACTCTCACTTCACAGGTCACGCCCAGCATGAGCTTTTGTCAGGTAGTTCTAAACCTGTAAATTTTTTTAGTTGAAGTTAAGAGGGAAGTACCAGTGTTCAGAACGAACTATAATAGTTTGTATATTCAACATTTGAAGTATATTCTATTTTGTTGTACTCTTGTTTCAAAGTGTATTCAAGTAGGTTTTACTGAAATACAGAAAGAAAATTTAATGCTGTTTGGTGTGCTTTTTATTTTTTCCTTCTTCCTTTCTGCTAACCTGTTAAATTTCTTTTCTTATTTGAAATCTTCCAGGCACTCATCCTAATATAGATGATACAGTGTGAAATTCTGGGACTCCTCACTGCTTCAAAGGGCTGACCAGCTCTCTCACACAGTTGTTTAAATACCTATGAAGCTTGCTGTAGCTGGTGAGGTAACTTCTGGCAGGGGTCTAGTTCTTACACATTTTCAGGATGGTGAGCATACACATGAGCTCTTTGAACTACCTAACTGCTCTAGCTACACTAGATATCAGCTCTGTATTTCCAGTCCATGTGCACAGCTTGAAATGTAGCTTACCCTGGTTTCATCATGGGCACCACACTGGCACATCAGGCTGTGGGTAGTCAGGTACCCAGTGGACCCCTAGTTCCTAGAGATATGCCCTGAAAAGTCTTCAGGGCAGGAACTTGTGTAATCTTGAAATTATTAAAGTCTGTATGATTATCTAAGTACTTTGTGCCTGGAGGAGGAATTTTAACAACTGTCTGGAACTGAGGTCTTCTGTAAAGCTAGAAGATATCAGAATTAAATACTTTACATGCTGAGAGCCAGGTTACTTGTAGAGTCCTAGCAGCAAGGCCCTTTCTTCCCTTCAGCTGGTAAGGAAAGTGGAAATAGCTCTACACAGCCAGGCCAGCATGTGGGGGACTATGAAAGGCTTCTGGAAAAACGATTCTTTTTCATCCTCTTGAGCAGGGAAGTGGAGTTGGAGAACAAAAATGAAGCAGGTAAGAAATTGTGTATGAGGCAGCAATTCCTTCCATTTGCAGCAATCCAGAGGTTCTTATGCATGAACTGTTTCTAGCATGGGATAGTGGGCAAAGACCCCTTCACACAAGGAAATGGAAGACTTTTTTTTTTTCTAAGAAGGAGGTAGGAGAGAGAAGTAGGGGAAGCTGGGCAATCACTCGATTGAGAGGCACTGATGTTCTATGTAAAGAGAAATGGAGCAGTGTAAAGAGAGGCAGGTGGAACAAATTTGAACCAAAAAGACAAGAGAAAAACAAGTGTTTTTAAACCTAAGTAAGTCCAGTCTGTAAGAAACCCTATTCTAAATGGCTGTTACTTGATTGTATCTGAAAGAGATACTGTATCCCAGAGCATGAAATATCTGTTGAGTATTTGTAATTAAGACCTTTCCAACACCTAATTTAGATACGCTGGAAGTCAAATCAGGACAAACTATCTCCCTGGAATTAGATAAGGATCTCCAGCTGATGACCTTCTTTTAATGCCTAGGCTTGATTATGTAATGGCAAAAACTGGAGGAACAAAGGCACTCAGCTCCCTCCTGGTGTGATAGTCAGCTCACAGCCAGCTCTGAGACTCTGCCAGTGCTGCACCTTGCCACAGAACCAGTGATAGTGCTTTGGCTCTCTCCCCTGGTCACCAGTGAGTGGCACATGGTACTGGCTGCCTGAGGGTATTTACCTGAAGTTCCTAAAGTGCTGTGGGAATCTCTGTGTGAGGATGTGCTGCAACTGAAATGGGAAGGGGACTTAACCTGATTGTGTAAATTAGTATATTTTTACTGGTGGTATTGGAGGACATGAGCCAGGGTGAGGGAGCTTTGGTCAGGTTTGTAACATCTGAAACAGATGAAAGGAACACTAGGATATTGAAATAGTGTCTAGCTATACTCCCAGGCTTTTGCAATCCCATTGAAAAATCTGTTGTTTTGTACATGTGTGAAAGCAGGACTTCCTTTTACATCTGAGTCTGATGGCTCATGTGGAAGGGTCCACGCTTTACTCATCCTTGGCAAGCAGTAACTCGTAGATATGTGGGTAGAATGAAACTTGTGTGAAGTGAGTATGCTTTATACAGAAGGCATTGAGACATACACAGACTTGGTACCACTGATGTTGCAGATAAAAACTATTTTTATTTTTCAAATCGACTGTTTTAAGTTCTAGAATGAAAAGGGTGATGCTGTGTAATCCACAAGGGGGGAAAAAAAATCTTAACTGTGAGTTGCAACTCAGAATAAATGTCTGAGTATCAAAAATAAGAGAAGTTGAAAGGGGAATCTCATTCCAGAGACAACTGGTTTTGTTAACTCTTCCTTGCACATCTTTCCCAGTGAAGGGTTCTGGGCCTTGACACAACTCAAGTTGTCTGGGTAAAGTGTACTGAAAGGAAGGCTGAGCTCTTGGGATCCTCTGCTAAATGATTTCATGACCTTTAGGGCTTTGAAGAGCTACACCTGAGGTGATGAGGGATGAGTGAGCCAGGGACAGTCAGAAGTTGAGGAGAAAATGGAGTGGTGCTTGAAGCCTCAAGTTCATAATCAGCAAGAGGTGCAGCAGGGATCTCAGCTGCATGTGAAGATTGTTACTGCCAGAACAAGCTAAGTGCAATTCTGCCTTGCAGAGATAGTTCAAATAGCATGTGTTAAGCTTATTAAGAAGATCCAAATGACACTATGTATTTGGAATCTAATTATTCTTCGGGAAAGATAGCAGTTTAATAAGCTTGTAACAGCTTCTGCCTTTCAGCAAATTAAACAAGTGGGTCGTTTCTTCCTGCAGCTTGCTTGAGAATGAGGGAAACGTGTCACTGCTAAAGCTAAGGCAGCCTTTATTCAATATGAAAGCAATGGATCTTCAGAGACTTTTTTTAGCCTTGGTGTGCTTATAAGG
The DNA here is from genome assembly GCA_035048155.1 of Cinnycerthia olivascens. Lineage (NCBI taxonomy): Eukaryota > Metazoa > Chordata > Aves > Passeriformes > Certhiidae > Cinnycerthia > Cinnycerthia olivascens. The sequence goes on along the minus strand of JAWWMU010000180.1, from coordinate 10,339,011 downwards.
CATACATCCATAAGAAGAGCTTGGAAGACATTTTTTGCTGTTAAGAGTCATACTGCTACATAGGAAAAAAAATCCTTTCTGTTTCTTCTGAAAAATATTTAGTGTACTGATATTTATAGCTGGCAAAAGTATTTCAGTGCTGCAGGCTTGCCTCTTGCTGAATGAAACAAAGCAAGAGCAATAAATAATCCATTTTAAGTTTTCCAAAAGTCTGTCTGCAAAATAAATTATGGCATGTACTAGAATAAAGGGGTGAAGCTGCCTGGGAACTTAGCAGTTAATTTCTGCAGCCTGTGTACCTTTCTATTAAAATCCAGCAGAAAGGGTTCACCATTGGGCTGTAGCAGTGATTTTCTGAGTAGGATAGAATTAAGAATTGCCTTGAGATGGGAGGAGTCCACAGCATTTTCAGTTATTCCACCCTCCCTTGCCTTCAGAATTACCCTTTAAGGAGTTAAAGCAGCAATTACACTTTAAAGGGTTACCCTTTAAGAGTTAAAGCACATTCACTGAGAGCAGTGAACAACTACTGTAACATGTCCAGGATGAAGGAAGAATCTTAGCCCTTTCCACTTCAGAAGAGGTTCACACAATCATGCTCTTTCTCAACAATTTGGTTTCTTGTGTAGAAGAATTGATGTTGCAAGCAAGGGTAGGAACTAAAATGTCTTAAGAATCCTACAGATACCGTATACTCCACTGGGAGAGTGACAGAGGGAATTCTGCAGTGTGATAGTTCAGTTCCTGCTGGTAAAAAGCCTCCCATAATCCGGCCTGTGGCTCTATCCACTGGCCTGAGGAAAATGGAGCTGCTTCTGCAAAAGTGAAATGAAATAATGGGCATTTTGGTGGGAGTGATGGGTTTTTTTGGTTATGGATTGGTTTGTTTTTAAATACAGACCTGACTTTTGCTCTCAAGTCAGGGCTTTCTACCACAAGCATAGTGTATTCCAGAAACTGCCAAAAGGAGTCTGGATGGAAGCTTCTGGTGGGAATTTCTGTGGTAGGTGAGCAAAGATTTGACCTACTAAAGATACTGTTTTATAGGCCTACATTGTGGTGTTGATTTTAGAAGTGTTTAGCTACAGATGGCTACAGATGTTAATTAATGGACACTTGTATTCTCCTTGCAAGACCATTGGAGGGAAGGTCCTAAGAGAAAAAAATCCTTAAGGAGAAGCACTGCATCCCACCCCTTCTGCACCACTGAGAGCAGCTAACAGCATGAAGAGGAAGCTGTCAGGCTCTAGTTGGTATGAAACATGTCACCAATGCTCAAAGGTGTGCCTTTTTGTGGGGCATTGGGATTGTTGCATGTCTTGCCCAAAATCTCCCCAAAAAGTGCCACCCTTCTGGCTTCCAGGGACACAATTTGCTCTTTCTGAAATTCCAGCCAAAGGAGGTGCTGGCATGTTGCATGTGCCTGGTAAGAGTACTCACCAAGGCCATTGTCTCCTCTGTTGTAAAATCCCTTCTGTCTGAGGATAGTCAAATCCACATAAATCCCAGGCTGGTTAAAGGACTTCTGCTTGGAAGCAGAGCATTGCCCTCATCCTGCAAGAGTCAGGAACATGTGCAGAGCATGTTACAGCTGCTCAACAGCACTTCATTTGTTTGCCTGATGAGGAGTGTGTTTGTGTGGGAATTTAGGACTTCCAGTCACCAGACTCCGTATTTCCCTTCTCAGCAATGCAAGTGTAGTAATTTATGAGCTGTGTAAAGCTCAAACCTGTGGTGTTCTCTTCAAAGGAGGCTTTAGAAGAAAGTGGCAGATACAGCTGCATCTTGTAAGGGGCACACTCAGCATCCCTCAGGGAGGAATTCTTGCACCTCACTTTGCAGGACTAGCTAGGTTTGTAGCTCCACACCACTGTTGGGAAGGGGAATATTTACAGTAATACAGCGTAGGTTTCCTCTCTGACTAGAAGAGTGAGCAGCTTAACAGCAAAGCATAACTTCCTTCCCTTCACACTTGTGAAATTTGGACATTCTAAGCTGGAGAGTGTGTCCTGTGAAGGCAAAGCAGCCATGCCACTTTGAGATTAGGGTTAGGGGTGGGGGGAAAGAGGTCTGGAGGGGAAGCATCAGCACCAACTTGAAGCTCAAACTAGTTGAGACAGCTCACCCCCTTGGCAACAGGAACTTGGGACAGCAAAGTGAGAAAGCAGCAGAGATAGTACTTTTTTCCAAAGTTTTATTAATAAAACACCTGGAACATTTCAGTTACTATGCACCCTACATGGAAATACTGCTTTATTTGCCCTGCCATATCCTCCTCAACTATCTAAATGTCAGCCCAACTCCAACTGTTGTCCCTCTTCCCTCCTCTCTTCCTACGTAACTTTGGCATGTTTACAATCCATGTGCAATTCCTATGTCACCAATGAGCAATCACAGGAGTTAACATACACACTAGACTAACACACCTCTGTTGGAGCCCAGATGCTTTGCCAGAGTTTCCCTGGGTCGCAGGAAGAGGCTCCTGAACACTGTTGCTATACGATTTCCAAGCAGATGCAGAATCACCAACTTCTCTCAATAAATAAATTTTATCTTATAACAGGTTCCAGTGTAGCTTTAGATTCTGAATATAAATAAAAGAAAATCTTTCAACATTAAGACTGGCCCTTTACTGAAACAGCAAGATTGACAAGACTACAAATTTAAATCATTTAGAAAAGTAATACTCAAAGCAAAGGAAGAAACAGTCCCTGGTTAGCTGTGTCCTCCAGAGGGAAGCACAGAAGAGATGAGGGTACAGTCACTGTACAGCCTACAGGCTGTATGTGTGTGACAGACACGTGCACATGGTTCTGGAAAAGTGAGGGTGTTACTCTAGGTCATAGTCAGCCCCTCTTTCTTCACCTGCTCTTACTGGAGGGGGCCTTCCTAACACTTCTAATGAATTTGTCACCACAGGTCATGGAAAAATGACAAGACCACACTACTATGAGCTTAGATTTTTGTCTAAACTGCATTAAACTTCCTTCATATTGCAACAGAAAAAGATTTAAGATAATCTCATTGGGTGGTTGAACCTCACTCCCTTTGGTACTTGCAGAAGCTTAGCATGAAATAAATAATCAGCATGCTGTCAGGGCAAGACGTTTTACAAACACAAGTGTTTTGATTTAAATACTAAGGCCTCCACATTCATTAGAGGATTAAATCTTTAAAGCAGGGGGCTTAATGAAAGGATAAAGCTCATTTGCCTTCTAGTTTTCAAACCCTGACATGGCAAGAAGAGCATGACAAGAACACTGACTTCCTTCCTCCTCCCTTGAAAGCTGCACATTAATGAGGGCTGAACAGCAAGTGTAACTCCAAACAAGTGCCTGAAACAATGGTTAATCAACAGTATTTCCTCATCTTTCAATAGCATCTAGCTTTAAAGGTTTTCTCTAAAATAAAAGACTGGTGAGTTCAGACACTGCAATACCAGGTGGCATTCCAAGACATTACAGCAGTCTGTCAGGGTCCTGATTAAAACTAAAATCACACACAAGGGACAGGTGATCGGAAGGGTAATTGAATGAGGGCAGCCTGTTGGGCCCAATTTGCTCTTCAGTCAGCAAGCCCAGGGCTGAGTTCACATTCAAGGCATGCTGGGAATACCAGATATAATCCAGCGTGTGCCGGCACTCTCCAGAGGGCCGGATCTTCCAGGTGGTGTAGGGGGGCTCCGACTGTCCGTCGGGGCTCAGCAGCTTGTACGCGCTGTTCAAATTGAGGCTGGAGTTCGAAAACTCCCGGTAGACCTCCTCGCTTGGCTCCGCGTTGAAGTCTCCGCAGACAATCAGGGGGATCTTTGCTCCCTGGGTGATGTTCTTCAGGTTCTGCAGGAGGTCACAGCCCTGAGCGGAGCGGAACCTCTCCCAGCCCGTGCGGGCTTTCAGGTGGGTGACGGCGATGCAGAAGAGCCTCCCGGTTTCGTGGCACTTGAGCGTCTGAGCGATGGCCACCTGGTTGGTCTTGAGCTTCATGGCGGTCAGCCGGATGTTGGCACTGTTGATGAGCTCGAAGCGCTCCTTGAGGAAGAACAAGGCGCAGCCATCCGGCCCATTGTTCTGTTCCACGTCCAGGCACGGCGACCACGGCTTCGGGAAGAAGGTGCACTGGTAGCCCAGGCGGCTGAGGAGCGGCTCGAAGGTGTCAAAGTAGTGGTCGACTTCCTGAAGGCACAAGATGTCGGGCTTGTACGCAAGAATTTCCTCCAGGATGAGGCACTTCCTCTCCTCCCATTTCAGGGCTTCCATGGGACACTGAACAAAGTTGTCTTTGCCTTCCCCGAGAGCTGGAATTAGCAGGGAGGGGGCACAAAAAACCCAAAAGTTACCGATAGCTGAAACAGCCTGTCATCCTCCAGGTTTTATCAGTTTACATGCAGGTCATGGGTTTTCCCATGATTTTAAGGGTACCAGATTTGCCAATAAGCGTAAGAACTTCTCAAATCACTGGAGTCACTCCAAAAAATTAGGTTCCTTTTACAGATAAAATACATACTAAGACTTTCTTCCCCTCTGCTCACTACACAAGGGCAAGTACTTCCACCTGTGGTTGCTGCAGCTTAAGCCAAAATAAAATGGGTTGGAAGTGACCTAACTGCAGAACATTAAGGCAGTCCCTATTGGGGAAATTTCCCACAACAAAAGATTTTAACATGAGGCTGCTGCAATCGTCAACTTACAGCCTTGATTCAAAACTAGCAGTTAAAATTATTTTTAAGCATTAAGAATTCCCACAGCAGACCTGAATTTCTGGACAGTTCACCAATAAGGTAATCAGAAACTGAAGAGTAACATTACAAATAAAACTTAGGAAAAAGATGAGTCTTCTCTGGGGTTAACAACCATCTAAAAGCGATGGGTCATAGCTTTTAGAATACACTATGTCCAGTTAAGACAGGAGTTCAGGGCTACCTTTGGCATCAGGGTTGCAAGAAGAGACCTTTCCTTCTTTTCCTATGGGACAGAAGGAAAGCCACTATTTCAAGTGCTCAGAATATTTCCCCTGGCCCTCCATCAGGGGGAATATCTGTATCTCATGCAGTTCTCTCCCTTTGCTCTGCCAGGGTTTTCATTGCTGCATTTGGTCTCAAGGTCACACCATGAGCTCACAAACATCTCCTACCTTGGGCGAGGATGTTCCACTGCATGACCCGGATGGGGCGGTGGTTACTGGCAGTATTCTTCTTCAGGTTCACAAAATTCCTCTGAAACCGGGGTGGCCGCTTCTGCAGAACAATCTGACATTCCTCCAGCAAATCCTTGGGGTCTATAGGATCCAGCTGTGCTGAGTCCAGCTGCTCCAGGCAGTCCTGGTGCTGGGATACAGCACCACTGCTCAGCGTCTTGGCGAGCACACTGTAGAGCCGGCTGGTGCTGTTTCCCATGGAACACACTGCAAGGGAAAAACTGGTGTTAGAGGTGCTCCACCACAACTCTCCTCATCACTTGGGCACCTTGCTGCAGTGCCAGCCATTGGTGGTTTGTGCAGGAGCCTGTTCCTGAGTCTGAGACAAAATAAGAAGGATGCAGAGATGGGGTTAGTCCTGTCCAGTCTCATGTTCTGCCTGTCATCAGGGGCTGCAGTCTGCAAACAGCCTGGTTTAAGACATCATGCTGCTGTCTTCTAAGGCAATAAAGAAGTCTTTCAGCCAAAACAGCAGGCCTAAGATTAACTCTGCATATGTTGTAGAGAACACAATAGAGCATACTTTTCCCCTGCTCACAGAGGAGAGAGCCCAGCAGGTGGACAAATGCTGCCTGCTCCTTATTTCATGTGCAGCATGTGCTTCTGATGGAGATGGCACTGTATGGCCTGGTATCCTGTGTTCATCTGGGATGCCTCCAGGCTGCAGATTCCAGTTAACCTGCCTAACCCTCAGCTTAGTATTTAACAGGAATCTCTGATCACAGTTTCATTTATCCTCAAAGTAGTAATGTTGTCATGAGCATGAAGCAGCTAGATGCTTCCGCTGCCTCAGACCTCAGGACGTGGAGTGGAGAAGGCAGTGTCTCCCAGTTCCACATCCCTATCTTCATTCCCCTCACCTTCCTTTCTCCCTTTATCTCCTCACTCTTTGGTGCTGTGCCCCAGCTCAGCAGTTTCCAGCACTCCCTGCAGTCCTCCCCGGGCCCCAGCCACCTCTGCTGTTCCTTTGGCCATCTCACCCAAGCTGCTGTGCCCAGCTCTCCCTGCTAATGCAGCTGGCCCTCACCCAGCCCTGGGTCTCCTACAGGGTGGTCCCCTCATCCCACACGGGGTCACAGCTGCCACGGGATAGGGACGCACGTGTGTCCCTGCTCTGTTTTGCCCTTTGGCTTATGCACAGTTTGTCGTATTTCTACACTCTCTGTGCAAGAGCTCTCCAACCCTATCTCGGGGAGAGGGCTTTGCTCCTTCAAACATAGGCAGGAAGGGCAGTCCTTGCACCACAGCAACTTGCCTAAGAGGCAACAACGACTGAGTTTTGTTGTTGTCTTGACTTATTTACTCTGAATGCCTTTTGCAAAGGGAATCTTAAGCAAAAGAACTTCAGTGTTGCACACACTGTTGGCCCACACTGTTTTTTAAGTAAGTTTATTTGTACATTTGAGTTACCTAAGAAAGGAAGAGGATGAAATCATCATCTTGTGCTCACATCCTGCGGCAGATTTGGGGCGCTACCCAACATGTTGTACCTGCATGTTCAGATTGAACTACAGCACTACCAGTTGTAGGAGCTGGTGCCAGATGTACAATAATGACAGGCTAGAGGGGCAGGCAGGGAGATGGGCACTTACAGTTCAGTAAACATACTCAGGAGGAAAAGAAAGACTCTGCAGAACAAGTCTCATGTCCTTGTATTTAGGAAAACAGATACTTTTAAAAGACACTAAAAACTACTTGCTTTAATATGTGTTTTGTATGCATAAGCCCATGGAACTGTTCCAAGAAAGTTGTGAAATGGGAATTTAGATTAGATATAGGATGCTTCTCCTCATCTTTTCATTAAAGTAGTAGGAGTTGCTCAAACTGAGATGTGATCCTGAGCTCACACACGTGAACGTCTTTACAGAGAAGCTGTGTGTAGTGTTTCAGTTTCTGCAGTCTTTCTCGGTTTACAATTCTTCTCAAGAAGCCAAGTAGTGCTAAAGTAGAAGTGGCATTTAAGAGTGAGGGAAAACAAAATCCCTAAGCAGGACCCTGACAGCTGTGAGGGCAGAGGGAGCAGGAATGGAAGCATGCTCTGTGCTGGATACAGAACAGTGCAGTTTACACACAACCAGGGCTGCCAGGCAGCCATACAGAAACCCGAAGGAATCAATAGAACTTTTAATAGATGCTCCACAGGGAGCCACGTACCTATTTTTAGGACAGGTACAACCCATAGCTAAGTGCTGCAAGTGGAGATAAGCGCACAGTGCTTTGTGCTGCATCAGGGTTGCTGTCAGCAGCCGAGTACAGGCCCTGCCATGCCATGGATGAACATGTGGGGCTCTCCAAAGGAATACTGCTAAACAATTACCCTCCAAGAAGCCATTAGCAAGCTCTTAGGCTGCTTGTGGCTTGACCTGAGTCAGAGGGATGACGTTGAAAGGGAACACGTAGGTGTAACACAGCTGGAGACAAAGGTCTTGCTGGCAAAGCCCTGAGCAGCTTACAGCTGTTACAGCAGGATCAAGGCAAAGGTCAGCCTCCACCTGCCAAGCTGCAAACGAAGCCAGAGTATTGTCTAAATCTCATCATCCCTGGGATCATGGTGTATCCAGCTCTTTATGGGGTGTAAAACATCGCCTAACCTGTACTACGGCCCAGAACTGATCTAATAGCTTTTAAAGCCAGTCACGTCTCAGGAAAGGAGAAAGAGCTTCAGTCTTCTTTTGAGGACCAAGAGAAGATTGTGTGAAAGAGGGTCTGGACTGTAAATTAAGCACTTTCAGTCCTGGTACAGGTGGCTTGAAATGTCTTGGCTGACGGAAGGGGCTCCTTGGGAAGATTCCAGCTTAAGATGATTGCTTATCTGCACAAGTTCTTTGTACCCAAAGTGCTGAAACCACGACAACACAGACTGAAGTTCTGCAGAACAGGGGCCAGACCAACAACCTGAACATGAAAACCCCAAATACAAAATTATTGTTATCTCTGCAATGCTGAACCATGTCCAGAGCAGCCCTGCTGCACAACAGAAGCACAAATCTTACAGTGCAAGTTAAGTGACCTGTAACTTGCTGGGATAATGTGTGCTGCCAGTGCTGTGACACTGTGGTGCTGGTGCAGGCAGAGGCACAAGCAGACTCCTGAGCTTGCACTGTAACAGTAGATAGCAAACATGAAAGTGATTCTCTTGGTGTTATGTAACAGGGAACATCAACTCAGCAATTACTGTTCAAGGTGCTTAAAATCAAAACGTTCCTTCCTCTCAGCAAGGGTGGTACCTCAGTATAGTAAGAGCAAGGGAAGAATTCAAACTGAATTAAATGTAAGAACAGGGTGTAAAGTTGGAAGGTTTCTTGCACCATCCAGCACAGAAGAGATGAACTTCTAGGATCTCAGGCAATGAGCCATCAGAGACTTGACTTTAAGGACTTTGCTTCAGAGATGAGGGCTGCAGAAGGGTATTGAGCCCTGACCTTCTGGGTGAGGTGAACAACATTCTCACTTCCTTTCAGGTCATATCTCCCAGCACCACTTTCAGCCAGAAGCCCTATCTTGTTTACCACAAGGCTTTCCCTGCCAGATGAATGGCTCCACACAGCTGCAGTCTGGAGTTGCATCAGCCTCCAGAGCCCCAGAGGCTGGCAGCAGCTAGAGATGCCCTCCCAGAACCCCAGTTCTAGGAACAACTTGACAGACATTACGCCCATGTGACAAAATACATGCTACCAAGGTATCATACTACATGCACAACCTTTTCTGGGACAGCAATGAGAGTTCCTCAGAGCAAGGCAGAAGCTGCGTGTTCTCAACAGGAAACACCAGAAAGAAGAGGGAACCTCAAATCCTGTCAGTAATATAGAGAATCAGTACTTGGCACAAGCTCAGGACACCTTTAGCTTTAGGAGTGCTTTATTAATTATGAGCTTGATTCTGCCAGCTCTCAGATGTGTATGCTCCTCTTTCCATGAAGCTTCAATCCTGTCATGTGGCATCCTGGCCTAGCTTCAACAGGAGGAATGGAAGCACCCTGCCCCAGTCTGGCTTTTACACCCCTCCTGTAACAGCAGCAACAGGGAACGAACTCACTTCACCCCAACTTCAGCTGAAGGCAGCAGGGCAAAGTTAACTCCTACATGCCAGATGTGTAACACAGCCTCAAAGATACTGCCCAGAGAAGCTGTGGCTGCTCTATCGCTGGAAGTGTCCACGCCCAGCTTGGACAGGGCTTTAAGCACCCTGGTCTAGTGAGAGGCGTCCCTGCCCATGGAGGGAGGGCGGGAACCAGATGACCTTTAGCTTCCAAACCATTCAACGATAAAGAGCTGGGCTTATCGCAACAGCCTGGAGCAACGGTGGCTGCTGCCCTGCTGCCGCAGCTTTCAGCAGGAATGGCCAGGGTCAAGAGGTGGCTTAAGGCTGGATCCGACCGCAGGGGTGCGGGGGGTTCATCGCTGCCCTGATCCAGGTCTGGCCGGGGTAGAGTGCGGGGAGCGGTGTCGCTGTGGGACACGCAAGGACACACACGAACGCTTTCTCTTGAGAAGGTTAAAAAGCTATTTATTAAAACATTTGACTCTGTATTTATAGTATTTTCACACAGACCAGGGATTGGAGAAGAAGGCTGATACTTCTCCCATCCCGTTGGTCAAGACAACTGTCCATCAGTTGTTTTTCACACCAAGAGAAAGTATGAACAACTTCGTCTTAC
>JAWWMU010000180.1:10314469-10329061 GCA_035048155.1 Cinnycerthia olivascens | reverse complement strand
ATGGTTCCAGGCAGGAAGGATTGTCTCTGCAGATGAGATAACCATGAGTCACCAGCCCTGCTGCTGTCCCTGATGCTAGCTGGGGATATTCCTGAGGCAGTGGAATGACAGCCACCAGCACAGCTCTGCTGGATGCCCTGCTACAGGCACACCAGGGTTGCAGCTCTCTCACGAGGCAGTGCTCATCCTCACAGCAAGAGGTTTACATCCTCATTCACTCCCACTCCTGTAATCCTGCTGGCCCACAGAAACCATAACCATAACTTTGGATTTCACTGAGTTTTGGGACTTACATGACTGGAAGTACAACAGCAGAGTGCTGGTGTGTATCACAGTGACCCTCACTCCAGATGCCTTGTTCTGACATTATAGGTGCATCCACAGCACTTCCAGGACAATCCTTAGAACAGTGACATGAAAACTGAGCTTTTATTTTCTGTCAGTTTAGAAGGCTACTGTTACAAGAAAAATGCAAGATGACATGAGATTCTGAATATAATTGAAACAAGGAAGCACACATTGTTTGCAAATATTGGGAGAATTTGTTTCATCTTTGCATGGAAATGCTCCAGCATAGTCATTCTGTGCTTCATGGAAACCTGCAGCTACAAAAGCAAGCATTTGGAAATTTCAGATAAATGGTTAGAGACCTATTTTGGTACTAATTTCTGATGGCACCAGACATTGAGCCTATGAGTTATGATTTGATGATGGTTTTGATAGTTAAGTTTACGCTTTCAGTGAAACAACCTGATGGCCAGGAATCAGGCAATTTTTGTGGATTAATATATTTTCAAAAAGGCTCTGTATTACACTTACATTGACACAAACTACTGTGGTTGGAGGAGTTTAGAATTTCATTGCCAAGAAGCAGCAGCGAGGTCAGATGAGGGCAGTCCTGGTGCAGCCAGCTCCCAGGAGGGACATTTTCATCAGATCACCAAAGGACATTGGTTCTTCCAGGTCATGGTCCTGGCCCAGGCTCATGGTCTGCTCTGCCTTCCCTCACGCAGCACCTTCATTTAAGCCAGTCCCCTATCACTGTTTTCACAAGAATCCTGGTTTTGCCTTGAAATCCTTTGGACAATTCTGAGCTCTTTCCTAAACTTCTTGTTATCAGGACAGTCTGTAGCACTTTCTTCACAGGAATGATTTCTTTCCTCCTGACTTCAAAGAAATAGCTTCTTGGATCCCTTCTCTAGGTGCCAACAAGATGGAGATATCTCCTAGCACAGACTTGCTGCTTCCTTATGGTAGTCAGTGCTTCTGACCAATTCATAGCACTTTTGAATGAGTTTTTTGGGAAAACATGCTGCTTTTAGCTCTTCCAGTGCTCTCAAGTGGACAAAAATTAAACAGATAATGTGGATACTGTGCAGTTTACATGTTAGCTGCATCTAACAAGTAGAAAATAAAGAAATTGACAGAAGGATAGGAAATTAAAGCTCAGGGATTGTGGAAAAACATGTATATAAGAACTTTAAGTATGACATGCAGATAAATTCTTTGTCACTATTAGGATCAAAATTTGATCTGTCCTTTTACTATTAGATCTACCTCAGGAAGAATATCTGTTCAGTGCCCCCGTAGCTGTAACTGTATGAAAGACTTGACAGTTTGATTACAAAGTAGTGTTGAGTGTTAATAATCAGTTTTTGTAATGGTAAAATATTTTTTTTCCACATGATCAACCTAAGACTGAGTTTCTACAGTAACCAACCTCATAGCATGGGGTAAAAAAGCATTCAAGTCCTGACCTGATCAATAATTGGATTTTAAATACAATATTCTAGGAGGGCCTTTACCTGAAAATATTTCAGTGTTCATGCATAAGTGTTTGGAAAACATGGAAAGGTGGAACTGTCTTCAAATGTCCTGCCCTGATGCTAAAAGAACATGACCTAAGACTTCTGATGAAACCAAGAAACAGTTATCAATTAGCATCAGTTTCAGGAAGCATTATTCTATTGAGACATCTCAGGATACCTTTATAAAAGAAAAACCTACAGTAATTTAATAGCTCAGCCTGCTGTGCCAAATAAATGAGTCAAAGCGGGGAGGGAAAAAAAGAGAAGGAGTATGAGCCATAGTTTCACTATTGCACTAGCCTGCAGGAAAGTGTTGATTTACTTCCAAAGTATTTCTGCTAGAAGAGTGATGGGAGATGTCACTATAAAGCTTGAGCTTGTCTGGGAAACTAAGGACACCTCGCTTTTTTATTCCCCATTTACAAGCACAGATTTTCATTCAATTTTCAAAAGGCCTTCAGACAAAGAAACCGAGTGAATGACGTGAATGGGTATTTTATGCATAGTGGAGCAGAAGTTAGCTGTTGGAAGGAGATGATTGCTATAGGCTTGTATTGCTCGTATAAACTCAAGGGCAGATGGTTCACAGACTGTGTTGGGCCTCTTCAGGGATGTGGAAACCAGGATGGGCAGGAAGGGTTTAAGTTTTTTTCTCCTGAAGTTTGAATTTCAAGTGGAAAATTTAAAATGCCTCCATTTTGATAGGCTTTTAAAGGATTTGAGAGATGCTGCAGTTATGTTATTTTTGTCTTCCGTATGGTAGGCTATGTTTCTTGGATGAACTATGTTTCCTCAGTATTCCATTGCTGACCATAAAGGACAACAGCTCCAGGAAGAATGGTGACTACATTAACATGAAAGACATGATCACAGTAGCTGGAACACAGAAGGCACCTGTATTTAGTCTTGTTCTCATCCAAATCAGCAGTATTTTTCCAGGTATGTTGTGTGCAAGCTACAATCCTCTGAAAACACATAAAACTGCTTAGCTTAAAAGCCTGGAAATCAAATGAAAAAATTATTCTGGTGACCTTACTTCTGTTCCTTGTATGACGAACATGATGGCATCTAAAACCAGTTTTAGTGTGCTGGAGCAGAGCCTGAAGCTGGCAGAAGAGTACAGCTTTGGCTTCAGTTGCTGAGATGCCAGAAGAGATTGTAAGTCCTTGAAATTCTTCCAAGAAGTCACTTTGTCCTGGATGAAAACTGGCATTTATCAGTGCAGATGATAGTGGTGTATTTTAGATGGCATCAATATTGATTTGTATACTGCACGAGCTTTTAAATATGATTTAAGATAAAGCTTAGCTTAACGTAAGACGTTTCTCCACAAAGCATTGATTTAATGTTAATGTTTTATGTGTTGCTTTCTTTGCTATAGACTTTCCTTTGGTTCATAGAGACTTCCCAAGTATCCTTTCCAGTTCCCTCTTTCAGGCACTTGCAAAAACCCCACAAACACTTGACACGTGTAAGTATTCAAAAGTTTAATTTATACTGACAGGCAGCTTCAAAAGCAATTAATTAATGGTGGTCATTATTGTTCATCTCAAATTCATCAGTACCCTTCTAGTTGCTTCGACTTGGCTTATAGTTTTCCCAAGACTCATGAAGACCATGGGAAGAGGATCTAACTTAAGATCTAACAGAAACATTAAAATAGGTTAGTTCTTTTTCCATTCCTATAGGATAATTTCTCATCCTCTGCCTCTTAAAGTGCTGGGTATTGTAAGCAGAATCCTTACTAATCTAGAGAGAGAATTTCCTATTTGACTTCTATTAATCTATAGCAATTCTTGCCAGGTGGAACGGCACTGAGTATCAATCCACTCTGAGAGTCTACTTGACCTTGCTTGGGCGTTTCAGAGTGTGAAGGCTGGGAAAGCCGAACGCTGTAGCTGCTGATCTGTGTCTGAATCCTGACGACCAGATCTCTGGAGCAGCGCGGCCGTGTGGAAGCAGCATCAGCTTTCGGGGGAGGAGTAGAAAACATCTCCTCGGCAGGTCGAAGATGCCCTGGCAGGAGAGGCGCTGGGAGAGGGGCAGGGTTTGTTTCAGCCGGCAGCCGCCGGGGCCCCTCCAGAGCCTGCGCGGGCGCGGTGCCCGCCGCTGCCGGGGGCTGTGCCCGCCCGTCCCGGGGCTTCCCGCGGCTGCGGCAGCCGGGGCAGGGCAGGGCGCGGCGGGCAGGGCGCTACGGGCGGAGGCAGCGCCGGCAGCGGCGCACCGGGGGCTCTGGGCGGTGTTTGTGAGCGGCGGCTTTTTCGGAGCGCTTCTCTCGGCAAGCCCGACCTGTTAAAGCGTATTTCTGCTTTGGCTCGATTATATTTCCCACCCCCCTCCCGCTTGCGGTTTAAAAGTGGCGTTTCGCCGCTCAGCGGGACGCGTGCGTTCCGGGTTACTTTGGTTGCCTGCCAGGTAGCGCACATCTCTTAGAGCATCCTCCCACCATCAAGCAAAAATTGTCTGCTCTCCAAAGGATTAATTATTCAACACGTTTAATGTGTTTCGGCTGACGGGGAAGGCGGCCACTCGGGTACATCCTGGTGCCGCAGCGCCTGTCCCCGCTTTGTCTCGCACCTGGTGTGTTTGCGCGGCTCGCCCGTCTTCCTCCCCCCCAGCCGCCGCCTCCCGCTCCTCCCGGCCGCAGCCCGCTGCTGCCCGCGGGGCGGCGGGGCCGGGCGGCGGCGGGTGAGAGCGGGGCCGCGGCAGGCGGGAGGCCGAGGCGGCAGCGGGAGCGCAGCAGAGGGCGGGAAGGGCCGATCAGAGGCAGCGCGCGGAACTCTGGTACATGCTCCCGGCGGGACGGAGCGGGACCGGCGGAGAGCAGGCGGGACCGGCGGCGCGGCTGCTGCCCTGCCCGCCCCGCGGCCGCGCTTATACGGGCGGCGGCGCCCCGCGCGGCGCGCACAGCGGGCACTACCACCCGCACTCGAGAGGGAGAGACGAGGTACGGGCAAACTCTGCCGGCACCGCCGCCCGCACACCGAGCCCGCTCGAGAAGACCGGCGGGGCGACGCTTTTTTCCGCGACCGTCCCGCGGCTTCCGCTGCCGCTGGCGAAGGACGCTGCGGTCGGAGGAACGCGCCCCGTGGCCATTCCCGCCTCCCCTACGCCGCCGTGGAGTGGTGCGGCCCGGAGGAGATTTCCCGGCGCTGACGTCAGCAAGGGGCGCCCTCTGCTCCCACTGACGTCACGGGACAGCCGAGCTCAGCCGAGCCCAGACGAGCCCAGCCGAGCGCAGCCGAGGGCAGACGAGCCGAGCTCAGCCGAGCTCAGCCGAGCCCGACCGACCGCAGACGAGCCCAGCCGAGCGCAGCCGAGGGCAGACGAGCCCAGGCGAGCGCGGCCGAGCCCGGCCCAACCCAGCCTTGTGTCAGGGCCAAGGGCCGCCGAAATTCCTGTGCTGAAATTAGGGGCAGTGGCCGCAGCTAGTCTGAACAGGTTTCCTTCTGAAAATGTGATTAATTTAATTTTTTTCCCCCCCAGAAATACTTTATTCCTTATGTGTTTGATAAACTACCGAGGGGGCCTGGGGCAGGCAGATGCCTTCTGTGAGGGATGCTGCTGCGGGAACTAGGACAAGCTGGGTCTGCTTAAGCGCCCCTGGCTCATCCCTCTTTTTCTCAGGCTTTCCCTTGCCAGGAAGACGGCATTAGGGCACGGCAGCTGATCCCTGTGTTCCCTGTGTTTTGGTGTTCCAGTGCCTGCTGTCAAGGTTTTTTTTCCTCCAGCCTGCTGCCTACTGGGCTTAGGGTGGTTATAGCCATCCTCTGGAGACAAGAGAGAATAGTAGAATCATTTAGGTGGGAAAAGACCTCCAGGATCATCAGGGTGGAAGGTTTAGTTTGGGTTTGGTGGGCTCCCAAGCCCCAGCAGTCCACTGCACCAACTGTACGCCCAGGAAAAAAGGGCATTGGGGAGGCTAAGGATGCTTTATTAACCAGATGGAGCCAACAATCCACCTTTGGAACTGCCTGACAGCTCAAGAACTGATCAATATGAATGAATGGCGATCCTCAAAAATATGGTGCAAGCATTAAAAAAGACCATTCCAGAGCAACCTCAGAAGAGCTATCTTAGCTCAGCAGCATCACAGACTGGGCTCCACTGCAGAGCAGGAGTCAGGTTTTGAAGGGGATCTTCCCTCTGTTCTTTGTGCTGTCAGGATGAATTACCTGCATGTGGGTGACATGTGACCTCGTTCTAAGCTGCAAGCAAAGGGGATTTCACAACCTCCCTGAGCTCACAGAAAACTTTTCTGCTTTGGTTTTGGGCACATATGGCCTCTGGGTACAGGGAAGAGGGAACTCTCACCTTTCCAGGGGCTAAATTGGCCTCCACGGCTGGAAGCAAATGCAAGGTACCGTCAGAAAGATGGGACTCGTCTTTTCCATTGGCATGTCATAAGATCTCTGACTTTCAAGGTGCTTATCTTTCCTAAGCATAGTAGCTGATCCTGCTTTCCCCAGTGCAGGAAGTGAATCTTGGCTTGGGCAAGATCCCTGTCCTTGTTCAAGCAGCCTTTTAATTTTGCAGACTATTTTTCTTGGGCCTGGTCTTTATTTTCCCCTATTAAAAAAAAAACAACAAACCATGTTTCTTTAACATCAGGTCTTATAAATCTTTTATTAATGCTCTCTCCTCAAGCCTCTCCTTGCCCCAGCTCTTCCCCACAGTCTCCTGCATACAGCCCACCACAAATTTGCTCATCTTTTTATGTGTTACTCTCCATTCCAGCCACATTTGTCATTGTCAAGTCATTCTTCACCACAATTTTCATAGTGCAAGGAACCTTTCTTCCCCTTTGAAGGCAGATGCATTGTTTGTCTTTCTTTCATCACCTAGTACCACTCTTGTTGCCTGGATTTTGGAAGTCACTTGTTAGGGGTTCAGACACAACTTGGGAGTATCTAGAGTCTTCTGGGATGATGGAGTTAGTTTTTCTTTCTGCCTATCCTCTACTTGATTTGCTTCCTTACTTACTTACTTCCAGACTTTTCTGTCTCATTTCTAGAGCTGGGTTTGATCCCTTGTACCCTTTTGATGCTGTGAACCCTCCTGGCTCCCTGGAGGCTTGTGCTAATTTTGTTATTCTCATCTGTAACTTTATCTGTCTTTGTTGCTCATTTCCTTTTTGATTATCAAAGCATAGAAGGTGATAGTCTCACAAGTCCTCTCCTGATGGTGTTTTTTTCTCAATCCTGGTTTTCTCTTCAAAAAGACATCTATGGAGCAGCTGCAGTTTCAAAGGTGAGTCCTTGATCTTGGTGCTTAAACTTACACCTGTCTGTGTGTAGGCTCATCTAGCCCTCTTTAAGCAAAATACTCTAATGTAAATGCTTCCAAACAAACTAAAAACCCCAAGAAAGATAATTAAACAACAGGTAGGTAATTCGCACCTCACTAACTTTTTCGTTTTGCTTTCTGTAAAGTGAAGTTGCCTGGCCTCAGCAGAGAATGCTGGGAACATGGGGGGAGAAGACGCTGGAGAGCCTGGGAGGGAAAAGGCCTGGATTTCTCTGCTTTCAAGCACGTGGATCATTCCTTAAAGATCTCTCAGCTCTCATTCATATCCTTTCCACTTTAAATACACATAGAAGAGACAGAGGCTTGACTGCTGTGCACGACTGGGAGCCCTGGTTCCTTGTGGGGCTCTGCACCTGACTGGGCTCGTCTGCTCTCAAGTCTGGACGCCCATTTTAGAAGGGCAAACTTGTGACTAAGGGTTTATTTCTATGCTTGTTGTGCATGAACCTCTGTAACTAGCTTTTTTCTCCCCTTTTCAGAAGACCAGATACCTCTGGAAGGAAAGAGTGGTTGGTGATCCAAGGAATGAATGAGCTGTCCCAATAGCCCTGCCATTTCTGGTGGAATAGGTGAAGAAAATCCCTGACAGTAGTGGCCAAGGGGATAGGCAGCCTGGGTTTTGCTGCTGACAGATTAGAGACTTGGTGACAGGGAAGCTGCTGGCTTTGTGTCCTGTTCAGGAGATGAGGCAGCTGGGCCCATCTCTGAGCTCCAAGTCCTCAGCTCCTGTCAGGCGTTTGCTGGCATTCAGGTGCATCTTATCCTGATGGCTCTTTGTTCTGCCCTCCTACCCCATGGAAAAAACCTTGGGTTTTCCCCAGAGCTGGCTCAGCCTCCACATCTCCTGTTCCAGCAGATTTCTTGGAGCTGCTCACCACCTAGCAAGCTTAGCAGTCCTTAAGTAACTAATGAATGGCATTGCAGTATGTTTGTTATTAATTTTATTTTTCTGGTGACTCAAGTAGTTGGGTTTAGGCCAAACCACCTCTTCATGTGATCTCCAAGGAAGAAGGACAGAAGGTTTCCTGCTTCCTGCTGTACTGCATGTGCTTTTCTCTGCTCTTTTGAGTGTTGGCTTTCCTTAGCCATGTGTCATGCTTGCATGACAATAAAAAAAAGCCATTTATGAAAGAAAAAGAAGTCCCTAATGAAGCTGTTTTCCACACATACCACTCTGTTCCCAGGATTGGGAAGAGTGGTGATTTAGCTCCAAAATGTGAGTCAGTGTTTGCTTGGCATTCCTTGGGGTGATTCAAAAGCCCTACTAGCCTTTTATGGAAAATAAAATCCTTCTGAAAATACACAAAATATATGGTTAGTTTTAAGTGCGTGTGACTTAGTGAAAAGTGACAAGTTTCTTCAGGAATTGATCTCAGCGATCTCACGTGCATCTGACTGATGTTTCCACAAGCTGGAAACAGTGAGCAAATGGAGAGAAGGGGTCCAGGTGAAAAGATGCATAGGCTGTGAGAAATGCTTTTTTCTTTTTTTTTTTTTTTTTTTTTTACCTGATCTTACCCTGTTGATGCTGATGTTTCAAACATCCTGCCCAGACTGTTAATCCTTTTCCAATGCTGTGGAAATCTCAGTACCAGCAGGCTGTTGTTACTTACTAAAAAATATGGCTCTGACTGAAGTTTTTCCAGCATCTAATAAAAGCAATGATTTCCTTGAACTCCTCTTCCTTGGGGTTAGTAATGATCTGAGGATAATGATCCTTCCACCTCCTTAGTCACTTCTTCCCAACCGGTCATCCCTGAGTCAGGAAGGCATTTGTGCTGTGTTTGGTACTGCTGCTCTAGCTGCCAAGGTTTTCAGCTTGAAGAAGCGTGCTCTGAAGCTGCTCTCTCTGTGGGGATGGACAGCAATCACTGCAGTGTCACAGTGGATTTACAGGAGAAAGTCTGTGGCTGTTTGATTCTGTGCAGCACAGATGGCTGTGAACATGGGGGCTTTGAACTTCCTGGTGCACACACTGATTTCTCCCATGAGCAATGCCATCACCTGGAGTACTGGATGCTTTTCTGTGGGATGCCTTGTGCCCCCAGGATGCCCTTTTCCCCTGGCACATCACCAGGAGCCCTTCACTTGCCCACCATCAACCTGCTGTGGGGCTTCCTCCCTTCCTGAGCAGCAGGCTGGGAGTGCTCATCTGCTCTCCCCTCCCTGCCTCACCTTGCTTTTAGGCACCTGGGGAGAAGCTGGGAGCCAGGACTAGTGGCAAACGTGGGGTCATGGTAGGTTTGAGGAAGAGTGCCCTGAAACAAGTTTACCTGAGGTGAAGGAGGGCAGAGATTTAGGTGTTTACAACAGGCAGCATTGCCGTAGATAACTTGATAGCTTTCCAAAGCCCTCAGCTCTCATTTGTCAAGCATTTCAGTCACTAAAGCATTTCACAAAGTGGAGCTCTGCCACTTGAACCCAGTATCTGTCTTGCTACCCAGCAGCAAGCGTGGGTAGCAGATGGTAAAGTGTTCCAGGCAGTTAAGGAAGAGGGAATGGTAGTGACACTTCTGACATCTTGTTAAAGAAACATGCATGTCACTTCATCTCAGATATGAATGTACACTACAGTGGGGATGATTAAATACAGCACTTCGTATTTAGAAATAGGTGTCTGCCTAAGAGGTGTCTGCCTGTGGAATCAAAATTTCCAAGATTTCTACATGAGGCAGCCAGACTTTTGTCTTTTTGACTTTCTGACACTTCCTAATTTTTTGAATACTTATTTATGTTCCAAGGATCTGCTATATGCCTTTTTTTGGCAAATCCATTTTGTTTTCCTTCTTAGTGACTTTGAAGGGAAGCAGTGAATAGCTCTCCTTGGAGCCAGTGCAATGCTCACCTGTATCTGAACAAGGGGACGATCATTCATTTCCATTTAGCACATTTAGCAAACATTTCCATTCAGCCATTAGTCTGCCTTTTGAGAGACAGAAATGGACACATTTTCCATTTAGGATATTGTTGTGGATGTGGTTGTAACTTTTGAGCAGCTGTCAGATGGTGACATGATTTTCAGGGGTCCTTAGAAAGGTCAGGCCTGGCAGGGCTACCATTTCCTGACCTGCTGGAAAGACCTGGAACCCTTTGTGATGCATGAGTGGTTCACCTGCCTCTGCTCAGAGCCTGAGGCAAATGGGGGGCCAGTGGAGTGAGTGCTGTTGAAAAGCCTGGGATTTGCACAGTCTTTCCAGAGCCCAAATCAGTGGAGGTTCTTCCCCTGTGGAACTTCTGGTTGTGATCTTCCTGGCACACAGAGGCAACAGGAGTGGATCTGAGGCTGCACAGTAGCACCATTCATAGTCACTGATCCTCCCTGGTGCTCATTCAGAGGTGATCTGCAAGTGCTGCTCTCTGACACATGCTCCAAGGGACTGAAGATCCATCCTCCTTCCTAATGATTGCTGTGGGATATCTTAGGCTAAGATAAGGGCAGCCTTCTTGACCTAATTTTTCTTTCATTGCTTTCATTCTTTCATTTTTCTTTCATCACTGTCTGGGCTCCTGTTGAAAAGCAAAATGATGGAGAACTGTGGTCTGACATAGGGATGCCAAGGACCCTTGTCTGGGCACTGCAATCCTCATGTAAAATGACGCTAGTTTTCATCTTTGGAAGTAAATGCAACTTTTATTTTTCACGCTCTATTACCCTGGTTTCATGGTGCCTTGGTGCCTCAGTAAAGAAACCTGCCAGTCATCAGTTTCCAGGCAATAAATCTGTAATTGAAAAGGGACCGTCACGACGGAGCTGGCAGCCAAGCCCAAGGCTGGACTTTCCCCCGGGGGTGTGCTCAGTGGAGGCACGCTGATTGGGCTGCCTGGAGGCAGGACTGCAGGCAGCTCCCACATCCTGGTGGCCATCCAGGCCTGGCCAGAATCCAGCTGTGTCTGCGTCACTGGCCCTGCTGGTTGTGCAAGTGCCCCTGTTACTGGCGTGACCTGCAGTGGCTTTCGTAACCCCAGTGGCAGGGCTCGGGGTGGCTTTTCCCTCTATCCCACCTGGACCATGGCTTTCCTCAGTTTCTTTGCTCAGCTCTCACCAGCCTCAGCAGGTGTCGAGGAGCCCGAAATTCAGGCTAGGAAGATCTTGGTGCTGCTGGACACGCAAAACTGGACGCTCCTTTTTGGGCGTCTTGGTGGAGTTTTGGGCTTCTTGTGCTGTCTGCAGCCACCCTGACCTCAGGGCACCAGGTTGCAAGTGGCTGAGCAGCCCCTGACCCCTCTGCCCTGGTCCAGGCAGTGACTCCCAGTCACAAAGACAAGGCTTGGGAACTGGCCACTTCCCAGGTGGCCTGCTGTGCTGTGTCCTCTCCCTGGCTGTGTGCCACAGGGGCTGCCGTGCCAAGGTAATGGAAACAAGTCATCGCCAAGGCCACCTGGGCTGTGCCTAGGTTTATCCCCCTGCAAAAATGATCTGCTTATTTGATAACAAATTCCTCTGTTGATTCCCTACTTGAATTGCATCAAACATAGCTTTAATTATGAATAGATTTTTGTCCTTCCAGGGCAGCTTCAGGAGACATGGAAAGGTTCTCTTCCCTCCATGGGTGCACCCTGGAGTTTGAGTGAATCTGCTATTTTCCTCAGAGAACAGCTGTGCTTTCTGCCTTCATTGTGTTCTAATTTGTTTTTTTTTTGAAAGAAATTCTAGTTTCACCTCTATCCCAAGGATATCAGGGGGTTGATTAGGGCTCTCCCTAACAGACTTTCAGTAGTTTTAAGTCCAGAAGACAGTTTGCAGAGAAAGTCTGATCAGGAGCTGATCCCTGCAGGGTGAAATCATTGCTTTGCTGGGCAAGGCATGCTTCCTGTCTTCAGGAGCTGTCATGGCTGTCTTCTGAATCCCTTCACTGCCGTGTGTCAGTCTCCCCCAACTTCTCTTCAGCCTGTTTTGGTGCTTTACCACCTTGGCACCGCAGCTCAGACCCGGCTTTTGGAGCATGTGCCACCTCTATCTCCTGCTCTTGGGTGTGTGGCACAGAGCTGGCAGCCCGTGACTGGCTCTGACTGATGCCAGAGAAGTGCTCTAAGGCAGCAATGGTATGAAGAAATACTGGTTTTGTTACATTTTGGCTGTTTGGTGAGTTGCCCAGGACCCTTCTGAGATCCTGCTGAAATTGTTTAAATGATATTTCATACTTGGCTTCTCAACATGAAGTAGGGATGCACTTAGTGACTGACTAGGTGGGGGCAGTAAAAGAGTCATGCAATAGATCCACGAGTGTGATATTAAAAAAACCCAAAGATACTTCTGGGGTAATTTCAATATTTTTGGACAAGGGGCAGTTTTGAATAACTCATCCTTTGCAAGGGAGCAGAGACTGTCCTATGAAAGACCCTTCACCCCTAGAAATTAGGACCTTGTTCAACACATTTCCCCTCCACTGTGCTGAGTCCAGGTCAGTAGAAAATTCCTCCTGAGATGGACAACAGGGCCTGGGCACTAAAATTTGTGGCGGGAGGAATGTCCAGGCAACTCAGAGGCAGCCCAGTGACCTAGGCCAGCAGCAAGGCAGCACAGAGCAAGCCTGTGAAACAAAAAACATGCTTGCAAACGCAGTGAAGCCAGGATGGTTGATCATTAGCAAGGCCAGTGAGGCTTGAATGTGTGTCCTGGAGGGGAAAGGCTGTTTTGCAATCTGTGACCTGAGAGTCCCTCCTGTGGTGCCATTCAAGATCCAAAGTCTAGCAAAGCAAAGGTCTGATTTTCACTCCAACTCTGGGATTCTAGGGCATTGTCAATGGGCAGCATCCTGGACTGGTGCCAGGATATAGAAATCGTGGAAGCACTTATTCTTTGTACAGTGGAGGGTGGACATATGCAAGAAGAGAAACATACTCACCACAACTGACTGAAAGCCTGTCTGGCTGCTGGTGGTAACCAAGTTCACATTATCACCAAACCTTCTGTAATTGCTATACTGTCTGTTCTTGTAAATGTAGGAAATTACCATTTGGTTGTCCTCATGAAACAGCATGGTTGTACCACTCTCAGTTCTTATGGCCTCTCTTGGAAACCTTCCCTCCAGTGTTGTTACCTTCATTTAAAAGGCTGAGAGTCATTTTGAAGACCAACTCCATTTCCAGTTTCTCAGATGTGGTTTAGGAATGGCGTTCCCCAATTTAATGTTCCCACTGACACACCCCGGACCATGTGCTGCTTTCTCACTTTTTCTCTGCTGCTCCTGCAATGAAATGGAGAGGAGAATTGAAGGCACAAAAAGCTAAAGATCACAGGTTGAGATAAGAACAATTTACAAGAAACAGCAATGGAATAAGAAAATTAACAGTAGCAATAAGACGCTAGTAACAGAGCTAAAAGATAGGCAAACTATTTATATGTGATTGCTCACCACACAATTTAGTGTTCCTACTGAAACACCCCAGATCACAAACTGCTCACTCACTTCCTTCCCATTCCCTCTGCAGCAGGATGGAGAGGAGAATGGGAGGCACAAAAAGTTGAGATAAGAACAATTTACTAGAAATAGCAAAGAAATAGGAAAACCAGTAACAACAATACTAATAGAAGAGTGTGCAGACTGGTGAACAATTAACCTGTGACTTCTCACCATGTGGAATCCAGGTGATGTGACCATGCACCACTGAAGAAATAGCAACTACCCTTTGTCCATGGTGTGAGATGGCATCAAATAATTGCAGGGCTGTGCGCTTCCTGGCTGCTGCAAAAATTAACCCTGAGACAAGCAGGATAAATGAAACGCCACTGCATCTCCAGATGAGGTGTCCAGCAAAGGGCAGAGCTGGCCCTCCTTACAAAAACTCTGCATATATTTACTCCCTCAGCTAGAAAACAGTGGGATTTGACAGAAAAATAAACACAGCTCTGGCCTGTTTGCAAGGGAAAATCCTCACAAACTCATATGCCTGATGTTTTCAGGTCATGGATGGGTTTTGTAAGTGGTTTTGTAGCTTTCAGCATGAACTCTGCATTGCTTCAATTGAATGGTGTCTAGTCCAAGCTGGCTCAGCCATCACAGCACAGCTGGGCTGACTCTACATCTACATGTGTAGGTAGGGCAAGGCAGGGGCTTTTCCAAAACACATGGATTGATGAGCATTGTGTTTTTTCTAGCTCATCGTCTCCAAATCCTTTAGTGACTTCCACTGAGATGGAGATCTCTGCAGCATCTTATTTTTGGTTAAAGAAAAAGAGTTACATATCTATAATAATGAAATATTAAGATGGTTATGGGTGTGTCATGGTTTAAGGACAGGTGTCTGCTAAGGAAGGAAGGAGCCTCCCTTGGAATGAAGGATATGAACCCCCTCCCTCTGAATTATTATAAATTTGGATTTAAGGGGGCTCTCAGGCAAAGATATGAGAATAGGAATAGCAGTTCTTTATTCGGAAAACTAAAATAAAACAATGCAGTATTACAAAAAAAACCCCCACTGACAGAGTCAGAATCCAACCTGACACCCTGTGGGTCAGGGTGTTGGTAGCAGTCCC
>JAWWMU010000180.1:10243043-10261419 GCA_035048155.1 Cinnycerthia olivascens | reverse complement strand
CCTGACCCACAGGGTGTCAGGTTGGATTCTGACTGTCAGTGGTTTTCTTTTTCCTTTGTATTATTGCATGTATTTTCTTTTCCTTTTTTTCCCCCCTTTTCCTAATAAATTGTATTCCTGACTTGTAGTCTCTCACTGGTTTTGCTTTCAAACCAGAACAAGTCAACAGTACAGACTCTCTTTGGGGATTTTAGGGGCCTGTAATGTGAGTCATGACTTGGCTCATTTCTGTTAAAGATGATGAGAAGAGGTAGGTACAAACCTTGCATCAGGTGCCAGGTGGCATGCCAGACCACCTGATGGTAACATCTCTTAGGACATTTCCCAAAAGAAAGGTACTGGTGTCAAAAATTGAATTATTTTTCTGCTCTTCAGAAGGAAAGATTCAGGTAGTTCAAGTCAGAAAATTATAGTCACTGCTGAACTGCAAATTAGACTGGAACAACTCTGAGTAAATTATATATCTAAAACTGAGAGCTCAAGTAAACCCTTTGAATTTTATCTGAATCTTGAAAGTCATCAATGGATGAAAGATTTCAGCATATCTGAGCATTATTTTATGTTCTATCTTTTTAGAGAAATGAGAGAGAAGGAAGGAGAGGCTCCTATCAGAACAATGTTGAACATTGGCCTTTGGTTGACTGTTCAGAACAGTTGTCATGTTAAAATGAATGTCAGTATTCTAATCCAGGCGAATGAGCCTCAGAACAGTGCAAGCTCATTTTTTCCCTTTACCTCATTATTTATACAGATCTGCACTGTGATTGTCCAGTGCTTACAACGGAAATACTGGTTTCCCCTGTAGTGCTGGCTCGTGTCCTTCTGCATGCTAATGCAATATTCCATTTCTAACTTGAAGGTAATCATTAGTGAATACATGAGGCTATCATTCCTCTGCTAATGTGAACCCAGCCATGCAGAAACCCTGAGGTTTATCATAAACAGGCCAGCTTCTGGGCATTCTTCATCTAAAATTCAATTTAAATAATTTCTAATTTAAGTGTCTACTTTGTTTTCTGCCTTTCAGTTTTGATGCTTTTTTTTATCTTTTTTTTTTTTTAACTTAATGTTTACTCTTAGAGGGTAAGGATGGATGATAGTGCTGTTTGTATTTGTCAGTTAATTTTTTGTACCATTGTCATTCTTTTTAAGAATAAGAGGTGTATTGTAGTGATTCATGAAGTGTTTGTCTTGATTAGGATTTCAAATAGAGAAATAGAGTTTCAGTGCCTTTTCTGGACAGGCAATATAGATTTCTGCATTTCGTTTTTCCTCCTCTTTCTGGCATAGCTGCACAGATTGTTGCGCAGTCCAAAAACGTGACCAGAAAGCCCCACATGCACTATATCCCAATTCTAATCTAATTTCCCATTTTTCTGAACACAGAGGGGTGGGTGATGTTGTGAAACTCACATACAGCATACTGGGCTCAATGAGAATATACCAGGCTGCTAGAGGTGATTGTATTCCTGTTTTCAAAGTGAAAGAAGGGGACATTGTAAGGTCTGTTAGGAGACCAATTAGGTTGGCTTAATGATGCAATCAAACCACGTCTGCACAGCTCTTTGCCTGCCACAGTGTGCATGAAATATTAATAGTCTCCCTCTCTGGTCCTTAAGGCCTGGATGTGAAGAGCTGTGTACCTACCTTACCAGTCCTGGTGACCGGGTGCCAAAGCATTCAGATGAGTAAGGACCACCCGGTGCTTACCAGAGGGAGGAGAGTGGGAAAAGGGCAAATTCTGGCAGTAGCTAAGTGTGGGAAATGTGCAGCGCTCAGTGGGCACACCACTGATGGGGTTAGGACGAACTGATTTGGGTCTGCAGAACATGACTATCTCTGGGTGATGCTGGCCCCAGTGATCTCCCTTCCTGCTTCTTCCCCTGGCTGAGGATCTGGATGATTCCCAGTGGTAAGGGAGGTTGTCCTTGCACAGGAGCCGCATCTGCAGTACTTGTTAATTGTTCCCATATCGTGGGGCTCAGAGATGCCATTTCACAAGCTCAAGGGTGTTCAGGTGGTCTTGGCAGAACAGGAAGGCAGAATAATGGCCATAGGATGGAAGAGTGTTGGGTTGTTGCTGACATTTGACTTTACGCTGGGGGTGCCAAGTGGAAAACTGTAGGAGTTGTTACTCCCACATAACCCTCCCCTGATAGGGCAGACTAGTCAAGTTTTTATTTTGGTAAAAAAATGAACTGGACTCTGGCTGTATTCGTTCTCCAAGCTGTTTATTCTTTTCTTATCTACAATTCCTGTACATCAGGCTTAACACCAGCCTGGCATGAAGGAAAAAGGCACCAAAGAGCCTCTAACACGCAGGTTCAAGGCTCTCTTAAAGATAATTCATCCAATTATCACCCAAAATGTACATTATTTCTACTTTTCTACCAATTACTAACTAAACTTCTATTCACATAACTCTGTACTGCAGCAAATTCCAACCAATCCCCCTGTGCCAACAACACTGCAGGATATGAAGTAAATGAAGGAGGAGGAAGAAGCCTAAAAATCACAAAGACCCTCCATCTTGTCTCCATCTACTTACCATTCTACAAACCCAAAAATCTACATTTCTCACCCTGTGATAAATTACATATTATACGACTATCTAATTTAAATTCTTGATAATTCTGTCTCATCCCAAAGCCTAGGAAGCCTCTTCCATGGACAAAAGTTAAAAGAAGTATTTGTCAGAGGGTTTGGATCCTTTAAAACATGCAGAGGAATATTCTCTGCATTCTGGATTGCAACAGAAAACAGCCCTTCTTTATGACCCTGAGACTAGGCACTGTTGTTACAAGTAGAGTCAACTAAAGTACAGTCCTCCTTCCGACTCACTTTTTGCAGTTTTTAGACTTTGCATTTTTATGGTTAAATTTTTTTTCATGGATTGCTTGTACTGAGAAAAAGAAACCATAATTTAAAAGAGTATATCCGTTTGCTTTGGGCTAATCACAGGATGATATACAATAGCTTGGGGATCTGAGAAATAAAACATGAGTCAATAATACTTTTCCATTCCTTTATATGTTATAAGCAGATTCAAGGTGTCACTCTTATAATATCCTTATACACTTGTATTTAAAAGATTATTTTCTCTTTATCTGTGTCTATTTTTCACAATGTTTTGATATCTACGTGTCAAAGAATTGCAGAAAAAACCCACAGTGCAAGTGATGGCAACTGTGGAACATTTTAGCTCCAAAAGTGCATTTTTTTCATCAAGATACAAATAAAAGTGTGGATTATATTTGAAGCTAGTTCTCTTTTATGCAGCATCTATGTGAGAAACCACAGCTATGGTTGTGTTTTACAGAATAATGTTATAGACCAGTTTCTCTTTGCCTCTGTAGACACCAGTGGTTGTAGTGAATCATAGTAAATTAATCCTGCCCCTTTTGACATTTATGGGAACATTTCCACTGACTACAGTGAAGCCAAAATCTGCCTAATATGTTTTACATTGAGTGACAGATTTTAAACCCAGGTGAACCTGTTTCCTGCCAACACTGTATGATATTTTTTTAACTCGTGTGTATTTCCTGACTGTGTAATGGGAGGTTAATCTAGACTTCCAGGTGCTAGGAGGAGTGTGAGAAGAAAGCAGAGGTGTTTGTTCTTACCTTTCCTCTCTTTAAGACATTTCCTGTCCCACAGAAAACTTGATGAGGAAGCTTCCCTTCCTACATGCACATTTATAAGAGGTGAGCAGAAATCAAATCATAAAAGCCCCATTCAAGTGAATTGTTGCTGTGTGCATTTTACAATGAGTTAAGGTAGAATGACATTGCAAGATTACCATCTATTTTAGATATTTTCATGTATCTATTGGTTCCTTCAATAATTTTCTTTAAAAGTGTGGATTTTAAATGGTAGACTTCTAACTAGGGACCTAATTTTTTACTATGTCAAACTACTTGTAAAATGAAATTTGAATGCTAAATGCTATAGTTTTGAAGTGCCTTAGTAATAACAAGATTAATTATTGGAATTTGAATTTCAGTACTAGAGGTTTTCAGAATGGTTTGTTGTGCTGTTTTTCTTCTGGGTACCCATAGCACTGTACTGCCACAACCAGTTCAGAAGTAACTACCTTTTTTTTTTTTCTTTTTTTTTCCAATCTTCCACAACCATTACTCAGTGTGGCCATGTTGTCCTTCTGGTTCAAAGAACACTGTAAATAACTACAGCTAAACAACTCTGTGGCTTTGTCAACTATTTCAGTTGTCTCTATTTCACACAATTTAAAACAGAAAGACAATTTTTTGGTCTGTCCAATGTTATATAGAGTGTTTTATTCTAATTTTTTTTTAATGTGAGATTTTTGAGACAATTGGTTTTAAAGCTTTGGCCCTACCACTTAAAAATTTGCAAATTAACAATTGTACTTGGTAGATAAGAGAGGGGAGAGAATCTAAACTTCTAATCTTCTCTTTCCTAAGAAAAATAGAGCAAATGACAAGTGTTCTTAGCTTTTGTTTCTTACATTTTTAACCACACCTAACTTTCCATAACTCCTCAAATTTGCAGAGATTATACAGTTTAAAAGTTATTTTGATTTTTTTCTCTTGGATTCCTAAATAACTTCTTCAGTATTGAAAGAAGTTTAAAAACATAGAGTGTAAAGTGAACATGCAAAAGATCAATCTGTGTGCTTGTAAAAACAGAAGTCATCTTTCTAATGCTCTCTATATCCTGAGAAAGTAGAAATATTATAAAGATGGTGTAGCTATTTCTAGAACGTGCCTGTTTTTGGGAACCAGTTCAAGATGAAAATTTCCTTTCAAAACAACTTAAGTGAAGCCTCCTTAAAGTCATGCTAAAACAATAGATTTGAGTGACCTGTGGAAAAGAGCAGTCCAAAAATCTTTTGATTTGTTCCACGGCAAAACTCTGACCCACTCAGTTGAGCAACATCTTGCAGCTGCCACCATCAGCTAGAAGGGTTACCAAGGAAAGTGACCCAAACCTTTGGGGCTTTTTGCTGCAGCTGCCACCACAGATTGCTGCAGCTTCTCAGAAAAACAGGAAAGAGAAAGCTCCCAGTCCTGAGTCTCATATCCATGGGTTTGATCCATGGATAGTCAACACACAGCCTCATCTCTCTGTGGAGGAATGTGCTTTCCTGTGAGAGCTGCAGGGGCAAGCAGCTGTCCGTGGGATGTGGGAGGGGTGGATTTTTGTTGGTCAGGTTTGGGGCATGCCATTGGAATGTGCTTGCTAGAGTTCCCCCAAAAAGCAGCAGAATTTCAGCATTCTTCCCCAGAGTAGCCGTGTTGATTTGAAATCTCAACAGCATATTTCTGTGTTCTATAGAAGGAATTTTAACTTGTGGCCTCTTGGTTTACTTCCAATCTGTAAAACAGTAGGGATTTTGAGAATCAAAATAAACTCCCCTACAGTGCTTGCAGGCCTAAGGTCTTGTATCTTGTCACTCAGATGGAGATGTGAATTGAATCCTGACTTGAAATGTTAATATTGCACTGAGAGAGCTGCTATATCGCTCAGCCTGACTCCAGAGGGAAAAGACCAATCACTTTAGAGTTAAGATGCTTGAGTTAGAAAAAGCACATGGGCTATGACTGGCATTCAGATATAATTTTTTTGCACTGTTGGCAAAAAATGAGAAAACCTGAGAAATTCCCTGGGCTCAGAAAAATAAGGATCACTGAAGAACATGTCTCAAGACTGCTGCTCCCCCATAACCTATGGATAGGATAACAAATTTCCATACTCTGGAGAATAAGATGCTATATTTAAACTTTTAAAAGCATGAACTGATTGATACGACAGGGGATTCCTTTTAGCTAAGGACAGTGTAGAATTTCTTTGGTGTGAGACTCGCTGGAAAGAGTAGGTTAAACATTTAACAGTTTTACAAAATATAAGACCTGCAGTCACCTAATCTCCGCAAGCAGCCAATTGAATGTGTCATGCCAGATCCTAATCTGATAGTGCATTGGGAATCCTGCACGAATACAGCTGGGCATCCTATGTACAGTCTGAAAAGTCTGGGTTTATTATTAAGTTGTGCTCAATAAAACGTGTCAAAATGGATTTCTTTTCAGGAAATTATTTATAGGCACTAAGTCTGGGTTTTGCAGCAGTTCCATGAAATACAGTTTTTCAAATAAATCTTTAAAAGTTAATGTAGTTAAGATTTCACTCAGCCAGTTTATGGAGCCTCTGAAAAATAAATTTAGTTTCAATAGAATGACATCTCTCATAAAAGCCAAATCCGTCTTTCTTGAAATTCAGTTTTGAAATGAGAGCTGACAATGGCTTGTACTGTCAAAAGTATCTCTGCTGGTTCAGTGTCAGGACAGTCACTGTGTGACTTATCCATCCTTTAGGCTGCAGAAGAAAAAAGGTCACAAAGAGAATAGCATTTCTCTCCCACATCAGAGCTTGCATTAGCTCTCATTAAGAAATTCTCTTTGTACTCACATCTTGATTTTGGCAAGGTGTCCTGGTTTGACCTGATTGGACAATTTTGTAACATTGACACATAATTAAACCAATGGAAAGGGTGGGTATGCCTTATGTGAACACACCTTTTAGGATGAGAGTCTCGAAAGTGGGTCATTCTGGTTTCCAGCAAGGAGGAAAAAGCTAAAACTTAGCTCCCTTCGTGTGGCTGGGCCCAGCTGAGTTCCCTTTCCATCCACATCCTGCCTTTCCCCCCCAGTAGCCAGTGCCTGGGCAGGTGTTGGGAGGAGAAAGGGAGCCAAGGCTGGCCGGCGCACAGCTGCTGACGAGGAGCTGCCATGAGCCCTGGGAGCAGCCACAGCCCGTGGCTTGGCCAGGTGGGGCAGCTCCAGCTGCCAGGCAGGGAGAAGGGAAGCTGGTAAGATCTGAGCTGCCTTCTCAGCCCCTGCAGAGAGTGACCCACAGCTGGGTTTGAACACCGCAGGCCTCTTGAGATCCCAGCACAGCTCCAGCACAGCTGCAATTCCTCACCTGAGTGCTCTGGCCTGGCTGTGGCCTCTTGTTAACTCTCTCCTGACCAGTTGAAACTTCCAAAGCATGAATCTTGCCCGGTGAGAGAAAAAAGAGACAAAATGAGATATGAAAAGACACAGTGTGAGACCTAATGTCAGATAAAGTGAGAGAAGAATCCTAAGTTGAAAGGAAGATCGAAGGAGTAGCCTAGTTAGGTTGGACTTCCCTTGTAAGGCCATAAAGAATGGACTTAATACCCTGTAACATATGGAATGCTTTTAGGGGGATGGAAAGTTCCAGTCATAGCTGTGAGTTGATGTAATTGTGATCTGCTGGAGAAATTGAAGAGAAATTGAAATTGAGAGATAGATGATGCCCTCTGCCCAGTGAGAGAAGATCTCTGCATCTTGAGATGATGATGAGATAGATGAAAAGAACTCTTGTTTTATACTAGAAGAAGCGTCCTTAAACTGTACCCTAATAAGCTGATATGTCCCATCAGTGGCAGTGGAAGGCTTTCTCATGGGAAGAGACTTCACAATAGCAAATTTTCTTCCCCTCGGCAGGCCGTTTGTGAAGTGTGAGAGCAAAAGAACTGGTATCTTGGGAAAATCTCTGTGGTGTTCAAGAGGGACTCCTTTCTCCTTGGTGAATTGAGAAATTATTATTTAAAGGGTGGTAACTGACTGAAAATCCCAGGTTTTGTCTTTTTATATTGGAGTAAGAAGGTGAATAGTTGGTGGGAAAAGAAGTGTTTTGAAGGTTTAATTCTGATTCTTGTTCTGTTTGTCTTTTAGTGTTAATTAGTAAGTTTTATTACTTTCAAGTTTAAGTCTGTTTTGCTCTTGATTGGGAAATTCCAAATTGGTGAACCAAAACCACTACACAAAATTGGTGTTTCTGCCTGGTTTCGAACTGGGACTGTGACACAAGGCCAGCTGTGACCCATGTGAACCTGTGCAGGACCTACAAGGAGGGGAAGTAGAGTGGAGGGTAAATGACAGATGGAAGCCAAACAGAATCACCAAGTGCATGAATATAATTTGTCTGAAAGAAACTTCTTTATCTGGTAATTCTATAGCTGAAGGGTATTTTGCGTTTCAGTCATACTGACCAGCACACAGTGGGTTCCTATGCAGACATCAAATGAAAATCAGAAAATTTACTTGTTTGGTCAATTTGAATCTCTGAAATGAATGTTTCTTCTAAGAATTTCTTTCCTTTTATTTTTTTTCCCTAATTGGATATAGTCCTAGTTACAGGTGTAAATGATCACATTAAAAATCACATTTTAGCTATTTTAGATACTGTGGTTTCTGAATAATCTGTTCTTCCATACCTCAATTTTTCCAATGTGTTATACCAATAATTTGAACTTCAAACGTTTGAAACTCTGACATACTTCTTGTTTGCCAGAAAAAGATAGCAAGTCAAAATTTTGCCAGGTCAAAATTAGAATGTCTGTGTACTTCTCAAGCACTTCAGTAGTAGTTCCAGAAGAATCCCTTCTGACTTTCTACAAAGAATAGATTTTTGGTAGGTTTACAGGAAATATCACAAAGTGTACAACTTCTAAAAACTGTATTTGGCTTGTGTCATAATTTGGTTTCTAGAACGGCATTTAAAAATTTAATTTCAAAATTATGTGCCTGTAAAACACTGAATAAAAAGCAAAAACAAGCAAGTATTTTTTTCACATTTGTTTTAGCATACATGGAAGTATGAACTTAATATATATATAGGGATTCTTTATTATTCATGATATTTAATATTCTTCAGTGCCAATGCACTATGTCAAAACACAGAGATTCTCTTTTGGGCCTTTCATTACTGATCCTGCTAAGAAACCATTGCTCTCCTGTGCATCAGAGACAAACATGCACTCAGAAGCAGGAAGAAAGTATTTGTAGGTTTTTAGCACTTCTGATGCTGTCAAAGCACTTCACAGGTGTCTTCCTGTTGATATCATCATCAGAGGACCAGGACAGCTTTTTAGCAGCTGCTGATAGGGATGTGACAGGACCACTCACCCCTGACACAGCAGAAGCTTACCTCCTTCCCCCATGGCTGCATCAGGCTGGAGTAAGCTTGCCTTGTGGTGAATTATCTCAGCTGGAAACATCCTTAGGCAGCAATAATAAATAAACATCCTGCTTTGAATGCATGGGAGAGGAGAAGCTAAAATTCGTGACTGATGGACACAGCAGTTTTAAAAACTATAGAAGACCACTACAATTTTCATAAAATCAGAAGTCTCTTACACATTCTCTGAGTGTGTGAGGAGTTCTCCTCAAAAGCCAAGATGTCAGCCTCAAGTAACTTTCCTGGGAGTTCAGGGAAAGGAGGCTCTTTGCACACCACCATCATTCCTTGGTGACGCCAGCTCATAGTTTATATTATTTCTTTGCTAGCTGTAATATAGGTACCTTTATTATCATGCACTGTCTTATGAACCTACTAGTAATGTTTCCTTTGTTTATCCTGTGTAATGAGAAGCCTGTTAAAGCCTTACATCTGTTTTTCCTTGTGTCTATTTAATAAATAATTCATGTTGTAATAGACCTGATCAGTCATTTTTATGAACTTGTGAGTGAGATTAGGTTTTGGGGTGCTGGCCACCTCAATAAAGCTGCTGCCTACTGCCAGAAACCTGGGCAAAGGCAGGGGCCATCTAAACTCTCCCCTCTCTATTTGTAACGTATAAGTACTTGAGATAATTCAATGACTATGTTTAAGTGACCCAAAATTGCATTTGAATTATTCAAAATAATATTTCTTAGTGTATTTCTTTTTATATGTGTTGAACTCTCACAAAAGAATGTTACTGGGCAAGCATATAAAAGCATTTGTAAGATGAACACTGTCGGTTCTTATCTCACTAGAGCAAAAACGTTATAGAAGGCTTCTCTAGTGCTATCACAATGTTATGATAAATATTAGCATTGCTTATAAATTTTGACTTTCCTACATTTATGAAGAGCAATCATATTTAAGAAGAAAATCCATAATTCCATGCTTAAAGTCTGTTGAAAATTTATGTATTTTTGATTGTTTTGGCACATTCATGTTTATACATATATCATAAAAAGGATAACTTTTTGTTTACATTTCACTATTTTGCCTGGAATTGGAAGGAATTTGTGCCAGTTGGAAATCAAGCATAAACTGCATGTACAGTTCTGCAACTGGAGTGTGGACAGCCTAAGAATAATAGTATGGAGAGCAAATGTTTTTGTGTAATATCCTTTGTTGGCTGAGCATTACCTTACAGTGATATATTCAATATGCTCTTTGCTTAGTATTTGAAGCAGGGAACTAGGTGCTCCCTGGAAGTGGATTTTCTTCTCTGACTGCCAATTTATACTAATTAATTTGATAAGGACAGCAGCTGTATCTGCCTCTTAATTCCCTAATCTTAGAGTAAGAATTAGAAACTGATCGGTCAGAGATAAATATATCTCATTTTCTCCTGAGAAAAAGCCCTTTAAAAATATTGCATTCTTGTAACAAGACTGGCTAGCACAATGATGAAAGCAATTTTCCATTGCTAGAGGGAATAGTCTATAGTGACTGAATGAAAAGGATAAATGTTAGCTGATATTAAAAATGGGGAATAAAATTTTGACTATAGGCAGTGAAAATAGTTTTTTGGGCTGATCTAAGGGTGCCTTGGCCCCAGGAATCTATAGGTTCTGTCTAGTGTGGGTAAACTTACTACAGATGTCAACCAAAGATCAGGAAAATAGGAAGCATTTATTTGGGAAGCAATGAATTTTTAGTGTTCCTGTTGGTGAGGGTTTATTATCTTTCATGGTGTGATGCTTCCAGTTCCAGTATTATCTTTCAAGTGTGGAATGAAATATGTTTTTAATTAAATGAATTATTTGGGTATACACATGCTACGATTATTTAAGAATTTCCAAAGTTTGCAAAGATTTTTTTCCTCTATTAAACAAGCCATCACTGAATTCATAACTGAAATTAATTTCTGGAATCTCTTTGTTTTACTTTAAGCGAATGTACTGTGAAGGAAAAGACCTACAGTGACAACAATTGAGGTAGTTTTTTGGATACACTTGATTTAACTATCTGTAACTATCTGTTTATTTATACATCTAATCTGGATGACAAATTATTGGGGCTCTTTGCCTTTGATGGCCTTTGCTGAGATAACCAGGAAGGCACCTGGAAAGTGGTTTGACTCTTTCACCAATATGGATGTTGTTCCCTAGAGACTAGTCTGAGGTTGTTATTGCTCACAAATGAAATTAGCAGATTAATTTTTATTGCTGGATGAAGGACTAAACCAAATTCAAGTGAAAGATTCATCAGTTTTTTTTTAATGGTTTAAAGGAGGCCATATTTTTGTTATTTGAAAAGAGATTATACTCTTAAAGGCACTGTGCAGCCAATCTGTTTTATTTTCCTTACCAGCAAACACAACATTTACTCAGTCACAAAACTGCTAACAATGTAGTGTGCATGGATTTGAGGATAGTAGAGCTTTGTGTTTTTCTGGGTTGACCTTTTTGCCTTGTTTAAAGACCACTGTGAAAGAGCTCTGAGGGGGATCCCAACATGTCTCACTGAAAAAGTGAAAGCTTTGATGTGAGTCCTGAAAGGGGAGAATTGGACAGCTGAATTCTTTGTGAGTTTGGCTTGGGAAAAAAAAAAAAATTATATTGAGCATAACTCAATAAGTGCTTATGATGCTAGATGACTTTTTCCTTTTTTTTTTTTTTTAATTAGATTGATTTGCAGAAATGGAGTTTCCACAGAAGCACTCTCAACAAGGTGCATGGGCACCACAAGAGCTTAGTGCTTTAATATCAGTTTCCTGTTAACTGATGGGGGGGAGATTGTCTGTGTTCCACCAGTGAGGTGCTAAATCTTTGAGGAAGTCTTAGAGTTTGAAGTAATGTCACATTACCTCCATTTGCAAGATTTGTGTGCTAACATTTAGCAAACTCCATATTCCTTCTACCCTTCCTCTTCTGAGGGAGACTGGGTTTTTTTTTTATTTATTTATTTATGGAACCAGAGTGGAGAACTGAGAAGCCTCTCTTTACAGAAGAACTCGTCATCTGCTCTTACACACACACACACAGTGATACATTTGTGCCTGCCTTTGGCTCTGGGAGGGGAGATGGTTGGTGGTGCTCCTTACCACCTCAGTTTCAGGTGATTTTATTGTAGGTTTTGTAACAAACATTTGTAGAACTTGGATCTGTCTAGGCAAGACTGTTATCTTGTGTGTGAATGTATATTCCCATGAATTTCTTTGTTCTGTTTGACTGTTACTTAATCATATTTATCTTTTCCTTTTCAAATGAAATGTATCAGTGTTTTATATCTTTGAAGCAGATTGATGTATTTTTTTTTGTTCCTAATTCCTATTCCATTACAGTTTTAACTAAACACTTGGAAAGGAAAGGGGCACTCTCCCCCTCATTTCTGGGTGCAATGAATCCAGCTCTTTCTAGGCTGATTATGTCTCCATGAAAAGTGATGAAGCTGCTCATCTCCCTCACATGGAGTGATAGCTTTGCTGAAATCTGTTGCAATGTTAATGAGGCAAAATTCCACTCAGCATGAGGAAGGCTGGTGGGAGAAGGTGAAGTGCAGTTTAAAGCTTTAGCTGAGTCTTATAACAATCAGATTGTTTGTTCTGCACAGCCTAAGCGGCTGAATGCAGAGGTATCCGTGATTGAAAAATGATGGCATGTGGTGATGTGAATGCTGGCAAGCTCGGAGGACACATTTGACATGGTGTGCCTATTCTAGGAAGCAGCAATGAAGCAGTAAAGGTAGACGGGAATCATGCAGCTAAAAATCCTGCAAGTATTTTGAAAACTCATCCAAGGTACTTGGAGCCCATTTTTATTGCTGTCTCTCAGGATTTGTGCACAGTTTCTGGAAAACATAGTGTATGCTGCTGATAGAAATAAGTCTCCTTTTTCTGCCATCCAAATGCCAAACAAAGAGGAATGGAAACCAAAGGGAAGGAGAGTGCTTTTGTAAAACCTGTCACTAGCGGGGTATTTTGGGGTTAGCTTCAGTCAGGTTGTGTCATTCTCTGGATGCCTGTGTATAAAGTAAATTTCTGCCCAAGCAACATAGCTGACTTGCTCCTTTTTTTACCAGGAGTTTCATTTGAAGGAGGTAGGCATTACTTTGTTAATTAAAATGATAGAGAGTTCATGGGCTTTCTCTGCTGAGAAAAACAGCAGAGTCCAGTTTTACTGTAACAGAACATCTGAGTTTGTGATTGGTAAAACAGGTGCTGTACATTTTTGAAATTATTTCTTTGTGAATACTTGTGCAGAAACCAAGAGTTACTTCACTGCAAAAAAGATGTGTCTTTGAAACAAATGATTGCCTTCTAAAAATGAACTTTATTTTTAATTCAAACAATCCCAAACTCTTCATTTTTTTTTTGTTTGTTTAAAATAGACAAAGTCTTACTTCTTTGTACACTCTTTTCAGAAGTTTATTAAAGACTCCAGGTCTTATCTTCAGATCTAAAATGGAGAGTTCAGTTTATGCTCCATGATGATGGACTTCCTCTACTTGAGGATCTGCCTCATGCCAGCCATCGATATTAGCACATGAGGGATTTCCTTCTGTGTTCTTCCAGAATAGTCATGGTCATTTTTGCACCATGTATCAGAGAACTGTAATTTGTGGTGCTCCATAACCTGTAAGTAACTAATTGCAATATTAATTGCAATATTAGTTGCTATGGTGGTCCCAGAGCTCATCTGGCAGCTACTTTAATTTACAAGCAGACCATTGAACATGCACATGTGAGGGGTTTCTCTGGTTTTTTTTGGTGTTCATGTGGGCTTACCAGATATACTGGACTGTTTCACAGTAATCATAGTAAATATAGTCATGTTTCATAGTTTCGTAGTAATCAAAACTGCACTCAAAGTACTGCAGTATATAGTAATTTTAAGTTTAATAAATTACTCTTGAATGGCTTTTAAACCTGTATAGGCCTTCTACAATCAAATACATATAGTGCACTTGTAGCTGTGGTTGTCTGAAGGGAGGAAAGACTTGTAGGAAGTAGTTTAGTTTTTCATTAATTGGAAAAATCAGAGAAGTTTTCAAATACTTATGTCAAAGTAGTCAATGCTTCTAAAAAGAGCATTGCAATAATGTCTTGAACATTAGTAGAAATCAGATTGTGTGGGCTCTA
This sequence comes from Cinnycerthia olivascens, assembly GCA_035048155.1. Classification (NCBI taxonomy): domain Eukaryota; kingdom Metazoa; phylum Chordata; class Aves; order Passeriformes; family Certhiidae; genus Cinnycerthia; species Cinnycerthia olivascens. The sequence goes on along the minus strand of JAWWMU010000180.1, from coordinate 10,247,270 downwards.
AGAGTGATCATTTTGTATTGGGAACTCCTTGCTCAAATATGTAAGAGTACTTTTAAGTCTCATTGGGATAGGCCAGGGGAGGCTATCTTGGAGGGTCATGAATTAATGTAAATAAAAAGTTCTTCTAATGTTAACATTGCTTTTTACAACATCAGCAATAAATGCTGGAATAAGGAACTGAATTTCACCAATAAAGTGTTTATTGTTGGTTAGACAATGATGTGTCTACCAGCAGTGTTGATGTCTGATCTTTAACTTTTTAACTTTTTAACTTTTAATTTTAACTACTTTTTCCACTGCACTTGGTGGTCCAAGCAATGAAAGGGACATTTTCTTAATTCACCATTCCAGAAAAGCCCTCAGATCTGTTCTCTCTGCTCCAGTTACTCAGTATGCAGGCCATGCCTGGTTGTTGTGGAGAGCTCTAACAACAGAAAAAATCCTTTATCTAGACCTCCATATGGCACATCACTGGACTACCTAGACATGTGCACTTTTGTCTTTAGTCATTTCATACAGAAAATACAATTAGATTTGGCTGTGAGATGAAATCTGTCACATTCCTCTTGTAGGAGCTGAACTTGGTCCAGTGCAATAAATACAAAAAATACTCACCCATAAAATTCCAAGCAGAGCCTGTGATTTTGCTTCACATGGCTAATTTTCTGTGGGGTCTGGTAGGCACCATTTCCTGGCTGAGCAGCCTGTTTGTATGATCAGCACCATTTCCTGCTCCACCACACACCAAAGCAGCATATGGCTTTGTCCCAGCTTCTTAATAGGACACTTTCCTACAGCAAAATGGGACCTCTGTCCTTCTGAGGAAGAAGATATGTTAACATGCTTTGCTAAGATTTGGGCTGTGTGGAGTTGTGCAGATTCCTGGTGGTTAAGGCCCACCTTTCAAGGATGAGGGCAACAGATGTCTTTAACAGAGAGAAAATCTGGGGGAAAAAGACCCAATTTTTCAGAATAGCTGCTTCCAGTCATTAAACTTGGGCTCTCTCTGTCGTGGTAGGCAGGACTGAACTGTGCTCAATAACCTTGGGACCACATCAGTTGTGGTCTGCTGAGAATGCCTATGAAAAGTTTGTGTCTTCATGTTTAAGAAGGACCTTCAGGAGGTGAGGAGTGTCACACCTTTGTATGGTGTTGGGAGAGCTTGCTCGTTGTTCTGCTGGCCCTTGCTTCAGGTTTCTCTTATTCTTTGCATCCTGATCACTTGAATGGTCAGCTGCCCATATTTTTAACTCTAGGGAAAGATCTGTCATGTTTTGATGTTAAGTACTGCTTTTCAGAGGCTTTCCCAGGCACTGACTTTCCAATCACCAGCTTCCCAGCTTGTTTGTGAGTAGATGACTGGGCTGCAGGAGGTAGCTGCTACCTTCAGGGTGGAAGGGAGGGGTCAGTGTCAGTGGAGAGAATTGATTGCTATTGCTGCACCATTTCTAGGCATGCAGGACAAAGGTAATATGTGAGTCATGACTTCTCTGTGTAGGTTGTGTGTATACTCTGTGGAAATAAAGCTTCGTTTATCAGGTGCTATTAATCCCTTCTTAAAATGATATTTAACAATAGGAACAGGGAAGGGGAAAGTCATATTTTAAAGAGCTGCTTGCATTCCAATTCCCTTTTCTAGCACTGTGCTCTTATTGCCCAGTGCTTGAGCTCGTTACAGTTCAGTCTTTTCTTGTAATCATCTTAATTTGTAATACATCTACTTGGTGTGAGATGTGTCACTTTGACAGGAACCCATTGAGGGATTTAATATTGCATCAAGGAGAATAAGATTAATCTAGAAAAGCATCTAGAATTAATGCAAATGTAATACATCTCAGATAATAACACTGTAGAAGTCAAATAACAGCAGGATGCTCTAAGGTAGTGATAATTGCAGGTGCAGCTAATTCCCAGTCTTGGTTTTGCTAGTTTTTCAGTTTATAGCAGGGTGGACTGAAACTGGAAGAGGGCTCCCAGCAAATATTTGGCATTTTTGCTAGTGTACAGAAAAACCTCAGCAGAGAGAGGGAGAGAACAGTCCCCCTCTCCCTCAGAAGCAGGAAAAACAGTTCAGAAATAGATTGAAGACAATGTAAACATAAATGTAGGACTGTAATTAACCAGCTAGGGCAGTCTGTCCTGTACTAAGAACCAGCAACATAATATACAGAAGAAATTGTTCATAGAAGTTTTTCTCTGTTAAAGTGATGTTTTCTTTGCATTTTGCCTTGTTTCTGTGTGATGGTGCATCTTTTTTGTGTTCCCCCCCCTCCTCCTTCCCTGATCCTTTGGGGTTGTTTTTTTGTTTTAAAGCTGTAACTTGAGTCTTTTGGCTGGCACTGAAACTCAGGTGATGACTTCTCCCCATAAGGAAAACACTGCAAACAATTGCTCTCCCTGTGCTTTTTTTGCTGCTGGAAACTTTTTTAAAGATCAGTAGTCTATTGCTCCATTTCAAGATTCAGACACTCATTCCATGCACCATTACCCATGGAAGAAGGAAAAATAGACTATTATATAGACTGTAAGTGCAATACTCTCAGCTAATGGCCAGCATAAGATGTATACTTTGCACATATACACTAGTCTTTGAGAGAGAGTGCATGACTTTGATATTCCTTTCTCTAATGATAAAGCAGTTAATAACACTGAACAGTCTTCTATAGAAGAGATAGAAATTCCACCCACTTATCTTACATGGCAAAAAAAAGATTTGGGAGAGGGAAATACCTCTAGGCTTGGTTAAGAGATATTTTTGATATTGAAGACCCAGTAGTGATGTACAGTAAAACCTTTTGCTTTTAATTGATGAACAATTACGATGAAAATGGTATAAATAAAACGGAATGTCCTTACAAAACAACAGCAAGAAAGGCATCTCCTTTTTATATATATATCTATATATAGATAGGAAAACTTTGTAGTACTCTATGTTTACAGATACATTTTCTTTGAAATGGACGAAAAAGTGGGTCAATTGACAAATTACTTGTAGTTAGATACATTACTATCATTGAGATTTGCATCATTTATTTTTCTTAATTCATGTGACCAGACACCCAGTTCCTGCTGTTTACATACAATTTTTGGTTTGAAAGATTCAATTCACAGGCACTTTCACCCCCCTCCCCCTGCCATCTCATGGTACAAATGAATCTAAGCAACATCTAGAAGTGACTGTTTTCTGTTAACACATGATGTGCCAAGACAATAAAATTGTTTCAGATCTTATATGACTGGGACCTGTCTGCAAACTCTTTCAGCCTTCAACTATAGGGCTTCTTTACCTTGCTGATCTACCTACTGACAATCACATATTACATGTATCCTGTTTCTTCTATAGATGTTGGCACTGAATTTGTCTCCCAGCACTACATAAAAGGATATTTCTTTAGACAAATTTGAATTGGGTCCAAAATGTGTAAATAACTAGATCCTCCTAGCAAAACAGAAATAGAAAGGAAACCAGATGCACAGCTTTCATGCGAGATTCTTAATCCATGGGAACCAATGGATAAAACCCGGTACGACTTGACCAATAACTGAAAAACATTGTATTGTTTTGGCACAGCCTGGTTTTTTGTAGCGGAGTGGGGCACAAAGATGACTATTATGAGAAGCTGCTGGAAGTTTTCTGCCATATCAGAGCCAGTCTCTGATGACTCTGAAGATGGACATGCTGATGGCCAAAACTAGGCCAAGGAGAGAAGTTTAGCTCCTACTACTGCTTTAGTAAATTCTCTTTTTCCTTTTTCAGTTTTTGTTGCTTTTGTTTTCTGTAACTTCAGTTCTTCCATCTGTTGAAGTAATGTTTTTGCATACTGCTTCTTAAGCTTTTCTTCTTCTGCAAGGTAAAGATGTTTCAAGTGCTCTGGATAGCTCTGTGAACTCATCATCCTGTTGTAAATGCACTTATCTTCTCTTTTTCAATAATGTCTTGTACTGTCATTTCATCTTTTGTTTCCTCCGAAATGCAAATCCTTGTCTCTTCTGGACGTGGCTGATAATGCTGCACAGCAGGATGTTTAGTATGGACTGTTCTTCTGAGTCTCCATTCCTAAGCTTCCAGCTATTCACCTGGGGGTGGTGTATCTCTCTAGAAGCCACCTGATAATGCAGGCTCTTGGTCCACCTGCTTTGTCCTTCAGGTCTGTCCTGGGTTGATGCTAAATTGTATCCCCATTCGTCTGTTTAGTTCAGAAATAAGTGTTGTACCTTTAAAAATTG
>JAWWMU010000180.1:10200534-10234225 GCA_035048155.1 Cinnycerthia olivascens | reverse complement strand
ATCCTCCATCTTGTCTCCATTTACTTACCATTCTAACAAACCCAAAAATCTACATTTCTCACCCTGTGATAAATTACATCCAATTTACATTCTTGAAAATTTTGTCTCATCCCAAAGCCTAGGAAGCCCTTTTCATGGACAAAAGTTAAAAGCAGTATTTGTCAGAGGGTTTGGATCATTTAAAGCATGCAGAGAAATATTCTCTGCATTCCAGATGCCAACAGGGTGGGGAGGGGCCTGCCAGGCTCTGTCCTGATGTGGCTGTCTGGGTCATGCTGCTGGAGAGACCATCCCATGGCCACGAGCAGCCACTCGGCCAAGACCTTGTGTCTGGGGCTAGCACTGAGAGCACTCATATGGCCGGGAGCGGCTTCATGGCCAGAGTGGCACCAAGCAGCTGCTGCTGTCTCAGCATGGCTCACAGTGAACTCTTGTTTGCTTAGCTGCTTTTAGCCAGAAGGGCACAAGTGGCAGCAGGAATTTTTCCTTTTTGCTGCTCTCATGAGGAGTGGTGCTGAGCGGAGCCAGCGGCCGGCACGGCTCACACGGTGCCGGTGGGATCAGCAGGGACAGGCACAGCGAGCCATTCCCTGATGCAGAGCCTGAACAAGATCAACCTTTCAGTGCTGCAAAACTCCATAAAAACTTTTCAATTGACAGAACTTGAGAATAAATGAACCTACGAACACCAATTCTCTCCCGAGTCAGAGAAAAGAAAAAGGTGAAGACACGTGAGAACCATATTGCAACACTAAGATTGGTGCAAAAGTGGGAGGGGGAGGAGGAGGTGCTACGAGCATTAGAGCTAAGATTCTTCTGCAAGCCTTGGTGAGGAATATAATAAATCAAACTATTTCCCTGTAATTCATGAAGTGCGTGGAGGGCATGCAGAATTCACCCACAGCCCGTGAAAAACAGGTGCTCACACTGGAATATGTGGATGCTGAGAAGGTGTGATCTGGTGAGAGGCTTGAACAGAGAGAGGGATAACTCTTGTTTCCAGAGATAGAAGAAAAGGACCATTGCTTTTGTAGTAGAACAGCTCATCCTTAAAAAACTGTACCTCATGAACCAAATGGCCCACGGAAACAGTTGTGAGAAGACTGCTTTGTCCGTGGGAGAGACTCATGTTTAGCAGGTTTGGGTGGGACTGCTACTCATGGAAATTAGAACCACATTGGAGAAGTTCACAGAGAACTGTCTCCTGTGGGAAAGACTCCACGGCATAGCAGAAGAGACTTGTCTCCCTAAGTGAATCAAAGAAAGATTTTTAAAAGTGACAAACTGACTAAAAGCCTCGTATTTTGTCTCCCTGCACTGTTGGTAGAAAAGAAAGAAGGGCTGAGGGGAGAAAAATGTTCTAAAGGTTTATTTTCGTTCTCATTATTATCTTTTAATTCTGTTAATAAATTTTTCAATTATACTTTTTAAAATTTTGAGCCTGTTTTGCCCTTAGAGTGTTTTCTCCTAATCTTTATCTCACCCCATGAACCTTTTAGTTTCTTTTTCTTCCCCCTCCTCTGCTCAACTACTGCAGAGGAGAATGAGTGATTTTTTGTGAGTGCACTGGCATTTGGCCAGCATCAAACCACAACAGCCATGTTTTCAAAATGTTGATGTAGGTACCAATTCATAATTGAATAGTTGTCTGCCTGCCAGTCTGTCTGTCCTGAGGTTGTGCCTCCCAGCTGATCACATCTAGCCCAAGCTGTTTTCCATTTTCCTGACTGTTTTTTATAACACAGGGTTTTAACTTTGGATGCTATCCCCTGCCATCTTGGGTAATATCAGTAGTGCTGTATGCACGGTTTATTGGTTCCTCTGTTGCTTCAAAACTTAGACAGAAGTGAACTAGAGATTTGCTGGCAGTTTGTGAGTCAGGAACCAGAAGTAAAGCAATCCAATTTCTGTGACACTTTATTAGTAATATTTATTGCACCTTGACTCACATGGCATTGTTCATTCATCAAGCTTGCACTGGATGTTGATAGCTCCAGGACTGTATCAGTCTAATAAGGCAAAATTTTGTTCTGCTTAATATTTTTTCTATTTACAACTTGCCCTTAAAACAAACTTTCTCATTTCATCAGCACAAGAGATATTATTTTTGCAGTGATCTTATTGATTGCATTTTATCTAACTTCTAGAGAAATGGCATTTTTAGCTAAATGGCAGTGCTTATTGATAGAATGGGACCTTAGCTTTCAAAAAAATATACTTCATGACAGGATTTAGTGTATTCCTTCAACATATTGCAGCTTTTCTTGGGACCCCAGCCCAGTATGCAAAGCATAATAATTTTACAAATGAATACAGAATTTCCTGAAGTGAGACATTGACCAACTATTGGCAACTAGTACCTAAATATATTCCTTTACAGTGAACACCAGTGAAAATATAAAGTACATACATTCAAGTATGAAGAGGAGTACTACTCTCAGTATGAATTCAGCTTGCTGGGACAATAATCAGTCTGTCACACTGGTAAAATTCCAATAGGAAGGTGTTGGAAGCAGTAATAAGATTTAGATACCCCCAGGGCTCCTCTCAAAGCATACTAGTTGGCATCTGCTTGGTGACCTTGTTCATGATACCAGTCTGTTAAACCTCCAAGCAAATATTCTTTCCTCATGGGATACTGATGCTGTGGGAAGGTAAAAAAAATGTTCTTATGGAGGGAAATCCACTCGGAGTAAACTGCGGTAAAACAGCACCATGGTAAATAACACTTTCTAACATTTTCCCTTTAACTCCAGGGTTGCTCTGCGTTGGATATCTAGGGGCTCATGTATACTTTGGGTATACTGACATGGCATTACCAGGCAGATAGAAATTCACTACTGGACTGCGAATGGACACAAATAATTAATTTGGTCACAGCATGATGCTTGTGCTATCCTCTGCAGAAAAGGCCATATTGTGCTTTTTTTTCCTAAGTACCACTTTTCTACTTTCCTGATTAGCTTCACTTGCTGCTTGTTACCAGTTGATAGTGAAGTCCCATATGCACTGGAAGCTACAATGGTGTTTTAGGGCTGCAGTGGTTTAGAGATCTTCTCTACATTTATTTTCTACTTTAAAAAATCCTTAATTGAAGTATTTTACTATTGTTTTCTCAGCTTCAAAGAACTAAAAGATTTTGCACTGTGGATGGAAAAGCAGAGGTTATATTTGGTTTTACTGTTCTTTCCCACACAAAATTAAATTTTTACACTCAATTAAAACTGAATTTTTGTTTGCAGAGATAATAAGTAGGATTGTTTTTCTGGAGTAGCGTAAGTTTCTAGTTTTGCCACGTCAAAGTGTAATCTGGAGCAGAAGATGAGGTCTCTGTGATATAGAAGTTGGGGAAACTAGGTTAGACATCGGTAGATTTATAGTTCTGGAAAGCAATAAAGAAGGTTCTCTGTTGCATCAATACTTTTTTCCTGTCACTTAAACCCATCAAGGTTAAAAAGATTGCCCTATCTGAAAGAACATGGAGCCATTTCTGCTATCCACAAATATAGAGAGGGCAGGCAGCTGGGATGAGAATTAGAGGACTAGCGGCAATTCCCCTGCTCCAAATAAATGGATAATAAATCAGAAACTGGTAACCAGAGCCCGTAGCAGAGGATGAAGTTTTTATTTTAATCTTCTTCAGAAACTGTCCAGCAACTGAGCAGATATTTCTCTGAAAACTTTAACCAGAAACTAGCTTAATACTGGAGTGGCATGGCCTTTTTAAAGTGGGATGCTGCTTAAGGACCGAAGCCTTACTTGATTCCTGGGTTGGTTTTGCTATGTTATACTTTGAGCTCTGACAGTGATGAGATTTTATAGAAGGAAACTCCTTTGTTCCCAGGGATTTCTGGATTTCTGCAAGTTTCTTAGGTTGGTCATCAGTCCTTGTAGCGACTGAATCACAGACACCATTGCAATGCAACAGAAATGCTTTATTGAACATGTGTGTTTAATAAATATTTTGTTTTATTTTATGTTTAGTAAACATTTTATGTTTTTACTGTTACAATGCAGCTGAGCAGGAGACTAACCAACATGGAAACAAATGGCAGAGCAGGATGTTTCTTGCTCTTATCGCAAACACTCTCACACATCCCACAGCAACCCATGTTGGAGTGGCCAATTAGAGCATTCTCATGTAAGTATTTATGGTTTGGTCATGACCTTTTGGTATGGGCTTTCTCATGCAGTTATTAAGGTCAAAGAGCAGTCTCCTCTACAGTCCTCTCTCCATATCAGCCTGCTCAACTGCAAACAAGGTGATTGGTGACATGTAGACCAGAGATCAGGATTCTGCATGACTGGTGGGAGGCATATCCTCTGGGAATGAGAGGCGTGTGTAATGTAGGTTACAAAATTTGTTGAATCTTTTGATGAATATGCTTGAAGTATTTGTCAATAAGCAAAATGGAACAAACAGAGGGTGTTATTATTAAAAATACAGGCAAGTGTATATTTTAATTATTATTCTCTTGCTTCCTGTGGGGTTTTAGCATGGGAAATAGAAGCATTCACTGGGGTGGTAAGATCTGTTTGAAAATTTTATTTTGAAGATTGCATACAAAAGGATTTTGGGGAATAAAAAGTGACCAAATTACATTCATTTTTAATCAAAACAATTGCTCACAGAGGTCTCTGAATTAATTTTTTTTGTGGAACCCAAACTGTGAATAAACTCAATTAAAAAATCACTAATTAAATTGTGGGATTTTTTTAATAACTACTGTGTTCAGGGAATATACATACTTGAAGTAGTTCTGTAGGTGCTTGTATGAGTAGGAGTAACAGCAGGGGGAAATCCACATAAAGGACCACGGCAGATTTACTGCCTGTCACTTTTTAAGTTGAATGCAGCATTTTCTAAATCCTGTTTCAAATTTTGCAAAATGATATTCTGGTATCTCTTGGAAGGTGCCTGGTGTTAACACTTCTATCAGAGCTCAGTTCCAAGCATTGGCTCTGTGTGGTGTTTCTGTGATGGATCCTGGGGAGCTGGTGCTCCACTGCATGGTCCGTGGGGAGGCTCCCTGGGGTGTGACTCCGTGTTCCTGCATGTGGTAAAGCAATGTCCTTCCTGTCTGAGCCTTTAAGATGCTCAATAACTCATGTGGCTGTACATCAAAAATGCTCCTTTGGGAACTTGGACATTGGTTATTTTAGACACAGGGAAAAGTGCCTGGTGGAGAAGGGCTAGAGGTATTTTTTCCAAAGGAATCACTGACCAGAGCCCGCATGGAATGGAGTACAAGAGTGTGTACCCACTGTGTATGGCAGAAAACCCAAAACTGCTGTGTGGGACAGGAGAACCTAAGGAGTGGGGAGCCGTGGTCTCCTACCCCAATGTCTCTCCTTGTAGGGGTTGGGGCTTTTTAGGGCTTAGCTGTACAAGGGTAGCTAGAAACCTGCTTGTATGTATTAAGATTTTGAAATAATTCTGTGCTGTGGTTTTTTTCCTTCTGGATGCTGATTCTGGAATATATTGTGTGATTGCAGCTTAATTATGTGTTAATAAATCAATTAACCACTCAATCTTGATTTGATTTAAAACATGTTGAATGAGTAGTTTTACCCTGGTGAACAGCAGCACTGCATCTGGCAGAATGTGCTTGATCCAGGCACATCAGTAGTATTCTATCACTGGAGTGATGCAAGAAACTGAAATTATGCCATCTCTCTGACTGTTGCAAAAAAATCCTTTTGTGGTCCATGAGACTATTTTTGGCCATAGGGAAGCACTTTCTCTAACTTGTTTCTGCTGGTTCTTCTGAATGATTTGACACCCAATGACTTATATATCAATCACCATACCTGGAAGCGTTGAGAAAACATGCAGATGCATTGTTTAGGAACATGGCTTAGCTGTGGGCATGAAAGTGTTAGGCTAGTGGTTACATCTGGTGATCTTAAGGGTATTTTCCAACTTTAATGATTCTATGGTAGTTGAATAAATTGTAATGAATGCTTGGAAAGTGTCATTCCCAAAGTGATTGTTGAACTTGTGCAAACAGAGCTAAGCCCTACATAAGTTAGTCTGAACAAATCAGTAAGAGATTAAATTAGATAAATTGTTAACTGCTACTGATTTATTTCTTTGCTTCTCCTGTCATGCTGTTCACAGTGCCTGGGTCACACTGATGTATCTTTTCCTCATGTTTAGATTTTCAGTGTGGTTATTTATATTGTTTTTTTACTGGTGAAAGGTCAGCCCCTGCAGCCAGAATGCTGCACACATTCCCATGCAACATGTGTACACATATGTGTGATTCCACTCTGAAGCCAGAGTCAATCAGCCAAGAACAGGCTCCAAATGTGTTGTCTCTGTTGTACTATCACCTAATGAATGTGCCTGGGAACTTCAGCATAGTGATTTTGCTTATCTAGATGCTTTGGCAATTCAGTACATCTATTTTCTATTTGAAGCATTTTGAGCTATCTCCTCTTTCAGCTCAGCTTCAATGATGGGGATGTAAACTAAAATCCCACATTTCAGCCCATTGCTGTGGCAGGTCCCTTTGAAACTCTTTGCAATAGAAGTGTTTGCTTTAGAGCTCCACGTCATATTGAAATCTATGGAGAGACATTCTTTGCCAGAGAGATTTATAGAAGGCATCACTTAGCTGCAGCTTCCAGTCAATGTGTTTCCTTCTCATTGACACAAATGAACCAATAGTTTAAAAATATTTAAATACAACACTCTCTTTAAAAACAAAACTAATAATAATATTCTATCACTTATGGAAAAAATATCTAATGAAAATTGATTGGAATAGAACAGCAGGACCTGACTGAAATTACTGATTAATTTTCTCCATTAAATCATAAATAGAAGAATAGAATGAAAAAGAGAAAGATGCAAATATACACACACACACACACACAAATATATATATATATATTTGGTGAGAATAATATAATAATACTTGACAATACCTACCTTTGTTGAAGTCAGGCCTATGAGTCCCAGCAAAGTTAAGTCACTGTTTTGTTTTTTGAAAGACTCTATAAGCTTTCAGGTTTCTCACAGGGTATTTGCAAGAACATGTGATACCTAAAGCATTTTTAAGTCTCAGGGATTTTTTTTGTGTGTAGGGTATGAAAAATGAGACCTGTGTAAATGGTTTCACTAGGTGGATTCTGGAATTAAGCTTGTTAACAAAAAAACCCTGTGTTCTTTTTTTTGTCTCGAACTGATTACCAAGCTTTTTGAAGACTGTGTTTTAATTAGCTGTATGTTAAACTCTATATCTCACAGGGCACTGGGAACTATCCAGAAGGATCAGAGTGATCAGGGTTTAAAGTCCTATTGCAAAAATTACTGATTACTTTCTTGCTTTCCTACTGCTAAGATTTAGACTTACCTATGTTGCTCATCAAAGTGATTTTTGGACAATTTACACCAGATCATAGAGTAGTTTGGGTTGGAGGGGACATATAAAGGTTATCCAGTCCAACTCCCTGCAGTAAGCAGGGGTGTCTTCAACTAGACTAGGTTGCTCAGAGCCCCATCCAACCTCATCTTGAGTTATGATGAGTGTCAGAGATCTGATTTTGCTGAAGTCTTTCAGTCTAATTCAAAGGAAGATAAACTTTGCCCTGTGACCACTTCATTTTTTTTTTTCTTGGTCTTGCTGTCCTTCTCAAGGAATCATTCATGATTTAATATCACTGACATTGAGAAAATGTATGCTGTTTACATTTTCATAGGAATCTCTTTCCATTGTGTAATCCTGTTTTTGCTGAGAAACAGAAAACAACACCCACTGAATCTGATGTGCTATATGTTTATATTTTTAGGCATTACTGTTAAGGGATTATTTTGAGCTTGCACAGTCCACAAGCAGCTTCAAACTGATCTCAGTGTGATGAAAGTGTTGGGGGAGAACTAAAAATAATACGGAAATGGTAGAAAACAGAGGGGCGAGGGCCAGGTGATACAAACTAATTTGGTGCCAGAATTCTCTGGTTCTGTTTCTTGGGATGAGGGGAAATTGGTGATGTTCCATTATTATTTAAGTGGCAATAGAGCAAATTGCTACATAAAATACATGGACAGAGGGAAAAGAGCAAATTCTCTTGTTTATATAGAGCCATGTTTCTAATTTTTTTTGCACTTGGGATTAAAAAAGGTCAGATTTTTTTCTGTATTATATATGAACCACCGAAGTTGCCCTAAACTGTGCTCACAGCAGAACCAGTATAAAATTTAGGCAGTCACAAATGATTTCTTTTTCTCCTCTTGCCCAACTTTTCTCACCTTTTTGGTGACATTCCAGTGTTTTCCAAGTCCACCCCCAGATCAACAGCAGTAATGAACATCACCTCTTTGAAAAGCAGAACATACGTGCTATCATTAGGATTTTTTAGGGACCTTCTGTTTACACCTTCATTAACTCAGGTGCTGGCAGCATTGACCAGTGTGGTTGTTCTGAGGATGACAAGAAGGCAGCATTTCTCTCCATGCTTCCTCACCAGCCCTGAATTGCCCTTTACAGGTTTTGCCATCAATGTTTGCCTTAGAGCTCATTAAAAATTCATTATTACATGAACAAAATCAACTTCTTCCCTTTCCCTTTCCCATCCTATGGAAGAGCATTGTGTTCTGTTTGGTTTGCTTCTTACATTCATTTATTGCTATTCTTCCCACTTGACCTACCTCTGGCTCTTCTCCTGCCTGACTATCATGTGTACAAGAGTGCTCCTTGTTTTTCATTTTCCTTATGGCCAGACTGAAGCTGCTTGGAAATGTTTTTATCTGAGACCTGCTGTTGCTGCAGCCCAAATTTGCTGCCCAACGTATACAAACCAGTGAAGGTGAATGGTTTCAGTGAGCCAAGGCACATTCCTTAGCTACTTGCAGCTCAGCTCCTTGAACACCTGGAGCAGTCAGTGCTCATGCAAGCAGTTGCTCAGGCAAACAATATACAACTTGAACCACATTTTCCAAGGAAAATGAAACAATAGCTAAGTGAAGTGGGCTTTTTTCTTGGGGTTTTTTTTTTTTTTTTTGGTTTTTGGATTCGTCTGGTCTTTAAAGTATTGTGCAATATGAGATTTATGAAATTCCTTCTTCTGTAAAGAAAATGCCCTAAGGTTAAGCTAGTGGAAAATTAGAATTTGGGATGTGAATTTATGTGAAATTGAAAAGATTCTTCATGTGATTCTTAGAAAATCTTTATCTCTGAATTGATGTAAACAGCTCTGTGTATGAGCAGACAAACAGAGGAGGCTAATGTGATACAAGTTGTAAGTAATAATTAATAAGTACATGAAAAAAGATAAAGATAAAAAGATAAAAGACAAAATTTCCCATCCTGTTTAAAAAAAAATAGCCTGATTGTCTTAACACATACTTAGTGCAAGTGTATGCCCTTAGTGTCAGAATGATAACTGCATTTTTTAAGAGACCGAGCAAAATTTCAAGTTTAGCACTATTTCTCTGAATTGTTCCCATGACTGCTTTTTTAAAAATTAACAACGTTTTATTTCTGTGCATATGTAAATATCTATTGATTGGTCAGCTACTGCTGGATTTGGAGTTGTCTGATTAGCTAGAAAGAACTGTGAAAAGGACCTGGAAGAGTTTTGGATTTCACTAAGCAAGAGCAAGGCAAGTTAATCAGTGTCAAGACAAATCTTCTGTAGTTCATTTTCCTGATGTGGCATACATGACTATTGACCAGAGCTCTGAAGTGCTACTTGTGTTTCTTCCCTTACTTTGAATTAAAGTTTCCTATCTAGTTCAAGAGGGTACAGTTATATTTATTATTTATTTTCATTAGAAAACAATTATCATAATCCCAGTGGACTTTTTAGTAAATGTGAGAAATTAATTTGTGCATATAAATCCTTTCCTAACTAATCTCTAATAGATGGTACAACTGGCTTTAATAAGTTCAACCTGTAAAATTAATCTTCCTGTACAATGAACAACAGGGGGCCTTAAGTTTAGACTTTGAATATTGATTCAGTCTTGTAGGAAATTAATTAATCAAAATGCAATAATCTCCATAAATAAATCACAGCCTGTTAGGAAACCTGTACACCATCCAAGTCCATGCTGTTACAATCGTGTTGCATTGTTTGGAAATTGGGAGATTTTGGACAAGCAATTCCAGCTTCAGTTAATGTAAGCCTTCCTGTGTTTTCTGTTCTAAGTATCAGCCCGTTCATATTCTAGTAATTGCTGTAAAGTTGTGTCTTCTTATGCAATGTGCTTTGTGCTGTGCACTATGCAAAGTCCCTCTCATAGGCAGTAGATTTTTATTTAAGAGAAAATTAAACACCTTTCCTTTTGTTATCTTTGAAATGCTTATTCAGTTTACAAAATCTACAATCAGACATTAGAAAGAAGGCCTTTATACAAGCTACCACTGACCAGTTGTACTTGTGATGTATGCAGGAAACTCCAGGGGTTTGAAGAAATCTGTTTACACTGCGCCACAAATTTATATCTTGGAAAGACTGATTTTGACTATTGCTCAAAGCAATGTAAGGATCTTCAAAGCAATGTAAGGATCTTATATATTTATATTTACCATTGATATTACACATTTATTTTGAGTATACATCAATCCTCATGTTATCTTCATCCTATTATCCCAGTATTTGAAACCACAAAATAGATCAGTATCTCTTGTTTTCAGATCTTTTTTTTCTTTTGTGTTAAGTGAGACTTCTTCAAATATGATGTTGTAAAAGCTTTATTCAGATTCAAGGCTGTTTTTGGAAAAAGAATGGAAGCCATCACCTAAAACAGTGCAGCTATCAACAGACTTTTTTAAAATAATCTGATTTCTTTTATTCAATTTTCTCACTGCTTTACCTCGTTCAGTTCCCTTTGATCCTCTATATTTCTGAAAACATTTCCATTTAAATAATTTTTATACTAAAACATTACAACTTGAAAATTATGCATTTTCATTTTCTTTTAAAATTACCGGTTTTGCAATTGTTGGGGAGATTTGGCTCCACAATCTTGCTGCTTCTGCCTGAACTCTGATGGAAACTTAATCTTGAAGGCCTCTTTTGCCATCCTTGCCTTCAGCTGGGGGAATAAGAACTTGCTTAGATCAGAGCTATAGGTTTGAAATCCTGCTGCTGGCAGGAACAGGGATTCTGTGGGGCAGTAAGAAATCAGGAGGGAGAGAGAACATGGAGGAATTTGTTCCTTTGGAGGACAGAGTGTCAGCAAGACACATCTTTACTGCTCCTGTGCTCAGTGTGAACGAGGTACAGGTTTTGTGGATTGTGCAGCAAGTATCTTCTGCAAGTATGTCAGGGGTTAGCCAGTGACCCTCACCTTCTGCTTGTAGGAACATCAACAATACCAAGCTCCCTCCATTCCAGCTGGATTCAGAGCTGATAAATCAGGCATACACTTTTCACCCAGATGAGGTGTATTTTGGAAGTCAGCCTGGAGCCTGCGGTGACAACTAATGACCATGTGCAACCATCCACACCAAAACCACAAAGCAAAATTCCTCTTTTTTTCGGGGAAGCTGAAATAACCCCCAGCCATTAAATAATCCTTGCTTTGTTGGTAATTTTGCTTGGAGGCACAATTTTTTCTCTGTTCTCCCTTAAATGTTGCATCTTGTTTCAAGGGTAAGCCATGTAAAGCTGCTTCCCTTCCTCTTTAATTACAGATCCTTGTAAAGAAGATATATGGGAGAACCAGGTTCTCAAACATCCAAGATTTTCACTGAGGCTGAAGAATTGGCCTGAACATGAAGAAAGATTCTGAAACATGATTATTTTTAGCTCAGCTTGTATACCCTACAAATTCAAACTTTAAAAGAGCACTCTATAAAAACTAGAAAAGCTGAGTATAGCTTTTAGTTTTGCTGTTCTGTTCCAGTAAATTTTTTATGAAACTTGAGATAATTTACAGTAAAAGAACAATAGATCTGAGAATAATGAAAAAATAATTCACTATAATTGTATCAAACTTATTTGAAAGACTTATTATTCATTTTCCAAGTGATTAAATCAAAGATAATAATTGTATCATTTAGGTTGTTTCTGAGAAAAGGTCTAAACTTCTTCTGGTCTAAAAATTTTCAGAATTATATGTAGTGTAGTTTTGGGGAAAAGGCTCCAAGTCCCTCCAGGCTGTTCAGAACATCCTTGATTCTTCTTTAGTTACTCTAGCACACAAGGAATCAGCTGCTTTCCAGACCTGACTTGACCTTGGAAAAGTTAAGTAATCAGTTGAAGACAGCCCAGTGTCTTTGGCAGGGCAGGCTGGCTTCAGCTGGATTTGGATGTAGCCCAAACTCCCATCCAGAAAACCCAAAGTGTATAAATAACTTATGGAATCCCAGTCACAAGAACTCTGCAGAGAAATCTCTTTTTCATGTGTGCTTATTTTTTCATCCTGAGCAGTGACACCTGTTGTCTTAAAACTTGTTCTAGTGGTCATTTCCAAGGAAAAACATCTCAGTTTATCAGTGAGGAAGAAAGAGTAGTTGTATTAATCAAAGACAATATGCTCACTTCTTTAGGAATCTGTGTGAGATATGGACTGTCTGATAAGGTGGCAAACAGAAGTTGACATACAGTTTTCAGTTTCACCACCATTGACTTCTACAACCTGGGTCCCTTTAGAGAGTAATGCACTAAACCAAAGTTGGTAGAATTGAACTGAATAGAACCTTCCTCTTCAGACAATGACCTGAAAGGATTTCTCTGTGAGGATGGATCTGAGAAGAAAACAGTACTGGAACCCAGACATCCAGTGCTGTTGGAGCTAGTTTGTTCTGACAGGCTGGGGCAAAAGCTGCTTAAGAGAGAAACTGGAAGGCCTTAAAAAGTAGTAGAGTGTCAAGCTGGAGAGAGTTATTAGTGGGTAACAGAAAAACAGAAGAACTGCTGGAAAAAGCCTGAGCAAAATACACGGGTAAGGGCATTATCAAATTTGAAACTGAGACTATGGAATCTGATATATTAAGGATGTCTTACATTTTTGATAAAAAGCATCCATACTTGTGCAAAATCACATTAATAAAGTCCTCAAAAGAGAGAAAGAGGATGAAGACTTTCCTTCTGTTGGGACTGAAGACATCCCATGATACCAAGATGCAAATGCAGGAAAACAAGGTTTTTAACAACCTTGTCTAGTGGAAATTGTCCTTACCCATGGAAGGGCTTGGAACTAGATCTTTAAGGTGCCTTCCAACCCAAAGCATTCTTTTATCCTATGAGAGCATCTTTTCAGGGATGGTAAAAGCATGGCTATGTCCATCAGTGACCATGGCTACGTCCACAATGCGAGCTGAGCTGGGGCAATCTGAGCTGGAGAGGGCTGGGAGTTAGAGAAGGGCAAAGGACTGAGACCCCTATGTTAAGCAGAAAGTGTATGTATTTTCCTTTGAGAAATTGTGGGCAAACCCTTGGGTTCTTGTGCAAAGAAATCACTGTGTCAGCAGCCAATTGCACTGCATGCTGCACTTGTGGAGGAAGCTGAAAAAAAGCTATAGGAAGTGTAAGTTTTTGGGGCAACCTGACTCTACAGTGAACGCAGTATGTGTCACACTCACTGCACAAATGACAGTGACCCTTTGTCTGAGACCTTAATTGAGTTCTTGGATATCCAGTCTAGGAGCTGTTAAAGCCCCTGTGTGCAAACAGTGAGTTAGCATATGTAGAGTATCTAGCACAGACCTCTGCAGATTTATTTCCAGTATTCCACACTTTCCAAAGGCTTTTAGAGAGCCATTTCAATGTGGGAAAAATTTACACTGAGAGACTGAAAATATATGCATGAAATCTTATTTTTCTAACCACTTTCGTTTAATGTGGACAATTCTGGAAAAGCAGGAAATGGCTCTAATTAGCTGAGCATCAGAGACCTAAAAAGTATGCTTGCTTTGAGAAGTGAGAGGCCTTTCCAGTCATCTGGTGAAATTAATTTCTCATTGATTGCTCCACTTCCCTGTTCAGGTCAGACCTGTAACAGTGCTCATCATATAGTGGTACATTTTGACATGGTGAGGGGTATGGTACAGCTGTGTTACTGTCCCCCTGACTTACTACCCTTCTCCAAAGTGAATTAACTTTGTTGAGGTCTGTCCTGTATCTTGTATCTGGCAGCTTTCTTGACATTGACCTTCTGGCTGCAGTTCTCTGACTAACAGGGGCACACTAGCAAAAGTGGGAAGGGAAGGCTTGGCCTGGAAAAAACATGCTGGAAAACACTGAGCAGCAGTGTGGCTCATTTGGTCATGTAGCTGAGTTTTAAGGAGACATTTCTGGTTTCAGCCCAAGAATTGCTCCCCTGTGCCCTTGTATTTTAGTACTTAGAACTGTGGGAAGGTTGCTAAGGAAGACCAAGGCTGCACTAGACTGGGCAATCTGCACTCAGGGGTAATTATGCCAGTTTGTTTCTGGCAAGAAAGCCAATGGGATTAAATTTCTTTTTGAAGCAATCTCTTTGGATTTTAATTAAATGCATGTGCAAATTTTAAAACATCTACTAGATAAGAAACATATATATATTTATATTTTATGTATACATATTATATACATATATATATATATATAGGCTTAGCCTATCTGACTGTATCAATGGGGCATTGAAGACTCACTGTTTTTCAAGCAGGGACTACCCTTACATTTTGATGGATATTGTAGGGTTAGAATGGTCTGAACTAATTTTAACATAGTTGGTTTGTGTACTCATTGCATTCTAGTCCTAGCACTGCAGACTTGGCAAAGATGAGATTTTTGCCAACTGCATTGCTGGTTTACAGGACCAAATCCCACACTTCTTCTTCCCCCTCCTCCTTGGAACCCTGGTGTACTGGGTACTGAGCCTCTTTCTGTCTCCAGCAGCCTCTTTTCTCCTTGTGATATTACTGTGCTGAGGCAGAAAAATCTATGCTGGAGTAGTATTGTTTGTACCAGTTCTTCTTCCTCCCAGCATGGTGTGTAGCAGATTTTTAAGTACTTCTTTATGGCTGACATTGAAATAGGCCAAATGCTTTCTCTTAGATAAGTTTGCCTTACATGTGATAGCTTAGGCTTGTTTTTTTTTTTTTTTGATCAGGGCATGAATAGAAGATTGAAAAAGGAAAATTAGAATTTTTGTTTCTCTATTTGCCATCCACAGGCGTTATTGAAGTATATTGTGCTGAATGCCATAAACTTCAATATGCCGTGTTACCAGATCAATGATATGTATGGTGGGCTGAGCTAAAATGCTCAGTTGCTGAGTTCTTCCCTCACCTTTGCTGCTCTGGTGGGAGCAAAACAAGCAGAGACATCTCTTCTTCTTCCTTCACACATGGTGAAAATGAGTCCTGAAAACTTCCAAACCCTCTGTATTATGGAACTGAACTTGCTGTGAGGAGAAACATTAAAGGCATTTTTGATGCCATTTCAGTAATGGCTCTGACTCTGCTCCCAGAACTTAAAGAAAAAATGATGTCCACAGCTGTGTTGTCACTGTAAATGATCTCTCCTCCTCTTTCCTCAAATTTCACCACCTCTCAGCAACATGATAGCAGCTGCCATGCAAAATATTTGCAATAAAGAGTTTGATTTTGTATAGTTTTCCTCTATCACAACAACTTGTTTGTAAACACTGCAGTGTCATGGTTATCAGCACACTGCTCAATGGAGTTTGGTTTCAAGTGTAAAATTGCGTCATAGGTGTATTTGTAAAACCTTGTCTAGCATTTCTTTAATCATTTTAGTAGACTCTTAACTGGATTAGTAGTGCTGACAATAATAGTAATAAAAAAAAAAAAAGACTGGTAATGAATTCTTTTTCATGACTTCTCTTGTCAGTATTGCTGAAAATAATTAATCCACAGCACTGAGGTATAAATGAATGATTTAACACTTATATAGTGATTCTATACCCCACTATCCCTAACATTAGGCACCTATAAGTTTGAAATGTTGTTACACTCTCTTTGGTCAGCAATTAATTAATTTTAATGCACTCTGAGCCTCCTGTAGAGGGACACATTGTTTAAAATTGTCATTGGAAAAACAGTACTCTGTCATGCACTGCACAGTGTTTACATTTGGTGTCCTGTGGCTGCTGGCAGTGATGCCTCTGCATAAAGCTGGGGGAGCTCTTAAAAGTGAGTTCTGAGAGCTCCACTCTTTGCTAAGTGTAAACTGTGACCAGACAAAGATTAGCAAATGTCTACAGGGAGCAATCCTGCAGGATGGATGGAAATACTTGTTCTGGTGCTCCTGATCACAGACTACCCCTAGGGATTGCCTCCTTCCAAAATGCTTTTCTGAGTTCAAATGCCTTGAACTGACTAGATGGCAGCTTTTTGTTGTTTGCATCTACTCTTTTTGATTATGAATAAATCTAATACAAGGTGATTCCCACTGTGCTACAAGCAGGAGCCATGGGAATAATCTCCAAGCTGATTTTTGGATCCTTTGCCAAATACATTTGGGCTGAGAGCTGAGAAACTTCCAGGCATAAGTATAGCCCTCCCCCCTGAGATTTGGGCACAAAAGCTTAACCTGCTGGTGTTACTGATTAATGCAAAACTTGTTTGCTCTGTTGAGGTTTTTTTGCTGCTTTAGGCCTATATAAATGCAGCCCAGTTTACCAGATAGAATATATTGCCGGTTATTTTATTCATCTTGGTATAGGTTTGCTTTTTTCCCCCTTTTTTTTTACAGAAACCGTACAAAAAGTACAACAGCATTCCCATATCCCCTTGGAGTTTAGATAAAACTTAAAAGAGTGGAGTCAGAACCATAGTTCAACAGTTACTGATATGATCAAGCTTAAATAATTTGCTGCCTTACTGTGGAGTTGTCCCCATGTGAGATTATTCCAGTCCCTAGCTGTGCACTGGCTGTTTCTTTGTGGTTTGCTGCTAGTGAGGCTCTATCTTTTGAGAAACTATTTAGATGCCAGAGTCTCTGCCTGGTGGGAAAAGGTTTTCAGCACTTGTCTATTGATCTTACAGTTTTGTTGCAGTGGGAGAATGAAACAGTGTGCATGTTTATATGCTTAGAAGCAAAGAGTAGTCTCCTTTGTCTGCTTTCCTTAGATATCATACCTTAAAGGAAAGTAAAACAGGAAAAGAACAAATTTATTTTCGGTGTTGGAAACTATGAATTATTTATCTTTTGAAAGCTTCCACTATCTCTGCAAGAAAGGAAGCCCTATTATTATAAGCAAGTATTTCTTTCTCTGCATGTCAATAAGAAAGAGACCAGAATTGACTGATTTTTGTGGCGTCTTTTCCTTTAGAGAACTGGATAGCTTTACCTGGTTGGTGCCAAGAAGCTGCTTTTAAAACAACATTTAAAACTGTGGTTTAGTAGTGTACTTAACAGTGCTGGTTTGATGGTTACACTCCGTGATCTCAGAGGTATTTTCCAAGTTTAATGATTCTGTGATTCTGTCTGGGCTACTGTTTCGGAACACCTGCAAGTAGCAATTCAAGTCAAACTTGCAGAAAATGTTATGGGATAAATTCCTCCAGTGACCACCAGCAAAGTGAATGCCCTGGAATTTTTAATTCTGGACAGCACCAGGCTCCTCAGCCAGGAGGCTCTCCTGCTGTAGTTAGATATTCTGGTCAACACCAGGACTGTATGTTCTGCTGAACAAACATCATACATCCGCTGTTACCAGACCCAAATGGTCTTAAATGTCACTAATAATGGCTGCCTTACTTTTTTTTTTAGTGACTATGCAGCTTTTACAAAAATCCAATAATTAAAAATATCCATAGATTATTAATTATAAGCATATGTGGAGTTATTAAAAGCTTCAGCTGGGCAAAACATTTTTGCAAACATTTAGTTTTAAGCATATGAGAGACTTAAACCTCTTAAATGCTTTGCTGGATTAAGATCAAATTTCCCCAAAGAGTCTTACACACATCTAACTGGTCTTTTTAAGCAAAACTAACTTCCTTCAGATACTATTAATAATGATACTAGAATAAATCTTATTAATGCAGTCATTCTCAAGAACTGTACATAGAACCCAATGTATAAGCAAATAATAGGAGATTTCAGATAAAGCTGACAGAAATTGGGTTCTGAAGTGATAATCTTTCATTACTGTATATGCCCTGCAGCAGATAATGCAATTTAGTGTTATTTTGTTTGTTTCTCTTGACTTGAGAAGAAAACCCAAGCAGTCTAAGATTCAGGCTGTTTATAGAGAGTTTTTTTATATTTTTGTCAGCTTACCGTTCTCTGTGGCTGGAACATGCAACTACACTTGTTTTCCAACAAATGAAAAAGTGAAGACAAGGTGCAGTCAATGAAGAAATCATTTGCTACTGACCATTTACCTGTCCAAATGGAGGATGCAATTAAATGTCTGCAGTGTGTGTATATTACATTGACCTCCATCAGAAGACAGACAGAAAAGAAGTGCACCATTCTTACTTGCACTGTGGTATTACTAAGGTGCAAATTGTCACTTGCTGGAATTTAAGTCTCCTGATGTTATTTTTTTCTAAAAACAAGTATGTACTTCCCCTTTTCCTCTTATTTTCAGATGTCTGTTACTTGTTATCTTTGACAGCAAATCCCAGGAGCTCAGGAAATCTTGAGCTGAGGAAGAGCACTGGATTCCAGCTCTAATCTTTGTTGGGGGAGCACGGGAAACACCTTTGACAAATCAGAACCAGTGTGCAGGTGCTGTGCAGCTGTGCCATGCAGTTGGATGTGTGATAGATGCAGTCAGGTTTCCCTACAGAAGCTGTATTTTGCAATGTCTAATCTCCAAATCTCAATTTGGTTCATGAAGGAGATCATAATTGCAAAGTTCACCTCTATGCCATCAAACAATTCTGAAATTTTGGATGTTTGTATAATATGGATGTGATAAAGTGCCTAAAGTAGATTTAAATGCTTCAGAATTGGTGCTTGTGGGTTTTGAACATTGCTGAGAGTAGCGTCAGGTAGTAAAATACTACTACACCGAGCAGCTGACAAGGGGAAAAACAGAAGTAAAAGCAGATACATGGTTACTCCAGAATGCATAGGTGGACTGTAGAAGCCTTTTTTCTGAGGTACTATTTTCAAGAAGATCAAATTAATGTGGAATAGGCCATGGTGATCATCAAAGAAAATAAAGGAAAGGAGGAATTGCCAGTTACATGTCTATAGATACATGGCTGAATATTTATCTTCAACGCAGATGTCATTTAGAGTTGTTCAGAAAATTGTCTGTTGTGGGAAAAATAGAGACTGTCAGGATTTGAAGTCCCTGGATATTTTGGGAGTAAACTCTTGCTATGTGGACTCTGTGACCCTTAGGTAAATGACTCAAAATATGTAGAGTTGCCAACATGACATATTAGCACGAAATCATCACACGTTTCTCGCAGTCCTAAAACTGTTAGTGTACCAAAATAGACATCATGTTTTAGTGATGTGGGATCGTGATAACAGGCATATGTTTAAGACTTCAAATAGTACACTTGTCTGGATTGACATGACTACAAAAGTTGTTGTGATCTTGACTTTTTAGGGATAATATGGAGAATATAATTTATCATGGATTTTTTAGGAAGTGTGGATGGAAAGAAGAGTAACCTTGTCTAATAGCATTTGTGCTATCTCTTCCTTTGTCTATAAAAATCAAAAATGTGAGCTTTAGCATGAAACTTTCTGCTGACTGTGGAGTTTCAGAACAAGAAGCGGGAAGTTGAAAACTTCAGAACTCCTCTTACTGTACACTAAAGATATTTTCTGCAGTTATATCTGAATTGTGACAATTCTTATGAACAGAGAGGGAGAGCTTGGACAATCCTTGCCTCTGCCTAGGCCTCTGGCAGTAGACAGTAGCTTAATTGAGGTGGCCCTCACTCCAAAACCACTCTTGCTTACAAGTTCTTAATAATGACTGATCAGGCCTATTTCAACATTAATTATTTATTGAATAGAACAAGGAAAACAGACATAAGACTTAAACAGACTTACTTACTACACAGGAATAAAACAAAAAGAAACACTACTAGTAGATACAGATACAGTGCAGGATTATAGATGTACCTTATGTTACAGCTAGCAAAAAATAGTATAGTTAGGAGTCAATGTCACCAATGAATTATAGTGGTATGCAGAGAATCTTTTTATTTTTCTCAATCCCCTGGGGAAGTAATTCAATGTGAACATCTTTGTCACTGAGGAGAGCTCTCTACACACTCAGAGAGTGTATAAGAGATTTCTGATTTCATGAAAATCATAGTGGTCTTTTATAGCTGTAAAAATGGTTGTGTCTGTAGTCACTAACTTTAGGTTCTCTTTTCTCACCATCCAAATCAGGATGTGTATTCCTGGCTAAGGAGGTTCTGAGCCAAGATAATTCATCACATGACAAACCATTCTGGTCTGATTTTAGCCACATGTGGTGGGCAGATACGGTTTCACTGTATCAGGGGTGAAAGGTCCTGCCACAACAATTCATCAAATTAACTAATTCAGTCCTGATACAAGTGAAAGACCTACAGATTTCTACTTATTTACTTTGATTTCTTTTTGGGCAGAACAAAATGTTCTTGAAGCATCACTTTAGATGTTGTAAAGGAAAAAGGAGGGCATTTCTTTTGTTTCAATATGTATTTGTGGTAGGCATGAATTTGAGGGTCCTAAAACATGACAAGCTAATAATTGCGACTGCCTATGAGAGGTTTATCTCTAGAACTCTAATCTCTTTAAACTGTATGAGACTTGAAAGATGTGAAAATGTCTGTTGCATTAAATCACCTAATTGTAGAATCTCCAGAATTTATTTCCAGAATGAAATGCAAAAAAGAAAAAATTGTGTATAATTTTGCATTGAGGCACAGAAATGTGGCTTTCACAATACAATTTAGATAAAATGGGAATTATAACATATTAACATGATGAATTTAATCATTATGTATAGAAATTATATGAATGCATGGAGTACATAGGGTTTGACATAATTTGGGTGTCCTTATACTAAGCTGTACACAGAATATAGGGCTACTCATGCTCTCCATTGAAGCATTTAATAACTTCTGCTCAATTAGTATTTTATGATGCTTTGATGTCTGTTCCTACAAGAAATGAAGTTCAAAGCAGACTGCAGCATGTTCATCCCTTTTCTGTTCATGGAATGCCTTTATGTAAAGACAGACGCAGTTTTATTACCTGTAAAATATTTTGGCATTTGGGGACTCACATGAAAGCTGTTTGTGCTGATGTCCTTTTCTTCTCCCTGTGGTCAATTTTGAGGCCTTTGTTGGCCTTGAAGTGAGGGGTGATTTGTGAACTTCGGAGGAGTCTTTTAGGTGCTTTGAAAACCTGTGGGACAAAGCTCACAGGGGAAGGGGAGACTGGTGGTTGGGGTGGCTCTATTTTATTACAGGAGGAGTGGTGCCAAATGTGAGTCTGAGCAACAAAGAAAGGAACAACTGGCACAATTCCTACCATTGTGAGGAAGAAAATGTGTATGGGTAGCAGGGGAATTTACAGTGGCAGGCGTAGCAATTGTCATGTGAGTTGAGCATGTCTAACCTATTTTCCTAGGATGAGAAGGCTGATGCCCTTACAAACAGTGTGTCAATGTTGCATAGAGTTTTGGTCAGAAAAATCTTCAGAAATGTATCAGCTCTGTTTCTTGCAAAATAAAATAAAAGTTAATGGCTTATGAGCCCACCACAAACTTGCTTTTCTACCAATTTTGCTACTTTTAATTTTCTGCTTGTTAATGCCAGAGTGTAATTTTAGTACATAGACATTAGATGAGAAGGGTGTTCAGAAGCCCAGGTTTGAGATCTCAATTATAACAAATTAGCTTCTACATTAAAATCGTTTTAAAGTGACATAATGTTCAACATGGTGGCCTTGGAGAATATCCTTGGTAGTTAGTATAGGATCTGAAGAGAAGCTGTTAGTCTAAAATGGGTAAGCCTAAAACCTAATTTCCTGTCAGAGAAAAATCACCTAAGAAGGGTATGTGTGTATCTAGGTCTACTGCAGCCTGTACACAAAGCCCCTGGTCAGTTTTGGGACTTGTCTGGTCCTGGTGTTGCTTGGATCTACACGAAAAAAAGATGGTTTCTATTGCAGTGTGCTGGAACTTTCTAGACAGTTACATTTTATCATTAAGCAAAGCTTGAGGCAATGTAAATGCAGTTTATTTATATCTCATTCCTAAATATAACATTGAGCATTACCATGTTCATACAACGAAAGCTTTCAAGGGATTGTGCTATTTACTGCAACTTTTAATTGATTTGCTGCTACTGTTTAGCAAAGCCATCTCTTGCCACTGTAGAAGGACCTTGTGATGCAGGCTATCACAGGAGCTAAATTTGGTGCTGAAGCTTTATTGGAGGTTTTACAGCATTACATCTTAGCCTTGCAGTGAACTGTCTGCAATTTATTGCTGTGTTTTGCAGCAAGAAAGTAGAAAAAGAGATTGATGTTGGTATCATTTTATCTCCTAAAGTCTACATAGGCATAGTTAACCAATGGCATTGGCTTGGTGAGAGTTTTACAGCACTTTTAAAAATGATTCAAGGAAAATGAATAAATTGATCAAACTCACCCATTCCTTTACTGAGAATGGATGAGGAATTTTTCCATGCAATTTTCACACCAAACAGATTAGGCTACTTCTATGCAATGAATATAGGTTTATTTCCAGTATTATTTGGTTTTGCTGTTTACTTTCAGTAGATTTCAGCTTGTGAGTGTGAACAACAAAATCTAGTCAAAATACTTTGGTTTCACGAAGTGTTGTTTAATACGTCCTTCCTGTTGTTTGGGACTGTTTTTCTGTACTCCCTGCAGGGAATGGGCCCTGGGTTATAGCTCCAAGCATTTTCAATTGGTGCAACACCTCTTGAATCACATCTCATGGGTTAGATGTCAAAGCAGCCAGAAGTGCTCCTGGGTATTGAGCTGCTCATGGGGCAAGCACAGACTGCCAGTTGGGCAGCACTTAATTTCACTTGCCGCCAGTCACTACTAGTATATTAAATTGCTATCCTATTTTATATTTGGAGAGACTTTCCCATTAGATGGTCTAGTAGCCATAATTTCCTAAGGGGAATCAGCTTAGATCCAAGTGAGTATGGAAGACAAGCAGCTCTTTACATCTCCCCCCTCCTTACCAGTATCACCTAATTCCCAGAGGCTGCTTGACAGAAGATGATCAACCATCCTAGATATTAAGAATACCTTGAGAGTAAGAAGTCTGTTCCAAGGCAAGAGGGGGAAAAGTGAGAATGGTATGGGAATTCTCACTGCTGCATATTACATCCAAATAAAGGTGGCAGCTGAAAAGTCTGTGCTCCAGCACATAAAGTCTGAACAGCATGGAAAACAGCAGAAAGCAGCTAAAAGTAACCCACAGACTCTCTGTATCTATCCCAACATATTCGAGAGATTTTGAAAGCTATGCGTCAGGAAATTGTTGGAGGTTTTTGTTGTTTTTTGTTTTTTGTTTTTAAATGAAACCTGTCTTTTTTTATTGTAAGACTTTTTCTGGTTTGAATGAAATGAGATATTTTACTTTACTGAAATGTTTTTGGCTCTTCCTTATGGCAGAAGTAGCATATCCTTTTGTTCATCGATATTGCTGTGATTTAGATGATAAGGCGTGTGTTTGCTTGTAAAAATATTATTCTGGAGGTAGTAAAAACTCCAAGGATTAGAGACAAAATCATATATTGATAAGAACATTTAAACTCCGCAGCACCTTTCAGATGTTGTGAACCACATGCAACATCAATAGCATCCTGAGTCAAGAGAGGAGGAACATACTTCTGAAGAAAAAAGCATACATGTAAAATGACAGTTTCTCACACTAGTTTTCTCACAATGTACACTAGAAATTATTTTTTTCCTTTCTTACTTTTTCAGGATTAAGCAGTACAAAAAGGAGAACCGGTGCTCCTCTTAACTAGTTAACTGAAAAACAGAATAACAGAGACTAGGCAACTATTCCTTAGAAAAAAAATAAGGTGGGGGATTATTAGGACATTGACATTTATAATTCTCTAAAAGAGTATGTGATGTACCTTTTCATAAAAACAGGCATTATTGTATGCATTTCTGTATGTCCTGATGAGGAAACAACCATCACTAACTAGCTACTATAGGTTTGCTCCTACAGTATTCTAATGATTGCCATCTTAAAAGGTTGAAGATGGGGTTCATAAACAACATGAACTGGAAAGAGAAATCCATAGGGCTTTTTTACCTGTTTTGCTTTACATGTCATGTTTAGTTCAAAATCTCCTGAATTTCCCTATCTCTTTTATGTTTATTTCTATCACCTGCCTTAATGTATTGTTGGGAGTTAGGTTTTCTCAAAGGAATTTCTTTCTATTTGTGGCCAAGGAGATGTGGAGTTGTAGGGAGAGCTTTCTAGGTAAAATGTCTCTAGCAATTAAGAGACAAAAGGAATGGCCAAGTACCTTGACATAAGACTGAAATGGTTTTGGGAAGGGGAGTGAGTTTTTGGCAGTCTCTTAGATGGAGATGGTTCAGTCTTTGCCCTGATTGGAGGGGAGATGGTGCTGGTGGTTTATGGTGCTGGACTTCTGCCCAGGGGCTCAGTGCTGCTGTGGAATTCTCCTTGCAGCCTGTTGTTAAGGCTGCTGATTGCAGGACCTGGTGGTTGACTGGGACTTTCCAGCACCTGCCACTGCTGGGTAACCCTCACCATCTGTGTGGGTGTTTCAGGAGAAAAACTGGGCTCCCCACCTCCTCTCTCTCTCCGGAGAGAAGGTCCCAGCTGCTGATTGACTGGACTGCTCTTGACTAAGGCCTTGGACTGCAAATTGATGCTTTTCAAACACTTAAAGTAATTTTTCCTTAGGTTTTATATTACCAGACTAAAACGCTCATAATGTTGCATTGAGTTTTATATATATGAAAAGAGGAAACCAGATTCCTTTTTATTATTTTTCTCTTGTGGCTGTCCAGAAAGATCAAAGATATTTTCTCCGGTTATAAAATAAACATGTGGTTTAATAAATAAATAAACATGGAGGTTTAATAACATCAGATTTTGTTTAAAATATCAAGGTTTAACGCCAGTGGTGCTTGTAGTCTAATTCACCTCTCTTTTCCCTTCTCTCCTCAGTCTGGTGTGTTCAGGTATTAAAGGACTATGTAATTCTGTCTTAAATGCAGAGCTCAAAGAAACAAGGAGACATTTGGAGTGCCAGCCATTGGCATATATGTTCTCTGTTCCTGGACAGAGACATCATCAAACTCTTTTTGGGAACCCAGACCCAAGATTTTAAATCATTTTTGTTTGTTATTAGTCACCTATGTGGTGCTGGAATGTATAGTAGGGTGTTCATAGACCATTACAATTGACATTATTATTTTGCCAAGATCCGTAGTGTATGAAAAAATGTTATTTTAGCTGAAAATCCAGCTAAAAGTTCCATTTGGAAGGGTCATAAAACAATTACCTAGTCCAACTGCATGGGTGATGTGATGATGAATTTTTCTCACTTCTCTTTTGACTGTCAGATCCTGGGCTGGAATTAACAGCAGGGGGACTGGCTGAACTGAGAAAGGCAAACTGTTGTGTCTGGAGAGTTGTTCCTGTGTTTGTGAATACAACTTAAGAATCTTGGGAAACTAGATTGAAAAGTAGAAAAGATTAATTTAAACTTTTTACTCTCATTTCAGTAGACAACGCAGTAGTCAGTAGATTAAGCTGTTCCCAAGACATCATTTAAGTAGCAGAGATCAAGTCTGACCATTAACCTGACACAGGCAAGTCCACCATTAAATACAGAAATTCGATACACAGTATAGCTGTCTGAGGTCCAGGTGTCCACAGACACCCATCTCAGCCCCCAGAAGGATTTAATGTTGGGTGCAGGAACAGAAATGTCTACTCAGGCATGTTATCTTCAATTTGAGGGCACAAGCACTTGGATTGTTTTACTGCCTGGATTCAAAACCCTTGAAATGGGATAAAGAAACGAACCCACAGAAGTTCAGAGCCAGGTTTCCCTCAGTCTAATAGAGAAAAAGTAAGTGTTATTTATACAGAAGGTATATAAACTCAGGTCTGAAATCTAAAGGAAACAACAACATGCACTGTCTAAGCAGAAAACAATTCCTTACCAGATCAGTTAAACAGCTTGTTTAGAGATTTCCATAAGATACATGGCCCTGCCAGGGCTTTGTCATCTTCTCCTTCTATTCTCTTCTGTGCAATGGAGAGCCTGCAGAGCTCTTGACAAGTAATTGTAATGCTCCTCCTGAGTTACAGAGCTGTATACTCCAAAAATTGCAGGTGGTGTCAACATTCTACAGGATTTCTGTGCCACTTTTTTTGTTTATTCAGTTTTGTTTGCTTGCTTGTGTTTTGGGTTTTTTTTTGGGTTTCTTTTTTTACCCACATAAGATGTCTTTCATTTTTCAGTGGAAGACAAAAAGATAATTTTTAGAGCAATGGAGGAAAACTGAGACCTGCATCTGCTGAATTTAACACATGGATATGGACACCTGCCCCATCTGGCAGTGTTACACTTTCCTTCCCCTATGAGTAGGTTTGGTACATTGACTTCTCTACATCTTAACAGTCCTAAGATAGTTGCAATTCTAAAAATCTTCTCTGTTTTTTTCATGTTCCTTCTGCCTTTTCCTTTTTTTTTTTTTTTTTTGCAGTGAAATAAAAGGAAAATTTCCTGTTTCCAAGTGGACTTGGAGTAAGCATAGAGTAAGATTGGCAATGGGGAAGGGTGTTCAAGGAAAGATTGAGAAAGTAGGAAGAGAGATTTGCTAAAAAAAAAAGAGAACAGAAAAGGACGCCCTTTGGGAGGAAACTGCATTTTGATGTGGAGTGAATGAATTGCCATAATGGGAAAATGTATTTCCCATTATAATGGGATGGACTCCAAGCTGCCTAAGTAGTTGCCATCATAGCGAGGCAGGTATTTCAAATTCAGGATTTTTTTTGTGCATTTGTAGATATAGTGGCCAAAAAGCCAATGACACCTTAGCAGCTCTGTGTTTTGAAGACACTCTTATCCTTTCAGTACAAAGTAGAAAGTGAGATGCCAGTGGTACCCATACACAGCCCAGATTGTGTGAACAGTGGATTCTTTCATGCTTGTGTTCTTCTATTCCATGGTGTCTCTGCAGTGAGGCAATCAGACCCAACAGGCGTAACTACAGCTGGCACACCACACAATAAATGACTAAATTGCACTCAGCAAAGTTCTCTAAATGCCGCTACATGCCAGACTCTGTGGAGCCATTTCTAGTATCTCAAGACAGATTAAAAACCATCTCAAATACACAGAATTGACAGGAAAGTAAACTTTTCTATGGAAGGGACACAAGAAGCCAGATGGTGAGTGCTGCACAAAGCCAAACAAATCCAGTCTCTGAATTCCTGAGGCATATAAACCTCTGCAGAGAAATTAAATTTCTCTGCAAAAAAGTGAGCTATATGCAAATTCATACTGTCATAATTCTGTCAGGCAGAACAAAGATCTTGTAATTTCCCAATGTTGTCCTTTTCTTACCCTCCTGAAAATGTGTTCAAAAGCATAAAATAAGCAGCATTTTCACTAGAGTAAGCTGGTAAGGAAATGAAACAATTACAGGTAGCAGAGGAGGATCAATCAGAAGTTAAATGAACTCCTTTTGTAGTTTCAGTAGCTCTGAGTCCACACAAAGCTTCGTCTTTTGTTGCTTCATTTTACTGTTGTCTGATGATGCAGCCAGCTCTTCAAAGAATAATGTGATGGATTTTAAATTCACAGAATTTAAAATACGTTCCTACATGCCTAAGATGAAACTGACTGAGGTTGTGTTAATACATGTTATTTAAATTCCTTGACCAGTGAGCAGAAATAATAAGGTTTAATAAGATGATGGGTTGCATAAAGTGGGCTGTAAGTCTAGGACTGTTATCCTGTCACTTTGTAGAACTCATTTTGTTTTCATATGACATTTATTGCCCGACTTAGTTCACACCGTTCTGAAGAAAGATGTACTAAAATTCTAGAGATTTTGTCCTAAAGGGTCTACATGACAAACAGAGTGGAAAGATTTATGCATGAAGGAAGGGATTGTGAAAGTTTAGAGGACTGTGAAGAAACCATCTGTAGGGACATAAGTGACATAAAGGTAAGGGATTAATAATAATATGTTGTGTTTAAATGTTATTAAATTTTGATTTTAGCTTAGAATCCAGGACCCCATGCTGGTCTCTATGCATGGTAGGACATGCTGAGAAGATTAGTGAAGCAGAGTGCAAATGAAAAGAATGAATCAGCTGTAAGTGATTGGAACTGTGACCATGTGGGACTAAAGTGCCAATTATTTTTATCAGCTTCCCAGTCTATACATTAAAGTTAATTTTTCAAACTTTAATTAGAATTGGCTATAACACAAAAAGTAGCTTTCTTTCTTCTGAACAAAACAGAACAAGCTAGAAGGGGATAGGAGCAAGTAGAAATTCTTCATTATATTTAAGACTTTGTCTCTAAATTATTGAATGTGTTCAAACCAGTTTGCCTTTTCATCTTTGGAAATGGCAGCTTGTGGCATTTTTTTCCTCCCTAAAACATAATATAAAGGTTGAAGAAGAATGAACGAGATTGTTTTGATGAAGTGTAGTTGCATGTCTTTATTTAGACCTAAAGTTTGTCTGGGCTTAGATATATATCGAGGTATTTTTCAATGTCTTTGTTTTCCCTCATGATCAGATGAGTAAAGCTTAGCAAAGTTACTCAGTGTTTGACCAAATCATAAATGAATGTTCAAGAAAAACTGGAGAGGACTGAGGGAAAGAGTTTCTGAGAAAAAAATTGAAGACATTTGTAACACTTGCCTTTTTCTTGTCTTTAGAAAACAGAATTTATCACTACTTTGGTATCATCTACTTCCAACTCCTTGCTGTCAGCAGCTACACCTTTCACTAGACCACCTTACTCAGAGCTCCATCCAACCCGGCTTTGAACACTTCCAGGAATGGAGCAGCTTCTCTGGGACCTGTGGTGGTCACTCACCTCCCTCACAGCAAAGAACTTAATCTAATTCAAAATCTACTATCTAACCTAAAGCTACTCTCTTTCAGTTTGAAGCCTATTCCCTTTGTCCTGTCACTACATGCTACTGTAAACAGTCTCTCTTCATCTTGTAGGCTCCTTTCATATACCTGAAGGCTGCAATAAGGCCACCCTAGTCTTTTTTTCTTCCAGGCTGAACACAGTTTTCTCAGCCTTTCCTCAAAGGAGAGGTGCTCCATCCCTCTAATTAACTTGGTGACCTTCTGTGGAGTCACTCCAACAGCTCCATGTCCTTCCTGTGCTGGGACCCCAGGGCTGGATGCAGCATTGCAGGTGGGCTCTCACCAGAGCAGAGGAGCAGAATCCCCTCCCTCGCTCCCTTTCCTGCTGCCCACAGGGCTCTGGATGCAGCCCAGGACACATCTGGCTTCCTGGGCTGCAAGTGTATGTGGCCAGGGCATGTCCAGCCTCTCCTCTACCACCATCCCCAGGTCCTTTTGGGCAGGGCTGCTCTCCATCTGTTCATCATCTAGCTTGGATTGACCTCAGGGGTTGCCATAACGCAGCTGCAGCATCTTGCACTTGGTCTTGTCAAACCTCATGAGATTCCCACGGTCCCATTTCCTGGAGCTTGTCCAAATCTCTCTGGATGACATTCTGTCCTTCAGGTGTGTCAACAGCACCAGTCAGCTTGGCGTCATCTGCAAATGTGCTGAGGGTGCACTTGATCCTTTCGTCTATGTCATTAATGAAGATATTAAATATTGTTGATTTATAGCTGAGTAGAGTCAGAGAATCATTTAGGTTGGAAGAGACTGCTAAGATCGAGTGCAACCATTAACCCAGCACTGCAAGGCCCACCTCTAATCTATGCCCCTAAGTGCCACATCCACATGTTTTTTGAACACTTGTGGGAATGGTGTGATTCCACCACTTCAGTGAGCAGCCTGTTGCAATGCTTGAATACCTTTTGGTGAAGAAATTTTTCCCTAATAGCCAATCTAAACCTTCCCTAGCACAACTTGTGGCCATTTCCTTTTGTCCTATTGCTTGTTATCTGACAGGAGCGACCGACCTCTAACTGACCACAATCTCCTTTTAGTAGTTGTAGAGAGCCATTGGGTCCCCCATGAGTTTCCTTTTCCAGAATAAACCTCAGTTTTCTAGCTGTTTCTCATCAGACTTGTGCTCCAGACCTTCACCAGGGCACTCATCAGCAACTCAGGTTTTCTTCATTGGCTAGAGAAATTAAGAGAACATGGGTTAGTGGAAATGGAGATCTGCATTTTATTGTCATTTATTGCATCTTATTAGGTGCCTCATGGTGTAACTCCTCCTCTTGCCTTTGCATGACTTTCAATGTGTCTGAGTTCAATTTGCTGCAGAATCAGAATGTATGTATTGAGTCTACTTAGCAAATAAGGAAGCTTAACAAGGCAGTACTGACCCCAAGTGTGTCTCAGAAAATACCTGGTGTGTTATATAATGGAAAAGTAAACTCACCCCCAATGTGAAGGTGAGGGGTTGAGGGTGGAGAACTGTTAACAAGTCACAGCAGTGCAGGAGATTTTATGCCCTCAGTTATGTCATACAGGAGAATCAGTAAGTATTTATCACAACTTAAGCCAACAGAGTAAAATAGAAAAAACCTGGGACGGGTATGATGGATGAGGCCCAGAGATGTTCTTTAATCCATTGGAGTGGCCATGTGCTCTTGGCAGTATCTTCCAGAGGGCACTTGGTCCAGAGGTCTGGATCCAAAGACCTGGGGGTGTGGCTAACTTGGCAAGATATAAGTTTTGCCTGGGATGGGTGTCCAATTGTAGCTATGGGGCAGGGGCTTGACCTTATAAGTCTAAGGTTTCAGCCCCTGCTTTCCAGGGTCCTACGCCCACTCCTTGGTGCAGGGAATTTGAGCCTGGCTTTTTTATTTATCCCAGCTAATTCGACTGCAAAAGGTAAATGACTATAGGTGTTGTTGAAATGCTGTTATTCTGTAAAGTCTGTCTAAGAAAAGCCTGTGAAAATGAGAAGGGTAAAGAGGTTGGAAGAGATCTCTAGAATTACCCTGTCCAGCCTCCTGCTCAAAGCAAACTTGATGGCCCAGGTAGATCAGGGTGGTCAAAGCCTCTCTTAAGGATGGTCTTGTTGGTAAGGAGATGCAGAAGCTGGCACCAGGAAGTAAAAGGTCTGCAGTTTCAGAGGGCTGTCAGTCCTGTCTCACTATGTGTTGAGAATCAGAAGGTTTAGTCTGGCTTACTTCATCACCAACTCATCATCACCTAGAGCTAACCCTGTTGGGAGCATTTTGTGTTCCTAGTGAGGAAAAGGTCTAGCTGTTTATTTCATTCAGTTTTTGAAATAACTGTTGTTATTTTTCTTGAGTGAAGCTGCTGGGGCTGTTAAGTGCTTTAACTCTCCTGATGCTCTCAGAGCTCTGCCCCCAGGTCGCCGTTGAGATGAAGAACCACCCCACTGTATTAACTTCTAAACTCTGAAACAATTTACATACTAGACTTAGATTTTGATTGTGATTATAAACCTGGAGTTGAGGTGCAATTGTGCCCATCAAATGGAGGATGAGGTCTGCCAAAATATGGTGAAGAAGCAAGTTTCTGGTAGTTTCTGAAGGGTTTCTCCAAAGGTATGCATTGTGGCTTTGGTGAGTCAGGGATTTGCTGGGTGACAAGCTTTGCTTAGCTTTTGGCTGTTTTCAGTACAACTTACAAAATTGGATGATATGGCTGAACCAGATAGTCTGGCTCTGAGTTTCAGTTTTAAACATTTACCAGCAATAAGCAATAAATGTCATTGCTTTTGATCAGATATTATTTATTATATTATAACGCACAGTTTATTCTGATTGCAGAATACAGCTTCTAAAGAGATCTGAAAATGTGTACGCTGAGCCTCCATATCAGTCAATCAAAATCATTGTTTTTAAAGGATTTCTTTCTCTTTGAAATGAACATTTTACCCATTCTATCCAAACAAAAGATGGGTGTGGTAGTAAACCTATATCAGCTAATAATTTAGTTACACTTTTTCTTCGTATCATTATTAGTCACAGAGACCAATAATGCCCATGTGCTTCTGCTTGAAGCTGTTATAAATGTTATGTATTTTGTACAGCAATAAGAGAAACAAATGATGAAAAATAGAAGGTTATATATATATATATTTTACCCTGTGACAAACATATTCCACTCCTAGTTTATGATAAAGGTTTAAAATAAACAGAAATCAACAACAGGGCCTATCTAAGCCCACCCTCTCTTTATGGTTATATTGAGCTTTTACTTTATGATTTTCTTGGAGGTTGAACATAGATGTGTTTCTAAACATGCATACATATGAAAAATGTGTGTATATATATATAAATGAAAAATGAAAATGCCTGTTATAATTTTCCAGTAAATTCTGAGACCCTTTAAAAGTACATAATTCAATCTAATAGAGAGAAGTAAGGTGGGGTTATATATTTTTGAAACTTTGGTGAATAAAATTACAGTAAATGTACTAAAACCTGCACCTATAAATGATATGCACTGGTTATGTGGCTTGGTAGAACTAACCCTTCAAGAAGAATTTTTCTTTTCAATTTAGGTCATTTTTATGAAATAAGATGAGCTCTGTGTCCCTATGATATGCTTAAGAGGACAGAATGGTGGTCCATATTCTGTGCCTGAGCAGCCTTTGCTCGCAGGATCTTTGGACAGAAAATATTTTAGTAGGTATTATTATAGCAGTGATGAGTGACTGTTCAGAGCATGAGGGCTCCAAATGCCAAGTGAAGAGAATCCACTGAGCAGCTGCAATGCAAACAGCAAAAGATATGTTTCTGGGAGAATTCCCTGAGGCAAAGGAAAAATGGGCGAAGGAGTAGGGAGAAAATAGAAATAAACGCTATCACGTCTTCAACATCTGACTTTTGATAGAAGGGGAGATGACTGGGAAACTTGTTTTGAAAGTGTGCTTCTGATCCATAACCAAATGCTCAAATACAGATGTTAGGGCTAGCTGACAAAAAAAAAGACTGTACTACGAGATGAAATTTTAAATTAAAAACTAATGATGATAACTAATGTACATTTTATCTTGCTCTGTGAAAAAAAATGAATATTATGAATATATTATGATTTGATAGTCATTTTTATGTGCTTTTCATTTTAATAACAGTCACAGACAAGTCAGTCAGAACTTAATTTAGAGATAGCACAAGATAGACTTGGTTATATAAACACCATTAGAGAATCTCATCTAACACTTGGTGAAGAAGGCAAATATGAGAGATCAGAATACATTCTGAAAGGATCACTAAGATTTTTTTATGAATTAAATTGAAACAAACTGCACCAAGTAATTACATTTAGATCTTTTTTTTCCCAGATGCAACCTGCTTAGTCTGCTTTCAGTTGATCTCCTGTGACGAAGTTCGAAGGTGGCCATGTAGAATTGTGCCCTGACTAGAAGAAACAAAATGTTTTTCATTGACTTCAATGGGCTAGGCATTTGAAGAATGCCAGTTCTCAAAAAATCAAGAGATTTGGCACTCTCTTAAAAGCAATTCTCTTTGAAACTATTCCGTTTATTTTACCTGGAAATGGCAGCACTCACATTAGTGGCCATACTTCAGAACTCTGGCCTTGAAACCTTTGGTAAAGTAGTTTGTGATTCCATGGGGACCTTAATCAGTGATATCCTTCATA
>JAWWMU010000180.1:10178920-10196091 GCA_035048155.1 Cinnycerthia olivascens | reverse complement strand
TCCTCCCTATAACAGCCTCCTCAAATGCATGCTCAAAATGTCAAGTTTTGCATCTTCTCCCTCATCGCTTCTTTTGCTGTATCCTAAAGTGCTATCTGGCCAGTATTTCCCTTTGCATCTTTGTGCCATTTCTCCACCTGAATTTATTAGCACCCAAACCAACTCAGGCTCAGGAGGAGACATCCTTTACAAGGATGTCTTTTACAGTGCAGTAAATGTATGATATTAATGTCTGAGTTTGGTGAGGCTGTTTTCCAAGGTTTTGCACAAGTATTTTTTTATCAGCAAATCCCAGTCATTGTCATAAATGGCTTTTAAATAAACATATATTTCTGTTGGGGGTTAGGCTTTGTTCCTTTTTTCTTCCTTCTCTTCGGGAAGTTTTATCCCATTTGTTGCCAAAACAATGGATACTTAGGAGAGACAAAGGATATGGCCGAGGTGGGGGTAGGGGTGCAGCTGGCTGTAGTCCCTTAGCTGTGGGGCTTTCTGGAAAAGCAGAAACACCACGAGATTCCATATTCTGAAAGAGGCTTTGGTAGGAGTAAAATTCTTAAAGGTATTTAAGTATTAATCCCCAATCAGTTTATTCATTCCCTGTGAGCTGCTTTACTTGCAGCAGCAGAAGGCACTATATTAATAAGCACAAATTGCCAAATTTTACTTCCAGCCCCCCCCCTCATTCCTCCACTCCATTGTAACCAAAGCCCTATGCAGACCAAAACTGAGGCTCTGATGGAGGTTTAGTACCTTCTCTGCTTATTTAGAAATTGAGTTTCAAGTATAGGAATCTCCCCCAGAGAGGGAACAGGGGTCCCTCAGTCCCACACTGTGCTAATAAAACACTGGATGTTTTACAGCTGGGCATCATCTTCACTGCCAGTCTGGTGTGAGAGCCTGGGTGTAAGGCCAGCATTTATGTGTTACCTACTCTGGTGAACAACCACTTGTTACTCTGAGGGAAATACCATCATATAGACGAGCCCCTTGCAGTTCTTACAGTTCTGCGACATTTTTCTTTTATTCTCTTGACAAGAAGTGCTGGAATACAGAGATGAAAGAACCACCTTAGTCAAGGCTGAGCTTCATTGAGGTGAGGCGCACTCTGTACACAGATGAAATGAGCTTTGTGTATGGATGAAACTTGTTTTTGTGCTTAGTGACCTCGAAGATGTTCAGCCCCAGTTTTCTGAACTGTGAGTGCACTTGATGCCATTTTCCTCCATTTGGTTCAAAAAAACTACAGCATGGGGCATATACATAACTGCTTTGTTTTCCATTGTGTTTTGGGTGGCTTTGGGTCTCAAAGTTGCGCAGAGACAATTCTGCTAAGACCAGCTGCTGAAAGACAAACCTACTGTAAGACAAAGACTCAATGTTTAAAATACAAGTTTTCTCATTCTTTTTTACTCCCAGGCATAGATTAATTGTTGTAAGACCTTATGATTCTGAATATAAATATCCATACTTTGGGGCAAACATGATTTTGATTTTTGGTGGTATATCTCTAAATAAATTGCAACATTACAAGTTGTTTTTTTTTCAGTAAATAGATTTAGAAACAAAAGCAGTGAGAAGATTATTCTTTTTTGTCTTTCAGTTGCATTAGATGTCAAGGATGAGGTGTCACATCATTGTGCTGACTTGCAAACCTGGAATATGCTTTTTAAAAATACAATTTTGGATTTGTAAAAACACTTACTGAAGAGGAAGAAACCCTTTAAAGAAGAACTAAAACTATACAGAAGGTGGTTATGAGGCAAGTCTCCAAAGTAAAAACATGAGGCTAAGTAAAAGCAGGCAACACGGTCAGAAGCACAACAAAGGGCTTGTGGGGCTTAGCAGAGGCATGCAGGAGATGAGTTGGGTTGGCTTGTCTGCCTGCATGGGGCTGGGGAAAAGGGTGTTGGAACAAGATCAAAACCATTTTAAGATTTCTGAGCAGTTTGCACAGTTGACTGGGAAGGCAGAGCAAGGCCCAGGTTGTTGGCATTTATCTCTTTCCCCAAGTGTTGCTGGGCTGAGGAGAGTGGGAGGGCTGCTTCCCAGCTGTTGGCATGTACCTCTCTTTACAGCTCTCCACAGGAGGGTGGATATCAGGGATATGTTATTTTAAATATCTTCTCATGAATTCCTTGGAGTGACCTTGATTTCCTTGATTCTGCCTTCATTTAAAACTTCTGGAATATGTATAAGGAGCCAATTTAATTCTCATCTGTCTCAACATTGTCAGAGACGTGGGGAAAGGGTTGCACATGTGCCACTTGCAGGAAGCAGCTAGAAGATGGGAGAAAGCCTTGTCTCTGGGGAGATTGTGCCTGGTAACCATTTCATACCTGACATGGGACAGGCAGTCAGCAGGGGAACATCAAGGTCACTGTACCCTCCAGAGAGGTTTCTCTCGGATGGCAGAAGTCCACCCACGGACTGCAGTGGAATGTTGGACTGGCCCAACGGTCTCCTGTCAGCAGGAAGACCTTGGGAGGAGCCAGGGGTCAAAACCAGTAAATGCATCACAAGCTCTGGGATCTTTTGAGCCTTACCCTGGCTCCAGCCAATTTTTTGTCCTTTTTTCCTTGGCCCTAGCCTGCTTTTTGGCTCTTCTGCCCTCACTGGCCATTCCTAGCTCTCACTTACTTGCCCTCCCTTTTGCTGGGTGCTTGGTGGAACACTGGCTGACCTCAGAGCCTCATGTATAGCCTGTGTCCTGCCCCAATGCCTTCATCTGTCCTGCCTCCCTGTGTTCCTGCCCGACGCCCTGCCTGCTTCGTCCCTCGAACTTTTCTTCACCGACCCAGCCCACCACAGTGACTCTGCCCAGGGTACTGCACCTCCTGCCAGAGTGCCCACACACCTCGTGTCTGGCTGCCTGTCAACACGAGAGCTGTGCCTGTGGAGTCTCTCTGAGGTTGTGCGGGCTCCCCACACTCCCTGCTGCTTGCACGTTGATGGCACTCCTCAATCTTCTGCTGGTAACACCTGCTTTTTCTCTCTGTCTCCTCTCTCTCTCCCCCCTCCAACCCTTTCTCATTTTCCTTCCTCTTTTTCTGTCTTTTCTACTCTTGTTTGGTAGGGCAACTCACTTTTTGTTACCAATAAATGGTTCTCGGATACAACATTGTCTCATTTGACTTAATTTCATCCTCGACCATCAGTTTTATAAGAACTCCTCGCAGTTCCCCGTAGTGGAATGTGACAATATGTAATACAATTTAGATAGTAGTATTGCACATGGGCAATTATTGCATCCCTCCAAATAGACCATGACATAAACAAAGTACAGTTGCTAGTCTGAAGACAGCTTTAAAGTCCTAAATATAATGCAGTTTTTGGCCTGAATGCAATTTGCAGCTTGGTGTGAGCATGACAACCCACCTGACACTCCTTAAACTCCAAAATGGCTCCTTAAACTCCAAAAAAACAGTTTGTTGTCCTGAAGTCTGGATTACATGCAAAAATGCTGGTATAGGGTTAAGAGAGTTGTCCTGACTTTTTACTTAAAATTGTTTTCTCTTTGTAATGGATGCATGACACATACAAACTCCTAATCCCGTAGTGGTTCTGGTATTTCAGTGCTAAAACACCTTGGCAGCTCTATAAGCATTAAAACGCACATCACCAAAAAGTTGTTTGAGCTTGTGTCTAAAAACAGTTTTCATCAGTGTTTGGCAGGAATCTTGAAGCAAAGACCTCTGAGCTACTCTAGTGTGAGACTTAAGCCACAGTCCTAATCACCTGTTGTCACTAAACATTTCTTAGTACTTTTCACAGTAGGAAGTTTATTAACTCTGATGTTTACATTAAGTTCAATTTGAATAATTACATTGAGTACATAGAGTACACCACAGTACTTTCTGTTGGTATCTCTTCTTTTCATCCTAAATCATGGTATAGTAATTACAGTTTGTTCTACAGTATTTAAATATGCTTTATCTGTGTCAGTAAAACTAAGGTCCACAATTAGCCAGGTTGCTGCATCTTGCCAGGCTGGTGCAGCATCCCTGGACAAAGCTGCAGGGTATGTTGGAGTGAGAAATGAGCTGTCTGGTGAGAGTGGTCACAGTGCAGCGTATCTTGTGGCTTTTGTTGAGATGTCACGCTCCTATTTGCCCCTTTTTCTGAAATTAGTCATAATTTGTACCCCTGAGATTCAGTCATGAATCTCTGTGGGTGTGCCTAAGTGGGAAAATAATATTCTTCAGTTTTTGCCACTTCCCCATTTCAAGTTTTAGTCTTATGACTTGTCTCAGTACATGAGGCTGTGCAGTTAACTTATCCACATCCTGCATTCATCAAAACATCTGCGACCATGTTGTGGCACCTCTTTCCCAACAGGGACATGTGGTAACTTCTGAAAACTGATGTTGAACAT
This sequence comes from Cinnycerthia olivascens, assembly GCA_035048155.1. Classification (NCBI taxonomy): domain Eukaryota; kingdom Metazoa; phylum Chordata; class Aves; order Passeriformes; family Certhiidae; genus Cinnycerthia; species Cinnycerthia olivascens. The sequence continues at coordinate 10,191,719 of JAWWMU010000180.1, read as the reverse complement.
CTTTGAGTTTGCAAAATCAAAGGCTGACTTCCACTGTGATATATGGTGACTCAGAGAAGAACCGGGTGATTTTGTAGTTCCATAGCAGGAAGCCAGAATACTTCTCTTTCTGAAAGACTGCTTGTCTCTACTTAATTGCTAAATCTGGAGGGGCTCCAGACTATTGGCAGTCTTATGAAAGAGAGAAGATTGAGGTGGTGTTTGAAGTGACTAAATAAGCATTGGAACTAATATAGGCTGCTGTTTATAGCTATATTGGCTTACTTTTTTAACAAGAAACAGAATATATTTGTGTATTGCACTCAGGTGCTGCTGTTGGTGAAAAAGTGCTTAAATTGTGAGTGTTAACAGGCAGCAGATGAGTGTATGTGTAGGTAAGTGTCTGAACTTCTGGATTAGTGCTTGCTGCTCCCTGGAAGCTGTATTAGGATCTTTTTTTTGCATGCATGAAGATTCTGGATTCTCAGAAATATTTTTTCTTGTAAACCCTTTCAGATGTGGCATTAAACTTAAACACTAAAAATAGCCCTTGAACATTCCCCAACTTGAGAAACATTGGCTTCCAAACCTGGTTTTGCCAAAGATTAATTCCACATTGGCTTCAGGAAGGCACAACCAGTCATAACATCTCTTTTTCTTTCCCTAACATGTTTGCACATGGCCTACAAGTCTGCTCTGACTCAAAGAGAAAAACAGTTAAAATATCTGGTGAAAGGCTGGAAAGGTGAAAGGATAACATGATTTTAGGGCAATGATAGAAGAAATATTCATGAAAATATATCTGAGAGTTGTTCACAAAAGATCTCCTTTAGATTATGCAATGGCTTTTGCTTTCAATGTTGTCTGTACAGCCAGAGAAAGAAAAGCAAGAAAAAAAAGAAAACAAAGTCTTTCTTTGTCCCAGAGAAGAGAAACAAAATCCATTTTACAGACTGTTTGGATGGATAACTGCAGCCAGGGATTAGGAAGGGAAGTGATAAGGAGGGAAGAGGGGATATTCATTTGACAAAACATGGAAAAAAAATAAAAATCTGGAACAAAGCCTGATACACCTGAAGGCAAGGAAAGGGGGTTAGATGCAAGAGGAAAAAACAATTTTGAAAAGACATTGAAGTGCTTGTCATGCAATTAGTGTGCTGTAAAATGTGTGTTATTAACTTCTGCCACCCACTGTACTGCATTTGAAATTCAAATGACAAAGTTGTCTTTACTTTTCTCTTGTAATCTCTGTTTAAGGAAAATGCTGTGATGTGAATTGGATAGCAAGGGATTCAGCAGTGTGGGTTACAGACTGTTCTACTTCCCATGCCCTCTATCAAATCCACTCTATTTGTCACTTCCTGAACAGAAGCTATTAGAATGCAGAAAGCACAGTAATATCACAGTCTACCTATACCCAGCCAGAAAATTTCTTTATGTGGCACAAATATAGATTTTGCTTCTGATTCTACTCTCTTAATGTACTGCATTTGAAGATCTCTCTTTTAAATAAGAACCCAATGTTTCTTCTTACTTAATCCTTTAGTATCAGACTCCTCTTTTACTTTTAATTTCTTCAGCTGCAAATTAAAGGTATGGTCTTTTGTTCTGATTATTTTGGTGATTTTTTTGAGGAAGTGGGGGAGTGGGCAATGTAGTACAGTTTTTATAAAACACACTAAATACACAGATTTGCACCCCTGACTCTGGCGACCACTTATTTGCCTTGTACTGACACAATTCCAAACAAGTTTTTTTAGTAATCAGTTGCTTGGCTTGCAAGCAGTGGGATCTGTTTAGGACATAGAATCACAGAATGGTTTGAGTTGGGAGGGACCTTAAAAACCATCTAGTTCCCACCATGGGAAGGGACACCTTTCCCTAGACTGGTTTGAAGCAGGAGAAGCAGCTGTATTTTCTAGTGGTTTTAATCATTCTCTCAAAGAAGCCTGTCACCAGAAGAGCAGTAGAAAAGAGGATTTTGAGGTTGATGAGGACACACACAGCTAGGACAATGTCTTTCAGTTGCCTACCACCTCCAGTGGCACCAGTGTGCACTGATTGCCACGTCCTCCTGGGCATGGGATAACTCACGGGAGGTAGCTGGAGGCTTCAAATGAAATGAAAGCAAATAGAGAGAACTGGAGTATGCTAAAATCAAGGGGCCAAGCTTCTCTTCCCTACAAATACAGAAGAGGACAGAAGAAGGAAGAGCACGGGTAATTGGAAACAAAACATGAGTCCTTTAAATCTACATTTCTCCATCAGGGGCAGTTCTGTTCCCTGCCATAAGCCTTTCATCCCTCTCTTAATTTGTGCAGCTGTGCTGCTGCTACTCTCTCTCCTGTTTGTTACTGGTCTGTGTAGCCACTCAGAGAACTGACTCTCAGGTCAAAACTTTGAAACCTGGCCCAAGGACAGTACATCCAGCTGGTAACCAGTCCCTGTCAGCCACAAGGGTGACAGAAATTGTAAGAAAATGTTATCGTGCGTGGAAATTACCAGGCTAGATAATGCTGAAATGGAACTAACTCACTCTAGCAGTGGCTGGGATTTTCCCTCCTGCAAAGAAGCTGGGAGATCCCTCTCAGACTTGATTTAAGGTTAATTTATCATTGGTGGGGAAAGACTGGTGTGACTTGTACTTTGTGTCCTGTGACTTCTCAGTAGCTTTCAAGACCGGCTTTATGGGGAAGCTCCAGGGGAAATTGCAGGGTTATGTGTGGATTTAGGGTGATCTGAACCTGATGGAAATGGCAAGAAATAAAATAGGCAGGAAAAATACATATGAAGGAAAAATAGCTTTCTGGTTTAATATGTCTATAAAAGCCACCCAAATAAACAGGAGTGATTTTCCAAATCAGGAGTTAGCATGTTTTTCTAACCTAGCTCTTTCATATGTGAAGAAATCTGTATTTTCAGTGGTTTCTTTGTTCCTTTGGCTTCAAAAGAATGGTAGATTTTCACTTGGGGGTTGAATGCAGTGCAGGCTGTCCTGCTGAAGTCCTCAATTGACTTGAATTGATGCAGCTCCCATGAATTAAGGTAATGGCCCTGGTGCATGTTTGCCTCCTGAGCTTTATTCTATTGTTCAGTACCTTCAGAAATACTTCTACAATATGAGGGCACCAGTAGTGCAAAAATCATGAATTGAATAGATTGAAGAAATTAAGATCTAATATGTTTCAGGAGAAACAGATCCTTAAGATGAGGTGGGTTTTTTTAGCAGAACCTAATGGACATCAGCTTCATTTTTATCATAAAAATTGGAGGGAATCTGTTCGCCTGTGCTGGAGTTATAAATATATTTTCAGGTAAGGTGCTTTTTAAAAGTTTTTTTACTATCTGATGTTAATTTCTATTTGTGGTTTTACTCAGCCCTGGAGATGTAATACTTAATATTGTCAGAGCAAGAGCTTGGATTCCACCTCAAGTCTGAGCCTATAGTCTGTTTTTCTTTCTTTGTGCTTTGTTGGTTTTGTTTTGTTTTTTAAAAATCCCTGTTTGCTTTGCCCTGCACAGGCAATTAGCGTGACTGTCGTTAAAACTGGTGCATGATGACTTCTTGTAGTGTGTAAGATGTGGGTCAGTTTCAAATCCTCAGAAAAAACCTGTCATGACATTTAACAGGCTTCACTTATCTGAGCAAAAATTACTCATTTGAACCACTATGAATACAATGATTCAAGCTCTGTTAACAACCTAAGAAGGTCATGATCAGACATATAGGTGTATATTAAGAGATATCTCTTTAGATCTCTGCCATCAGATGTTACAACTAAGAGCCTAACAGAGAGAGCCTAGCACAGAGGGATGTAGTCAGCCTTTTACTGCATTGTTTTATTTGACAAAAATGAAGAAAATTGTTGCATCCCATGAGATGTTGGGGGACGCTGAGGCGCAGTGTCCTTGGGATGAGACCCCCATATAAGGCATATCCTCCCACAGTCCTTGCAGTTCTATATTAATCATCCCAGTTATTTAATCCTTTGTTCACACCCCAGTTCTAGAAGGTTCCCCATTCTCTATTCCCTGGTTGGTTCCCTTTCCTTGCCTGATCCCTGATTGGTTATTGATCTGTAGCCCTGCCTTTGTACTGCCCATGAACCCTCAGATTATTGGCCCTCAGATCTGTTGCTCTGCCTTTACCCTTGAGCTTAAAACTCTGGACCCTCCTTTGTTCTTTGGCTTTTGTCCCTGAGCCTCTTCCAGTGAGCTTCCATAAAGTCCTGGAAATGTCACACAAAAGCTCATCCTGCATCTTCCTTTGCCAATACACAATTTAACATCTCAGCACATGTGTGTGAACGGGGTGACAGAGCTATCCCTTCCAAGGAGCATGCTCTTGGGAAGGCGGTGGCTTCCACTGCTCCTGCCAAGCCGCCAAAGAAAATAAATCTGTTATTAATTTAATTAATAATTTATTAAATTAGACTACATCTTTGGCATGTGTTGTTGTTATGTTCTCAAATTTGACCACCTGTAAAATTTCAAATTTTACAGCTTTGGCCAATAAAGTATCCTCTTTAATGCTTTAGTGTAACACTTTGAACTTAGAAAAGCTTTCCTGAAAATGCTGCAAATATTTTTTTTTATTTTCTCCCTACAAGAGATAAGAACACAAAAATCAGATTCTGGTCTTTTCCTGAGTATTAGTATTCCAGTCTCTGTGACAGCACTGTGAACTGGCATGAAAACAGGCAAAGGGTTCCTCCTGCAGAGAAATAAAGCAACCTTGCATCTCTGAGGGCCACATGGATGTCTGCCTCAGTTTCACCCCCTCTGGCACAGTTCCCACCAAACCTGTGCTTTCTTAAGAACTTGTAAATATCTACAGATTCCTTCATTCTTCAGCATGACTTAGGACCACCCTAGTTTTTTTGGTAGTAAATTGCAAACAGCATGTTCCCTTCACAGCCATCCTGCCTCACCTGTAGGAGCTGCAGCAAGATAAGCTGACGTTCTCCTCCCATCCAGCTCTTACATATACTGCTGTGACCTTTTGTGAGCTTTTAGAATATTTCAGAAGAACAGAAATGGTTACATCTGCCACAACAACAAAAAGAGTCACCTCCTTTGATGGCCCTGCAGACAGACGCTTCAAAGGAAAAAGGTCATCGGAGCCAGCATTCTGTTTAATTGACTGTGTGCTTTGAATTTAACTCTTCAGTAGAAAACAAGGATGCCGCACTTATACCCCCAAGCAGAAATGTGGCTAGGGTTCACTTTTCAGCTAGTATTAATGTTTTCCTGAAAAATTGCAGGCTTCCTGTAGACTTTTGTCAAGAGGCAAAACTATGCTGGTTTTTAACACAATGCTTTAATATTTTCTATAATGACCAGAAAGAGTGCAACACTTCAGATTTATCTTCTGCATTTTGTGACTTCCAATATTTGTATTATATGTTCACATGCGCTGAGTCCATTCTTCTATAATGCAGAAATCGTTAGGAATACTCAGGGGAAACAGATCTGCACTGCAAAATTGTGGTGCTCCAAGTTTTGTTATCAAGTAGAGGTCATCAGAGGCATGCACGGGTGAGACAGTGACATCAGGATGCTAATGTTGATCACACATCACCTTGTAGCTGACCACTGTAGCAGCTGAGGCTGATGTATTCTCTGACAGACAAAGCAGAGACCTCCTTTCTGGATTAGCATGAAAGAATTTATAATACTAAGGAAAAACAGGCTATGTATTTGCTTTTTCCCCTTCTCAGTGTTTTTGCAGCCCAGAATTTTTGCAAAGGATAAATCTTATCTTTAATCTTTTATGCTTCATTTTTTCCTATCACAGCAGGAATCCGAACCATTGCAAAGAGATATTTGTTTTTTTCTCCCTCTCATACTTTTAGTATAGTAAGTTACTCTCCCTTTCTATTCCTTGTAACATGCTTTGCATTGAAAATTACTTTCTAAGAGCTTGGAATTAAAATAATGCCTAGTGCCTCTGGATTTACTCAATGTCAGTAGTCCCATGTTTGTGAAATGAAAATGAAAACCATCAGAAATTAGCGAGAATTGCATCCTTCAGTTAAGAATGAGCAAAAAAGTGAAGAAAAATTAACATCTCTGACATTCAGCTTTCCTGACTGCTCTTTGTTACTTGGGTGGCTGCAGACCTGCTGTGTTTCTGGGAGCTCCAGGCTCTCTCAGATGGGTTGACATTACCCTTGGCATTGGCATTCCTCTCTCCTGCTGTGTGCTTGGAAGTGCAGGTGGTCCACTTCATATGGAACACTGTGGGGCAAAGTGTGGGTGGTTTCCCCCAAGTATGAAAGGAAGAATTGATGGGCTAGCTCCTGGTGTTTTGTTGTGTGACCTTCTATTGTGGTAACTCAGTTTCAGAGCTCTCTTCTTGAAAGCTACTGATTGTCAAAGCCCATGGCTCTCAGCCTTCCCTGAGATGCCTTCAGCAGTGTTCCAGTCTCTTTCTGCCTAACAACTGGGGTTGAGCTGCCCTTGCCTGCCTCTATTCCCCCTCCCCTGTCATGGTGAGACATTCCTGGATTTCTTTTCTTTACCATCTCCAGATGGAAGCATAACATGTAGGGGATACTTTTAGATGGAGCATCACTCAACTTGGAAGTGCTAGGTTTACAGTGGGATTCAGTGTTTTTAAGGATCTTCTCCAACCTAAATGAATCTGTGATTTTATAGCCAATTTGCTTCAGCATCGCCTCAGCCTACTCATGGAAGTAGAGGAGCCTGTGGGCATCTTCCACTTGCAGCTACCTGTCACACCTGGCCTTTTTTGTAACAGTGCAATGGTGAGTTCTCAAGCCAACATCCTTTCTGTTTGACAGCAGAAGTATTGAAGAGGGCTGTTTTCTTGTGAGAAAATTATATAGTAGCTCAAATGACCAGAAAGGGGGAACCTCTCCACAGATGACACTGTGCCTCATCCATCCAGTGTGTGTCTGATGCCACATGAATGTGGGGTTCTCAGTGTGGGAAGGGTTATGAGAACTACTTGCTATCTATTTTTTTCCTGTTCAATCTTTCCAAACTAACTATTTTACTACGCCACTTGTTGTTAGACTTTCTTGTGAAGATCTTGCTAAAAAGGAGCCCTGTGGCCTCTCTCTCCCACCTCACCCCCAGTGTAGAAGACCTGGTCAGAGGAATCTGAAGTCATGGCACTGTGAAAGTGTTGGCACCATGGGATTAAATCTGGGATGCCACTGGCCTTCAGCAAAAAACAGATAGAGCCTATAGCTGGTGTTTTCGACCAGAGAACTGTTTCCAAACACCTCCACCTGATGTATTCCCCTCCCTGTGCTGTGGTTCCCTTGGGAATGAAATGGCCTGCAGTGGATGGGCAAGGAGTCATGGCACACCTGAATAATACGCAGCAGCTCCAGTTGCTCTGATGACAGGCAAGGCCAGACTGCAGAATTCATCCACTACCCAGTGCAGACAAACAGCTGTGACTGCTGGTGATTGTTTCCTGTTAGCTGAGGAACTGTGGCTTTTAAGATGATATAAAAAGATTCAAAAATGTAGTTTTTCTGGCCTGATCTGAAATTGTAAGGGTCTATATATAAATCTCTAGTGGTAAAACCTGTGATATGTTGACAAAGCTTCACAGACTGAAGGTTGAGGTGTTAGAAATGGGTATGATGTGAACTTTATTAATCATAAGAATGAATAATTTTTAAATATCATCTAATAAAGTGTTGATCTTAGGTACTTGGTAGGTTTTTCTACATGTGTTCATGATGTGCATACAGCAATTCTTGTATTTCCAGCCATCAATAAAATAAAAATCTGTGCAGAATTTTTTTTTCTAATGTCTTATTTCGTCTTCTTTCACAGCCGATCTTTCACATGAATATTTCCTGGCTTGTAAAACACATGGAGATATTTTTAGATCTCTCCCTCCAACAAGCATGTGAGGTCAACATGGTGTTTATATTGTTCCAGCAAGTCAGTGTGATTTATACACTGAGATATGGGGTGTTTTCTTTCCCTCTCTGTGTTTCTGCTTTGCGCTCAAACTTCAAAACAATGCCAAATGTCCAAAATACCAGGAGAAAATATCTTTGACAGCTACAATTGTCTCGCCTTGGTAGGATTTTCTCACTGAAATAATTGTCCACTTAAATTTTAGAAAAAGCACCACTAAAAAGGGCCAGTAGCTACTTTTTGTTACCAGATTCTATTCCATAACCTCTTATGCAATTTTGCAAATGTATCAAATTTTGCTCCAATTTTACCAACGATTGCGACTCTAAATTTAAAACCTTGTTTTAAATGTTTAGAACTTGACCTGATCTGTGCTAAATATTTACTTTGGTTTTGCTGAGATTGTCTCAGTTCTGATGAGATCAGAGTTGTGCTTGAACACCACTATGTAATGCCCAGTTCTATAATTAAGATTCTCATGGGATTTTGTAGCCTGCAAACTATATTTGCTTAAGTATAGAAAATGTCATTCCCTATCATCTCATTGCCACTGATCAGAACAATTTTAGAATTATGAGAATATTTGAATATCATTTTGGATCTGGTTAAACTTAGGTTTGCCCAAATGTTGAACTCAAGAATATGAGATTGGCTCTTTCAGGGCTCTAGGAGTTTTTCTTCATGATACTGATACAGAAAGCAAGTTATGGTACTAGAAAGTACCATAGTGAGGGCATAAATGTTTTAGCAATAATATTCTGTGTATTGTTTGAGGTGAGACTGGAACTTTCTCTGTGCTCTGCTTCATTTCTTATTCCATAGATAAACTAATCATATGAGTAGGGACTGAGAAAGAAACTTAGAAAAATTTTATTGTTTACTGACAGCTGGACCATGAAGCATAACTGGACTGCCATCTTTTTTCTTAGCTCTCATAGCAGACTACCCAAATAAAATCACTGCTCTCAGAACACTCAGAATGAATATATTTCACACAGCTTGTGTTGGCAAGACAAGACTGCTGAGGTGATGGTACTCTCAGTTTTGCTAATTTATGCATCATTTCACGTTCCATACAATGAGAGTTTCAGCACCACCAGACTGGCAGATAAATATCTAGAAATAGTAAAGAAGTGACATGTATGTCCTCCTTACCAAAGGAGACCTTTAGAAAGGCAACACAGAGACAAGAATCAGGTGATGCTGTCTTGAAGAAGCTTTTCCTTTTCCCTGTGTTCCAGTTAAAATCTTGTTGTTCTGCCTCTGTTTATGTTGGGTCAGAATATGTTGTACTTTATTTTGAAGGGCAAAGTTGAGGCAATACAGCCCCAGTCTTGAGAACCAGTTCTGTGGTTTTGCTCAGATCTGGTTAAATGAGGTACTCCTAGGGATGCAGAAAAGCTGATGTGGGAACAATATCGTCTGAGTGGCCCAACTTCTATTGGAAGAAAGGTCAAGAAAGCTTTGGAAATTAATAATTTTTATTATTGTCTGTAATTTGCACGAGATGTCAAAGTATAAGACTGAAACGACTTCATTAATCTTCTTACCTGTTACAATTTCAGCATAAGGCAGGGAAGCAGTTGGTTCTTTCCATTTGGTAAGTTTTATCTTTTTTTTTTTTATTATTTAATCTAGGAATTCCAACAACAATAATATTTTTTTTTTATTAATTTGTTTTTTGATAGAACAATTGAATGTTCAGTGACTCAGTTATGAGGCTGGAGAAAAAATTGTTCATCACAAGTGAATTGTTCTGCAAAGCACAGGGCCAATGATGTTATCACTTAATTACACACTTCTAAGGTAATCTTCTCAGCCTCTCTTGGTTAGCCTTCTGAGGCACAGGGACAAATGTGACCTTGAGATCCATCACTTGAGAGTGCCGCTGACTCCCATAACACACTTCCAGCTCTCTGAGCTTTGCATAGCTTTCAAGAAACACTGCTTGTCCAGAGCAAGTAACAGCCACGTATTTCCAGTTTTTTCATTGCTGGGAGCACAAAAGAAAAGACTGCATGCTCCCCAAACTATTATTTAACAGTAGAAAAATAAAAGCTGAGGTGGATTAAAATCATCTGTTTGCTTTCAAAGTCCAAAAATATTTAAGAACTGTTGTAATTGCAGTACTTTGAAGGGGAACAGTGTTGGAAACTTGCCTTGCTTACAATCAGTTAATGATGGAAAAAAAAACGATGAAGTGTTTCTAGGCTATTAGCACTGTGACTTTTTAATGAAGAATTATGAACATAGACATGCACATATGCAGATACCTCCAAACTGCCCCAAGCAAATGATTATTAAAATTAACAGCTGTAATAGCTGTGGTTGGTGGTACACAGACAATTTTAAGTGTTTCCCCCCAAAGTTTAGCTGCCTTTTACTGAGACTCCCACAACACCCGCAAATATTTAAAACGTTTTTGTCATTTTGAAGACAATGGTCATATTTTGCTGAAGATAATAAATAATTTCTTCCTTCCAGACCAAATATAGTAAAATATTATGGAAAAGTCATTTTGGGAGGTGTGGGAAGAGATAGGATAGAATTGAGTTACAGCTGCGGGATGTGCCTGCAGAAGCACATGGCAGCACAAAGAGGCACATGGCAGCACAGAGCAGCTTGTCCCTGCTGACCTTGGGGTGAGGAGGTGCCACACGGCAGAGCCCTGCAGAGAGGAGCCTGCTGGAAGCTGACAGACAAGGGAACAGCTTGTGATCACCCTGTATAGGGATATTGAGAAAGCGTGTTGCTGATGTGGCAATGTGTGATAGGTCATTTAGTGAGAATTATCACATGAAGAAATACTGTGTCTTGGAGAAGTGTACAAAACCAGCTCTTTTCTTTGAATAAACAATTGAGGCTTCCCTGCTGGTCTGAGTCCATGCCCCAGTCTTTACAAAGAGGAGATGTCATATTTTTATGTAGCCCGTAGGAACTGATGCAGTTTTAATATGCATTGGAGGGTGATGAGAGGAAACATTTGCCACTTTCCCACTTCTTGTTTTTGCTTTCTGGGGTCATGGTTCTCTTTAGTGTGGTGTAATAACTCAGGGTTCTGCCTGAAATATGCACAAACAGGTTTGGTAGTTCACATGGCTGTTAGAGTGGCAGTGTGGAAACATGAGGACCTTATGGAGTCGTGGTGGTTCAGAGTCATGGGTTTTTTCAAGAAGGAGAAGGAAAGCTGAAGAAGGAACTTGCCATAAATGTGTTCTACTGCTCTTGTGCAAGGGTAGATCTTCAAAGGGTAGATTGCCTCTTTTGATGGCAGAAGTTTTTGAAAAATCCTATTTTAACCTTTTGGTGCCTTTTTGGAGCAGCACATCTTAAACCTTTCCTCTTTGTAGAGGCTGATATTTAGGTGAAGGATTTAGTAGATTGGAATGGTTACTTAAATTGTATTTTATACAAATATCGCATTACTCTAGGAGAAACAGATCAGATTACATTTGTGCATATAAACCCTAGTTAAATGTTCTTTTGAACAATGCAAGCCTGGGCATAATTTTTTCAGGGTGTTTATTTTGTGTTGTTTTTTCTCTTTTCTTTTTTTCCCCCAAGTGTTAATGGATTGCCTGGTTAATAGTACCTGGAACTCTGCCAGTGCCAAATATAAACCACATATTCCTTTTAACTAGCAAATTTATATTTACAAACTTAGACGGCAGCTACCAGAATTTTTAACAAATGTTTTTGAATTCCTTCTGCTACAGAGAATTCATTTGAAAGGAATTCAGAAATAATCATTTTCATCTTAGTTCCTGGAATGCTTTATCTGGCAGTTACTATATTCAGTTTATATCCTACTTTATATTCTAAAAGGCTATATGGTCTTCTTTTCTTTAAAGAGCAGGTTTCAAGGAGGGAAGTTGCTTAAAGAGGTACAATTGCAGAGATTTTTAAAATTATGAGCTTTCTGGAAGCTTCAGTACTTTATTCTCATCACAATAAATGAAAAATAATACAGAATAGCCTTAATGTGTTTTCAAAGGAGTACCAAACTGAAGGGTATAAGCACTGTGGAAGTTAAAAAATCAAATAATAATGTGATTGTCACTCCTATCACTGCTAATATCTTCCATTTTTTCATGTGAATCAGCTCCTCCCCCCAACCAAGTCATAAACCAGTCTGAACAATGACTGAACACTAAATGAAATATAATGAGAGGTGTTTAGAAAGCTATTAATGATAGTAACTTCCATTAGAGGAAGTTAAAAGGTTAAATACTTGTTCATGCAGCATCACATAAGGTAAGTGGCTTGGGAAGGGCAGAGATTAGTTTTTATATGGATCCTTTCAGTCCCTTCACTTCTCAGTCCTGCCTTCCCGTCCTGCCCTCCAATCTCTGGAAGTGTTCAGTGCCAGACTGGATGGAGCTCTGAGCAACTGGGTGTACTGAAAGGTGTTCCTGTTAAAACCTGGGGTTTTTTAAAACAAAAGCAAACCTGAGAGGTTTCCTATCTTGTAAATCAGGGGTAATTCTTTTTCTAAACCATACTGTTATATTCATGTAAAGTAGTAAAATCTGGAGCTTTTACTATTGCTAGAGAAAGTCCAGGTTTGTTTTTATTATGACAGATAAAATTGTTATCCATGTTAAGTCTGCAAACTGTCTCTGCAGATTGATGTCACCAGCATGCATGCCAACTCAGTAATAATTGTTACAGTTCCTAATGCAAGTAATACAAATATAACATTGTTCCTCTGTAATCCAGTATAAAATTTAGTATTCTTAAACTTACGTGTTTAAGATGATGTTGGCCACTTCAGCACACTGACATCGCCACTACAGAGCTTGTGCTTGACTGATTCTTCCCCACAAGTCATATAGATTCCAGCCTAGAAGTCAACCCAAAGGAGTTCAGGAAATGTGACCCTCACAGTATTCAAAGATACTGTGTCCCTCAG
>JAWWMU010000180.1:10160945-10178820 GCA_035048155.1 Cinnycerthia olivascens | reverse complement strand
ATTCCAGCCTAGAAGTCAACCCAAAGGAGTTCAGGAAATGTGACCCTCACAGTATTCAAAGATACTGTGTCCCTCAGCACATAATGAGAGTGTTCTATCTTTCTCCAAGGAATATTTTCCTTCTGCATTGGTTGTGCTTGGAGACTGGAGTTTGCTCAGTGACAAGTTGTGAAAATTAGCCTTACTGGAAGATCACATAAGAAAATGTTTGTTGTTGTTCTTGTTAAAACTTTCCCAAAGAAGCTTCAGTGAATTACAGTCTCTCTCTTCTATGCTTATTCTAATAATTTTCACATTTCCCAATTTTTGGAAGCAAGTGTGACTTTTGTTTTGTCATATATATCAAGATGTTAATGTTGCCTTGCAACAAATTCTATTCTTCTTGTTGCTAATTAGGAAAAAAGAATTTCAATTACTTTGTGTTTTAAGTTACTCAGCAATTTAGCAGAATAATATTTGTCTTTCTCGTGGTTGTTCTTAGACGCTACAGATTTTCAAAAACTGGAGATGTCTATTAATCTTTTCTGTTATTTGTGAAAGACATTGTGTCTCCCCTCCTCCTTTGAGCTTTCTCTGTAGAACTGGATGAGGTTGTTTTCATTTTACTTTTTTTGAGCTGGACTGATGCTGTTCTTTGAGACTTAGCAAGTAGACAGATGCTGACTAGCATCTCTCTTCAGACCACATCCCTTAATCACTGCAGTAAAATGTGTTTTCCATGAAAAAGTATTTATCTAATACTTCCAAGGTCTCTGTCTCTTTACTGTACTTGCTGCCACTTTGTTTTTAGTGTATGTTTTGGATCACTGATCAAAAGATTGAAAAGACTAAATCAACACTTGAAAGAAGAAGGTAAAGTGGTGGGTGGAGGGGTTTATTTTGTTTGTTTGTTCATTTTTGGGTTTTATTTTTTTGGTTTTTGGTTTTTTTTGGATAGTATTCAAATAGGCAAAGCTTCAGTTCCAGAGCATATACTCCCTGGCATCTAGTTCACAGAATTGTCCTTGACTGTGCTGGTTTGACTTACCTCATATAAATTACACCAGTCAGTTTCTCAAAGTGAAGCAAAACATTCATGGCAGCCTGCTGAGAGGACAGTTTCAAATCCTCTTGAGATCTTATGGCACAGCACTATTGGCTGCTAAAATAAAGATTTGACAGGACAGCTCAGTTTATTATTTTCTGGGGATTAGTATTCTGTCCCTGATGACTTAACGTAAGTGATAAATGCACTTGGAAATCCTATGGCGCTTTTCAAGTGGTTGGGCTCAGTCTTGGAAAGGCTAACAGCATGATGATATGATGGCTGAAGATGCTCTGGTCATCACCAGATTTAGGGAAAATTTCAGGATAGTAATTCACATTGTCATGAGTTCTCCTAATTAGTACTGTAGTGTGCATACCTGCTTTTTAACTTTTCCTTGCATTACTTTTCTTCTGATTTAGGCAAGGTTCCCAGTCTGGGTGCTAAAGAGAAGTCAGGAACCTGAAATTGTATGAAAAATACATATGAACTCTTTTAGTACTATGGGCAGATAGTCATAAAGATGGGGAATGGAGAGGGGTTTTGATAAGGAATTGCAGACGTAATTTCTCTAGAGGGATGAGAGCAAGCAAGAGTGGAAAAGAGTCCCTTGTCTGGCACATCCTCCTGAGAGTCACTGGATAACCTTAGTACCAGGTTGTGCCTTTAATAATAGTAGCTGTAGAGCTAATATTTTTCCTTTCCCTATGAACTGCCTTGAGGTTTTGTTCTTGCTCACAGACATAGGACAGGGTTCTGTAGCATGTACATTTCCCAAAAATGATCATTCACCAAAAGGTTTCCAGAATGAGGCATCTCTCCCATTCCTCCCCCTGGGTGGATTCTGAATCTTCTTTATGGAGAGCAAACCAACTTATTACAAAAACATTGATATTGATAGAGGGGCTAACATCAGCTCAGGATGCTGCTGCTGGTATTTTCTTTTGGTTCCTGCTTTAGCTCTTCATGTCTTTTTTAGTGCATTGTAAGGAAAGTCTGCTTGATTATAGGATCCTTCTGTTGCAGAAAAAATTGTCCAGAGGCAAAATAATTATTTGTTTTTACTCCTTGGCCAGTACTATACAGTTGCATAAAGAATACTCTGGTTGTATGAGGTGGTTTTGCATGGCTGGTGCCTTTGTGTTCTCACATTTCAACCCCAAGCAGAGGGTGTCCAACATACTGGCCTTGGCTGCTCTTATTGCTTTAACACTGACTAGCATCTAGGTTTCTTCTTTATGAAAGGCATTATAAAAGCCAGATTGCTGCTATTAATAGCAAATGTGATCTACCTCTGGCACAATGCAGGAATTCAGTTCACTAATCCATGACATTACATTCGCTTATGTTGTATTCTTCAAGTGGAAGAGTAAAGCACATGATGCACTTTATACTACTGTAGTGATTTAGGTGCACCAATTTGAGATTTCCTGGCCAATGCACCAATTTATGTGGTGGGTCTAGTGCTGGTTAAACGCTAGTGCAACCCACTAGAATATACTTACTCATTTTCTGCTGTGAGATAGGATTAGGAGAAGAGCAAAGCAGGCTCAAACTTTAAAGGGTATAAAGAAAATTTTATTAACAAAACTAAAAGAAAAAAATAATAATCAGAATAAAACCTTTAGAACAGTTCTCTTCCTCTCCCTACACCCTCTTTCCTTTCACACTGAAGATGTATAGAAACAACACCCAAAATTCTCAGTTTTCCACTTCTAGAATAGTCTTTCTTCAGTTCACTTAGGCAGAGAAGCATCTCTTGTTATGCTATGGAGAATTCTTCACAAGAAAACAGTTCTCTCATGGCTTCAATTTCCACAAACAGCAGCTGCTCGGGAATCTGCATTCATGAAGTTCCTCCCATTTTCACAGCCTTCACCACAGCTGTGCTTCTGGGCCCTGTCAGCTTACGGGGTATTATTCTAAGGATGAACCGTTCAAAAGTGAAAGTTCTCTTCATCTATCTCTAAGATCACCATCATCTCCGGGAACAGAGATTCTCTACTTCTTCTTCCATCTGGGGAAAGGGTTTTTCATCACTCTTATTTCAATCTGTTCAAAGTTCTCATGGAATCACAGCCACTTCAATGTCTGCTTACTTTAGCACTGCATGCCTTTGCTCAGGTCTACAATTTGAGCAATTTCTTCATGGTTTAAAGGGATATCACCTTTAGATAGATTTAAAGTCTATCACCATGGCTTACAAGAGAATTTCAGCCTAAAAATAAGGCATGTCTTCATTCGTCTCTCAAGTGGGACCTGTCTCCTTTACTCACCTCAGTGTCTTCATGTTGTTTCTCTATGTGTCTTCACTCCTCTTATTGCCCTCACTTGAGAGATGATTTAAGGTCATTCAGGTCTCATCTGTGCACTGAAAGAGTTAATATGTCACCCAGGGCTTGCAGAGGACCCAAGCCACCCTGTTACCTGTACTCAGACCAGAAAAGAAAGAGAGCTATTCCTGGGATTTTCATCTTAAAATGTGTGTACACAGAGGTGTACCCACCCCTTTCATTGGTTTAATCATGTGTCAGTATTCAAATTTGGCCACTGATTGGTTCCCTGTCAGGTCCACAGGAAGCTACCAAGGCCCTGAAAGGGAATTACTCCATGCCAAAAAATGAATTAATGCCAAACCTGGACAACTACATTCATTTAAATACAGGGAGCTTAACTCAATGAGTTTTATATATGTTAAAATATATGTTCAAAGTATATCTGTGGCTACATAGAAAAATATAGTAGATGATATCTGTAATAGTAACAGCTATATATATAATATCTTTCTCCCACTAGTGGGAGATACATATTATGTCCAATCTCTGCAAGTGTTCAAGGCCAGGTTGGATGGGGCCCTGAGCAACCTGATCTAGTGGGTGGCATCCCTGACCATGGAAGGGCATTTGGAACTAGATGACTTTTAAAGTTGCTTCTGGCCTATGGTTCTCTCTATATATATCACTTTTATTTGCTCAACAGAGCCTCTAATAAAGATTAAGAGGGCATTCTTCTGGGTGTTATACTAACACAATGTGACATTCCCCTACTCCAAGGGACCTTGATGATCTTATCTAAACTCCTTGATAAATAGGATCTACTGTTGTGGAATGAATATTTAACAAAAAAAAGGCAACTTGTGGTTTTTCCAGAAAGATAAATATAAGCCAAATATATTCTAAACTAATTATTATTAAACTAATATTAAACTAATTATTATTGTGTGAAATACCTTTCACAGACCTGAAAACATGAATGTATTTTTTCCTGGGCTTCATAAAAAAATATTTTAGATAAGCCTTGACTTTTTTCATCAGAACTGTGTACAAAATGGTCATAGAAAGGAGGAGGGAAAGCAGGAGAGAAAAATTGATGTTTTCATTTTTTTGCTGGTAATATTTTTAACTTTTTGAAACAGAAGGATCTTTAAAAAGGTAAAGATTTTACATCCATTTGGGCAAAATGTGTCACGTACTGTAAAGTAGCATAGATTAAATTTGCACTCATGCAATAGAATGCATGAAATAATGTAGTTACGCTGGATAAAATTAAGGTAAAGATTTATTTTAGGCATCTTCACTTAAAATGTTTTCAGTGAGCTGATTTTTCATTAAAGTAAGACTGTTTTTTATCAAGGTCATCTGAATTTGAAGAATACAATAAATTATTTCTTGTAATCCATATAAACCACTTAACATACCTTGAAATGGCTGTTTGCTGACAATACCATAAAGACACATTCATTTATTTTCCACTAGATCTGTAAATATGAGTTGCATTTGTGGGCAAAAAATTTCAACAGACAATATGACAAGAAAAAATGAGATTTTCTCTTTTATATCAAGATATGGTACCAAAGAACTATTTCTCTGTGAATTTAAATAGTCTGGTGAAAGGTCAGAGGTGCCTGCACTAGGTGCTGTATTTTGTGAAAATTAACTGAACAGTTCATTTTCAGATGCAAATCCTTATTTATTACTGTCACCCATGATAGAGAAATGCACATGGCTAGGGTTGGTAGCAGTTCTCTTTTTTTCCCTTTTGTCTTTCTGGCAATGCTCTTTTTTTCTGGAGCTCTTTTCAAGCAGGTCTGTGGGAGATTTGGTGCAATTGGTTTCCTGGAAACTGTAATTCTGACCAGCATTCCCAGTCCATGCCAAGTACCCTTCCATGGCCTGGTAAGAGTGGGGAGGTGATGGTGTGAGGTGATCAGTCACGATGGCACGTGGTTACATCCTGTTGCAGATTTCAGTGGGACACTAAGGGACAAAGACAGATTAGACTCTTTTCACCAAACTTCCGAAATCCTGCTCTCTATAGAAGGAGAAAAAGCTACAGCAAGAACGTCAAAGATAATGTGAGCATAGAGGAGAGAAGCAGAAGATGAGGAGTCACCATTATGCTCAGAAGAGCAGAAACAGGAATCCCAGGGAGAAAGTATAGGAAAGACTGTTTTATCTGGATCCCAACTGAGGAGTTGAATTGTCTTAATAATCTAAAACTTTGTTGTATTACGTCTAATTGAATTACATCCACATTTTCAGATACAAGCAAGAGGTCTTTCATCCTATTTGGATTCAATTGGTTGTACGGATGTCTTTTGAAAGGTAGTCACTTTTTTCCCTACTGATATTTTTCATCTTCTCTTCTATGAAGGCCCACCTGAGCTGGCCTGAACTTGTGTGTGCAATTTCCTCAGCCAAAGCAGCCCTCAAATCCCTTACTTCCTCAGCTGCCTCTGGTGAAGTTATTGAAATACTGACAGCTGAAAGCCTGACCTGAAGCCTCTTACAAATGAGATGGGTCAATAGGCTTAGGATCAGTATCTTAGAAATACCACTTCAAAACCTCTTAGGTTAGCTTATGTCCTAAATCTAAGTCTAAGATTTAAAACGGAGTTTTATGTCTAGGTTTAAGAATTCTAAACAAAATCCATTATAAATTATATAGATGTGAGTTTAAATGATGCAACTTCAGGTATAACTTAAATGAAATCTGAGGTTAAAACATCCTACAAATGCACCCCCATAACCTTAATTCTGCTCTTTGGCAGCAAATGAAGTAGCCACAGTCTGCTTGTCATGCAGCAAATGCTATGATCCTTTAAAGAACTTGGCAATCAAAGGAGCACAGTAAAACAATTGCCCAGTAACATCTGTGCCTGGGTTTCTGTGGAAGGGGAAGCTTCTGGATTCCTTCACTCACTCAACAGCATCACCTGACAGCATTCAGGACAGTAAGAATGAACTGGTATATAGAGCACTGATAATGTTTTAAAAATCCCCACTCTGAATAGTAAGTAGTTTTGTATACCATATTACCTATGCCCTGGAGGTGTTCAAGGCCGGGTTAGGTGGAGCTCTGAGTGACCTGATCTAGAAGAAGATGGAACTAGATAATTTTTAAGGTTCCTTCCAACCCAAACAATTCTCTCTCCAGCCTGCATTTAATTTTCATCATCACAAAATATATATTGCAGATATATGTTTGTGTGTATACAGTTCAGGAAAACATTTTCCCCACTAGAAATTAATCTATTGAATACTTTCAAAATGCATAGTCAAGTGTCTGAAAAGCAGAGTGATTTGTCCTGAGTTACTTATTCGAGAAACTAATAGAGTGCAATTGAAGCATTTTAGATTAACTGGTTTATTTATCACTGAAATGTGAATGAAGTACAACTTGTTGCACTTGAGTTCTGTATCGAAGTGTTAGCTAGAATTAGAATTAGCTTTTACTGGAGAGCAGAGGGTATGGATTTTTTTAAAATCTGTTTTTTCCATAGAGATCCACACCAAGCTTCACTACTGCAACAATATTCTCAGATATGGGCATAGTATCTGAAAATATGCCTTGTTCTAGGGAAGAAGTGAAGATACATCAAAGCTACAAGGTCCATGAAAGGTTTAGTTAGCATCCTTGGCATTTACATTTCTAGTAGCTGAAGGAGCAGAGGAAACAAGAAGATAAATCAGAGGAAGGAATGGAGTGGTGAACAAAGGGTAATGTCTGTACTTTCTTTTGAAAATTATTTGCATCAGCTGTAAATCAGTTTGGTTAGATGAGAAACTAAACAGATCACTAAGAGATTTATGCAGCAGTGAAGTTTGCTTTCCTAGAAAGATTAGAAATGCTGGACAAAAGGGGATCTCAAGGACTGTGAAGTAAAGTTGCCTGTCACTGTAGGCTCTGTCACGTAGTTCTTTCTAATACTGTAATTAGCATTCTTTTGTATTTAGAAATTTCATTTCCCCACTAATTTGCTTAATTCGCTATGTATCCCTGTCCCTAATACATTTATTAATGTCTTTTTAATATCATAGATACATTTTTGCTGTAACTGGCATCAGGCTGATGAGGTTTATCCTCAGAGATCTATAGTTAATTTTTATTCATAATTTTTATTTCTGCAGCATGGCAGTTGCTGCTAGGAGATGTATCGAGAAGAATTCTGATGTCAAATGGAAAAAATAATTAATATATGAGTTCTTTGCGCTCTCTAAGTTCTACAAATTGTGAGGCAATTCTATTTGATGAAGTACTTTGGAAAAAATTTAAATCCATAATATTTTCTCTTGATACTTAGAACTCTCCTATATGATGCTTATTAGCTGCTGCTTCATCACCATCACAAAGTTGTGTGTACTTGCCAAACTCTTTTATTCTGTTAGTTGTTATTTTATGGGCACTTAACCACAGTGCTATAATGGATAAGATAGTATCTAGAAAACCTTCTGTTTTTCTGAGTAACATTTGTGACACTGTTTCTGCTCAACATTGTTTTCTTTTGTTAGAGTTTAGTGAGATAATTTCCATTTTTTGCTAATTGGAACTTATAATTGCTTCCTGGCTGCTTTTCTATGCATCCTGCACTGATTTTGGTATTATAGAGAATTTTGGTATTGTAGAAAAATATACCTGTTGAGAGCTCTTTCATCTTTTTTTTTTTTTTGTGTTCATCAGTAAGTGAGCAGAGAGGCTCACTAAAAATCTGATGTTGATGATTACTAGAAATAACTTCAGATGGAGCAGAATATCACAGGAAAGGGTCCACCAGAAAGGAAAGGAAGGAAAGAAGCAAGCAGTGAGAGTTCAGAAGGGTAAAGAATAGTCTGGACTAGCTAAAGCAAGGTCAGATGTCTCTGCTTAGTGAAGTCCTAATTAGTAAAGCTACTGATGAACTATGACAGCAATACTGCCAGACTAATGTTAATCACATGAACCTAACTGCCTTAATTTGATTGCATTTTGCCACTTTGCAAGTCCTAATTGTACAAAGAGGTTATTTAGCAGCAAGAATGCTTTAACTCTACAAACTATTTTTTCCCCTGTCATACCATTCTTCTCAAGAAGTCTGTTTCCCCCCAGGCTGGATGGCTTTAATGATCATGGTTATTTTGTTGTTTTGTTGTTTTTCTTTTTTTTTTTTTTTTTAAATCTTAAATCAATATTTACAGGTAAAATCTGGTCAATGGAGTGTTTCTGAAGAGGTAAGATGTAAATGAAAGAATGTTGCCATAAAGTAATTTTCCAGCCTGTTCAGAAGAAATAAAGCAAGACATAATTAATTGTTGCAAGGCAAGGAGAGATGGTAAGATATTCTTCATTTTCAGTAGTCCAAACAAATAATATAGGTTTATCCATTTTGTTATGGTGATGTTTGTGCAGAAATGATTACTAGATCATTAGAGTTTGTGTTCTCTTTGAGTTTTGTATGTTTAGTGGACATGTTTTTAGGTTGTGCTGATAGGTTGAAAATTTCAAGTATTGGCATAAACTGGCTCCCACCAAAACCAGTGATTAAGCTTCCAGAGCGGCACTGGTAGAAAGAGTTGAACTGCCTGGTAAATCATCCTAGTGCAGCTTCTCCCCTGAACATTGTTCTAGGCAGTGACTGCCTCATGCAGTGCACCATGTGTGTAGATGCCTGTTGCTGAATCAGAGCTAATTAGTTCAGCTCCTCAACACCATTTCACCATGCTTATACAACTTAAAGGAAACTTCTACACACATTTTGCTGTGTCAGTGTGAACTTGCCCCAGAAAGCCAAGTTTCATTACTTTCATACCTCTTTGTTTCTGAATGGCAATTTTATTTCCACAAAGGGCAGATGTCTTTTATTCTTTTCCAGAAACAAAAATGAACATGACAGCTGCCATAGACAGCACTTCTGTTTTCTGTAGAGTCCAAATCTGTTTTTCATATACGAATCCCAGAATTCCTCTCTTAGATCTACAAAGAGATCTTTAATGGTTTATGAATATTTATGAAAAAAACTAAGAAACTGTCAGCAGGTAAAAAATCACAAAACTTCTGTTTCATTTGTAGCTGAGCTGGCCAACACAATTTTTTTTTTCCAAAGGAAAAAGATATCCTATGAGTTCAAAAAGTGTATCTAAAAATACTTTAAAACGTTCCCTGGTGGACTCTGCAATCTCTTTCCTCATGATGTGTACGGTCAAACTGGCCAGGGGGTGCCACTGCTTATTCCTAATCCAAGTGTCTTGATTTTCTGCCCCTGAAACCTGAACAAAGCGAGGATGTAGGAGAGAAGAAAAGTGATTTTGGTTACACATCTCATCCAGTTGGAGGGAGGCGTTTGGATGTTGTCTTGCTTGCTGTCTATTGCCCCAATAATATATGCCCTCAGTCCTCAGGCAGGTGCTAAGCACCTGTGTCTAATTTCATTTTTTTCCTCTTTAGGAATCTATTCTTTCATCTGTCATCACCTATTGCAAATTTAATCCAGTCCATGATATTTGAAAAGAATTTCTCACTGAGGAATTTGAGATACGTTACACAACTAGATGTGAGGAAGGACCATGAGTACTGACAGTATAATGAAGTTAACATCTTTCGCTTCCTTTTTATAAAATATTGTATTTTGCTTGTTATGTGGAGTTTGGTCTCTGAGAATGAAGTGTCATAGAGCTCAGTGACATCTTGACAGATTGTTCCGTATCTAAGGTTCTGTTTATACAAATGACCTGTCATCAGATGATGAACATCTGATCTTCTCCAGCTGTAGGATCTCTTAGATGTGTGATTGTGTGTCTGGATTGGCTGATTCAAAAACACCAGAGTAACCTCCCCTTCCAAATCCCCTCCTGAGGAGAAGAACTAAAAAAAAAGTTTTAAAATTAAAAATAATAATATATTTGTATGTAACAGTTTTATTGTAATATTGCTTATAAAGTCTTCTGGCATTTTGAAAATTGGCCAGTGCCAAGGAATTTCAGATCCACACAGACCAGCCATGAGCAGCCATAAATCCAGTGGTCAGGCCAAGGAGCAGCTGCTACTGCTGACACCGTTTCCACCCTGAAGTTCAGTACTCACTGCTAGATTCATCTTACTGATCTTTCAGGCTATGCCTTAAACTCTGGAGTGGGTTTAAGGGCAGTGATGTGCTAAATATAACATACAGATATAACATCTTAAATTGTCTTTAACAGAGAATGGCAAATACTGTGAAAGTATTGGATTTTTTAAAATTAAATCTGTGTTGAAAACTACTGACGTGCCATAAGCTGCTCCTTCATTAAGTAAACAACACTTTTTTATATTTTTTATAGCCAACAGGCTCTTGAGAGTGATAAATAACTTTTGGCAGAGATGCTGTAATCATTGGCTACATTTTTGCATTATTAGTGTAAAAGAGATAACCTATATATATATATATATATATATGAGAACTGGGCACCCATATAGGAGACACGACCAATAGCTTAGGAAGTGATTCAAAAAGACCACAGCATAGGAACAGATAGTTCAGAATCATGGAAAAGAAGTAAATATGACCCTCACAGATGGAAATTATTAGACACTGAGGGGCCATCAAACAGAGAGATATTTCTAAGGCTTGCCTGACCTACTTAAGGAAAGTAGATGAAGTAAAAGATATTGGTGCTGTATGAAAGATGAACTGGTGTGGAGAAGCTCACAAAAAAACAAACTTAGCTTTTTGCCCTTTCTCATTATAAAAGTACAAAGGGATATTGAAATTAAAGGCAACAAATTTAAAACAGATAAACACATTTTCATGCAACATTTATTTAATCTATAGAAGTTGGGAAGGCAGGACAATGCTGTTGCCAATAGCTTGATTTAGGTAATAAAAAAGACGAGACACACATGAAAAGGAGTTGTTACACGAGCCAGGAAAAATGTTACATCATATGAGCAATTAATGAGGCTTCAAGGGAGAAACAATGATCACCTGCTGGATGCTGAAAATACCTGAGCCTTGAGTTTTAAAGAAAATACCTTCTCTTAATTTCAGTAGAATTTGGTCTAATTAAGGGCTGTATGATTGGCTTCATTGTCCCACCCTCTCCACAGAATGGCATAACTGCAAAAAAAGGTATATTTAAATAAATGCTGCTAGGTGCCTAAACAAAGGATTTGATGCTAATCTGCCTCTTCTGCTTCCTTTACTTAGGAAAATATTCTTGTGAAAAAGCCAGCTCATGTTTGGCTTGACATGCTGGAGTTGTCCTGCCCTGTGATGTTAAAGCCAATTTACACTCACCGCTTCAGAGCAGTTTTGGGCAAGGATCTGGTTATAAAGTCCAGAGTTGATTCCAGTTACTAGATGAGGCTTCCTGCAGGAATGCAAAGCCACAGGGGTTATATGGTAGATGGAGAGTATTCACTAGCACATTTTTGCTCCTGGGCTGCACAAGCTCTGTCATGTTGATATGGTACCAGCATTTTAATTACAAAATTCTGGAGTGGAGACTGTTAGCAATTATACGCTCTGGTATTATCCTTTTATTAATAAAAAAAAAAATGCTTTTACAATTATCTGATGCAAAATACAGTGAAATTACATTGGATAATTATAGACCTGCCTGCCTGCAAGTGTGTTATTAATAGCTACTGTTAAAAATTATTTTGAAAGGAAAGCTGCAATATTCCAGTTTTTCTCAATATAACTTGAACAAACCAGTAACTCTGTCTCATATTATTCCAGATCTCCTTTATAATATCCTGCTTAGTGTTTAAAACATAAATCCTTCATATGGTAGAGTATTTTTGAAGTTAAGCTTAGAACTTGAAAGTCCTTAAGCATTTTCTCATAAAGATCACTCTGGCTGTTTTGTATCCTGTAATGTTCAGTAGTAATTCAGCTTTCTTCCTACAAAGGCTTTTCAGGACCTCATTTTGCATGTACTCACAAAATGAACAGATATGAGTGTTGTTTGGATTGCTTGTGTGTAAATATATCTCAAAGATAAAACAGTCACCACTGGATTTTCTGTGTCTGTAAAACAAGAAGTCTCATATTTGACAGGCTGCTTACTTGAATTCTTCTCCCAGCTCAGTCATTTCCTGAAGTCTTTATTATCCTGCTATTGTCTTGCAGGTCAGAGGCTATGGAAGAAATTATTGTGATAAATGTCAATTGTTAATTTAACTTTCATGAAAAGTTTCTCTGTCATAAGCCTTAAATTAAAGACTAATGACCTCTCTTTTATTATCTGCCACGGTATAAAAACAAGATTACATCTGGCTTTGGCTCAAAGGGAAGGGGTGATGTGACTTGAAAAACTGTTGCAGAAATATAATGGCAGAGCATGGTGACCTCCTCCTTTTGGTGATTGCCTGATGCTCTGGCCAAACTCGAATTCATATTAGAATCACTTAACTCGTAGTGAAATTTTATCTCATTCACTGAGGCTGGAGTGGAATCAATTTTAAAAATAATTATTATCCATTGCCTTTGTGCAGTACCTACCTCTGTTTGGAAGAACTACATCTTCAAGCTCTCTCCTTCTTTAAAGGAAACGTGCTCTAAAGGGGCAATCCACAAAAACTGTAGAACATGGGCTAGAATGTTGTGTGGGGGGAAGGAATCCACCCCTCAGAAACCTAAATTAAGGGAGCATGAGGAGATGGACAAAGAACATATTTTTCCATTGGCACCTATGGTTTTGTGACCTCCCCAGTAAGAATAGTAAATTTGGAGTTTCTAAGAGAATGGGATGTGCTTTTCTGAGTTTAATAAGTAATGTATGAAATATTAATGTTATCTGGTTTTATGGTTAGCCACTTGGAAAATGTGAGTCTAAGTGTGTGAGCAAGGCATTGCCTAAAAAAGTGCTTGTTTTTCACTAAGAGTTTCCCTCACAGTAGGTACTGTGGGAGAGACTTATGTCCATGATTCAGACTGATTATGAAATATGATTACAGGGCACTCCCCTTGATTGGGAAAGTGTTATATGCTACTGGGAATGCAGGCATATAGAGATTGTCATTTGTCATGCTGATGGATTAAAGGACAAAGTGGCTGGTGGAAGCAATGCAAGTGTTTCTCTGTCATCTTTTTTTAGGTCATTAGGTTAGAGATGAAGCACATTGTAATTAAGTTTGTGGGAAATTACATTCACTTACTCTAAGTACAGATGAAGATATTTCTGTTAGCAGTTAACTGTCATAGAAAAGAAAACTAAAAGTCATATGCTGGAAGTTCTCTATTTTTCTAACATGAAAGTTATTTTAGGATTTTTTAAAAATTTGTTATTAAAGGTTTCAGGTTGTGTTAATGTCTTCACAGTTAATTAGTGCTTTATTTTTCTGCCTATCTTGATAAATATATGTTAGACATAAATGAATGTCCTATGCATAATACATTTCCATATTTAATGTCTAACTTCACTAAAAACTCTTCAGGGAGAGTTTTTAGTCACTTTAACTTTTGGAAAGTTTATGTTCTGAAGTTTATAATCTGTGTAGCCCCTGTGTCACACAGCTGAACTCATCTCAAACTGGTAACCTGGTCAGCTGTCTGTGGTTTGGATTTCCTTTTTTGCATTGGCATGCAGGAAGAATTCTTACAAGGTGGAAAAAATATCAGTGGATTCAATCATATTTTTTCTTTTTTTTTTTTTTTTTAATGCAGTACAGCAGTATTAAATTTTCAGGATGCTTTGAATATTTGATCTGAAAATGAGAAAAACTCATAGGCTGTGGAATGAAAGTAAGTGATACTAGAAGGGAAAGGAAAAAGAAATATTGCAGAAATTTTGTTATATATTTTAATATTATGGATGAAATATATATATGTGAGTTGTAAGCAGGACTAGAGCTGTGTCGGGATTTGAGCCTTTAATTTCTAATGTATCAATTTTGTCTTCTTTCAAAATGTACAGAGAAAGTGCTAAGCTAGCCACCTTCCTCTGCAGTCTATTATTTGAAAATAAGCAATTAGGAGAACAAATAATTTAATATTAGTTGACAGATCATTAGCCTGTAAGACAAAAAGTAAGAAAAGACAGGGGCCTAAGGAAGCAGTTACTACATTTGGAGTTGAGGGGAAAAAAATAATATTGAAGCATGGTAATAGCTACAGGTTAAGCACAAGAAAGCAGAAAATTGCTGTACACAAAAAATTAGGATTATGCCTCTTTACTGACACTGACTCAGCTTGAATCTGAACACTAATTGGCACCTGTAGACTGATTTCTGTACTATTCCTTCATGACCTGGACCTGTCTTGGGGGATGGTATGTGCTGAGTGTCTGGGTGAATGACAGCTGTGATGGGCATATTTGGGCCTCATTTCCCAGAGGGCTGGATCTTCATTAGAATGTGCTTTGAATGGTGAAAAATAGACTCAAGTCATGGTAAAGATGAAATAGCCAGACTATTTCATATGCTAAAATTGGGTTTGTATGTCCTTCCATTTCAGGAGAGAGGAGCTGGGAGATGTGCTGCAATGGACAGCTACAAACTGGAGCATGATATAGAAATGGGAATTTCATGTGACTGAAGCAGTAAGCTGGACAGCCCCATAAGTAGCCTCTTAATATAGAGATTTTCTTTTAAAGAGTGATTTAGGATGGGTTGTTACTTCGTCCCAAACCTACATTCAAACTTCTTGGCTTTCTAGATCACATACAGTGTGGGGCAAATTTTATTACAGATCTTTCATAATGAAGGAAAAGTATAATACATTACCCTATGCTGAAAACTGCTGCCAGATCTGTGCACGGCACTGTACTCACCACTGTGTGTAGCAATGGGAGATGGATGTCCTAAGACAGGGAAGAACACCTTTGCAGAAAGAAAGGAGCTATACATTTTCTTTCAGGAGCTATAATGAGATCACAACAAAGACTGGTCTGGAACTGACCTTTCACTCTAGGCAAATCAGCAAAACGTGTTTGTCGCTGTTGAGTTTGAGAAAACCGCAGCACAGAACTTCTTCAGAAGGCAACTGAGAGCTTTATTGAAGCACAAATACACTTTTATAGTGTGTTTCACAGTCTAGAAATGGGTTGGTTAACTGAGAATACAGGGAACTAATTGGTGCAGGAAGGGCCAACACCCTTTGGTAAACATCTCAGCATAAACATTACATATCTCATGCTGTGGCATTTGAACAAAGTCTAGGTGCTAAGTTTGTTTAAATTCTTTTCTCATGCTTTTCCCAGGACCAGCCTGGGAAAGCTTCAACTGCTTCTCAGTGATCACTGTCAGTGTCCATATGAAAGCTAAAATTTAAGGCATCACCTCCAAAATTAATGTATAAGATAACAGGACTAAAACATCAGGAAACACTTTAGGAAGTAGAGAATATGGTGTTGGGGGTTAGAATTTTTCCTTTTGTTTCTTTTTCTCATGGAATTTTGTTCCATTTACTGCTAAGAGATAATAATGGCTGGTACTTAGGAAAGACAAAATATGTAGCCAAGGGGGAGGGAGAGGAGGGCAACTGGCTGCATTATTGTAGCTATGGGGCATTCTCTTGGGAAGGGCAGAGATACTGCAAGATTTTTGGCTCGGGAGAAGGGGCTGGGCACAGCCTCTAGCTCCCTCACTCTCTGCATGGGAGGATGTGGTCTTGGTTCCCCAATTTGCAATTTCCCAGCCAATGCACCACATTTATGTTGTGGGTCTAGTGCTAGATAAACGCTAGTGCACCCACTAGAATATACTTACTCATTTTCTGCTGCGAGATAGGATTAGGAAAAGAGCAAAGCAGGCTCAAACTTTAAAGGGTATAAAGAAAACTTTATTACAGAACTGAAAGAATAATAAGAATCAGAATAAAACCTTCAGAACATTTCTCTTCCCCCCTCCCCCACCCTCTTTTCTTTCCCACTGACAATGTACAGAAACAATTCACTCAGTCTATCACCTCTAGAATAGTCTTTCTTCAGTTCACTCAGGGAGAGGAGTTTCTGTTGACATGCCATGGATACTTCTCCACAAGAAAAAGTTCTCTTGTGGTTTCAAAGTCACAGCAAATCAGCCACCCGGGAGAATGGAAATCTGATCACTGTGTTAAAGTCTCTCCCTTCAACTTACAGCTTTCCCCACAATTGTTTTCAAGGGTTCAATCTCTGGCTAATGGATTGCACTTTTAAGGATGAACTGTTCAGAAGCAAAGGTTCTCTTTATCTATCTCTGAGATCATCTTCATCTCTGGGAACAAAGGTTCTCTTCTTCCCTGGGGGCAAAGGGTCTTCATCACTCTTCTCTCTCTCTGTTCAAACTTCTTCTGGGATCACAGCTGCTTCAACATCTGCTTGCTTTAGCATAGATGCCTTTGCTCATATCTACAATTTGAACGCTTCATCCCCCATGCTTTTTTCCATGATTTAAAGGTGATAGTCTAGTATATCACAGTTCATCACCATGGCCTTACCTATGGGAAGTAAGACAGAGAGTACTGGGGATTTAATTAGCATAAGTAGCCTGATAAGCAAGATGCCTTGGCAAGAGCAAACAGAGCTTTGAAGATTGCAAGAAGATTGGATCAAGTCTGACGGGAACGAAGATGAGATTAAGTAAAAATGTTGCAAAATGTGTTTGTTTGTATGATGTTTAGCTCAAATCAATGTAGTAAAACATTTCTAACCTTCCTAGAATGATATATAAGCATTTGTAGCTCACAGTAAAATCAGATTCTGATCATCAGCAGTGTCCCCGTCTCTCTCTCAATTGCAGATAACTGGAGCCCCATATGAGAAGAAGAGCCACCTATCTGGCAGCAATTGGCGAGTCTCTGGAACCGATCATGACGCTGAAGGAACAGCATTTAGGCCCACAATCGCATGTCCTGCTGCGACGTGACAGGTGAGCCAGAGGAACTGAACTATGAGACAGAACACATCCAAGGAGAGAGATGTCTATGAAACCATGCTCGCTGTTCTGAGCAAGCATGGCTCTCCCAACCCAAAAACACGACCTTAAGTCACTTTTACTATGGGTGTCACACGCATGTTTCCTGATACCACCCCTTCTTCTATTTTTACTCTCTGCTACTGGGACAAGGTTGACGTTAAGCTCTGTGACCTGACCACTCTCCCTAGCCATGAGCCAGAGTTACAAATGCATCGTACTTGGAAGACGGTCATGGACATGATTAAAAAGCAAAGAGGGAGTGGGGCTGCCTGTGGAGCTACCTCTGAGACAGTCGTGGTAACTGCGCCAGAATGAAACCTGCCCAGGTCGCGCTCCCCGTCCCCCATCCACTCATCCTCCCCAAGGAGTGCAAGGGATAGAGCCCAGTTGCCACCTACAGCCCCGCCACTACACCAACACCAGAGCGTCTGAACGCTCATTGCTCTTGTGGACGCTGACTCTAACAGTGAAGGGGACCCAGAATCTTTCAACCTCGGCCCTGAAAAAGATCTGGACTTATTCGCTTCGGATAGCCATAATAATTGGTTATGGATATAAAAGAAAGCCCTTAAGGACAGAAACTTTGATACTGCAGCAGAAACCTTTGTGACTCCCTTGCTGCTAGGCCCAAGGAGAGGGAACCCACGATGGGAGCCTTTAGGCCACTCTGAAATTAAGAAATTGCACCGTACCATGATGGAATATGGTCTGAGCTCCCTT
>JAWWMU010000180.1:10150023-10160845 GCA_035048155.1 Cinnycerthia olivascens | reverse complement strand
CCAGGACCAGCCTGGGAAAGCTTCAACTGCTTCACTGTCAGCATCCACACGTGCTCTGCTGTTAATTTTAGGCAAGTTAATGGAGGGTATGATAAATACCCAGCTAAACAGTCTCTACCTGAAATGCAATTCACTAAGTAATACTCTGGGGTTTTGGATGGCTGTTTAATTATAATTAGCTATTTTATAATTTTTCTAAGTATTTTTTCATATTTTTTAAAAGGAAAAAGTAAAGAACTTTTAAATTAAATTAAAATGAAAGAAAAGTTCTTCCCTTTTCAGTCTTCTTTCAGAATGCTTACCTTTTGTTAAATTTGCTTCTCTCACAGTACTTAAACGTTGTCTTTAATTAATTTCCACTTCTTCATGGCAAATTATTAGGAAGTGGAATCTGTAGTGGAGATTAAAACAAATGTGAAGTTTTCTGTATTCCCTGAGAAACCTGGGTTCTCAATAGCTTAGAATAACATTCAGTTCTTGAATATTATCTAATTATGTTGTGGTTTTTTTAAAACAAATTCCTAGGAGAACAAAACCAATGTTCTCTTTCTTTATAGTTTAAAGTCCTCATTCTGCAAAGACATTTGCATAGCAGTTTAGTAGCTGCTCAAAATTTATGAACTATATACCCTTCTCAGTTTGAAGTGCATTTTTAGAGAGGCAATTTAAGATATCTTTTAGATTGCTGGCGAGATACCTAGTCATATAAAATTATTCTATACAACTCGGTTTGGTACAAATCTTAAAAATTATAGCACACATTCTTCATTTAAAAATAAGAGTTTGGAATTTCAATGACATGCTTAGATGGCTTTGAATTGGAAAATTGAGGAAAATAATAAACACAGTTATGGAGGAAAGACATCTTTCCTGCAGGAGAACAAATGAAACAAACTTGATTAAATTTTGGAGGGAACCTGTCCCTCAAAAATCTGAATATATTGTAAATATAATACAGCGCTTGTAAAAAAAAAAAAAAAAGAAGATCTTGTAAGTCAAATTATAGCTGACAAAGCTAGGAACTCTCAGCAACAGTATTCCATCTGGTTATTCTGATTTCCTCCCTTTGTTTTATATTCTCTGTCTATACCTTTATGATTGCTGGAATCTGGGTCTTCTTATATGTGATTCTGCTGATCTGTTTTACAGTCCCTTCAATTCTCTGTTCTGTTTCTATCCATTGATTCTAATTTTAAAGTCCAGGAGCATAAGGGATGCCCGATAAAGGTATATCTGTCTTGTCAGAGGAGTAATGTGTTCCTGCATAGTAACTGACATTTTTAAATAGTGTTGTCCATGCATATTTCACAAACTGCTTTCTTTCATTAATACAGGAAAATGGAGTACAGGAGTGATCTTGTAACATAGGTTTTGGAGGAAACGAGATAATCTAAGTACATAGGTGAAGCAAAAGTTTCCCTTACAATTTAATTTGAAATCAAAGTTTTCAAACACAACTACCTTGGCTTATGCTGTTTCTTGATGAAATGCTGCTTCTGGACACATATAGAAACACATAATTGCATACAAAAATAGCATAAAAAGTAAAATCCTACAAGTTCAATTTTTGTGTTTCTGTTGGCCATATTTTCTTTATTATTTTTCATTTTCTCAACTACAAAGTACAGGTTCTGAGAATTTCAGAAGTTCAGAGTACCCTACAGATATGAACTATAGCCATAAAATGGGACTGGGTTGGGATGGCTGAAATTTTCTAGTGACTGCAGATGAACAGGGCTGCTCTGTACTTTTTAGTTTCAATTAAGGATAATCAAAGCCTCCTTGCCTGTTAATTTATGACCTATAGAATTATCTTTTTTTTTTCTTAAGAAAAGGTAAATCAGACAATGTTGAAGAAATGCTGTCTAAGCACTGAAATGTCCTGAGCTAATCTAAATGATGGATATTAATCAGTATTTTTTTATTTATAAAACCAATATTTCAGGTCAGGGAGTTTTACTCTTTGTGCCAGCAATGAGCCCAATAGTTCATGCTTGACTTTAGAGGTTTTGAATGGTACTAAAATTTGTTGTGGTTTGTTCTGACTGCCTTATGCCAAACTCCCTTAAGGATGCAATTCTCTTCAGTTCTCCACATTTTTCTCTGTCATACAGAATAACCAATTTCTTGTGTTTTAAACATGGGTTCCTATAAGAACTTTAAAAATTTGTAAGTTAATTAATGCTTATTGTAAATGTCATTCATAATGACGTCTTTTGTCAAAAGTAGCTTCCACTACTGTTTCTCCCCATCACTTCAGAGAATTTTATGAGCTGTTAACTAATGCCGACATTTCATCTGAAACTTTTGCAGTTTTCTGGAAGCCCTGACTTCTGGAGGGAAGACCCTAATTTTTTATTAGAAAAAGAGAAGAATGTGTTTTAGATCTCTTGGTTCATCTGTTTTGCATGGAAAAGCCTGAAAATATAAACTTAATTCCTCCCTAGCTCCTAGGCAATACAATAAAAAGGGATCTATCAGAAGAAAATTTTGGTTTTAAAAGGCATTTGAGGAAAGAGATTTTTTCAGGAGGAGTAAAGGTTGACTAATGAATTTATAAGGCCAGGAATTGATAAGACTCTCTGTGTTCTGGAACTGAATTTAACCTGTGCAACTGGAGGCACAGAAATGACTTCTCCCTTTTATCCTCCCTGTGACAGATAACAATTTAATCTCCTCTGTTTGCTGTGTAGCTCGTATGCTTTTCCTGGTTAGTGGATTGCAGGAACAGAAAGCTCCTGCACTTGCGAGACAGTTCCTCTGATTTTCCCACGGTTTATGTGTTATAAATTGAGATAATCTTTCAGATATTATATAGATTAATTTAGATTCTGAATAATTTGGTGCTCAGCAGTGTGCTCCTCCGATCACTCAGTTATGAATCCACCTTTCATTTGGAGATCACCTTAACAAAAGAAGGTGTCATACAAAGAATAATCTGATGTTCCTCTTTAATCATTCACTTGTGCAAAGTTTCTTTATTTGCTTTTCAAAGAAAATTAAAGATGTGAGGTTGGCAGGAGTCCCAGCTGATTCAGGATGACTATTGTGTAAAACAGTCTTGAGCAAAACATTGGCCTCTTCTCATTCTTTATCTTTTGTATCAGTGTGTAAAACGTGGGCAGGAATGCATGAGATGGGAAAAGTGGACTGGGAGAGATGGGATCTAAATGTTTAAGGCCAGGTTGGATGGGGCGCTGAGTAACCTGGTCTAGTGGAAGATATCCCTGTCCATGGCAGGGGGGTTGGAAAGAGATGGTCTTCAAAGTCCTCTTCCAACTTGAACCATTCTAGGGTTCTATGATGTGTTTCACCATAGTCCAGATGCAGGCTTAATACTCACAGATATATTCTGGGGTGGTAGAAGCTGTTCCTGGCCTCTGTCTCCTTTGCAAAGAGCCCGAAGGGCTGCTGTAATAGCCTTCCCCAGCTACCTTCACTACTCCCTGGTCCCAGCACAGAAGAGCTGCTCGCACTGACTTGCACAGATATGGGCTTGTGAAGGAGTGCAGGCCTCCTTTGTACCCTGTCATCCTGTTTGCTGGGTTAGGTGCTTTAAAAGTAGGTGCATCAGTGTTTATTCACCGGCTTGTCCACTCTGCATTTCCTTTTTTTTTTTTGTTTTTGTTTTTAAGCTTGTGTGAGAAGAGAAAATGACCAACTGGCCCCATTAGAATCACTGCACAAATTGGCACTGTATAGTTTCCTTGTTTGTGCTTAGATAAACTTTGATTTCTGACACTTTTATTACTCAAATGATGTAAATAAAATCTGACAGTGTAACAGAACATTGAAGACACAAACAGTGTGCTTTAACACCAGCCTGAGTTCACTTGTTCATTAAATAAGCAATCAAAAAATGCATGCCAGTCCATGATTAAATTGACACATGTCAGAGATTGAAATATTGTAGTTTATGATTCAAACATTTTCATGAAGGACTTTTGCCTAGCAAAAACTGTATTAAAAATGCTTCAGAGAAGACCACCACAGCCTGAATAGGCTTTCTAACTGAGGCCTGGGACTGCTTGCTGATGGACATAAGATAAACTCAGGTCTGGGGAGAAAAGAATACATTCACACAGGGATCAAGCTTAGCACCTTCAGGGTGGAGACCACAGCCCCGGGGCTATCAGCTGCCAGGTTTGTACAGACCCTCATACCAAAGGGTGGAAGGGGGGAGTGGGGGAGGCAGGAGGACAGGCTTTGAGGGTGTGCTGGGAAAACCTCTGGTCAGAGGTGCAGTGAATGCCCATTCTCTGCTGTGCAGACCAGCTCAGCTGAGAGGCCCTTTACCTGGGGAAAATCTTATCCACAGCAGGAGGGGTGTAATGGCCCATCAAAGGCCCTCCCCAGACCTTGCAGCAGGGCACTACGCATGCTGCAACAGATCCACAGTGTTGCAAGGAACAGTGTCAAATTGACCTCCTGCAAGGGAAGCACATGGGTGTCCCCAATTGCCCAAAAAGTATATTAATCCACTGGATTCTATATTCCTGTGCATGGCACAGCGTGGCATTGCAACAGGGCACCCTCACCACCAAGAAGACCAGATGGAGGGGAGAAAAGAGCATTATTCTGGGACTCCCAGAAGGGTGATATGCTTCCACCTAACCCCTGTTCCCCCAAGCCCTATGCACAAGCACAATTCTTTCCTTCCTGCCTGTCTGCCTTCCTTTCTGACTTCCACAAGTGTCTGCTAAGGAATGCAGGAGCCCCCCTCTGAATGGAGAATATGACGCCCTTGCCTCTGAATTATTATAAGTTTGAAATTAAGAGGCTTTCAGGCAAAGGCACGAGGAAAGGAATAACAATAATAGTGTATGTATGTATAACAAGTCAAACAAACAATGACAACAGTAACAACACCAAACAAGAACAGAAAACCCAATGAGCCGTCTCTTCCCACGCCTGAAGCACTTTCCCCTGCGGAGCAGTTCCAGGCACGGCCGGCAGGGGGCGCTGGTGGCTCCCGGCCGGGCAGGGCGGGTGCGGTGATTCCCCCGCGCCTGCAGGGGGCGCTGTGGCGCCGGCGCTCCCTCACGGGGGCAATGGCGGCTCAGCCGGCAGGGAGGGATGGAGAAGGGGCTTCCTTTACAAACTCACAGTGGCAGCTGATCCTGGTATCCCCTCTGGATAGCAAAGGCAGCTGTAGCAGGAACCTCCAAAGCAGCAAACTGGATGGGCAGGACCTCCTGGCAGGCAGAGGGTGAAAAGCTACAGCGTAGCACAAACCCAGAGCAAATGGCGATGAGTCCAGTCAAACCACCTGTGTTGGAAGAGAGGGCTGCCTCTCACTCTGCCCCCAACTCCCTCCAGGAACATCAGCCTGCTTCATTCATCACCATAGCCTCGGAGCCAGGGAGGATGAGGAGTGGGATGGGGACAGCTGCCACAAAATAAACTGTGTTTTTGGGCACCAAACAAAACAGATCAAAACCTCAAAACTAGAGTGAGGTAATAAAACATCCCCAAGATATTTCTCTCTTCCTCTTTTACTATTAAATAAAATATATAAAATTTTTTTTGGCACCCACCTCTAACCTTGTTTTGTTTTAGTCATGTTTTTTGGGTATATTATGAACCTTCAAAGTTCTTTCTGTTTTATACTCAGAGACCTAATTTTCTTTGCTCTTCTGGGTTTAAATCAGATCATAACAACTTGTTTGTAGAACCTTGTGTGCTCTATTGCCTATTTCTCTGTGTGCTTTTCAGGGAGTCTTTAGGTCACAGGAAAACCACTTCTACTTGCCCACAAGTTGGCTTCCCCATTGCTTTGGATTTGTAACCCCAAGGTAAGTGAAGCTGATACACACCAAATCTAGCAAAACTCATTGTCTTTGTACCCTAGTTTGTTCTCATTGGTATGGCTCTTATACAGAGATTAAATATACAGATGGTTAGAAAGAAGCTCAGCTTTATGCAAAACCGTTCCTTGTTCTTGAAGGATGATGGGTTAATATCCATTGGCTCCTCGGCTGGCACCATCTCTTCCTTCATCTTTTCTCCTCAGATATTGCACTGTCAGAAGAGGGAGTGCAATAGGAACATCACTGGTCAAGAATGCTTAGTCCAGAAAATTTTGGGTTTGTGACTTAGGATACTGTGGATTTGTCTATGTTTAAAACCAGTGAGGTTCCAAGGTCTTGGGGTATTGCTAGAAATGTTGCTAGAAATGAATCGGTTTGAGTATGAGCATCTCACCTGCCTCTGTTTTGTAGTCCTTGTGCTTTTGAGGAAAATGTTTGACACGTCAAAGAAGGAAGTAATGCAGGAAAGCTTCTTTGGCGTGTTGACATTGGGATCTTGTAGACAAAGCAACATAATCGATTTGCGCATATTGTCATATTCATATTAATTTTTTATCACTTTTGAAGTGGTTATGTCCTTTAAGTATAATTGTTTTTGATATGTTTAATTTTTTAAAAAGTGTTCTGTTTCTCTCTTCAGCTTTCGTACTTACTCCTCAGACACATTGCAAGGAAGAAACTTGTTATGTTAGCTCTTGATGAAGCAGGTAACAGTTTTTTTTGGTAAGCCCCACTTAAAGTCTTTATTTCAGTAGCCTGCAATGGAGGTCAACTGAAGTCACAAGACTGAGGTCAGAATTAGAAGAATATTAGGAAATGGAAACTTTTGTTACCTCCCTCAGTACTACAGAGCTCACAGGGAAGGATACAGTGCTGAGGCTGCTTTTCCTACCTACCTCACCAAAGGCAGTTCTGAAATAACTTTTACTGTTTTTGTACTTGAAGACAGTGATTGAAAGCCTCTCTGCAAGTATATTTTTGTTAAGCAGGCAAAAGACACCTGAAACGGCTTTTTATTTTGCAAGGGTAGAAGATGGGGTTGTTTAGCAATAAAGATTACCTTCACGCTGTCTCTGTCTTAGATGGCTGTAACTCATGGGAATTCACTGAAGTTATTCCTGATTTACAGTACTGTAATAGGAGGGTCAGAGAATTTAAGAGCTTTAAGAAAATGGAACAGGTTTGCAATTCACTAATACCTGGCATTCCTAGAACTTTAAATTTATGTATGTTTTGTAGGAAGGCATTTTCTTGGACAGAATGCTGCTGATGGAATTAGTTTTAGAAATCAGGAATCCAGAGCATTCAAATGGTAAACTTCCAGGTCTCTGCTACTGTGAATTTGAAGTGCAATTGTGTCTGGAGAATACATTTTTACTTTTAGCCTGCACTGCTTGCTTTAGGAGCTTTTGGATTTCCACTACCAAGGGTTCCACGTCAGTGTTCTAGGAAAGGAAACCAAGATGTACAGCTGATAGCCAAACTAGACACAAAGTTGTTATGTGCCAATATTGCTTATGAGAATGAAAATTGTATTTGTTTTGTACAGCACTCAGTTCTTTGTAGGTCTGGAAATGGTGGGATGTAGTCTTTTCTCAGCTATGTCTGAGATATCTCTCAGCTGACAAGATCACTGAAATTGATCTTTTCGGTGGGCATGAGCTTCCTTCAGAAATCCTGCATGAATATTTTTGGTAGTATCAGTATTTTTCTGTTTGTTAGATCAAAAAAATGAATAAGACCGGAAAAAGTACTTGGGAATACTGCCTGTGATGGGTGGTACCATATGCTGACCTGCTGCTGCTGCCTGTGGTGTTGCCACAGATAGGGAATCCTCTACTCCAGATCTGCGTGAGCAACACGAATCAAGTGCTCCCCTTTCTTTTCTCTTTTCCACTTTCTGAAGTTGTCTGTTTTGATTGCATAAGTTGTGGGCTCTTAAGGAAGGTCATCAAGATCATCAAATTACTAACTTACATTAATAACAAAGTAAGAACAGCAGTAGATCTGTATTTTCTACCTCTGAAGGAAATACATAGGGAACAAAGTTACTTTGAAGGATGCTTAGTTAACAAAATTGCATTTTTTTTAGAAAATAATTTCTCTGACTATCATCTGGTCATTTCTTGCACGAACCCTGTAACCTACTGGTCATCTTGGTGTGTTTTTCCTACATTACTTGTCCACACTGCTCTTCTCTTTGCATTATTAATGGAAACCTTTTCCCTGTGTGCTACCTTGTTAGCCAGCCATTGTTTTTACCTCCTGGTCTGGGTTATTATACAGGAAGAAATTGTCCGTGGGTGAACTTGTATCTTGTTTGATGTCTCTTCAAGAATGCTGCTGTTGTTTTGTGACTTCTTGTCTTTCTACCTGTGGTAATTTATAGCAGCTGCTGCCCTTGAGAGTGGAGAGCACAACAGTGAGCATATAATTATGGCTAAAGGCAGATCCCTGAAATGTTGAGCGTTGGCATAGTGGTTAGTGGTTTGCATCAGAATTACAAGGCTAGTCCACGATATAGGAGAAACAAAGTGGAAGCAGGAGCCCATAACCAATTAACTAACCATCACAAACCCCTACTTGATCTAAGAAGGGATCAGAGAAATGTAAACACAAAAGCTTTCTCTGGAGAAATGTTTGGGGATGACCCCTAGAAATTTTCTTCTGCCATTGCATCTAAGCATAACTTGCTGAAGTTTGCTTTTTTTTCTATAGGAAGCAGATGTCTACCTGAATTCAAGTGTTTCTTGAAAGGTAGCTGCCAACCTGCTGGGAATTCCAGATCAGAATAATAATTGCAGGATTCCCCTAGCTCTGCTGGATGGTGTTCCTTTCCTAATGCTTTCCCTGAGTTTTGTTTGAAGTCTTTTGTGAGTCTTTTCCTTAAATGGAAAAAGGGAAAGAAATACTCGTTTCACTTTTCTAACAATCCCTAGATGGGAGAAGGGTTATGAATATTGAATGTTCTCTTTGGACATATTTCCACTCATTTACTGTTGCCACTTTCCAGTGAACACTTCATTATAATGACTTCTTGACAGCTCTGGCATGTGATCACTAGAAGTGGCAATAAATATTTGGAACTTAATATTGGGCTGATCTAAAGGACGACAGGGTTTCTTGTTGACTCTAGTAAGTGCTCTCAGTCTTTTGATGCCTGCTCATCTTTCCAATGAAATCTGATAATATTAGTGTAACTGAAACTCTGAGAGTATTTGAAAAGTGAGAATAAAAAGAGGAACTGAGTTATTTGATAGTAGATCTGGTAGAGAAGGAAAAGAATAACATTGTAGGAAAGCAACAGATATTGTCTTGTATCGAGAACCAAGATCAATATCGCTAACTTTTTAGAAGGATCTGAGTTATGCTTTTATTATAAGCTATAAATAATTTTGTCTTTATTATTTGGTCCACATATAAACAGAACAGGAACTCTTTAAGGAGCAGAATTTGAATTCAATGTGCTCAAGTTTTTGTTCTCTGTTTATCAGTTCCACATACTTCCGTATCCTAACGGTGTTTGGGTTTTCCCCACTAAAACAATTTACTTCCTTTTTTGGGAGGGATGGCTGTCTTTTCTAGGGTTACTTTTTTGGTTGTTGTTCAGATAGATATGAGTAAAGAACAGCATCTTGCCTTCAGAATATTCCTTTTGGAGCTTGGCGGGAATACAGTGCCTGGGATAGTTACAAAACTATTTTTTTAGTTTGATTCATACTGAGACAGAGGTTGGTCTTGACCAGAACTCTTGCCCCCTCCTTGGGCCTGGAAGTAGAAATTCTGGGCAAATGGCTCCAGCTCACCCATTGAAAAGCACAGGGAATTTTCAGGCAGGATGGAAGTAAAGAAGTTGTTATTTGTTCCACATGAACCTGTTTCAGGTGCTGAAATGTTTCTCAAGGCAGTGGTCAGTCTAACTCAATGTGGTTTCCTAAGAGCTACCAGTATCAAAGGACTGTAGTGGGTTGACTTTGGCTGGACACCAGGTCCCCTCCACAGCTTGAGAGAGGAGAGAAAATATAACAAAGGATTTGTGAGCATAAGGACAAAGAGAAATCAAATCACTGATTACTGTGACAGACAATACAGACTTGACTTGGGGAAATTAGTTGCATTTATTACCAATCAAATCAGAGAATGATAATGAGAAATAAAATCTTAAAAGCATCATCTCCCCAACCCTCCTGTCTCCCCACACTCTACCTCCTCCCCTACAAGCCATGCAGGGAGACAAGGAGTGGGGGTTATGGTCTGTTCATCACACATTCTTCCTGCTGCTGCTCAGGGAGAGGGGTCCTTGCATTGGGCTCTCCCATGGGAAAGTGTTCTCCATTAACTTTTCCAAAGTGAGTTCTTCCCATGGGCTATAGTTCTTCACTAACTGCTTCAATGTGGGTGAAGTCCTTCAGGAACAGGCTGCTCAGCATGGGTCTCCCACAGAGTCACAAATCCTGCCAGGGAATCTGCTCTAATGTGGGCTCCTGTCTCCATGGGCCCACAGGTCCCTGCCAGAAACCTACTCCAACACAGGCTTCCTATGGGGTCATCAGCATCCTTTGGTCATCCACCTGGTCTCCTCCACAAGATGCAAATGCATCTCTGCATCTCTGTGGACCTCCATGGGCTGCAGGGGCACAGCTGCTTCTCCATGGCTGCACCACAGAGAGGAATCTCAGCTCTTGTACCTGGAGAACCTCCTGCTTATTCTTCACTGACCTTGGTGTCTGCAGAGTTGTTGTTCTCACATCTTCTTACTCCTCTCTTCTCTGTGGAATAATTTTTTTACCCCTTTCTTACATATGTTATTCCAGAGGCACGACCAGCATCTATGATGGGCTTTGCTTTGTCTAGTGGGTTCATTCTGTGTTGCCCTGATTTTTCAGGTTTTTCCTAATGCAGCTTCTAACTTGTTGTTTTCACTGTAACTAGCTCCTTTCTCACGCTCGAAAGTGTCCTTATCAGAAGTCTGTTTGATAAGACGAGGTTGTTGTTCATACTTTCTCTTGTGT
>JAWWMU010000180.1:10128340-10141665 GCA_035048155.1 Cinnycerthia olivascens | reverse complement strand
ATCAACTTACTTTACTCCTAGAGAAAACTGTATATTTAAAACCATTTCTACACCACATATCTAATATCCACTCTCTATGGGTGCGAAAAGAAAGAGAAAAAAAACTAATATCATAATATGTATTTATAACAACCTTATATGTACAACACTCATCTTAATATTTGTGAAAAGCCAACTTCATAATGTGTTTATAACAGTGCTCAAAATGCCCTTTTCTCTGCTGTTTAACAGAGCCTATGATACCATATATAGTTGAATATAATTAATTCTACCTTACATGATGTGCTGAAGTTTAGTCATCTAAACTTAAATATGGACAGATAATTACAAGTTTTTGGGAAATTCAGAATGATCATAAAACCAGGAGAATTAGTAGCCTAAGGAGCTGAAAGCTGTGAATATGAACATTCACGGGTTCAACATTCAAGGCTTGCTTAAAAATGTTGGCCTTTCTTCTTTTGCCATCTTGCAAAGTATAATACCGCATTTTAACTGCAAACAATTTTGTGCTCTTCATAAGGAAAACCAGGCCTACAACAACAGTAATATAAGAAATTGATAGGGGTTGGATTTCTTTCTTATCGAATTTTTTCCCACAAGTTACTAGGGAATTAGTTACTAGGTACTTACGAGTACTTAAGAAAGACAAAAGAAGTGGCTGAAGTCTAGAGAGAAGGTGGCACCGAACTACACATCTCTCCGGGGAAGTTTTGCTCTCAGAGGGAACAGCCAAGTCTGTCGATTTTTGACTGCGGGGAAATTTCACCGGCCCTCACCTGGAGCTCAGCTCAGAGTGATCTACCACTGTCTCTTTGCGCGTACCCGGGAATTCTGAGCCTCACCTCTCCCTGCCCTGCTGGGAGCCACTGCCCCGCTGCCCCGTGACCACTGTTCCTTCGCTTCTGCTCCAGCTTTCTCCACGCACATGTCCCTGCCTGCCGGGACGTTTCTGCAGCTCCAACAACCACCGCCGAGCTTCTGCTCCGTCTCATCCAGCGCCCCCGAGATTTTTTGCCCACTGCAGCCAGCTGTAGATGGTAACTGCACTGAACGGGAAAGGGCCAGCGGCAGAGAAAACTGTGACTGTTTCCCTAGTTTTGTTTATTGTCAATTGCCATAGTTATTGTTGTTATGGTTGCCTTGTTACACACACTAGTAAAGAACTGTTATTTCTATCCTCACATCTTTGCCTGAGAGCCCCTTAATTTCAAAATGATAACATTTCAGAAAGAAGAAGTTTTGCATTCTCCATTCCAAGGGGAGCTCCTATTTTTTTCCCTATCAGACACTCACCTTCCAAACTAAGACAGAAATAGGCCATGAAGGCACTACAGATAACTTGATACAAACCCTGGCTATTAACCCTGATTTTCATGTGTATCCTACAAGATAAGTGAACATTAATTACTGCTATAGCTATTTCTGAATATACCCTTATTCTGTAAGCAGAATATTTGGTCTGTCTTTCCCTTCACTCTCTTTGAAAGCCTGTGTGTGGATTGGTGGTAAATAGCTCCACCTAAAGAA
Source organism: Cinnycerthia olivascens (assembly GCA_035048155.1). Classification (NCBI taxonomy): domain Eukaryota; kingdom Metazoa; phylum Chordata; class Aves; order Passeriformes; family Certhiidae; genus Cinnycerthia; species Cinnycerthia olivascens. The sequence goes on along the minus strand of JAWWMU010000180.1, from coordinate 10,140,138 downwards.
AAAGGCTGTGGGGAACTCTTTCAGGATGTAGCACTGGAATAAGATTTGCATCTGTGTCTTATTTGTGTTATAATACAGCTCCAGCGTATTGACCTTTTGGCTCTGGATAATGTAAAAGATGTCTAAGAGGCCAAAATGCATAAAAATGTCTAAGAGGTTGAATTGCCTCTTAGATGAAAAACAGCAGCAGGGTCTCAGGCTGAAAACACATCACTAATAAACCATCAGCTGTTCTCTGTTAATACAAGCAGTATGAAGATCTTCACCCAACTGATACTTGTAACAGAAGTTCTTGGTTTGGCCGTTGGAATCTAGACCATGCAGGATGAAGACATGTTAAAAACTAATATATCTCCTTGGTACAGTGAGAAGGAAAAAAAAATAATTATAGACTGTGGGTTCAAGGTTGGCTAGCTGTGATTGAAAATTAGATGTGTTGAGCGTTGTGTGATTTCTTTGGTGTAGATGGAATGAAAGCAATTTTGGAAGCTTAACGATTCTATTTCACTGATGCTGTTTGTAATTCAAAGCAAGTGTCTTTGCTGGTAATTTCTGTCAGAGCCTCCCAAAACCCCAATAGTTAGAGAAAATAATTCTGTTTTCTAAATTCTAATATTTCTTTCTTATTATTTCTTCTGAACACAGGAGTCAGGGTTAATTTTGGGCAGGAAATTAACTTTGAGTGTTATAAGCAGTGGCATATAGGTAACTTGCAGAGGAATTCTCCAGTGTTCCTTGGAGTCATAGATCCCCTTTCCAGATGCCTGGAGGAACATGTCACAAATATGTTGCGTTATACAAGGGCAAGAGGAGGAAATCCCACATTTTTCTAAGGGAATATATTGAGTGTCCCAGTGCCAATGGACTGTGATGGACAATGCAGTATCAGGAGCAGAACTGCCGCAAGGAATGTTTTTACAAGCTTACAATTTACAGGCAGTGAAAGAGATAAAATAGAAGTGATTCAGGTACTTAACTGCAGTAGACACTGTGAGAGGGACCAATCTGATTTTTATTTATGCCTCAACATATGTTATACATGAGGTGAAGGATTCCTACAGGGGCTGTACATGTGCTGGCAGCCTTGTCCCCTTGGAGACTTCTCCTGAAGTGTCAATCAGGGCAGAGGAGGCTTCCGTGATTGGGCTACAAGGAATGCCCCACTTGCTGTCAAAGCAGACCCCTGGATGCCTGGGGAAAAATGCCTGAAAAATCAGGCTGTTGGAAGAGCCTTAGCACATAAAAGCAGCTAACTGTGCCACAATGTGCACCTTTTGCTTTGGGTTTCTTGGAGGGAGCAGGGGTTTGCCTGGAGGGTCAGCTCGGCCCCCATTATAGTTGGGTAACATGATGATTAGCTCTCACAATTAAGGGGTAAATATTGTGTATATGTTAAATGAGATTTTGTTGGTGTGTGGTTATGTTCTTGTAGTTTGTTGTTTGGACACCCTCTGTTCTCCCCATAGTCCCCTTTCCCCCCTGTATTGTTGCCACTGGACAGCCCTGGTTGTCAGGACAGGTAGAGGAAGGGTGTGTACACATGCCCTTCCCATGGGGAGTTGGGAATGGGGAAAGCTTGCTGCTGGCAACACCTCACCTCCAGTCAAGCTGCAAAAAATCGTCTCCACCAATGGCTGGCAAAGAAGAGTTGACTAGCAAACTTTAGGAGAGGCTAGAGTTGTCTGATGCAACGCCAGGGGTATAAAAGCAGAACACCCATTTTGTGGATGAGCTAGGCAGTTGGCCACCAGCACTGTCTCTTTGTCCTTATTCAGTCCTTTTTTATGTTGTTGAGGTTTAATAAACTTTCTGCACCATTTTAAGGGAAGAATACCTTGGCTGACACATTTTAACTGTAGCCCACTTCAAAGTCAGAACTCATCATTTTTTTAATAAATAGAAGATACTCATGCATTGGTTTTCAATTCATAAAGAGGGATTTTTTGCATCTTAAATTGTTATGTGGCTTTTCTTAGGATAAGTGTAAGTGAACAAATACGAAAACATCACAGCAATTTTTTGAGAAGTTGTTTAAATGGGTTTCTCTTTGGTTCCATGTTGTATCAAATCTGTCTTTAAAAGATGATAGTTGCTACAGCTGATAAAAATGCAAAAGCAATGGTACAGAAAAAAAGACCTAAGTCACCTTATACCTATATACTATTTAAGTATATTATACCTATATACTATTTATACCTGTATACTTATTTAAGAATCGGCCAAGAACAACTGTCTGCCACTGAGAAGTTGAAGTGCATGGCCAATGTGATCATTTGTGCCTTTGTGCACAAATTTATTTCAGAGAAATAATGCACAACTTTATGCTGGTTTTCAATTGGTAGTGTCATAGTCAAATAAAACCTGGAAATCTATTGCTTCCCTGATCACAACATCATTTTCTGTCTTTGCACAGAAGAATTTAGTCTTGTAACACCTGTAAACTCGGTGAAATTTTGTAGTGAAAATGGGGAATGAGGGGAGTCTGTGGCATAAATAATTTTTGGTTTTAGACAAATTCGTAATGTGAGGATTCCTGTTGGGCACAATGTGACCTAAAGTTATTACACAGGAAATTTAGATCTGCAAGTGCCTCATGAAAATACAATTCAAAACTCTTCCAGAACGAGTAAGGAAAGGCAGAACTGCTGGGGTAAGAGAATCCTTCTTGGAATAATAGCTCAATAACTATGCTTGCTGATGAAGTTTGTGTTTACTGGTGATTATTGTTGTTATGCTGCTTCCAACCCTCTCAACCCTCACATCTTGAACCGCCTTTGTACTCCCAGTTTTTCTTCTTAAGTAGTTCTCTTCTTTGTTCCTAACACGTAGAAGAATTAAACAAGGCTCTCCAGGCTGCTAATAAGATCAAAATCTGTAAAATGAGCCAGAGGAAAACAAAAACAAAACTCAGTATGAACAATAAACAAAAAAATAATTATGATGAAGATCATAAGGAGATGAATCCTCAATTACCACAGCAGCCTGGCCATGAAACTATAATAAGGGGGAAAGAAAATCCACCCTAGCATATCTCATTTTAATTAAACTCTATTATTTTTTAGTGCTGCCATAAATTTTGCCACCAGATTTATAAATCCTGACTTCTTCCTAAGTCTGATTGCAGATTGGGAGGTGCTATGTCTACACAGATTTCTATGGATTTATTCAAAATAAATTTGATGTAGGAAAGGACTTTTTGTTTCTTGTGTGGACGAAAACAGATATAATATAAAGAAACCAGCAGTAAAAGCAAGCAGCTGCAGAACAGAGTATCAGTGAGCCTGGATTTCATGTGCTACAATTAAACTTTTTCACTCTAATGTGTGTTTCTTTAGCGTGTGTGTGGTGATGTTTAGTTGGATGAGAGGAAGGGGTGTGTAGATATGAATAATTTGAGAAGCCCACTGGACCTGGGATTTGTTAGAAGCTCACAAGCTCTTCAGCCTGGAGCCCAAGAAAGGCTATTTGTAGTATAAGTCTGGCAATATTAGGAAAAATATGCAGTAAAAATTGATGCAAGTTGTCTTATTGGGAAATTTGCTTCTTATATTGAAAGCTTTGAATGCAGAAAGAGAGCAGTTGTCCACAGGACAGCCCAGAGATAATAAAGTCATTTTGTCAAGTGTTTATGATGCCTTCTGAGAGAAACATGTCCTATTGGTGACCTTTTTTGTAACTTACTGAGTCTCCACGGCACATGGAAAGACCGAGCTGTCAACTTTGGCCACTCCTGAAATGCAATAGTCTCTTAAGAGTGTGTGACTGCATTGACAAGTTTCACAGAGAAAATGGAGATGGGAGGGAGGAAGGGAGAGAAGAAGGCAGGCAGGGGAGCCAGGGCCTGGAGGAGCTGCTCATTGTCTGAGTAGAAATTTAATTATGACACTGTCTCTGACACAGTTAATTTTATAAAGTTGCTGCTTGATCTTTATTGATCCCAACTGGACTCTGAATTTACTGTTTCTTTGGAAGAATCATAGAATCATTTAGGTTGGAAAGGGCTTTAGGATCATAGAGTTCAACCTTAACCTAACATTGCTATCTTCACTATCAAACCACACAGTTTTACCAGCAAGCTTATTAACCCACCCCGAGACCTTCTTTCATGATGGCAGGACACAAACAGTCAAGGAGATTTCTGGAGGGCATCAGGAATAAGTTCTTGCTCCAAGCACTGGAATGAGCAGCTAGGGTGATGCACAGCTAGATCTGCTCATTGTTAACCTGGAAGACATGGCTTTGGGATGTGGTAAGCAGTCAGGTTTGGATTCAAACAGACCATGGCAGGGACACTTTCCACTAGCCTAGGTGTCTCAAATCCCATACAACCTGATCTTGGACTTTCAGCCATCAGGCATCCACAGTTTCTCTGGACAATGGCTGTGGGGCTCCATAAAACAGTGGGATTCAATATCCTGAAAAGAAGGAGGAAGGAGAGCAGTAGAGAACAGATCCTGGACTCCATATTAACTTACTCATCAACGACTTGGATGAAGGGGCAGATGCCTCCTAATAAGCTCACTGATGGCACAAATCTGTGAGGAGTGACCAATACTGCAGAGGGCTACTAGCCCTTCAGAAGGGCCTTGATAGACTAGAGAGATGGACAGAGAAGAACCATCTGAAATTCAGCAAAGGCAAGTGCAGGGACCTGTACCTGGGGAGGAATAACCCCCTGCACCAGCACAAGCTGGGAGTGACCTGCTTGAAAGAGGCTCTGCAGAGAAGGACCTGGGGGACCTGGTGGACAGCAAGGTGTCCACGGGCCAGCAGTGCCTTAGTGGCCAAGAAGGCCAATGGTGTCCTGGACTGCATTAGAATGAACAATGCCAGCAGGCCAAGGGAGGTGATCCTGCCCCTCTCCTTAGCCCTGGTGAGGCACATCTGGAATGTTGTGTCCAGTTCTGAGCTCCTCCGGTTCAAGAGGGACATGGAGCTCCTAGAGCATGTCCAGCAGAAGGGAACATGATGAAGGGACTGGAGCATCTCCCTCATGAGGAAGGGTTTAGAGTTGGTCCTGTTCAGCCTTGAGAAGAGACAACTGAGCAGGGCCTTCATCAATGTCTGAGTCTCCAGGGAGATGTCAGAGATGGACCAGGCTCCGCTCTCTGGTGCTGAGCAACAGGACAAGAAGCAGAAGGGCAGAAACTGATGCGCAGGAAGTTCCACCTGAACATGAGGGAGAAATTCTTTACTATGCAGTGACCAAGCACTGTAACAGCTTGTTCAGAGAGGGTGTGGAGTCTCCTTCACTGGAGATATTGCAGAACTGTCTGGATGCAAACCTGTGCTGTGTGCTCTGGGATGACCCTGCTTGAGCAGTGAGGTGGGGCCAGATGACCAGCACCAGGTGGTCCTTTTCTGACCCATTCTGTGATTCTGTGACTTCAGAAGAGCTTCAGAGCAGCTTCTGCAGCAAAGTGACAGCCGGGGTGACATGGGAAGTAGCTAGAGGGGAAGGTAGGTCAGGAAGAGGAGCAAACTTACCAGGAGAGGTCTGTATGTGGAGGGATGCAACCCACCACTACTTTTCTTACTTTTTTGCTGATGGATGAATGATACAGAACAAACAAAGCAGGGATATCTAGTCTGTTCCTATGAAGATTGGAAAAGGGCAAGATGCCCAGTAGCTGTTCAAGGACTGGAATCTAGATGTCGCTATAGCAGACAGGGCTGTACATGTCTCTTCCAAAGAAATGCCTTGCCTGGGTAAGGGAGGTAGAACAGCAGACAGGCTGCGGGCTGGCAGTTGTTGCCAGAGCCCTGAACCCAAGAGCATGCTCAGAGCTGGTTATCTGCTAAGTCATGTCTTCCCAAAGCAGCTAGCTGTAGAGGATGGAAATTTTCCATCCTTCTCTCTCAGAAAAGTGGTATCCCTTTGAAAAGTGGAACCGTCTTTCCCTTGAATCAGTGATGAAAAAATAAGTTGTAACTGCAGACTTGAGTAATGACTTTATATCCACCCTCACATCCTAGTATATTACCAGAAGAATAATGTAATTAAACTAGAACATAATTTTGGAAACTTATCAGTGGGGTTAAAGGGAGACCAAACCTATTTTGCCTAGTGTGTGACTTCCAGAGAAACTCCACACATTGCAGAAGCTTATTAGCAGGTTATGGCAGCTATGAAATGTGTTTTGAAGGAAAGCTAATTGTATAATTAATTGGCTTTCATAAAACTGCTGCTGGTGTCAACTGTCTAGCACTAATCTTAACACTACTTTGAAGCAGAATGTAGATGGCTTTGCAGTTTTTCCTTTTTCTACAGCTTGAAATAGTGGTGTGACTATTACCTGATATTACTCTTAGCACAAAAAATTACTACCTGATGCAATGAAAATAAAAATAATTAAAAAAGAAAATAAAGGCCAAGTGTCTTAGAGACTTCACTATTAAAAGCTATCCACAGGACACAACATTAGAAGTCCTTATTGCCATGACGTTTTTGCAATAGTTGTGCTTTAACAGTTTTTTGTTCTAAAGAAACCTTGCCCTGGAATCTCCTGCCAGAGCAGCAGAGTTACTGCCCAGCTTAACCTTTGGCTCTGGTCATTCACATGGGGCTAAAGATTTCCTTGTACAATAGATTTTTCTGTATCTTTTCTTACTGTATTACACTTCTAGAAGTTGTTGAATATTTTGATCTCAGTTGCAGCCTAAGCTGATCCTCTTTCTTTACATTTTATTCTGGTAATATTTAGTCTTCTTTTGGTATACTACTGGGTTTGGGGAGAGAATTTTAAGTACCAAAAGATCAAGAAATGGGAATGTGACAGTGCTTTAAATTTTTCGTCAGCTTTTCTTTAAACTAGCAAAGAGATGTTTGTGAAAATGAAAACACTAATCTTTAGATGATATGGAGGTGAAACTAAAAAATACACCTAGAATATTATTTAGTTAACCATAAATATGATGAGTAATCCTGTAGAACCTTCATTTTGATTTTAAGTAAGTTTAAATGTGTGATGGACAAAGAACTGCTAATAGCAAAGCTGGAAGAGGTAGAAATACTTTCTCTTGGACCACAAATCTTCATCTGACATGCAGTGCTAGGCAATTTCCAGAAAAAGGATCTAACTATGAGTCATTTTGTCATGGGAAAGTGAGGAATGTATCATGTTATGCTCCAGCCTTCTAAAATGTCCATCTCCCATGCTTACTTATATAGAGAGTTTTCAGCAGAGGAGCAGTACGAAAGTGTGCATTGGATTGTAGTATTCCACTGCTGGCCTGTTTTTTATGTGTTGGTTTCAAAATAGACCTTAAACATAGGAAAACCTAAGCTTTAAGGAGAAGATCTGTTCTGCAAAGTGATTTGGTAAAAACCTGAGGAGTAAGGTGCTAAGTTGTCTCAGCTTCTGTTAGTGTGTGATTTCCTAATACTTTAGTACTATTTTGACTTTGGAATTTTTCCTATAGTTTGTACTACTTCTATTTAATTTTCCTGTTTTACACCATTTTTCACTTAACCACTAATTGTTCAGAAATTTCTAGTGAGAATTCTTATGTAGGAATTTTCATGCTGTCTGCAGGTTCAGTGGTTGCCATCCTACTAATCTTAAGTAGTGTGGTGTTGTATTTTTATATATACCTATATATTCTTTATAAAATGCCAGAGATTGAAAGTTTGGATAGGATTTTGTGGCCATATTTTGTTCATACTCTAAGACAAACAGAGAGGATTCATGGCAACAAATTTATGACAGCACCTACCCCTAGGTGAAACCCCTGCAGTTTTCTGATACATTGCAATGTTTTTCACTGCCACCTCTTGTTTTTCTGAATACATCTGTGTGCTGTTGTGAATCTCATTAGAAAGCTGGACTGTTTTTCAAAGCTGCTCCCTTGGCTGGGGCAAAGGCATGCAGTAATCAATTGTTTCTTCTGTGATTCCTTTTATGTTCCCATGGTCCGATAGTAGCAGCGATGAGCAAATTATGCCTTGCCATGCTTTCATGGGTAATGGTGTTTTCACATTTACCCATTTCCTTCACCATCAAGGGTAGCTCCTTGCATTTTTTTTCCTTTAAAAGATCTTTCTGCCAAATTTTATCCATCACTTTGTCATAATAACATATAGTGATACTTTTGTGTAGCGAGAGAGAAGTTTGCCATAGATTTTATCAAGCATAACAATGTCTTGACAAACACTAGAGTACACACACTTCATCTGATAGTCAGCATCCATGGGAAAAGCTTTTCCTAGAGAGATGAAGCTTAAAAATAGCCAGTGACTTCTGACTCTGGTTTAAAGCTGGGCTGTGTAATGCTAGATAAGCAGAGGGAACTACATCACCTTTTGCTGTGAGAGCCTTTTATGGTCATATGGACATATCAGGTTTTAAGGCATATCCATATGGATAAAACCTGAGGAACTAAGGGATAGGTGAGAAAGACAAGTAGAGGAAAGGAAAATTATGACGTGTTTTCAAGTTCCTTGTTGTTGTATGTAAGTAAAGCCTTACAAAAGAAAGGCCTTGTAAAATCATGGCTTAGGCCTGCTACTTTGACTAGGTACAGCTAACAGCTGGCCCGACAAGCACTCGTGAGAAAAAGATTCTGTGAGAATTATTTTGTACCCATGAAAAAGAATGTAAACATCTTTGGGAAGAAAGTCTTTGGCAAGCACATACACTAACAACTACTAACCAATGAACTGGGTATCAACAAGTTGCTAACTAATTAAAATTAAATATGATGCTTTTAGAAAACCATATAAATATGAGCTGTGGACAATAAAGATTAGCTATTGCTGCATAAACAAACAGTGTCTTGTCTCTCTCTACTGTGACAGTTCCTCTTTTTCCTGAATTATTCACGCCCTCCAAAAATCTCCTTTCCACTATTCCTTTGTGTTTGTTTCTTTGGTTATCAATGTCTTCTCTGCCCAAAGATATGCTTATGCAAGTCTATTTGTCAGACTATTGGATTCAGTTTAATGCTAGGAATTCTTATACATGTTGATGTCTCTTTTTCTTGTTTTTCTTGTGCCACTATTATCTGATGCTGAAGCTTTGTAGTGGATACACTCTGTTTTTGCCCTCCTTGAAGCATTAAGGGATAGTTCATCTGGCAAACACCCCATTCTGCTGCCTCTTCTCCTGTAGCTTGCAACTTGCCCCCTCATTGATGCACTTACACAAGCATCTTAAATGTCATTAGCTAATCATTACCTTGAATTGGCAGATGGTAATTGCTGTATTAAAATTCTGCATAACTTATTTGCCATGTAGGACTCAGCAGAATTATATGTGCCTCACCAGTGAGTTGATTAGAGATGCCTTAGGCATCGTATTTTCCAAATTTTAAAAGATTACTCACTCACAGTTTTCATATTAACTCAGAACAGGGAAAAGGCTGAAAACAAGACAGTTCTTGGAGCACACTGTACATATTCTGCATCTTTTTATGAGCTCGGTCTAACCTCTGTCTGCCTCCAATGACCCACACCTGAAAGAAGAAAAGGAGAAATATTGTAATTAATCCACTTTCTCCAGGCAGGATTTCTATTTCTTGTAAAAAAAGATGCAAATGAGAAATAAAAAGCCAGAGTTGCTGAGTTGCTGACCTTGCCAGCACTGGAATGGCTAAGGTACCATAAGTTGGCACATGTCATGATGTTAACATGGTGAAGGTGGAGATGTTGTCTAGCAGAGGTGCAGAGTATTTCCATAGAACAAAAAAAAAAAGGACAAATGACATACCCTAAGCCTGCAAAAGTACTTGGCTCTTAGTGAATCTCTTTCTACACTGGGGATTTTGCTATCCATACTTGGGCCAATTTGTTCTCCTCTCCACTGCCGATGGGTGTGGCTGTAATTTAAAGCTTCATTTTATGGACAGTGTCCTCTCAAAAGGGCAGTAATTCCTCTCAAAAATACAGGAATTACAGTGGCCTGAAGATCCCCTTTTGCAAAATATTTGAGGGAAGAGACAGAAGGTTGTGCAGGTTTTTAGTGGCCACCACTCTTTACACAGAAGTTTGCATCAATTTTAGTGAAGAAGTGGTGGTCTTGCTCAGCTTCCCATGTTGAGAGGAAGTCTTTGGTTAGGGTCCATCAGTAGAACTGGACAAGAAACTTTGTTGCTTTGTTTTCCATAGCCTTGGGTCCAGCTGGGTTTTGAGAACTGACCTAGTCTTGTTGGTGTGTTTATATGATAGATGGGAAAGACGTCTGCAAAATCAGTGAACAGCTGGGATGGACGCCTGCACTGGAGCAGCCACAGGAATGTGTATACCAGGATGAGAAGATGCCTATATGTGCCTGTGTACAGAACAATCTGAGGAATTTCTGTGGTGTTAATTGGTTTATATTTGTAAATTAAAGACCCCAACTCTGCCTTAAAGGCTTTACAACCTCAACTTCTGTGTTGGATTTTGGGTCCTTTGCCTCAAGAAAGACATTGAAGTGCTGGAGTGTGCCCAGGGAAGGGCGATGGAGCTGGGGAAATGTCTGGAGCACATGATGGATGAGGAGCAGCTGAGGGAGGTTCCCTCAGTCCAGAGAAAAAGGAGGAATGGAAAGTTGTAGCCAGGTGGAAGTTGGTCTTCTCTCCTGAGTAACATGTGATAGGACAACAATAAATGGCCTCAAATTGTACCAGGGACATTTAGACCGGATATTAAAAGAAATTTCTTCATAGGAAGTATTGTCAAGAATTGGAACAGGCTCAGGGAAATGGTGAAGTCACCCTCCCTGGAAGTGTTCAGAAAACATCTAGGTGTGGCACTTAGTGACATGGTTTAAAGATGAAGATGGCAGTGCTGGATTGTTGGACTGGTGACCTTAGAGGCCTTTTCCAACCTAAATGACTTTATGATTCTTAATACTGCTGAGTATACCTATTGGAATACCTAGAAAAATACCTAGTGAAATAAAGTAAAGTACAGGATTCACTGGGCAGGCAGCGGGACTGGAGATGTTGGTTGTAAATGCAAGAAAGAAGATGTGGCAGATGGTGGAAAGAGAAGTTGAAGGATCCTCCTCCTATGATCCACAGTCATTTGGAGGCTAATAAGTGTTTTCCTTGTTTTAAAAGCAGAGTAAAAATGCCCTTTTGCTTGTTACTCACATTAGGGAGATTTTGAGAAAATTACAATTTTGCATTATAAAACCTGACATGTACTCTAAAAGTAGCCCCTTCTGCCATTTATAATTCACTAAGATGTAATGACGTTTGCAACAAAAATCATGCCACAAGCAGAAGATTATGATGAAATTTTTGAGAAAAGCAACATAAACAGCTTACTTATTGATAATGGGCTGTCCTGGTTTAGCACTGCTTCATTTTTACAGCCTTGTTAGCTTCTTGTGGATGTAACAGAGAACCAATCAGTAGCCAGTTTTGAATATCGACACATAATTGAACCAATAAAAAGGTTAGACACACCTTTGTGAACACACATTTTCAGAAAAAAAACCCCGGGTATAGCTCTCTTGGTTTCCAGCCAAGGAAGTGAAGGAGGTGGCGGACGAGGTCCAGGCTCAATACCAAGGACAACTTTCAGGCCTGAGAACAAAAACAGTGATGAAGTGAGAAGAAAAACCAAGGAAGATGGAGCTTCATAACCTGAAGCTCTGGTTGGACAATTGTTTCTAATATGCTGATGAACCAGAACTTGTAAAAGTGTGGGACCTCGTGATCAGGCATCCATTTTGTGACCATTTTGGGGCATCTTGGGTGTGGTCTGGCTGGACTCTTGTGTGGCCCACATGAACCCATTGAGGCCTTTTAATAAATATCTACTTTATCCTCTTGCTCTGTCTAGTCTCTGTTCCAGGTCAGCCTCCAGA
>JAWWMU010000180.1:10085685-10128240 GCA_035048155.1 Cinnycerthia olivascens | reverse complement strand
AGGCCTTTTAATAAATATCTACTTTATCCTCTTGCTCTGTCTAGTCTCTGTTCCAGGTCAGCCTCCAGAAGGCATCAGTTCATGACAGAGATTGTCATGTAGCCAGTGCACATTCCTATGAACAACAGGATGAAAGACGCTGCCTGTGGACTTCATCCCTCATCCTTCCAAGAGAACATAAAGCTGAGTTTTTCTTACCCACATATTAGGAGTAATAGTAGACTTAGCTATTTAAATGTACAGTCATCATTAGCTTTAAAATGAGGAACTGCTAAATTTACTTTCATTCATAAAATCTGTCTGACTTTTTGTTGGTGTTGTTTAATTTGCTATTGGATATATATTGAAAAAGTTCATGGTTGATAATCTGATGAAATGGTGCTTTTTATGTGTAGAAAACTCTACCTGAATTAGGAGCTGAAGATGTCTGTGAGAACAGAATTCAAATAGTTCAAGCTTTAAGCACACCCAACAAGTATCTCTTGAAGGGTGTTGTGTGCTCATCAAGGTCCAAATAGATAGAATCTCTGGTGTAAGCAATTGAATGAAGAATGTATTAATTATAAGAAATGAAATAACCGCATTAGAGAAAAATACATTTTGTTTTATTATGACATCCAAATTTTGGAGCCTGATCTGAATTGGTCTGTATACAGTTCACTTGCAGAGAGGACAAGAGAGGAAGGTATTGCACTAAAGAATTAATCTGATGACTTAGAACTGTAGTGAGATCAGTCTCTCACTGTACTAATGTACCACTTCTTCCCATCTACAGCACAGATTGACTCATCCAAACTTACATTTTTGGAAGAGTTCTACTAAAAAAAGTGAAATATTACTTGTTCAAGGTTTTTCTGGAGGAATTGGTTTGAAATATTTAAGCGCTACAAAGTTTTCTCGCCTAAATGAACAGTGGAAGAGACTTGGAGGTCTCCTTTACCTTTGGCTTTTTTTTTTAATTGCCTGGAGAAAACTTAATGTAATAGTGAAATGTGCTATAATCTGTCTCTCAGAGGTCCCATTCAGAAATGTATCTTCTTCTTTAGCCTTTAAGCCTGACCATTACTCCCTGAGGAATTCAAAAAGGAAATGTTTTTCCATAGTTTAAATGCATACAGATGTCTAATTACTTTGTGAATGATATTCCACTGTTTTAATGAGGGGAAAAAGTCCTATAGTAGATATCGGAGAAGATCAAGATTTGGAGTTTTTTTCCTCTTTCTATTTTCATATATTTCCTTAAAGTGGTTGAAAAATACATCTAAGAAAACTTCTCTCTAAACTGAAAGGAAACAAAGAGCAGGATAGTGGGGAGCCTTAATATAAGTGGATCATCTCAAATAAAATATATTTTAAGCACAAATGGAAAACATTTTTTTGTTTTGTTTTCCCCAGAGTTAAATATGTCTCAAAAATGCAAATTCATGGTGGAATAGTGTTCTGGCAATTAAAATAGGGGTAATTCAGATGCAATTTTTATGTCAAGAGCTCTTGGGACTGCAGCTGGAGTCAAGGTTATGTCATATGGGTGGATGGTGTTTGTTGGGGAACCCCAGCTGCCAGGCTTTGAAGAACTGCTATGATGAGTTGTTGGGATGACATTAAGCTAGTGTACAGCAGTTAATGAGGGAACAAGAAATGATTTCCTTTTTGTGAAAAGAGAACTATACCAGCTCAGTATTAACCTCTTGTCTCACTTTTCTCCACCAAAAAAATAAAGCTTGCTATTTTTTCTTTCTCTTAGCTTTCAGTTGAGCGTGCACCCAGAGAACATCAGGTTACCATAGAAAGGCTTCAACATGAATAAGTTTGGCACTATTGATTAAACTACTCAGATCTGCCAGCTGATGGGATGAGGCTGCACAAGGGTACTGCATTCTGCCTTGTTGAAAGTGTCACTTTGAAGTCTGCCTTTAAGTGTGATTTATCCAAAGCATTTGTATTTTATTTCTGTCTGCAAAGGCTTTGGATGCTAAACCAAAGGGGTTTTAAAGCCCGAACAAGTTTTGTTGATATACAGAGTGGGGATAGTAGAGAATGGAGAGATAAGCATGCCACAACTGAAATCTGTAAACAAGCAGTTGAGATCCTGAACTGTTTCATTGGTTATGTGATTTAATGCTCTCTGCTTTGTGTGAGATTCACTTTGCATTCTGCATCCTCAGAGTTCTGTTGTGCTAGATGCCTCTATAAAATGACTTGCAGTTTCCTTATGCGCTATGCCAAAAGGGGGGAAATATATAGAATAGAAGGAAAAAAAAAAGTTAAAAAAAATAAGTTTTATTGCAGGATAGAAAAGAAAGGAGGATTTAAAAAATTGAAAGAAAAAAACCTGGCATTTGTTAGTTGGCTGTTCATGTTAATCCTCTTTAAGACACATGTGACCTCAGCTGGAAAACCTCTCACATTTTTCAATCTGTTGTGAAGCAGCAAGCTTAGTGACAGTCATAAGAACCTTTAAAAATCTCTGAGCAGTTTCTAGCCTTTCTCTGTGTCACCCTCTGACTCGCTTGGCTGGCATACCAGCACTGCTCAGTGACTTGAGCCAAGTGATAAATACTAAGCCTGCTTCTATATATATCAGTTAGTCTGTTCCAGGACTAGTGGTTCAAAATGACATGTCAGAAATTGATGTGTGGATTTTAATGCCATTTTTGAAAAGAGATTTGAATGGAATTTTTATTTTCAAAGTTGAATTTAATAATTTGTAGGGTGTGCAAAAAGACACCCTGAATTTCAGCTGTTAAGGTAGTTCAGAGGAGTTACTAAAAGTCCTGAAAGGACAAAGCAGAACATTATGCTGAAAGCTTTCCCTCTTGAATGACTATAGAGGTAATAAACTAAAAAAAAATAAAAGAAAGTGTAATACAATAGATAATTTTGTCTCTTACTTTGTCAAAGTTGGAGTAGGCTCATACATTGTTAATTTTGTTAACAATTAATCTTGCTTGTCTTGAGGAGCTGCATTTTGCTACCATATAAGCTCAGAGCTACAGACACAGGGTTATTTCAGTTTTTCTTTACTGTGTGGGATCTTAAATATATTACCAGGAAATGTGGGCTGACTGAGAACGCTAATAATATGTCTCATATGGTCTAACTGTATGGATTAACTGTATGACAATGGTTTTAAAATGAAACCATTACCTTTCATAATTCAGAGCAAAGAACAACCTAGAAAAGAAAGAAAATGGTCAGGTTTGGGGTTTTTATTTCACCAATAATTTTTCTGCATTATCTGCGCATAAGAACTGAAGAGAACAGGTGTCTGCTTGAAATGGTATTTTATGCTGAGCTCAAGTGAAGTTTATTTTTATCCCTTTGGTACTATCATACTGTTATTATTTTGCCTATATTTTTAACACAGTTATACTGATGAAATTTGGTGTTTTATGATTCCTTTTGTATTGTGAGAAATTAAATATGTAGCTGTCTGGAAACACCAAACAAATAATTTATCTTTTCTCAGATCCCTTCAATTATGAGAGCTTAGGTTTTTCTGTGTATAAATGCTTCAGTCAAATTGGTTGCCTGTAAACCTGGTAAACCTATAGAAATGGAATGAATGGTAAAACAGAATATATATATATATATGAAAATATCTATTTTATCTGATTTTATCTGATAATGTTGTGAGATGATATGTCAGAAATTAAGTACAAAGATGTATTTTGTTATACCAAGATATCACTCTTAAATTAAACCTTTTAGTTCATGCTGACAGACACTTTCTTGTTCCCAATTGATTTCCAGGTCCTAACTAGTATTAATAAATTCAGCGACAATTTTAAGACTGTGTTTTTTAAATGCAAGTGTGTCATCTCTAGTCTCACGTACTGCTTCTCTATCAACTGAGAAAGTAATCTCTAAAATTCACCTGTGCATGTAAATTTAAAAGAAATTTAATTTTTTCTTGTAAAAAGCTCCAGTGAGAGTGATTAAAAAGCATCCTGGAAAGTAAGTCAACATAAACAGAGGAAAAGCATTTTGGGAATATGACCTTGAGAAGTCTGGGGACCTGGTCCACAAATCCTACTGCTACTAAATTTTTGATGGCAAGTAGTAAAACTCAGCCCAAAGGTTGGATTGTATTTTAAATTATATTTTAAAATGAACTAACAGTAAAGCAGTGTCTGATTGCGCTTGTATAAACTTTAAAGCAGGTGTTATATGGAAGATAAAATTTACAAAGGGACAACACATGAAGGGAAGCAGCCAGGCAGGCTGGGGGCGTGGCCATCAATTTATGCACACAACTGCATTTTCAACATAATTAGCTGTCTAATTGAGCATTATAGTTTAACTGACACATTTAAACATGTAATTTATTTGAATGCACACTGTTTGTAATATATTTTTAGTGTTTGCTCTTCAGGATGGCATCAGACTCTAGAAGAGGAAATTATCCTTCTGATGAACAGAAAAAAGAACCAAGAGTATGTTGATAAGCCCTGAATACAAATTTCTGTAATATGAGACCAGAAGGGGAGCATGGAGGCAGAAAAGCCATGCAGAGAAAGTTAAGTACTGAGCATGACTGTAAAGACACGACTTAATTTCAAATACCAGAGATGTGCTGCACTTCATGTCATCAGGCCACTGTGAAAATCTGACTGGTTCAGCTGACACCTAGGTAAGAAGGATATTGTAGTAACTCAGAGGTTTAAACTGCACATCTGTCTTGTTCCAAGGAATAAAACATCCTTTTCTCAATGTGATGGATATTGCCATATAGATATGGCTGGCTTTTTTCATTCCTGAACAGGGAGAAGGCAAATCATCCATACTCCTGTTAAAATATACATAGTAGTCTGTCAACAAGTTGCAGAGGAAGGAGCAAGAAGTTCCTTCATTCACAATTGCACACTCCCTGGTGTGCCAAAGTTTCACTCTCTGGGTGATAGTTGAGCACCTGGACATTTATTTTTGAGGGAGAAACGAACCAATACCTGTTTGGTTTTGTTCCCAGATTTTGTTTTTTTTTATTTTTATTTTTCACTTTCAGGACTTATTTTCTGAACAAAATAGTGGCAGATTTCCTTTTAACCCGGCAAACTTTAGTAGTTGCAGCTCATTATGTATTTTGTGGTGCTGAGCTATGAATCTGCTGCTTCAATTACAGAAACTGCCAACAGACATATGAAAATCCAGAACATAGAGGCTAAACCATTCCTGCTTTTTATCTTTGGAATTACTTTTGCATACTTTGACAATTTCCCCTTATAAAAAAAATGTAGTAACAGGAACAGTTAAGGAATGCAAAACAACTAATGGGAAACTTTGCTACTAAAATAGAGAAGAAAACTACTTTTCCAAACCTGAGGTTGGCAGAATTCCTGGCTTTTCTCCTCACCTTTCCCTCTGCTCTCTACATTCCCAAGTAATTAATTATCAGAAAGGAAGAAGAGGAATTAAATGCAAGATCATGCAAGTAGAAATAAAAATGTATAAATCTTTTACCCCAAAATGAATTCACTTATACTTGAAGTTTATAGCAGTGGATTTTGCATATCTGGATAGATAAGGTAGAATAAGCTCAGAGGATAAAAATAAAAGTGTATATAAAAGAATCTCTGAAATTTGCATAGGTTCCCAAATACATGGCTGCCATGCAGAAGCCAAGAGGAAAGGGAGCACTTAGAGAAAGACTGGTCTTTGTACCCTTCATGGGGAGATGTAGGGAGAGTTAGGAAGATGGACTGTGACACACAGCATCATTTTTCATTTTTTTTTTTTGACAGGATAATTGTCAGGAGGTAGAATTTCTATTTTGTTGCCCAGTATGTTCAGAATAGCTCTTGTCAGGAGAAGCAGTATTGGAAATATAATGAGAAATACATTATAGAAAATAAAATTCTTTACTACTTTGACCTTTCAGCCCTTTACACCGTGCCTCATGGTGATATCCTCCATTTTGTGAAGAATAGCAAGGCTGTCCATACAAAGAGGAGAGCACTTCAAAAAGCTCCCTACTCTGCTTATGGGATTTGTTGGAACTTCTGGATTACTGCCTCTTCTATTCTGCCTTCATGATAAAGAAGCAAGGAAGCCTTTCCTGTTTGGAAGGGGAGGACTAGTGAAAGAGGAGAATCAGAGAAATCATTCCCTAATTGCCTCTAATGGAGTAGTTCCTGTTTTAATGATGTTGCTCATTCTTGCTCTGCTTTGAGAAAAATAGAAAATCCTATCTTTGGACTCTGAGTTGAGTCTGCTCCGGTGGGAAGCAGGAGCGGCGCCAATGCCAAAAGGCAATCTGGGAATTGCTGTCTCCTCTGCTTGTCTGTCTGCTGGTGTGCACGCACAAAGCTGGCTCAGCTGGCTGGTCATGTCCTCCTCCTGCAATTCGCAGAACTGGCACAGCCTGAGGGGCAGGAAGGACAGTGAAAAGCTCTGCATTGACCTGCTTTGCCTGGTGAAGGTTTAGTTGAGCTATCTGGGATAATGATGGGTATCTGGATCAAAGAGTGAATTATTCATGAAGATTCACTGAGACTTGGTCATTCACTGCCCCCTGGAAAGAGGCATGAAAAAATATGGAAAGTAAGAAGAAATTCAAGTGGGAATGGCTCCTACTTTAGTTAAGACTTTACTGAGTGTGTGCTTTCAGGTGGAAAAAAAAGTGAGAAATAAAGATCGAAAACTAAAATAAAGTAACAGTTAATGGCAAGATATCCCTTATGTAGCAGATTCATTGCTGTCATGTCTGAGGAGAGGCCTTTAAATGTATGTTGTTTTCAGAAAACTGAATTGGGCTATTTTCTTTAGTTTCTCTGAAGGGTTTTATAAATTGAAGATAATTATGAACAAAAGGTGTACACAGAAGATTAATGGAATCTCTGCTTAACCTATACTCCTGTCCAAGTAAACATTTATTTCTTGTTTAAATTAAGAATAAATAGAAGCCTACGTAGAGTAACCTGAAGAGAAATTGATACAGGGGCAGCTCAAGTTTTCCCCGCCTTAAATTTCTGTGGTATTTTGACCTATTCTGCAGTGTTCACAGGATTTACAGTGCAGCATCTTTCTATACTCCCTCTCTGCAATCCTCTGTCTACCACAGAATATCTTTTACAGGGAGGTGTTGTGCTACTTGAAAATGACCACAGTTAACTTGGTGAGCTGTTTTAACTCAAGTACAATTTGTATTTTGATTCAGCAGATGGGTACTTAGTAAAGGAGATATCTATATATTCAGAATTGCATACTCAAGGGGAGGGCCACTTCAGTGTGGGACAGGTTATGCAGTGGGAAGGATTTGCTTTAGCTCTAGAGACAGCTGGCTAGTTATGTTTTCTACTCTGTATATTAACTCCAAATTTCAGCTCTGTGTGTATGGCAGTGTGAGTGTGTGTGTGTGTGTTAAAGAGGAGAGAGAGTCTTTCATCCTATTGAATCCCTCTCTGCCACCATCCCCTGTGAGGGGACTGTTAGGGCCCTGAAGCCTCTAGAAAAGTGTGAACAATACTTATATTAATTTATTTTAAGACAAGAGCCCTCAAACTGTGCTCTTTTACAGAGTCCTCTCAACTCGTCTCTTTGAAGTGCAAGCAAAGTGTTAACAAAGAAGACTAAAAAGCTGAGGTTACCGTCCATTTTGTCGTAAAAGAATATATGATAAGAGTGGAAATATTTGATAGGAAAGCCTCCTCTCTTAATCTTTGGGCTATATTTAAGGTGGAAAAATAGAAAAATGCCAGAAGTGGTGCATTATATACAGAGAGCATTGATCTGTTGCTGCTTCTAAGTTTATATGTGAAGCAAGAGTTTGAAATGTGCTTAGAAATCCATGTCAGTACTTTTTGTTGTCTTGGAGACTGAACTTCTCAGGATCTGGGTAAACTGTACCTCCTCACAAACGAGGGGAGGGGGAAGAGGGCATATTTCTGGCATAGTAGCTGCTTTGCACAAAATTTTAAAGTCTAGAAAAGGCAAGTCAGGAATACCCTCATCAAGCACACACACTGTGTCCATCTGCCATACATCAGCTTCTTAATCGTCTTACTAAATGTCACAAAACCTGTTAAAATTACTATGCTTGAATAGAGAGTGTCTCTGAAGAATAGATTGTGAATGTGGAAAATAGGAACTTTGTTTTCAAAGTAAAAACAGAGGCTGATCTCAGCACTAAACTGCTGCTCTCTATTGAAGTGTGGGAATAATATATGGAGCTGCACTAGTACAAACTGCTGAAGCACCTTGGCGGCGCTCCAAGCAAGTGCTCTTTCTGATGGAGCTTTTAATACTTCAAGAAGACAAAGCATGTGTATTTCTATGCCAATAAAATGATTCCCTGTAGGATCCACAGGCGACATTTCAATACTGAGCTGCTATGACTGCGTGAATGATTGACTGCCAGTCACCGCTGAAACATTTCTGGGCGTGCATGTGCTTTTGCTTATCTGCAGATTAAATCCCTTCTTGTGGTAAACTCTGTCATGCTCCAACCCTTAACTGAGATGCTGCTGTCCATCTCTATTGATGGAGATGTTGTGCCATTGCTGCTAAAGAAGCCCTGACCACCCCGGAGCTCATTGACTGACACCTGACCTTGCTGCATTCATGACCTGCACAATGCCCCAGCCAAGATTCGTTTGGTCCCCAGACAAAAACATCTACATTAAATGGACCAAAAGGGAAAAAGTGCGAGTATTGCTGCATATGGCAATTGAGACAGGAATGAGAACAAAATGGGACTTACAATTCCCATTACAATTATTCTAGGGTAAGAGTGTAGTTTTCTGCCTAAGAAAAATCGAATAACTTTGTATATACTCTCTATCTAGTCTAAATTGTGTGCAGCAGAAGGGGAATGAATTTGCTTAATCTGGTGGGATAGACAGCTGACCTTCTGTTAAGGGTGGAAATAAGGAGCTAGGCTTCAGGTTATGACAAGGGATCTGAAAGATTCCCTCGCTTAGTGGTCAGTAAATTAAAACTTTGCTAAAGTTTTTGAATTCCCCTCTCCAAGATTTTGCATAGATTCTTTTCATAACAAAATTCAGCAGCTGTTACACCTGTGAACTGGGATAAGTATCATTAACCCTTTTAAATAAAAGAAAGATATGATATATAGTGGAAAACCATGATTCACAGAAAGTTCAGCACCTGATTAAGTGGAAGGGTAATGCAAATGGAAAACGATGCCATATAAATTGTATGAAAAACATGATAAAAGGGAATATGGGATTGCTAAAGAGGCATGATTCAATTTGACAATCTATACAGTTGTATGCTTTCTTCACGTTACCAGCTTTTTATCTACTGTGAAGAATTCTCCCACAAAAAATGGGAAAATAGGTTAGAAAATATTCTCAGTGCTAATTCTGTCTCTATTTGAGTTTTTCAAAGATTTTTTTTTTCTGAAGTGCCAATTAATTCTTTTCACATGCCCAGCCTAGCCTGAATCATCTGAAGAAAAATCCTTACTCTCTGAAGCTGCCAGCAGTCTTGCCATCATGCCAGGTATCTGGCACATGCAGTTTTAATGGAAATTTACCCTGAGGTCTTGATTTCTTGAGTGCCATGGGGTATCTCAGTGTTTGCATCCAAAAACTGAGGAAAAATAACATGGGGACTCTGAAAATTGTTGTCTCATCCTGCTAATGAGAAATACAAACACAGAAAACTCAAGAATACTATTTATGTACAGCATTGCTTAGGTTATGATAACATGTGTCTCTAATATGAAAAATGAGGTGGTATAAAAACTCATATTTTCAAATCCACAGGGCTTCAGTGAGAATTGGCTTTCTCTAATATGGAGCTTTCATCCTTGATACCAGGTGCTAATGATTCCTGTCTGCTTAAAAAAGACCCATTAAACTGTCAAACCATTCAACCAAATTCATCATGTCTTTTGAAATAGAGTTCTAATAATGAGAAAAATAGAAGGGATTTCTCAAATCCCTTTTTCTTTCCTTCTTTTCCAGCTAAAAATTGACTGGCAGCTATCAGCAAATTGAAGACAGGGAAACTTTCAGAAGCATTTGACTTCTAAACTGCTGTTGCCTGCAGTCTTATGATATCAGATTTTTATTTGCTTCCTGCATTTTCTTGGAAGCTTCTGACTGAGAATACACAAAATATATTTGAATTGCTTTTGGATTTCTTGTAGAGGTTTTATCCTATTTTTAAAATCTGTGAGCTGAATGTGTATTTTATTCCTTTTCACTTTTCCTTTTGCTGCTAAATATTTGTACAAATTTATGTCCAGCACAAAGTGCAATGTAAAATAATTGAGTAATTTTTAAGACTCTGTCTACAAAATAGCCCCCCCAAACATTCTCAGTAGTTCCATTTTTAACTAAAGATTTGACCTGTAGTAGAGATAACAAAGTATTTTGATACTCTCACTGTTCTATATTTGCATTAAAACTTTAAAAACCTGTCCCAATCTGCTGAGATTTTTGTACTTCATGATGATTTATTCTCAGCGACACATTAGTGTTTAAATGCCTATAGATTTTTTTTTCCCCAATACTAGTTAAACTCCTTCTCAATTCTACAATAGGAGCTGAAATCCCCAGTCAGAACTTCTTAATGCTAGATTATCTACGTGAAACAAATACTCTTGGGTATTTTGCCATCCTTTGACATTTGAAACCAGACTACTGCCTTCCTACAGGGCTGCTTTCTGAAGCTCACAAACAACTCAGCATTATACACAGAAGACTCAGATCAGTTTTCTAAACAACATTTTTCATGCCATGCCACCCACATCTAAGTTTGGGGCTTTCCTTGCCTTTTCAGTCTTGCTGTACTTCCTCTTTTATTCCTGTGTCTCCAGTCAGCATGGCAATGTGTGGCTGGTGGCTTGACTTGTGACCCTTTGGATTTGTTTGATGCAATAAGTTGATAGACAAATGCCTGGAAACGTTGTGAAGGTATGCTCTCTACTTCTAGAAATTACAGAGTTTTTGTGGGTTTGAGAATTGGGTACTCAAGTTCAGGATCGAACTTTAGATCCTTCACTTTGCTGCCTTCATTGTAGCATTGCCATAAAGGTGAATGCTTTGTGTGTGTTTGTAGCATTCCCCAGCAAAAAAAAAAACAAACTTGTAGCTTCTTTGGAAAGATACAGCTGTGTCCAGATGTTGGCAAAAACTCTGTTAGTGTGATAAACCGGGGTAACACCGTGTCAGGTGTGCACTGAGGTATTGTTATTCCCTGTGATGCTCAAGCACTGAGGAGAGAGGTGCAGCTGGCAGGAAGGTTATTCACACCGTGAGTGGTCACCGATGGCATTTAGGCAACCAGTCTGGGCTGCTGAATCTTCTGGCTGATGCTCTCGATCTTTGCAGGGTGTAGGTGTAGGACTTGCAGGCTTTCCTGGTGAGGATTTTTGTTTGGAACAGAAAGTGGCTAGATTGATCAGAACTGGTGGTGGTGAGATTCAAAAGGAAACTGTTTCACATTGATGATCTCAGTTATGCTCTAATATATTTGTTCAGGAGAAAATGTCTATGAATTGGAAAAAAACCAACAAGAGAGGAAAAATAAAAAGGCTATGCACAATGCCAGATGCCATTAGAGGCTGAAGGTTTATTTTCAGGACATATTTTTTAGAAACATTGCTTAAATATTTTAATCAGTCTAAAGAAAATTGCACTTTATACCTTTTTGTGCTGCTTTTAGAGTAAATTTTTATGGAAGAATGGAGCTGTTCTGAATGTTGGACAGGTTAAGCCCTGTGCTTTCAGAAAAGCTCTTTGAAAAAACACTGAGCATTGTTTGTTGTGTTTGCATAGTGATTGCTTTGTGATGAATAATTGAAGTAAAAGTGGCTGAAGTAAAAGAATCAGAAGAGATTTTGTGAATACACTGTAAGTGAGGTCAGCAGACAATCATCACCCTCTTCCAGCTTCATGACCTCAGGACTGGCTCAGTTGGTGGATAATTCTCATTAAATTCCCAGAATATAACAAATAATCCCTGAACACCAAATAAGTGTTCCTTACCCTGAGTGGAGCTAATAATTGGAAGTAAGGCTGGAACTCAAAGGAGAATTTTTTCTTGTTTTTAGTAGATAGCATTGAGAAGCAGTGTACACAAAAATACTCCCTGGGAAGGCTACAAATAATGAGATCACTAGCAAGCTGCCAGGAGTTAGGAAGAGGAATTTTCTGCATCCAGCCTTCCTCTGGTCCTACCTTATAAATTTCCCTGGGAATTTCACAAGGTCCTAAACTTTGCATGTATGCTATCCCCATACCACTGAAGGAGCAAGCACCCTTTTCCCTGCGTGGGAGAGTGTTAATTGCTATGCCCAAAGGGGAAACAAGTATTCTCCTGGCTAGTAATCAAATGATATTTGAAAGCCATTATACTGCCCAGCATTTGTACTGCATGGTTGCTGCAGACAACTGGCTTGTTGGGAGCTGCCTCGGGGTTGCCTGATTAATGAGCTTCTGGTTTGATCTTGGAACCAGCTTCCTGTGTAAATAAAGGCTAAACATTAGTTAAGAATGTCTGCCTCAAAGTATCAGATGTTTGAAGATGTCATGTGTTTCTTCATTAAAAAGCCTTTGAAATTTAAAATAAAGGTCAGCAGCTCAACTCAGTTTTCTGGTTAATGCTTTTTGCTAGTTTGATTTGATCCAGTTGCCTAATCTTATTGGGGGGCAGCCTGTGGAACACGCATCAGGAGGAAACAACCTGACACAGCATGCCACCTGGTCCTGGCTTTACTTGGAACTGGTGCCATGGAAATTGGCTTGGTTTGGACTGTGGGGTGACGGGGAAGGTCCTGCCTGCAATCAGTCTGTGCAGTCACATGTGGGCTGCTGTACAGGGAAGTGAGGGACCAGCTACTGAGCACTTCTGTAGGTGGAGGCAGAAGCAGGATTTATTCAGAAAACCAGACAAGCACTACCTGACTGCTATGCAGTCAAAAGCTACAATCACTTTGCTTTTTACCTGGGTGCATTTTAAACCAGATAAGCTTCTTTTTATGCCTTCTTTTATCTCAGTGCCAACTATAAGCGGTGAGTTATAACTGAAAATATGAGGCTTTAAAAAACACTGAAGTTTTACAGTTGCAGCATATTGATAGTCCAGGATTTCTTCTTTCTCACGTAAGCTCTGAGTTCAGTGCCCGCTTTTTGAAGGATAAAATGGTTTAACTGAGTTTATTTTTACTCCCAAACCTAGGTACTAATTAAGCAATACCTGTAAGAGCAATAACTGTAGCAATAATGTCTCACTACACTGATCTAATCTGAAGTTATTAGCAGCTGCAATAGTTATACCACAAAGAAGAATTTTTCCCCTTTGGCATATTTTATAAAGGCTGCCACTTGATTAGGTCAAAAGTGCTTGAGGGCTATTGATTTTTGCTCTGTTTTAGGAGATTGCACCTCTTTTTAACACTTAATTGCTCCGTTTGAATTTGAATGATCAGGTGAAGCAAATGTATTTATGCATGTGATTACCCGTTTATCTGGTCAGGGGAGCTCTGCGAGAACACAAAAATCCCATTTTGATTCCAGAGCTGTTGGAGATCCTGTGCTCTGGGGTGCTGCTCTACTCCTGCTCCGTCACACATGCCAGGTGGCTGTAAACCTTTGCAGTGTATTTTAACAAAGAAGTGGTGTTGCGGTGCTGTTTCCTGACATCCCGGAAAACAGCTGCACCCAGGAAAATGCCTGTTCCGTGGAAATCTGTGTGCTCCCTAGGCTGACTGGGGGGTGTTGCTAAGTAACTCGGGGTAACACGGAGGCTGGATGGATCCCTTACGGTGGGTCCTGGTCCCTGCAGAGATTTCCAAATTAGAAACATGGACGTGAGAAAGGCTGATCAACTGCGACACTGGAAATTCAGCCCCCGCAAACTTAACTTTTATTGGGAGTTTTTCGAGACTGAAATTGGATTAGACCCAAGGATGACGTATCCTGTTTGATTTCTTTTCCCCTTGTGCTCTGACGAGCTTTGTGTTTAGGCAGGCTTTTGTTTCTGGCTCTGAGCTGCTTTAAAAAAAATTGGGAGTGTGTCTCGGGTGATATGTTTGCATTGATTGGCGAGGTTTAGCTCGAGCTGCTTGCGAGTGCTTTGTTCTCACCACCCCCAGGTCAGTTGCACAACATGCCCTTACAGTTTAAAAAGGAAAAAGAAAAAATAAAAAAGGAAAAGGAAAACAACAACCAAAAAAAAAAAAAAAAAGAAATGCTGAGTAATGCCAGCGGTTTCTCAAATGGCTGATGCAAACCTGGAGAATTTGCATCATCATTCAGCTAGAGTAACTTGGTATGACAAGAGCTTAAATACAAGTCCATGCGGAAGCTGAGCTGGTTTCCAATGATAGGGCAGTACCACAGTGTGAAAACGCAGGTGTTCCTGAGCTGAGCTTGGATCACAGGAAGGGCTCAGGAAGGGCTCACATACTCTTTAAGAGCTTGTTACCTGTGTGTAGGAGCAGCTGGAAAGATAAGGCTGAGGAAGAGACAACGTAGTTGGCTACATAGAGAGGGAAAAAAACTCCTCCAGTTTCTGCTGAAAACTTTTCTGCCTGTGCTTGCCAGCAGTGTGCTGGTGGCACTGTAGCATGTTTAGGAAAGCTGCTGTGCCCACGGTCTCTAATGGAAGCTACTTGCAGGGACAAGCTAATGGCAAGTTGTCCTCTAGAGACAGCGGACAGCCAGCCCAGGAGGGAAAAGTTGTGCTGAAGAAGAAAGTGACGCTTTTGAGGGGCATATCCATCATAATTGGCACTATCATTGGAGCTGGCATCTTCATCTCTCCCAAAGGCATCCTGAAGAACACAGGCAGCGTGGGCATGTCCTTGATTGTGTGGACAGTGTGTGGTATCCTCTCGCTTTTTGGTAAGTCCCTGAAAAGTTTCTAATTGGACTAGAGGGGCAGCCGGTGAATTATTGTGATTATTTCTCTGATTTTACTATTGGATAGGAAGTCAGAGTGCAGAGCTTGAGCACCAATGGGACTACAGAAGGTCTGTGCTGCACGAGGGGTTTGTAGAGGGTGCAAAGATTTGCGACCCCTGTCTCCCCACTGCTGGCACCAGCCAGTGAAAGCTGGAAGCATAATTTTTTTTTTTTAATGAGTCCTTTAAGGAATAGGAAAACCATATATATATCTTCCCCTATAGTATGTGTTGTATGTATACTTTTCTCCTGTCTGTAAGACATATCTATGATTTGCTTGGAAGGCCCCCAGCAGCTGGATGAGCACGATGCTTGAACACCACTGAAATGTTTAGACAGCTCAGCCTAGTTCCCTAGAGGCTAGAGCAAGGTCTGAGAGGAATAAATCCCACTGTATGTAAGCTGTATTGGCTTGAAGGGGAGCAAAACAGTAATAATAGTAACAACCCCTCTTCCCAGCTCTTCCTTCCTCACTCATGATGTTGCTTTGAAAGAGTGGGCAACAAAAAGCAGTGTGATGGAAGTAAATTTGCCCTAGGAGTTTTATTGCTGGCCTGCTTATTGTGGGAGGTTTTGCTAATTCTTTGTATTCTTGAAGAGTGTTGAATTCTGAAGAAGTCCAGTTAAGTTGTTCACAAAACCCTCATTCAGAGTGGAAAACCCCACCCTGGCCTCTGTGGGACAGAGGGTTCATTGACCTATTTAATGAGTTAATCTCAAAGAAACTGAAGAACTAACATGAATATTGGCTTTATTTAAAAGGGAAACTACTTGTTTACTGGCAGGAGGTGAAGAGGACAAAGAGGGACTAAGTGTCTACTTAATAGTCGGAACATGCAAATTCCACCTTGTAAATTGGCTCTGAATTAAAAAGAAATGTTCTTCACAGGCTAAACCTACACAGGCCAAACAAACAGTCCAGTAAGTTAGGACCCATTTGGGTCAAAGCATAAATATATGGGTACAATGTGCAGCATAATCTCTTGTACAAACGTGGAAATTCTACCTGCAGTGAAATTACTCTATCAAGGAAAACCTCAGATGCTACTTGTAACCCTGTCAAAAGACCTTGGTCTTTTGAGTTACTTAACCCAGAATTTGCTTAAGCACTGCATTTGTGGCTGTAACTTTAGTAGTAGTAATCTTCTGGCTGTAAAACAAAACCAAACCAAAACAAAAAACCCTCTCTCTTTTATGAGACAGGTTTTTTAGGTCATTTTCCAGACCTCTAGTTATGAAGAACTGTGTAATTTGTCACAGCACAAGATAGTATCTTGTTCTTAGAATGGACCTGTTAGTTTGTTTCTTTTTTGGTTGTTCTTGTTGGTTTTTATTTTTTTTATTTAATATTTTGGTTTTTAGTTTCCTGCATGTCTCAGTTATAGTTAAATTGCACCTAGAGGTCATGTAAGGTCTTGCTGAGGCTGTGTTTATAACATATATTAAAACACAATTTCATTTCATCCTGAACCTCAGCAGAAGAGGCTGGCAAAAGAAAATGCAGAAACAGCTTTTTTTAATGTGACTGTAAGGATTCCTTTAAACACATCTTCAGGTAAGCTAAAGGATGGCAGATAAAAGTCGCCACATTTTTGCAATGCCCCAAACAAGACAAATGAACAAGGCTGGAGAATTTGTCATCCTGTGGTACAACTTTAATGGGCTTGTACTTGTGATGTGGTTTTGACAACTGTAGTTCCTTATCTAAAGGTGGTGTGATGTAAAGGCGTGCAGGGAGGAGAGGTGAAACGAGTTCATGTGTGTTGCTGATCTTAACTCTGTGTGATGCAGTGCTAACGAGCTTTATTACTGTTTATTACTGGCGTCTCAGAGTCTTCCAAGGGGGCTGCCTGTGTTTATTGGTTGTGGAACACTATTGATGTGGTCCTCCTGTGGAGCTGTGAATCCCCGGCTTTGTAACTGTCTGATGGCTCCTGACCTTTCACTGCATTTGTAGCATGCAAAAACACCCCACCAGTGTTGAAAAGCTGTGACTAAGCCATCCTCTAAGTTTTGTATGTAAGATGTTAGGAGTACTAACTGTCAAGGAAAGTTCTTATTCTGCAGGTCCTGCTTCCAGATTTTGGCCATTTGTTGGTATTGTCAATGACTTAGGAGAGATGATACAGTTTTCAGACCTTCAGAGTTTGAGCCAGGCATCTCTAAGGCTGAAGAGAATAAATCAGCCTCTGATAACAAGCAAATGTGTCAGAAATCTTTCATTTAGCAGTGCAGTCTGGCTGCCTGGGAAGTAAGGTAGTTGGTGTGACTCCCCATTTTGTTGTCCCTCTTCACAAGACGCAGAGTAGTAACAACACTTACTGCAAATAGCTTGTCCAGTGCCTTTAAATATAACTGGATAAATGGTTTGGTTTGCTTTGTGTCTAGCTGAATGAATTAAAACTTTAAAAATTCATTGGAAAAAAATTAAAATATACAAAATGTAGTTGTGATACCATAGGATCTCTGTTGTTTAGGCTATAAACATTTTGATAGGTATTTCTGGACATCTCTCATGTTGGCACTGTTGAATTCTCACAGGTGCCCTCTGCTATGCTGAACTAGGAACATGCATTAAGAAATCTGGTGGTCACTACACCTATATCCTGGAGGCCTTTGGCCCATTACCTGCGTTTGTGAGGGTCTGGGTTGAACTACTCATCATTCGGTAAGTTTATCATGACTCTGTTTCTTTTCTGATGGCAATGCACTTGTCAGTCATAAAGAAAAATCTCTTGATATGTGTTGGCCAAAAAAAGTCAAATACGTTTTGGTCAATTAACTGTGTTCTTTTGCTATGATTGCTTCAGAGAGTTTAAAAATGCTATTCTGCTCTTCTGCTTTGAAATGTTCAAGGAGACGTGTACATATATGGGGGAAATAAGAAAACCCTCTGCCACAAAAATTCAATTACTTGCCTTAATTTTGCTGAGCTTACTATGTCCATTGATGTCACTAATAATGTTGTTAGCCATACCTAGATATAGAACAGTGAAAGAGAGAAGTCACCTTTACCTTTCCTCAGTCTTGGCACTTCCCTCTGGAGCAATTACTGTCGTCTATGGATACAGGAATAACTTCTGGTGAAACTATTGTCCAGTAGTTTTCAGAGTTAGGGGTACCATATATGCTTTATATGTCAGATTGGGCCCTGATTTTTTGTTTTTTTGGGGTGTTGGAGAGCTTGACTCTTACTTTGGAAAACACTAACTGACCAAATAAAGAAGCATTGTCTTCACATACCTAAAATGTCCAGTATGTTGCCTTGGTGTGTAAGCCTGTGACTCATGCAGCCTTTGACTTTGTGCAGAAGAATTACAATATGAGGATGTTGAATTGTATAAAATAAACTTCTGTAATGTAGATGGATCAATGTATCAAAATGACATGTAGCCTTTCTTTTTATTTTGCTGTGTTTGTAGACCTTGATACATGTAGAACAGGGTAACCCACTCACACAAAATGACTTTGGGAATGCTCCATGCCTGCCTCAGGCTCATTAGAGCTTCTTTTTCCTCTCTTCTGAAATCAGGAGATTAGTCACAACTGAGGCACAGGCCTCATTTCAGATCACAGCTATGTTTACGTAACACTGACAAGTCCTAGCATAGACTGTTGAGTTTTAAAGTGCTGATGGTGCTGAGTCATTAGGAATCTATAAATTCTTACATTGTTTCCAGAGGAAATAATTTTGTATGTCAGAAGGTCCAACACAGCCTCTCCACCAAAAGGTAACCTTTGAATTAACTGCATCATTTCCATCAAATGTGATGAAAGGGCAGATGTCTGAACTATATGAACCTTTTGCCAAGAAGGAAAATCAGGCAGTGGAATGAGACCTATGTTTTCACAGTGCTGTGAAAAGCTATATAATTTTACACCAGAGAATCAACAAAAGGGAGCAGTATTAGAAATTCCCCTCACAATCTGCACCTTGTTTGGCAGAGGCAGCTTATTAACCTAGGCAGAAACACCCACAAGGAACCAGGCATCATAAATTCCTTTCCTCACAAAATAATTATTTTGTTACGTATGAGTGTCCCAGGAGTGTTGTAAAAATGCTCTTAGTCACCATGATCTGCCCCACACCCAGAAAATAATCATATTGCATGGGTGAGAACATCAGTGGATTCTTTAATCACTCAATCTGAGAGGCAGTGAGGAAGGCATACATGTTGTAACTTGTACAATCAGAGCAGCACTGCTGAAACTCTCTGTACAGTTTCATATCTGAGTCCTGCATCAGGAAACTAATTGACTGTTACTATCAAAGAACTTGAGACCTCACGTATGTTTATTTTTTGTTTTCAGCAGATGAAGTTGCACACACGTCTCAGCTAGGCTGTTTTTCTTCAGAAAAATTGCAGAATTATCACACTCATAGGCTGATGGAGGAGTCACAACTGAAATAGACATTTCCTGCTCTCATATATCTCTGTAAAGCCACTACTTCTCTGTAAAGCCACTATTTGACAGTGAAGGACACACTTAACTACTCTGCCCACAAACCATTTAGTATATAGTACTGTAGTCAAAAGTAGCATAGAATCAGTAAGGTTGGAAAGGACTTCCAAGGTCATTGAGTCCAGCCATTAACTCAGCACTGCTAAGTGCACCACTAATCTGTGTCCCTAAACACCCCATCTGTGTGTTTTTTTAATGCTGCTCCATTCTTTGAACTTCTTCCTTCACTGTAATTGACTGCACTGCCAGCAATATGGGAATGTCAGAGGCAGAGCTGTTTATTAGAGGTGTAATTTAGGAGCTATGTTTTTAGAAAGATAGTGGTGTAGATAGCAGGGCCTGCTTCTTTAAAAAAGCTTTTCCTTGAAATGGGAGGGCCAAATCCAAGTTCTGGGGAAAGGAACTGGGACTGAGGAAAAAAGTCTGGGACAGCTCCAAAGATCAGATCTTTCATCTGATCTAGGGCACTTCAAAACTACTAAGTCTGCATGCAGTACTTAAAAACTGGAGGCCTGATGATCTTCTGATATGAATTAGAAATATTTCACTGAGGTAAAGTCAGTAAATGTCTTTGAAAATCTGGACAGAACTTGCAAAGCCAGTGGGAGGAACATCTCCGTTCATGGGAGATGCACTTGCAGCAACCCCTACTTGTCCATGCAAAAACTTCCCGAGGAAGATTGTTCTGTTCTGTACTGCTCTGCAGCTTGGTCCAGCACAGTGTGTGACTTCTGGGTTGAGTCATAACACAAAGAAAGTGGATTTTGTTTCCAGGGTGCAACTCCCTTGTGGAAAATTCTTTTATTGTTTGATGGAGAACAACAACGTCTCTGCAGAATTTTTACCCCGTTCCACAGAACTTTTATCAAAATTCTATGAACTGTGGTGTTGCAGATTTTTCCCCAAGAAATGCATGGACTCTTGTTCAACTCAGAAATCCTTTGAGAATCATGTGCCTTTTTGTCCTGCAGTGTGTATGTGGTAAATCACAGATGCCACCAGCTGTCCTAAAAAGGGTAAAAATGTCCTCCCAAATGGAACATGAACAGTAATATGCAGGCACAGGCTCATTTGCTACTAATGCGTGTCAGTGCTAAGGCTTCTGTCAAACAATTAGCTTTTCTCAAAGAGAAAGGCTGTATGAATAATATGAACATTTCAAATTTGTAAAGGCTGGGGTGTTGGAGAACTTAACTCTTACTATGAAAAGCATTAACTGACTAAATAAAGAATCATTATATCTTTCTTCATATTCCTTTGTTTTATGGTAAACCTATGGTATACTAAAGGGATTTTTTGCTTTCACTTGCAGTTAGTCAATAAAAGGAGCAAATTCTGTTTGTAGTTTAGAAAAATCCAATTTGGACTGTCTCAGAATTTAATAAAAGACCTGGGTAGACTTTGTATACTTATTTTAGTAAACCAGAATTCTCTGCTTGAATGAAATTCATTTGCTGGTGTCTCTGAGGGGTGAGATATTTGGCCACTAAAATTCACTGACTGTTGTGCAGAGTATTGCCCATATAATCTGATTTTGGCTATGACTGCTTTGCAACATGGAAGTTGTAAGAGCCACCTTAGTAAGAAGTGTTGTGTTGCTGTCAAGATGAGATTCTTTGGGTAGTGCTGTGTTCAGAAACTATGGTACATGTCAGCAAAGCTACAAGAAAGCACCAAAATTAAGGTTCACGTTTCTCTGATAGCGAAGTTACAGCATGATTCAATAAGAATAATAACTATGTGTTATCCCAGATTAATTTTATGACTTTGGTTCTTTTCCCTCTAGCCCTGCTGCCACAGCAGTGATATCATTGGCGTTTGGACGCTACATCTTGGAACCTTTCTTTATGCAGTGTGAAATCCCAGAACTTGCGATTAAACTTATTACAGCTGTTGGCATCAGTAAGTATCCAATTTTAGGTTTCAGGGAAGGTTAACAATTATATAAAGTGGAAAAAAAAAAGCACACCAAGCAGGTAGTTGTTTGATGTAAACCATTAATTACTGTGCATCCAGTGCCAGGGGCACCTGTGTGACATTTTCCCTCTATGTGTGTGTTTGTGAACAAATGCAGGAGTAAAAAGAGTAGCAGATTTCATCAGTGGCAGGGAAAATCTATTGTTGCCACTTGAATTAACAGCCAAATTTTCATTGCTTTTGTAGAAGCAATTTCAGTCTCTAAGAGATGGCAAGGCAGTGCCAGAGATATGGAAGAATGATTACCTGCTTTAAGTGCTTTGCTCTACCATGGTTTTCGGTGGCAGTCGAACGCCAAGCATGACGTCATGAAGAAAAGGAGTTCTCTTGAGTGCAGACAGGCAACATGAGGTCATCTTCCCCAGTCCCACTCTCTTCATCCTGGCAATAAACCTTATTGAGGCACTTGTGGTTCAGAAAGCAGGAACAGAATTTTGGGTGCAGAACATACAGCCTGGTGCATGGTTGTTGCTGGCTTGTTGTCCTACACTTGCTAACTTTGTAGTTAGTGTAAAAGGGATCATTTAGGGTTACAGAAAGCCAATATTTGCAGAGGGAAGAGGGACACTACCCTGAGAGCAGAGGCTTTACAGTGTAGGCTTGATGTGGAGGATGCATGAAATGGGAAGGCACAAGAGGAGATGGAAATGGGACTCTGGAGCTTGTAGGTTAGATGCTTGTTTCCAGATCTGTCTGGTCACTGGAGCACGGATTGGAATTCAGCTGTGCTGGGAGATAGTGCAGAGTAGACCTGAGTAATTAGTAACAGATTGTTCCTTTCACTTTGCTCAGTGCACATATCAGAAACAAAAAGACTGGAAAAAGGAATTAAGACATGCAAAATGATCAAAGGCCCAGAGGAGACCCCTTCAGTTTCGCACAATTATAGGTTCAGATGACTTTTTCTTTCTTCAGGGCAAGGAGTTCAATTGACATTGAAATATCCAGATTACTATGGTTATTTTGGGGGAGCTCTCTTGATAAAATTTCCTTTCTGCTGGGAGTGTTAAAAAATCAGTATGTGACTGCATTCCTTTCTAACTTAATTATGCACAAACTATAGGTTTCATAGGAATAATTGAATTAGGGATTTGAATTTTGAGGTCAATGACTTTTTGCAGCTACATCTGTCTAAAACATTTCAGTGTGAAATAAGAGTGAAACAGATGTTCAGTAATGTTAAGGTCACTGACAGAGGGAATGTTAAGTGAGGACTCCATCAAAGCATTTTGTTAATTGCATGTGATTCAAGCACAATAGGTGAACAATTTGAAATATTTTTATTACTTTTAATTTAAGTGAAAACCTGTGTGATAAACCGGGGCTTGGCAAAATAATTGAACAAATAAGTAGCATTGCAGGGGAGGTGGAGTTAGGCTGAAATAATCACTGCCTAAAGGAAGAGGGAAGGTCACAGCCAAATGCTCCTGTACGGAGTGGGTCTGTACAGCACAGTTAGGATGAACTGGCATTTCACTGAAAGAAGGGATTCTTGTAGAAAACTTGTAGTGGTGAATGGGATGGCTCAGAGAAAAACAGTGATATGTCAGACTGAGGCTTTATTCTTTGCAGTATGCTCTACAGTGGAGTTTCATTTTGCAGTAGCTCTAAGAACTTCTGCTGCACTTAAGCTCAGAGATCCCAGAGTGTCTGACTGTTATCCTTGTATGGTAAGAATCAGCTGCTGTGGTGGTAATTGTTATGAATGTTGGTGTTGGGCATGTAGGCAGAGTGATAGGTAAGATTAAGTTGGTGAGCCTGAACAGACACTTTGGAGCCTGAAGATCCTGTAATCCAATATAATGGTGCAAAAAGTAGTATTTGTTTCCACTTCAAATTTTAAGTTAATCAAAAAGTGAAATGACATGTCTTTTTTCTTACCCATACCTCGTCCCTTTTCCTTCCTTGCCTGATGAAAGAGCACTGGTATTTCTTTATTGTATAGGGACAGGCAGTGGGATGCACTACTGAACTCTGTCCTTGACTGAGACTTTGTGCCTTTGTTTTACCTTGTCATTTCTCATTGTACTAGAAAGGAGATGGAGAAATTTTGAAAAATCTTCAGGTGATCTCCTAATCCCAAACACAGTGTTATCTAAACAATTTCTTACAGATGTTTGTCTGAACTGGTCTTAAAATCTGCAGCGTGGGAGTTTTTTGAACCCTCACTAGTATTGTAGCCCAGTTTTTTCTATCCTTGTCACAGTGCAGCTTTTCTCTTTCCCTTTTTTTTTTCCTCCTCACCTGAATGTCTATTGATGCATCTTAAACCTATTATTAAAAGTTTGACTGAGATGATGCAACCAGGGTTATGTTGGGGAGTGGCAAATACTATTGCTTCTCTACCAGCCGCCAAAAAATATTTCTCACAGAGGGACTACAGCCATTGTGCTCCCCACCGTGTCCCCTCTGTGCCTCTTCAGTGAGAAAGGAATAATAGTGCAGAGGAGATGTTGATCAGATGAGAGTTAAAATGCAACTACTGCATGTCACATGGTGACATTTAAAAAAATCCCTTGTTCTTACTTTGTTATTTATAGGAAAAATAGATATACTGAGCTCAAAATTCCCCTTAAAGTCATCTGTTCAGAGCAATCTTGAACAAACTGTAAAAACGAATTTTCTGTTCTACAATATATTGCTTTCATTTTTAGTTGCCTTTATTGTGGTTTTTCTCGTTTTAAAACAACCAACCAACCAAAATGTCCAAACTTTTCAATGTCTCAGTAAAAAGAAGGATCCTTATGTAGAGTTTCTTTTCAGATGCCACAGCTTTCTGAACCTCTGAAGCAGAACCTTCCTGATCTTTTCAAGCTTAGAAATCACTTAAATTCACTTGGTGTTTCTTAAGCAAATCTTCATGAGGAGAAAAACCTAGATCAATTACTGGATATGAAGATCTCATTTTGTCAGTCTGACATAAACTTTTTCTCAACTCAGTTAATTTATCTGTACGTGAAGGAAGAGCAGACATCTCAAAAGATTTTTATTACACTATACATTTCATAGAATGATAGAAAGGTTTAGGTTGGAAAAAAGGTTAAAGATCACCCTGTCATGGGCAGGGACATTTTCCACTGAATCAGGTTGCTCAAAGTTCCATCCAACCTGGCCTTGAACACTTCCAGAGACAAGATATCTAATTACCACAGTTTTTTGAAAATAAATGACTGAGCAGAGGAGAGAGAAGCTGGATGTGCTCTGGCACAGGGAAGGACATGCAAGAAAATGCAAGCAGGAGACTACCCCTTCTAACTCCCCACTTTGTTCCAGTGAGACAAAATAGCTCCAGGACAAAAAGCAAAGGGATGTTAACCTTTGTTTTGATGCTGAAGGTAGTCTTTTAAGGAGAAAAAGTTTAAAACTCATTTTTCTCTTGAAGTAAAAGTTGATAGACTCCTCCTTATTTATAGTTTCTTGACATGAAGAAACATCCTGTCACCATGCCTATAATTGCAAAAAAGGCCCTATATTCATATATTACTTTATTTGTGTCTATTAATTCTTCTCCTAAAGATAAACTTAAATATAATGGTAACAGGAAAGGGGAAATTGTTCTGTGCAAAGGTATCAAACTCTTCTATCAATATGTAGCCTGAATAGGAACTGAACATATTCCAAACTTTTTCACATGGCCTCCATATCAGAAAGCAGATAAATGGGTTTCAGCCATTAAAAAGTGTGAGACTGAAAACCACTTACCAACTCACATGAGTTTTTGCACTAATTCATATGTTTGTTTTACACTGCAATAACATATAATTACCCCCTCTTTTTTTTTTTTTTCTTATTTTTTTTTTTTTTGGTAAAGTTTGCCAGAAGACTCAAATACCCCAAACTTTGGCTGTTAGAGGTAAAGTTATGCCTGAAAACTGAGGTTAGCTGTTCAGCTCTAGCAGTGCTTGCTGGCAAATTCTCCAGCCCCAGGTTTTATTAGTGTCTATAGGAGTCTACAATTAGATGCCTTTTTTCTCCTCATCATGGCAGATGTTGCAGATGCCACTCTCTACTGCTGACAGTCTTCAGACAAGCAGTTTATATTAAAATATCTCTTGGCTTGCAGGGATACACTGATATGCTCTTGCAAATATGCTCTGATAGGTGCTTTTGTGCTTCCTGTGACTTGGCTCATTAGGGCCTACAAATTGAAGGTATTTTTTGTTGTGTTTTGTGAATGCCTTGACCCTAAAAGTCTGACAAGTTATGGGAGAGCAGTTTTCTTGGTCTCCTGCTGAGGCAATGGTACATATATTCTGAAAAGTAGACCAGGATGAAATGCTCACTGCTGCTTCTCCCATTAGATTTTGTTATCCATCAATAGCTGTGTCTGTAGGAAGGAAAGAGATTGTGAAAAACATGCTTGGTGTTTCCATTGTGTTTGATTGTTCATGAGCCCCATTTTGTTCTCCCTCCACACTCCTCTTGGTTAGGATTCATCTTACTTTTGGCAACATATTCAGTTTAGGTAATCTGTGCTCCCCATACAGTCAGTGGAGGAAGAGGAACTTCCTGAAGGTAAACTATCTCATCTGGGATAGGCATCTCACTGAGGTATTGTTATTCATCCTCTGGAGCTAACTACCTCTTCATTGAGAATGCAGCCACACTTAATGCCTGACTTTTAGTTAGAAAAGTTAGACCTGAGTCCTCCTTTCACTGCCCTTTTTCTGAGAAACTGCTGCTCCTCTTGGTACTTGCTATGATCCCTTATCAAAGTGTCTGCAATCAGTTTCTCTAAATATCTCCAATAGGCCCTATTCTGAAGAAAGGTGGTGGCTATTGGCCATAGTCCCAGAATATAATGTCCTTCCTGAGCCCTGGCAAAACTGTTATCATATTTTTTTGCTTTTTAGCAACTTTCTTTATGACTCCTCCACTGCCTTTCACTGCCCAGTTGCTAACACAACTAGTACTATGATGCTGGTACATGATACTAGTGTAAGCCCCACATTTCTAGACAAGTGTCATGCATATAGAAGCATTAAGACTAAACATTTTAATATACTATTACTATTATTAGTAGTATATAATAAGCAATAATATATTTATAGGGTAATATTATACTATATTACAAAGAAGACAGTAAACTCTTATAGCATAATCGACACAGTAAAATAACATTTTAAAAATATAAAAATGGTGTCAAATTTTCTAAGCACTTGTAAGCACTTAAGTCTCAGCCCTGCAACCTGAATTACTACTGGTGCAATCCTCTAACTCTGCACTTACTCTTGTGAAGGACCATCAAAGGATATTTGCATCAAGGGTCTGTTTACAAAGGCAAGCAGTGATAGGTGTCCTGGTTTCAGCCAGGTTAGAGTTAATTTTTTCTCAGTAGCTGTTACAGGGTTGTGTTTTGGTTTGGAATGAGAATGGTGTTGGCAAAGCACTGATGTTTTAGTTTTTTGCTAAGTCCAGTTTGTCCGTAGTCAAGGACATTTTTTCCTGTCCTCCATGCTCTGCCAGTGAGGACGTTCACAAAAGAAACTGGGAGGGAGACGAGCCAGGACAGGTGATCCAAACTGACCAAAGGGATATCCCACACCACAGAGCATCATGCCCAGTGTATAAACTGGGAGGATTTAAATGGAAGGGTATCTGATCTGGGTTTGGGAATCTGAGGTCTGGCTCTGTTTAGTGGATGATGAGCAATTGTATTGTCTAGCACTTGCTTTTTTTCTTTTTTGTTGTTATTATTATTATTATTTACCATTATTACTGTATTTTACTTTGTTTTCAATTATTAAACTGTTCTTATCTCAACCCACAAGTTTTACTTTGATTCTCCTCCTCATTCCAGTGGTGGATGGGGGAAGAAAAGAGGGAACTGAGCAAGCAGCTGCCAGGTTGAATTTCCATTTGGGCTTAAACTGCAACAATAGAATGAGGGGAAATGGCTTCATACTGAAAAAGGGCTGGTTTAGATTAGATATATGGAAGAAATTTTTCTATGTGGTCTCAGGTTGTCCAGAGAAGTTGTGGCTGACTCATTCCTGAAGTGTTTGAGGCCATACCATCCAGTAACATTCTCATATCTACATCACGAAGGTGAAATCCATGCATTAGAAAACCTGGAGTTCTTTCCACTCATGTTACCTACTCTGTCCTGTGTAAGGTGACAGATTGATTGCTACAGTCAACTTGAACTCTGAATAAGCTGGATATCAAGTTGCAGATTCTCTTACACAAAAAACTTCTTGACTTTTTCTTGTGCCCTGGTCCATGCATGGGCTTCACTTTCTACAGAAGAAAAGTATGACATCCTGAGTCTTCTAGGAAAATTAAAATAAGCTAATGATTGACAATGACTGCATTTTTTTATTACTTAAACACTTTGGGTCAAATGAATATTTTAAATATACTTTGCTTAAGTGACAGTTGTTAGTCTTGCTGGTAATCAAGCCCCAGGAAAGGAAGAGGAAACTCAAACAACACTAATATTCATCAGCAACCTAAAGGGATCTTTCAAAATTTAAATGGGTCAAGATATGTCAGTATAATATTGGAACAACAGAGTAATGAATCAGGGCCTTTGGATTTTCTGTTGCTTGCCAAATACAGGTATACAAGGAAGTAAAAAAAAGCAAAACAAAAAGAAAGTATTTGGGTCTCAAGTGAAACTTGGCAAAAGTCCAAGCAATTTCTTTGTGACTTCAGAATACTTCAGCTCTGAATTATGGTGAGATACAGAATAGAGTAAAGATTTTGATCTTAAAGATCCTTTTCTGGTTAAAAAAATTGTGTTAGGTGATATTGTAAGTATATATTGATTTATAAATTGCTCATTTGAGTGGGACTGTCTCTCTCCCAAATAAAAATTCTAGAAAAATACTTTTTTTTCTCCTCCTGGAATTTTTATTTTATTAAAAATATATAGAAAATACATTGGGATCCAGATTACTTGGAATATTCTCCCCGTTCCACTAAACTCAAACTACTTTCAGTTGAAATGAGATTTTTTAGTATTTTTTTAACCTCACTGGTGAAGAGAAACTGTATAAAAGACTTGAGATAAATCAGTGAGATTTTTGTCCAGAAAGCCTGTGCTACGCCAGATTGACAATGCTACCTCCTACAAACTAGAAAATTGTGCTTTTGTGTGTCCTGTGATGTGTGATGTGGCTGACAATTTACACAAACTGGTGCTCTTGAGAGAGCCTGAATTGTGGGAAGATTGAGATGAGGAGCTACTTCATTAGCTCCATATGAAGGAAAGAAAGAAACATGCTTGACCATGTTCACCTGAAGCAGCAGGGGAAACAGATTTTTTTATCTAGTACAATGGCTCCTTTTTTCCATTCTTTAGGGAAAATTTTATTTTATTTTTAATATCTAAGCTTCTTCTGTTTAGACAAACTAGAAAAGTGGCACTAAAATGAAAAGACCTGCCCTCCTCCTGTCAGTCAGTGCTGCAGGAAGTGCTAGAAGATGCTGTCCCTGACCCAGAAGGAGATGTGAGCTAACCAGGCAGGATGTAAAAACCCTGCTCACTGATCTCTCCACATGCTGGTGAGCTGCAGACCTGGGCTTTTTTTTCAAGAAGTAAAAGGTCTCTGTTTCTTCACTAATTCCTAGTAAGAGTGGGCACAGTACTTGCACTCTGGCCCTCCTGCATTTCTGGTGGAACAGCAAAAGGGGGGAAGAATGTGGAAAAGAGGACCAGAGGCAAAGCAATTACAAATTTATGTATGGCCTAAACAAGGGTAAGAAAATTTAATATGGTTATTAGTTGTTGTTTTTTTATGACAAATACAAATCTCTTCTCAAAGCAGCACAAAGAAATCTGGACTGATAAGACTTGGGCAATTAATTTCTTTCATCCGAAGCAGTGTCCTGCCAGCCAGCTGTGTACCAGCAGCTGACAATTCTGGGCCAATGAAGCTGTAATTTGGTGTGAAGGATGTCAGGCAGAGAAGGGACAGATGGATGGTCAGTGCAGTGAGTGAGGCATAGGGGGTCAGCTCAAGCCTTTGGTGTGGTACCTTGAAGGGGAATGGGAGAGGTGGGAGGACAAGACTGGAGGGTATCAGGGTGTATTTCCTTTAATGCCTCAGGATCTGTTGTTAGTGTGACCTCTCTGCTGGCAAAGAATTTCGTGACAATTATTTCTTTCTGACTTTTTCTTTTTCCCCTCACAGCACTGGTGATGGTCCTGAATAGCACAAGTGTCAGCTGGAGTGCCCGCATTCAGATGTTCCTTACCTTTTGTAAGCTTGTAGCAATTCTGATAATTATAGTCCCTGGAGTTATCCAGCTAATTAAAGGTATGAAATGAAAAGTAAACGCTTTTAAAGAGCTTTTATCTTTACCCTCCAAAGTCTTTACCTACTTGCCTCCGCCACATAATGCTTATAGCAGCAAAATCTCTTAATTAGTCTATGCTTGCTTAACTGAGGCTCTGTACTGTCGCTCCATTGATAAGAAGTGGAACTACACTGGGATGAACTGGTATTTTCTTCAGCATGCCAATGAGACTATTCCAATCAGACTTCCTTTGCAAAGGAGCAAATGGACTGGTCTTGTCTGTAACCTGTCTTTGGCCTGTACTTTGTGAAAGGGGAGGATGGGATTTAAAGACAGATGCACACACACCTCCCCAGAGCACGTGCCTGGTCTGGGCAGGATATCTGCTCTAACTGTGCTAGTCCCTAGCCATGGTACATGTGTGTGGTGGCAGAGGGGGCTCACAATTCACAGAACCACAAAATCACATGGTGATTTGGGTTGGAAGGGACCTTAAAGATTATCTAGTTTAAACATTCTGGCATGGTCAGAGATATCTTCCATTAGGCCATGTTTCTCAAAGGCCCATCCAAAGCCTTGAACACTTTCAGAGCATCCTGGACAGCTTCTCTGGACAATCTGTTCCAGTGCCTAGTCACTGTCACAGGGAAGAATCTTTCCTAACATGTAATCTAAACGTGCCCCCTGTCAGTTTATAGCCATTTCCCCTTGTTCTGTCACTACATGCCCTTGTAAAGACCCTCTTTTCACTGACAGATGCTCAGCTGCCTGTAGAGACTTTTCCATTCCTGCCCTCTGAGCAGCAGCACTGAGATGGTGGGAAGCCCTAGGTTACCCTCCTGACAACAACCACACTGAGCACAAGCAGCCACTCAGCACACAGGGGAAGAGTAGGGAGCACTCTTGAGTGTATTGGTGGCAGATTTTATCTAAGAAAAGCTATCACAGTTTTTGGCTATGTCCCAGGGGTTGTTCTTTTCTGATGTCTGCAAACCCTCCTTCCCAAGTGAAGAGCACAGTTTTAGTCTGTGCAGTTTCCCAAGGACAGGTGGCTCTCTGTGGCTAATATAGACTCTGAAATAAAAGCTTTCCTGTGTAGCACTCTGCTGATTCACTATTTTTATTTTCTTGTTTTTCACTTTTTTTTCTGGTGCTTGCAATGCTATTTCCTGTTGCACATGTCATATGAAATGAGCAAAATTTCTCTCTGTTTCCATCTGCCCCACTTTTCCTAGACCTTTTGAGAAGGTCAAACCCAGGTTTGCTTGCAGGTTGTTGCCCTGAAGTAGCTCAACTGGCGTCCCTGATTCTCCACTGGGACCTTCCTCTGGCCACAGTTTCTCCCTTAACCAAAAAGCCTCTGCTTCAATGGGAATTTTGTCTGAGGGCTTAGTAAAAACAGAGTAAAGGGTAGAGGATTTTACTCATTGCTGATTTAACTCTGAATTAAGTTTCTTCCTGCTCTGTATCTGTGGAGGATCATTGCTTCTCAGGAAATTTGGGATATAGTAGGGGCATCTTACAAATGATAAAGCACTTTGTAAATGAATGAGCCCATAACAAAAGTCTTGCACGTTTGCATTTATAGATATGTAGATAATTCTTTCTTGTTGTAATACTAATACAGTATTGATTCTCATGATAGAGAGTTACTGAGCTCATTTTTTATTGGTAGAAATGTTTAAGATTTTCATTTTTTTTATCTTATAAATGTTGCTTCTGAAAGAAATGCCAGTAAAGTTCCTTCTGATTAA
This sequence comes from Cinnycerthia olivascens, assembly GCA_035048155.1. Lineage (NCBI taxonomy): Eukaryota > Metazoa > Chordata > Aves > Passeriformes > Certhiidae > Cinnycerthia > Cinnycerthia olivascens. The sequence goes on along the minus strand of JAWWMU010000180.1, from coordinate 10,096,925 downwards.
AATGTTGAACAAGTGAAATTTTCCACATCAAAAACTACTGAGCTCATTCTGCTCTTTCATGTTGATGCAAGCCACTGCTGGAAATGACAGAGCAGTGAATGTCATCAAGCTCAGAATGCTTTGAAACCAACTAAAATTCCCCTATTGCATGGATACAGATGCCGCAAAGCCTTTTACAATTGCTGGTAGATAACGGCTGCAAGGGTTGGGTCAGAATTTAAGGTCAAGGGCAGAACTTGATGTTAGTGAAGTGCTGGGTGATTAAATGTTCCATGATGTGTTATGTTTATTTTTTTAAAAGTCGTTATGACCAAAGAGCTTATTTTTCAACATTTGTTTTTTGTTGATTTTGCAGGAGAAACACAGCACTTTAAAAATGCCTTTGCAGGGAATGATGCCAGTGTTATGGGATTGCCACTTGCTTTCTATTCAGGAATGTATGCCTATTCAGGCTGGTAAGTGCATGAAACTTATACGTATTTTTCCTGAAAACAAACACTAATATGCTCTAACAAAGGCATTTATTTATATGAAGCAATGAATAGCACATTCTACATCTTTTGCCAACCTACATCATACAGCTAGTGTAGTTCTCACCACTGTTCCATATGCTCAGTGGTCATTGTGCAAGCAGCTCTGCAAAGGAAAGACTTTTCTTTTTCAGTGTACAATATATAAACATGCACTGACCACCAAAATAATCACACCACAAGAAAGGAATATTCTTCATGTTTCGTTAAATATTTTAATAAAAGGATAAAAGGACTAGTGAGGCTTTATTTTTTTAAGGAATCAGTAATTATATAAAAAACAAATGTATGATTCTGTTACAAAGTTGTGTGGCCCTTAGTCTTGCTTTGTAAAGGCAGTATTTGACAAGAAAGAATCAATGAGATTAGTATGGACCACAAAACAGAATAACAATCTCAAGATTTTTACACTTCTTGCTCCAAGAGGGTTGGACCATATTTAAAAGAAGTGCAACTGGCTTCACAAAAGTCAAGTGTGATTGACTGTGAGCAAAGGTATGAGAATCTACCTTCAGATATCCTGCTTCGAACTTTCAAGTTCTTTCTCTCTTTCCCCTCCGAAGTACACAGCAGCTAGTTTGAAAGATGCTGCTGCTTCTCAAATCTGCCTTTACAATTTATTCATGCTCATGAGGGCTCCATATTGTGCAGTGCTAAAGGGCTTTTGCAGCGGCATGGGGGGAAGAAAAAAGACTACAGTGCACAGAGTGGGCTTATTTTGAGATAGCTTTGTCTGCAGGGCTTCCCTTTGCTTTCCATAGCCTCACAGGCAGCCAAGTCCTTTACCTTGCACAAAAGGTGAGGGCTGCAAGATAAGGGGTTTATTTATTTAATTTGGAGGGACAATGGGCAGAGCATTGGAGTTCTCTGCCCATCTGTAACTCCCTGGTTGCAGGAGCATTATAAATGTACACACTGAAGTATGAACAGAACTTTATCTATTAAATGGCAGCGGGGGAAGAAACCCAAGAGAGTCCAAAGCCTTTATCTGGGATAGATATGTAAGAAAAGGGTCTGGCATTTTTGAAGCCTCAAAGAAAGGAATTGATTATGTGGACAATCTCTACTTGCTTCCCCCTCTCTCCTGTAACTGCTTCTGTCTCTCATATCCATACATATAATGGTTTCTCACTTTTTAAATATGAACCTAAATTTTTATATGAAAGCAATTTTAAAAGCTCTTTAACATTATTCAGAGTTTCTTTCCTGCAAAATATTTCATCAAAAATATTGTTATTCTGTTTCTTCTTTCCCACTTTTCACACAATGGTTCTAAGCCTTACAATAAAAATTATCTTTTTTTCCCACTTTACACCTTCTGATTTTAATTTCAAGGTCCTTATTTGACACTTATAAAAGAAATTATCAAGAAAAAGACCTAGCTTGGCTAGCGGTTTTTCCCAGCTGTCTGGTTTTCTTTGTCATCAGCTAAAATTCACCACCTCAGAGCACAGAGGAGCAGACCATTAAGTGGAGCGGCAATATCCTTGTGCTATCAGTTTCATGGGGCTAAATCAATACAATTAGCTGAATATGAAGGAGTGTTGCAACTGTTGATGCAGGCAGAATTTTATGCATAGCTTACAAGACTCTTAACTTCTAATGGTTAACATTTAATGATACAGCTTTGAAGAAGAAAAGAAAAGCAGTATCTCTTCTGTGTGTGGGTTCATCCTGCCAAGAGCAAGTGTAGACTATTGGGTATGTAAAATGCTGGCTGAGAAAGGAAAAGTGAAGAAAATAATGCAAGGAATCATGTCTTTGCATCAAGAAATGGACTAATGCTGGGCTATCATAGAATGTTTTGGGTTGAAAGGAACCTTAAGATAATTTTGTTCAAACGCCCCTGCCAAGGGTAGGGATATTTCCCACTAGACCAGGTTACTAAAAGCCCCATGCAACCTGGCCTTGAGCAGTTTCAGGGATGGGGCATCCACAGCTTCCTTGGGCAACCGGTTCCAGTGCTCCACCACCTCTGTGAAGACTTGCCTCCCTATATCTAATCTAAATCTTCTTCTGTGCTCTCTGCTGTAGAAAGTTTAAAAGCAAATACTGACACTTTTGCATAAGGTGACAAAGAATTTCATGTTCAATCACAAAATCATTGTTTTTAAAAAGCCGTGAGCCAGTGTTTATTTGTTCTGCTAACCCAGACTTGTGATGGAGCAAAGCTCTCCTACTTTCTGCCAGATCAGTTACCAGTTGTTTATTCACTGCAGCACTGCTGGCTCAGGTGCCATCTGTCTTTCTGCACGAGAGCAGAAGGCCAGCATAGGCGCTTTATTGACTGCTCCGTTTAATTAGCCAAGATCTGACTTTGGGAATTAGGCAAGATCTGACTTTGGGGCTGTCTCTGAGCCAGGCATAATTGTGATCCAGTCAGGCACAGACCTGGTGCTAATAAATGTAGAACAGAGGGTTCAGTGACCTTGAGGCTTATGGCTGCTCTGTATGCAGGGCTGTGCCTGGTGAGCAGTTCCTATGAATTCCCATACAGAGCTGTCTCTTGAATGCTGCTGGAATATGGTCACAGCACAACCTGTACTGAAGCAGCAGCCTGTGTTTGAGATTCTGTACAACAAACTAGTGTGAGAGTTCTTGGTTTAGGGGAGGTTTTTCTAAGGCTTCAGTTATTTGTATTGTTAAGAAGCTCTTGCTGAGTACTCTGATTAGACTTTTTGCTAATATAACCTGAAACTGTAAAAGGCAAAAAGCACAAATATAAATAAATATAAAGCTTGAAGGGTGCATGTGTGTGTGTATGTATGGAATTAGGGTAAACCATTAACTGTGTAGTATGTCAGGGGAAAAAAAATAATTACACACTGACTTTACACAGTTATTATCTTCTTCTTTTCCTGCTTTGCTGTCTTTTCTGAGAATTTCCTTCCTGAGTGTGGGGATCAGGGAAAATTAAATATCACTCTCTTTTTAATCCCAATGTGGGCCTGCGAAGCCTACTGTAATTAACAGCAGTGCTTAACTAAAAGCACCTTCTTGATTGACAGAAGAAATACAGAATAAAAATATAAGAATATAAGGATAAATCTTATAATGCATTTTATAACTATTTTCTAGGTTTTACCTCAATTTTGTTACCGAGGAAGTGGAAAACCCTGAAAAGTATGTACTTAATGTTTTGCTTGACTTTTGAAAAATGGTTGTGAAATTTAAAATGTTATAAGAGTAGTGATCTTCAGAAGTTCTGTGTGCTGGTCAGGCTGCTTGCCTTCCAGCATATCTGGTATCTATTTGAATTGCAACTGCTTGAAGATTTGCTATTTTTGGCCTGTTGTGACCTTTATTATGTATTCTGCTTTTATCTGCACAGAAGGCAGAAAATTAAGTAGTTCTCTCGGGCTCTGGTTCTGCCCCTCAGGATACGAGTAACTATCAGTGGAAGTTACTGATATCCTGTCAGGGAAATCTTGCCCAAGAAGCTTACTCACTGCAATATTTGTCAGTTTTGCCATGTTTAAATATTAATCAAATACTTAGTTCTACTTGTTTTAGATGTCTCAGAAATGCAGAATCTTGAACACACATCACACAGTGTCCAAACGAATTAAACCAAACAGGGGATATGGGTTGGAGTCTGCTTCCAACCACAGATGGATACTCTCACATCACTTGCCTGTAAAACATGGAAAGAAAAGTTATCCTGTTAGGGAGAGTTTGATTTGTCCCATCTATTTTGGTAGATATGTTTTAGTATGTGGGGCCAATAATAAAAAGCTACTAACATTTTCTAAAAGTCAGAGAAAATATGCCTTTTCAGATAAATTTGTTTTCTTTGAGGAAAAGAAACTATTTGCTTGATAAAGAAATTAATGGCTAAATATAATTTTCTTAGGTTTTTAAAACAAGATAGCTGGCTGGGTACCAAATTGTGTGTTGTTTTAAAAGTACCCCCAGCACTGTACACTCAGATAATATGAATCTGAAACATATAGGGAATGAAAATCCCAAGCCATTGATTGGGAGCATGCAGAAGGTTTTTGTTGGTTTCTTTAAAGTCTGAACCAAACCTGGTGCTGTTTCAGAGGCCTGAAAATCATTAAAAGGATGATAAAATCATTAAAAGGATGATAAAACATGAGGCTGGTAGAAAGACTGGCAGATTTCCATGGTTTCAGTGACTTTGAGATGCGTTGTGTGTTAGCGGGTTCTTTGATGTGATCAGGATGTGTAGAGTGAGAATTGTGTGGCTGGAATCTGAGATCAGACAAATGCAGGTAGAAAAAACTGCTTTAATTTTTATGAGTAATCACTATGACAGATACCTGTGTACTTGGGTTTTTCACTGGTAATCTTCAGTTCTGATAAAACACCATTTTAGGAGCTCTGGTTTAGTAAAACATGACTCTGGATGTATTTAATATGTATAGATTCATTTGGGGACACATTTTAGTGGTGGACATGGCAGTGCTGGTTTAATGGTTGGACTCAATGGTCTTAGAGGTCTTTTCAAACCTGAAGACTTCTGTGCTTCTAAGTCATTTGTGTCAGTGAAGAGCAACTGGTTAAATATTCCCAGTCCTGGGACACACAAGAACTCAAGCTGGATCATCCAGGGTTTAACTACCAAGGATATGAGCTCTTTTAAAATTGTGAGAGGCAGACATTAAAATCATAAAAGACAACCTAAATGTTTTTTTTTTTATTTTTGAAAAATTGTTGTGTGACAGTCTGGTTTCAAATGTGACACTAAATGTAGGACTGAAGGGATTCTGGTCCAGGACATCTACTACTTCAGGAAATTCTGGGGAGATAGGTTAGGAGCCAGAGTCTTGGTGGTGTGATTAAGTTCAGCTAGAAGCAATATAATTTCTAAATTGTCATGTGGTTGCCATCAATCGTGTGTGATCTTTTTAAATGTACAGATGTCTACACTCTGTGACTTTTCATACGCTTCTGTGTCTCTGCAGTTCTTTTAACTGGAATTCTTGGTAATTTTCATTATAGATATTTTTATATTTGTTGACTTTTTTGGTGATTTGAGTCAGAGGAGTGCCTATTTTTGAACATTTTGCTCTCTGCTGCATAGGACAGAAAAGCATAGTTCCTCTCTTTTTTAAAAGCTAAGCACCCATTGAAGCATGATATATCTAAGAAAAATGGTGCTGGTTCAATTCTGTTGATTTCTTTTCCATTGCAGCTATGATGTGAGGAAAGAAGACTCTCTTTTCATATCTCAGGAGGATTTCTCTGTTCTCCAGGTTGTCCTTGGAGAACTGCTGAAGTTATTTGTGCTGCTGGAGAGGATGTAGTACTGGAGGGCAAACTACATAACCTGTCTGGTTTAGTGCATTCCAGGATGACACTGGAAAAAAAGCAGCTCAATATTACACATGCAGTGTTATCACAAGGCTCTTAAAGCTACTTTTCATCACTTTTCCTCTTGAGGCTGCACTTTGAGAGGATGAGTAGATGACCAGTTTTTACAACCTCCTCAATGCAAAGGTATAATATAGCATAGAAGAGAGTGGGATTTTAGAAATTGCTAAGTAAGTGACAGGTGATGGTGGGGCAAATGGATTGTTACTGTCTGTGCTGACAGAGACCTTTGCACCACCTGTAAATGGGGATTCTGCACTCCCTTGAAATGAAATAAGCAATTAAATGAAACATTTGGAACATATTTTTTGTCTGGTTGCCACCTGTGAATGGCTCTGTTGGAAAGATGTCCTGTACCAAGACCTGCTTCACCATTGCTCCCAAATCTTCAGGGCAAAGGAATAGTATGGATTAATCTTATTGGCACCTGTCTCAGCTCCCACTAAATCCAGTGCAAATGTTAGATGAGCCACTAATTGTCCTGCTGTTGTAACCATTTTTGTTTGTTTGTTTTTAAACTTAAAATGCTGTCTTTCATTCTTGCTGTGAACCTTATGTTAAAGGTTGAACTGAGCAACCTGGTCTAGTGGAAGATGTCCCTGCCCATAGGCAGGGGACTTGGAGTTACACCTTTGAGGTCCCACCCAACCCAAACTATTCTGTAATTCTACTGTATTATACTTCTATGTAGGTATGATGTAGCTAATTTTTAAAAGGAAAAGTACAGGCTTGAACCACTTAGAGCTTGTAACAGTTCCAGGTGTGCAGTTTGCAATGTCTGTCAATGGTTTGGATGGATGTAAATTACTTACAGCAAAAGAGGTGAGCACAGTGAGGCCTTCTGCCCTGCACCTGCCAAAGTAAATATTTGCCTGAGAATTAGTCACAGTTGTGCATTTCCAGATGTGCAACAGCTTTGGAAGTAACTGAGGTGAATGATCAGCTCCATCCCCATGTAAATTAGCAGGCTGCAAACCCCCAGTGAATGTACCAAAGGGATGTGCCAGCTTTACAGCAGAGGGATAGCAGACAGTGGGGAAGAGCTTTGAGCAGCCTGGTCTAGTGGAAGATGTTCCTACCCATGGCAACAAGATTGGAACAAGATGATCTTTAAGGTCCCTTCCAAGCCAAAACATTCTGTGGAGGGGGGCCCTAGAATATATCCTGAGATGCATAGGAAGGCAGAAGCATCTGCTATTAGACATTAAGTTTCCCAGAGAGGGATTGCATTTCTTTCTGTGGTGCATGGCACCAGGAAAACCTTTTGGAGTATGGCATGTGTGGAATGCAGGAGAGAGGCAGGGAAAGGGGGATGCTTGTGCCCTTGCCCAGTCACCTTTGTGCTCCAAGCAGCTGTTTGTAGAGGCAGGAAGGGCTTTGGAGGCTGTGGGAATCTGTACCCAGGCCCAATAAATTACACACTTAGGTCTATAAGTAGGATAAATAATCTGGATCTTAGACACTGGGGTGCTCAGGCAATATGAAACCCTATGGAGGGAGAGCAGAAACAGAGACAGCAGGAATGAGCAAAGCAGGGAGCAGCACTCTTTACATTACAGAAGGGAAAACAGAAAGGCTTAAAAAAAATCTCAACGTGAATGTCATTGCTTTTTGAACAGAATTTTGGGAGTAGTGTTGAATTCTTACTTTGGAAATACCTCTGTTCCTTCTTTTGTGTAATAATAATTATTATAACCCCAATTATCATAAGATGTAAAAGTAGCTGTTTCCGTCTCTGGCTAAACCCCCTTTTGATGTCTCAGTTTTAAGCCTGAACTCATTTCTTTATTCCTCTTTGTTCAAATGCCTCTCTCATGCAGCTGTTAGTAGGACTTGAAGAAACATGAAGTTAATGTTTCTTTTAGAAGGAGCTGTGGTTGCAGTGTTAATGTAGAATTTTTTAAAATAGCCTGAAATAATTTTCTTATCAAGAATGTGAGGAAAAACAATAAAGTGTGACAAGATATTTCTCTTCCTTTTTTTGAAAATTATGCTTTGCATGTATGGACTGGGTCAGTAGCAATTGTTGTTTCAAATAAAGTACCAAAATAGTCCTTGAAGCAGAACTTTGCCAAAACAAACTTTTGCAGCCACATCACATGCAGCTTCGATCCTTTTGATTTTCTTACACTATAAGGATCAGTCTCAAACTGAGGTCTTATTGTATTGCATTATTAAATAATAGATGAATGAAGGAACAGCCAGGTCTCTTAGAGAGTTTGTCACCTTAAAATTGATAGGAGCCATGTTGTCTGGAGCAGGAAATTTAGAGGACTAGAAATTATGCATGTTGAACTTTCTGGCTCATTTCTTGTACAGTCTTTGATCTCATCTATGTTCTTGAGCACCCACTATGTACTCTCAAGAAACAGGCTGAGTTTTTTCAATCAAGACCCTAAAAGCAGCTCATGTTTGAAGAGCACTTCCCTCTTCCCTTCCCAGGCTGAGCAGAGTCTGGGATCAGTGCTATAGTTCATCAAGAATTTTGGCAACCTCCAGATGAGAAGACAACACAGGAGGTTTTCACACCGCAGCAACATCTTCAGAGCCTTGTCAAAGTCAGAGCCAGGGTATGTCAGATGCTGGCCAAAGAGAATCCTTCTTTAACAAAATTGTGCTCCATTCTCACCAGGAGTAGATGATTGGCCTGAATGTGTCAAGTTGTGAAGATTAAGCTTGTGTTTGAAGAGAGAGAAAATATTATTTCACTTTAAGGGGAGGGAAACAGACTCAAATTCCTTACTGACTTCAAGGCAGTCTGTTATCAAGTGGGCAGCTTGAGAGAGATGTTAATTTATAACCCTTGTTTTAATAAAAACATTTATTTCTTTGGTAGTGCAAGTTTCTGTTGGTGTTGTTGAACTTAGGAAATATTTTTCATTTAGTGGACAAAAATTATAGAATTTCAAAGGATATGGATTCTAAAAACATTTTACATCACAGACTACTTTGCAGTTGCAGTAAAGTACAGCTGCTATGAGGCATAATTGTTTCTTTTTTTTTTTTTTCTGTTTCTTCCCTCCCTGCCTTATTGAACCATTTCATTTGCAAATATTTCATTTCTGTTTGTAAAATAACTTTGGTCCAGCCCAGGCAATCTGTCATTGTTTAAAAAGTTACACAGCGCAAAGAACTTATTATTGAGATGTATGATGTTTATAAGTGTGGTCTCAGATTGATAAATCATGTCTTGTGCTGTTGAAAAACCAAGAAATGAATTGCTTTGCTATGACCTTGGGGTCTGAGATCAGTCAGTTTCTCTATTAGATTTTTCCAGTGTTCTTTTCACTTCATTTATTCCTTCTTTTCCAAAGCCCAAGAAACAGTATTTGTATAGCAAGTCACCAGAGCTTGATGCCATCAGACATTTTGTAAAATCAGGATATCAAAATGTTTGATATAATCTATTTTCATACTGTTTTTAAATAATGTGAATGCCATGCCTAGCTAATGTGTGCCAACCATTCATTCTAATTATAGAGTCAGCTTTGCATCTATGAGAACTTAGTGAGAGAAATAAAGTATTAAGGGTGTTTTCTTCAGTCTATCTGAGCATTATAGAGATGCAGATGGATGGGAGGGTAATGGTGGCTAAGCTGCCATAACTCTTCCAGCTTCCTTGTTATTTGTAGCCTTCTGATTTTTAAGGCTTCACATTAAAAAGTAGCCCCCTACCAAAGTCAATCAGAAACTTTAATTGCACTGTTGCTCATTGTCAATCTAGCCACTTATTAGGGATCAGACTCCCAGTAATCAAAAAAGTAAAAAATATTTTCAGTGTTAACTAAGAGACAAGCCTTTGATATTTCTGCCTCTCTGCTTCTTACATATATTTTTTTGTTATTTTATAATTTAATGACAAGTTTTACTCTGAAGAGGAATTTTAATATCAGTACTCTTAGACGCTAGAAAGGTTTATCTGCCTGGAATTTAAAGTCTTTCTTGTATCATTATATTCTGCTTATTCCTAAAAGAACATTTGTCTCCAATTCATTTTCTTCATGTCAGGCTACAGTGCCAAATATTCAGTGCAGAAGTTATAGGATTACATTGTGATATTTTACCTGAAGATAATCAAAAGAGACAAGTGCTAATCTTTCCAGTATTTTGTAAAGCCCATTTGCTCATGTGAATTCATCAGATTACCTTAAAGGGAAAGCCATGTCAGTTAAGTGAGCATCTGCATTTTTTCCTCTATATATTATTGGTGTCTTGGTATTTTTTTGCACTTGAATACTTATTCTTCATCACAGAGTGAGTATGTTCTAATTAGCCTCCCCACAGCTATTTTTATGTCTCTTTAATAGAAGTTCTATACTTTCCAAATTCGACTGTATCTAACAGCATTGCATTCTGCTTAAATTTTCAGTTATCTTGGAGGCATCTCAGATAAGATGTCCAAACTTGGTGAATTCAACAACAATTTCTACTGTTTATTTGTGTCCACTGTAAGTGATAAAATTGGTGATTTCAGATCTACAAAGTTCTTTAATGGGGACCTGAAACTGCCAAGTAAAGAAAACAAATTATTCTACCAGCTGAAAAGTACCTTCACGAACGAAACCAAGCATGGGTTTTGCTATTTGTAAAATATATGAAAAACATTTAAATAAAAATGTAATTCAGTAGTATTTGTATGTGTTTGAGAGGAACAAATAGACAATTACTAGCTCTCAGGGGAGTTGACTCACCAGCATGAGATTGTTCTTAATAAAATGATATTTCTTTTATTTTGCTTTCTCGCTAACCATATTAGCTCCTTACTATTTGCACGACTCACATCTTCAGCTCATTAATTATTGTTTCTTTTAGAAATTACTAACAATCCATTTCTGAAATTAACTATTTCAGTCTTGGATGCATGTTTTTAATGGATTCAGATTTCTGAAACTTCAGTATGGGAATTAACTTCATTCCCTTCATAAATTTCTTTTACTCTTTTTAGTTGAAGGATGCCACTCTTGCTGGAAGTTGGTAATTCTCTTATTAGTAAGACCTGAATATTCTGAGTTGCTTTGCTTTATATTCTTTTTTCACTCCTAGTTTGGGAGATTTTAGACCAGGCTTCTCAGGGCCTCATCCGACCTGGCCTTGAACGCTCCTGAGTTCTGACTCCAGGCTTTCCTCTCTTCTCTCTTGTACTAGTTTGGAAGAAAAAACAGTGAGATACTCCACATCAGAACTACAATTTAATTAGAAAATTAAATGCAAAAAACACTGGCTTAACCTGACAGAGTCAGGATACAACCTGACACCCTGCTGGCCAGGGTAGGGGTAGCAGTCCGATTAAATGGTGGCTGCACTCCTCAAGAAGTGATAGGTGTGGTTCTGTTGAAGCAGTGATCCTGTAGAAGGATTTGATCTTCCTCTGAA
>JAWWMU010000180.1:10074278-10085665 GCA_035048155.1 Cinnycerthia olivascens | reverse complement strand
GTGGTTATGTAGCTCTTGTCCTCTGGGTATCCAATAAATAAGGCTGCTTGTGGTGTTCCAAATCTCAGATTATATCCAGGTAGCAATGCTTGGTTCCTCACCCTGGGCAGAGCATCTCACAATGGGATAGTGCAATTTTAAGCCATGCAGTGGGGCTTGATGGCCCAGTAGCAAAAGATATCCCCTGGAGTTATCAGAGGTGGGTCATGGAAGAGATAAGGAACACTGCCCCACCTGGTTTTAACAGATGGTGATAGAATACATGTTTTTGGTTACATCTTGCATTGCAACCTATGACAAGTCTCCATCCCAGCCCCCAGGAGATGTGCCATAAATGTCCTAACCTTGACAATCTTGGTTCTGCTGGCAAAAAATGTGATTGAGTCACATGTGATACATGCAAATGATTCAAGGGTTGCAACTTGCTTGTGAGCCCTAATTGGGGTCCATCTGTGATAGGATTTGTTGGGGGTCACTGAATCTATAAGATATTTCCAACCAGGGGAAGGGGTGAAACTGTGATTTTAGCTGTGTAGAGTTAAAAATGAGGAAAGGGTCAGAATGGAATTATAAATGGTAACCCAGACTAAAATCCAAATAATTGGTTTCTTTCTTTTTTCATTAACTTCAATTACATTGGACTGGATTTTTGGAGAATTTCAACATAGCAGCTACATAATTAATAGAATAGAATAGAAATCATAAACTGAGGATGCAGATTCAGTCCTTCTGTTATTTTCCTTATTCTTGGCCATTTAATGCAAATTCCACCCACCACACCTGAGTGTCCCCTGCCCCATGGGTGCATTGGGTCCTACTAAACAGCAGTGCTGTGTCATAAGAGAGAGGGAAGAGAGAGCACAGCTGGAAAACACAGTGTGCTGTGCAGTCTGAGTCTGTATGCAGAAAATACTGCAAATCCCCTGCCTTGTCTTTGACAGATGCACATTGTGTCTGAGCGGTGCTCTGAATTCACCAGAGCAGTAGATGCAGGCAACAGAGGGTCTGGGAAGATAACTCACTGCATGAATTCATCTGTCATCTGGGTGATCACAGGGATAACAAAAAGCTGCAGATTTCATTGGACACTATTCCTCTTCCTTTCCTCTGAGACAGGCAGAGGCAGCCACTGTGTGTGCCTGCTGCTTTCTGGAGGATGCGTGTTTTCTTTATGCATTTAGTTAGGGACTGACCTCATGGATGCTGTTAAGGTCTGTGATGTTCAGGGATGTGTACATGACACACATTCAACACATATTATCGGATATTTTTATTTATTTTTCCTTTTCCTGTGTGCAGTTACTTGCTTTTTTCCCCCCTACACCATTTTTTTGGATCCTTATATCACTGCTGAGTCCTGTGTTAAAATTCTACACCATGAGAGAGATGACCCTCAGGTGCTGTATATTTGTCATTGGCAGCTGCTTTCTAAACCCCAGTTTAGCATTTGAATTGGTTCAACTGTCTTCAGGTTTTTCTATCTCCTATTTCCCCTTCATTATCTTTCTATTTTATGTAAAAAAATAAAAAGAAAAAAAGAAAAAAAAAAAAAGAAAAATCATGTTTTGTTTAGAAATTTACTCCAGTCAATTAATTAAACCCTGTGACAGGGTTTAAACTGATATACCAATCAATATGTGTAAATTAGAAAAGAGTCTGATGTAATCTATAGTGTCTGTAAAGATTTCAAAGACGTACCTTGATCATTAATTAAGACAATAAGGTTGCCTTATAAAACTGCAGTTGAGAAGACTAATAATTCACTCTTGAATGAAGCAAGGCAAGGTCACTTGTATAATTGCCTGTTCTAACATTTATATTCCTTGTATAAAATACTCCTACTCTCATAAAAGTCGAGCTGAAGGCCGTGGAAATATTCAGGACTAGGCAGTGCAGTTTTCATACCTAAACTTTGAGGGCACACTAAAGAAACACAGTAGTTGTCTTTTTCTATGTATTTGTTTGATTTTGATAGATTGAATTATTATTTCATACAGAGTTAATTTACAGCACACACACATGGGTGTTGGAGAAGAGTGAGTGAGAAGATGGCAGAATAAAATTGAGTGCTATAGATGCATGGTTAATACCATATTGCTATGCTGCATTTTATCTGTGGATATGTGTGTTGAAATTAATAGTGCTATCTTTGCTCTTTTTCCCTTAATTGTCTGATATAGAATCTGATTCTAACTCCTTTCACATCTCAGAAATGTAATAAGGATACCACCAAGACATCAGATGGAAATCAGGAAGGTAGTCATCTACCTGAAAAATTAAATCTATTCAGCAAACATCGGTGGAGGATGAGATAAATTGCAAGGGCAGGGAGCACAATACCACAGTGCCATATACCAGGACAAGGGGTTAGTCGTGGTTGTGTTCCGTGTGTGCTGTTGGCAGGGAGGATGGTGAGGCAGGGTGGGAGTGCATGCTGCCTGACAGATTGTCCCTCTCTAAGGCAGCATCTACATTAAGGCAATACTTCAGAGGCCACTGCTTTGATATGCTTGTTTCTGTTTATGTAGACTCTATGGCTTAAGATAAAAGAACCAACTTGAAATGAAAATGACTGGATGAATTCTTCTGCTGTTCTAGAGACAACTGAAATTTTTGGAGATTATTAGAACTATTTGATAGTTCTAAAAATGCATCACTGGGGCAAGATCCTACTGCAGGAGAGATGGGTGGGAGAGATTCCTGCAAACTCACTGGATGAGAGGACATGCAGATACCTGGGCTGCTGTGATGCATGTCCTTATTTCTTTTTTATCCAGAGCCAGTGGAGAAAGGGAGTCTGGACTAATCTCTTCTGAGGGGATGAGGATTGAGCAAACTGGTCAAGAGGAAAGTGTCCCTGTCCATGGCAGAGGGTTGGAACTAGGTGATCTTTAAGGTCCTTTCTAACCAAAATTATTATCTGGTTTCAATCTTTTGATTTTTACAAGTGACTGCTTTCGTTAATTCATTGGTGACAAGGGAAGGTGCCATGGCCAGGTATGGATGAGGTTTTGCTTGCAGTGTTCACAGGAGGGGCAAACATCTACATGGAAGTGGACACTTAGGATACAAGCCCTCAAAATATTTTCCTCTGCCAAGCCTGTGACACCTCTTTTGAGGAAGCAAAGTCCAGGGAACTCAGCTGGAGCTTCCTGCTCCAGAGTGGAGAAGGTGTGTCCTGGGTGCCCAGACTGTGGCTGGCTGCTGCAGAGGGTCCTGCAGCCACTCTGTTTCATGGAGCTTTGGTGTCCCCAAGGTGTGAGGATGTGCCAAGCCCACCTGCTGGTCCTGCCTGTCCCCACAGTGGCTATTCAGTGTGTGGTGCATGGTGGTGTGCCACTGCATAGCAGATTGCTCCTCGTGGCTCATTTTGTTTGTCAACGTGATAACCTGCTGAGTGCAAGATTTGTTTTCTTTCCTGTTGCTCGTTTTACTTTTCTGTTTTTTAAACAATTTCTGTTTGTTCATGTGAATCATGGTTACTATGAATCAGCTCTCCTAAGGAAGTAAAACAAATGTTTATCCACAGTCTCTCTGGGTAACTGGAAAAATTGTAATCTGCTTTACCAGCAGCGTAATGTAATGTAACACAAAACATTGTAACCTTCAAAGTTTCCATTGCCCTGGATTTTCCTTAATTTTCACCAGCTGAAACACGTGCGAAACTATTCTAACATCTATTTCTGTTTCACTGAGGGACATAGCAGTACCTGTGACAGAAGAGTGACAGTATCCTCTTTATGGGGAACCTGAGCTGCTCAGCAAAATATTCATGGCAGGAATAAAAATCCCTTGCAAGACTGATGTTCTGCAGTAGAACAGAGTGTATTTTACTGGAAAAATGATGGTTTCTCAGGACTGAGCAGCTCTTCTCTTGGCCACAGTGAGGGTTCCGTTAGACATTTTCATTCTCTTTTGGTGGTTCATAAGCAGGAGGCCTGGCTGAAATTACTGCAAAAGAGATGGGCAACAGCATATTAGGGATAGCTAGAAAAATGAATAAATTCTCTAGGATGACAAGTCCAACTAAGGTGGTTCGGAACAGCCACTGCAGCTGCACCTCACATCTCTTGTCTTGGGTGCCAGGGGTGTTGCACTCTTTGTGAAAGCAAGTGTGTTTTACGGAGCTTCTGGTGTGGGTGCTGCTCTGCATTGTGGGCAAACTTCTCCCATATTTTTTCCTTCCAACTTTAAAACTGGGACCTGACTTTGATGTTTGAGCTCTTATTTCTGTGTTTACCAACGGCATTAACTCTTGTGGAGGTGACTCAGAGCACTCTGTTTTGGTCTGAGATTTAAATCTGTGTTCCAAATAACACTGAAATCTTGCTGTAAACCCCAGTCAAAACCATGACATTCCTTATGAAATTGTAGATCAGCCTTTTCTCATGGGTACTGTCAGTGTTGGTTTATAGCCTGGGTATAGAAAAAGAAGTCTTAGAGCCATTTATCCTGGTATTTGTGAAAGCAAGGCACCCCCTCTACCTGTGGTTAGTTATATTGGGCAGCGACAGCTACTTTATTTCATAGTGCACTGTTGTGATCTGTATGTGGTGCATCCTCTCCTGGAGCCAGAAAGGGATGACCCTCTTCTGCCACTTTTTATTTAATTTTCTCTTTAATGCTGAGCCTCAAAAATGAGGAAGAGCAGAGTGCTAAGGCAGTGTTAGGTAAGCAGGGTGTTAAACCAGCACATGTAGCAGCATCTTGCTTGCCATTAACAGTAAACTTTTCATTGGAGCACCATGAGGCTGATGCTGGCTGGCACCATCTGACAGAGGTGGTGAGATGACTGTCAGAGAAAGTAAGAGACCATTTTTTATTCGGGTAAGATACAAAATCGGAGAATAAAATACAAACAAAGCAATGGGCAACAAAAATTGCAAGGGCCATATGGTCTTTTTGCAGTCATGAACATCAGATTGGAGTTTGGTAAGGCATAAAAGAGTTGTTAACATGTGCCATACCACTATGACTAGTTATTCTTTAGAACAGCATGTTCAAAATTCCAATCGCAATGGTATTGCAAAACACAAGAAAAGGAATATGCTTCACTTAGTCCAACCAGCACAATAACTTACTCTGAGACAGCCTTTTTGTATAAGACATTAAATGGGGTTCTCTTATCTGATCGTTCATCTTTAATAAGTAGTGAGATAGCTGGCTTGTATTTAATATGCGATAGTCATCAAAATGAGACAATTTGACTTTGTACATCTTTCCTGTAGATGAGTACATCCTTTCTTGTGTTACAGCAGAATTTCTGTCAGAGGAGCATTGATCTCAGCTAGTGACTACTGAGATTCTTACTCCCCTGCACAGCCCTTCGCTGCATGGTGGCTGTGTCATGTGGGTGCTTATGGGTGCCCAGGTGTCCTGGGAGCAGGTTTTGGTCGCTTACAGTGTAGCTTATGTGCTGATATTTGGTTGTG
This sequence comes from Cinnycerthia olivascens, assembly GCA_035048155.1. Taxonomy (NCBI): domain Eukaryota; kingdom Metazoa; phylum Chordata; class Aves; order Passeriformes; family Certhiidae; genus Cinnycerthia; species Cinnycerthia olivascens. The sequence goes on along the minus strand of JAWWMU010000180.1, from coordinate 10,080,233 downwards.
AATATCTTGAAATTTTAAACACACAGTGACAGTGATATTTTATTTATGGAACGACTACTGTTAACTAAGTGGCCATTAGGGCTTTTAGTAATTTAAATTACAGTGCAGCCTATATCCATGAAACATTAACTAAGAGGATTTATATAAGATTATTAATGCTCCAGGGGTGCTGTGAAGTGAATAATCTGCATTTCACAAGTTGCAGAGCTGTGGTTTATGATGTCAATCCTCATTCACTTGTAACACTGGCTGTTGAACAAGTGCTGTTGTTTGCACCTTCACCTTGTCATTATGTTTTCTTTATTGAGAAAAAGTGGACTATATAATAACAGTATTTAATTTTTTGAAGTGTGATGAAATGGAAAATCCCTTACAAGAATAGTTTTGATATCATAATTTGAAAAGATCTAATAGCAATTTGGAGACCTCCTCCACAGACCATGAGAATGGATAATAATAGGAGCACTCATATGTGACAAGAAGTTTAACCTCTATGTGGGAATATTTTAAAGAAAAGAAAATTTGCATTCATCCAACACTGTAAAGGAATGACAAGCACTTCTAGTTTATCATCTATTTCTTACCGGAAAAACAGCTGCTAAGCAAAAACAGATAAAAGTACAGATTTGTCCACAAGGAACATAGAAGACCATGAAATTCCTTTTCCTTGGGCAAAACTCCCATTAGAGAATAAGCTGCTTGTGAGTCTAAGGAAGAAATATTTCAGTGGATGTGAAAATCAGCAGAAATGCTTTGGGTTTCTTGCTTGGTGACTACAAAAGCCATGAGGAGAGGCTTTTTCTTAGTTGCAGGCTATCCCAGACATGAAAAGATCCAGGCTGCAGGCCACCTCAGCTTAGTATTAAGTGTTGACAGAGTCACGATGCTGTAATAGAATGACCCTGGAGCACACTGAATTACATATTTCCTCTGCTTTTAAGAACATAATCTTGCCCACAGAGGCCCAAATCTCGCCATTTGCTTTGTGCTTATTTTGGTTACTGAAAAAAAATATCTTGCAAACACTATTGCTAAACAAACATATAAATTTGTCCTGTTTCCCAGAGCTGGGGTTTTTAAATGAGGGGCCTACAAAAAAAAATGAAGACAGAAGTTTTAGCAGGACCTGTTGCAATCTATAGAAAAAGGGGTAATGATTTCAAACCAAAGGAGAATAGGTTTAGATTAGATATGTGGAAGAAGGGGTTTACAATGAGGTTTGCAAAGCTGTGGAATGGGTTTCCCAGGGCAGTGGTTGATGCCCCATCCCCGGAAGCATTCAAGGCCAGGCTGGATGGGGTTCTGAGCAATCTGATCTAGTGGAAGGTGTCCGTGCTCTTCCCAGGGAAGTAGGACTACATGATATTTAATGTTCCCTTTCAACCCAAACCTTTCCATGATTATCTAGGTTTACTTTCAGATACAGATGTCAGGGGGGCTGGTGCTGGACAGGGTGCTATGGAGTGTCAGGATGTAGGGATTTTTGATGGCACCAGTGCATGGTCCTTTTAAGTTGATGGGTCAGGACAAGAGAGAGTGGTAAATTCTGTATAAACCCACATTATCACTTTCATTTTAAGATTTTAGCATGGAAGAGTAGGGCATTTTTGAGAGGAGGTACACTGAACAATGTGAAATTGCAAAGATGAGTCAACCTTAAAATCCAGAGTCTCATTTATTATACTGTCCAAGATAATTGAAATAGGCTAAGTCTGGCTATTTCATGTCACTGCCAGCTGCAGGGAACTTGATTTGCACGAAGTTTCAGTATTAACTCTCTAAGGTTATGTTTAATGTTATTCTTATGATTTCTCAGTTTGAACACAGAAAAAGGAAACCTCAGCCTTATTGGTCATTTTGAAAATTGTGCATATTTTTATTCCATGATATCACTTCATCAAGAAAGAGAAGGACAAGGTTTTCCCCTATGCCTGGGACTGTAGTTTCAGCATTGTGAAGGTTTAGTGAGAGAGGATTTCAGTTTACAATTTCCTTACTCAAAGCACAGAAGGTAATAAAATATAAAATGTTGATATTCCCATTTGAACTCCATTAAAGTGCTTCCAGTTACTGTGTGTTGCAAAGGCATTTTTAAGCTCATATTTGGAGTTTTCTGGATTTCTGTTCTATGTCAGAACTCCTACAGAGTAATTTTATTGTGCCATATGGGCTATCCCACATCTGTAGGCAGCCTGCTGGGCTGTCCTTAGCAAGACCATAATTTCCCTGCTTTCTGCAGAGAAAACTTTTTTGCCAGATAGCCTCCTTCGTGGGAGTGCAGTATTGCTAAGACATCTCCTTTTAGTTTCATTTACAGTTTTTGTATCTTTAAAAATGCTAATTCCTTAAAGCACCTGCCTTAAAGTTACCATTTTGCTCATTTTGAATTCCTTCAGAAGAAGAACCTGTCTAGGTAAATGATATTTCAGTTTCCATGGTGCTCCTTATTACAAATAGCTGCTCTTTTCATCACCAAACGGTGCAATTTTCATTCATGCTGAAATATCAATGGTAACATAGAGCAGCAAATTGTTCCTTAATGATCCTTGGCATTGTGGAAACTCTCTTGCTCAAAATTAAATGTCAAGGAATTTAGCAAGTATGAAAAATCTGTCTCTTTTGATGCACATACACACAGACACATACTCTTCCTTCCATGCTCTGTGCACCTAAGCATTTACCTTCCTTTATTACTGTCAGGAGTCATTAATATGCTACTAGTGATGCTTCTCAAAAAGTCCAGCTTTTAGAGGGGTTGAGGGGGTAGCATTCCTTCCTGTACCTTCCACTGGAGCTGAGTGAGGTGTTTTGTGTTCAGGCTACTTGTTGTCAGGCTGTGAGCTTGAGCAGCTCATTTTGGGAATGATAGCAGCCTTGCCAGCCTGCTCCCTTGCATCACTCAAAGTGTTGCTCTGTCATTTGCCCTGGCCCAAGTTAGAAATGTATATTGTCAGTGTAGGCAATAGAATTACACACAGATCAAGGCAGGGCTCTGCTTCCACCCCAGCCCTGCTCCCTGCAAACACTGAGGTACTTGGGGGAGTGTGGGGAGGGTGCTGGGAACAGGCAGCATGGTGTTTAGTGGGATTCCTTTCACAACCACTTTAACCTCTTCCCCTGGCCATGATATTGCTATGCAGTAGATGATGGCTTAGGTTTCTCAGCTGTGTGGCCTCATCGGCACATTTCCCAGATCAGGTTCCCTTGTTTATAATTCTAAATATCCCTCGCTCCCCCACTGCCAGCTACTGCCATCTTTCCTATGAAAAGTGATCCTGTCTGGAGAAAGTAGACACTGTTCATAAATCAGGTGCTCAGGGAATTAATAATTTTAAATTCCCAGGAGAGCCCACTGTAATAGATTAAACTACTTTTAATACACAATTACTTTGCTTCCTCCCTTTTACATTTATTTAAGTCTGGCAATGAGGTCTGTGTTGGTGTGGAGCAGTTAAGAGGAAGTTAGACCCACTATCACATGCTAAATAAAGCAGCTTGGAGAAAGGGTTTGGATTGTGCCTCTGCCCCTTTTCCCTTCATTTCCATACAGGAGCTGGGTGCAGGCAGGTGTTTTGTTTTTACAGCTCTGTGTCAGGTTTGTTGTTATGAATTCCTTGCCTCTAAAGCAAGCACTGTAATTTACTAGTGCTTCTCAGCATAAGCTACTCTACTGGCAGTACTGGGAGCACTTTCAGCAAATAGACCTCAGAAGAAAATAAAATGCTGGAGCTTTTTCAGAGATCAGAGGTGCTCCTTTCATCTTCTGGTTGGGAGAGAGCTGGTCAATAAAGGTAAAATCTGAGATTTTTCTCTCTGGTGGGAAAGGTCACAAAATTCCTCAAGGATATTAAGGTTTCCCACAAATGAAATAAAAGGAGGGTGATGTTAAACTATGACATAAGATAGAAACATAGAAGTCATTCATCAAACTCAGGAGTGATGATGTATTTGTAATTGAATCCTCTGAATTTAGACTATGCTGCTTTTTAAAGGGCGAGCTTTTGTTAGACTGGCAGACTACCTTTTAACTACAGGTTGAACCTAAACCTCACTTTGATTGCAATACACCAGATATTCTGGGACGCCCACTGTCTTCCGGGCATCTTCACTGCCATTTCAGGTTCTGAAATGCAAAATACAGATCCTTTGCTAGAGATTTTCCAGGCACCTGGCTGTTCTCTGGTTAAGCCTCCCAGCCTAACAGTAAGCATGCTTGAGTTCCTAGGGGAGGCCTAGTTCCCTGCAGGTATGACTACAGCAATAGGAAAGAAAAGCAAGGTCCTTGGGACTTTTGGGTTCTCAGGAGGGATGTAACAAGTTAAAATGCAAAATAAAAGCCACATTTGGTTATTCACACATCTTTGGAAACAGTTGTAAACTTTGTACAATTAGTTTGCAACTGAGGTGACATGAAGGTGTTGAACACTGGCACTTGATGGGCTTATGGTAACAGAGTTGACTGAGAAATAACAGAGGGTGATCAGTATTTTATGTTTCAGGTCTGTGTTCCATTTCTTCTTTTAAAGAGGTTTTAAAAATTAGCCCCCATAGTAGCTCTGTGTGCTGCCTCTTGTGCTCAGTTTTTGGCTCTTAACAGTGCTCACATGACTGCTATACAAGAAATGGCTAAGCAGAGACAGAGAGACTAATATTTATTGCTGAAATCTCAAAAGTCCTCTGTGTATTTAGCTGTCATGTCTGATATCTGCTGTGTTGGCATAGTTTTCTTTAGGACTGCCAGTAGTGCCATCCACTCCATGCAAAATGATTCAGGATCCTGCTTGACCATGAGGAGTGTCTCTGGCTGGCAGTCCCAGTTTCAGAGTAATCTATTCTGCTCTTCCAAGAAAGATGTTTCATAAAAGGTATTGACTTGACAGGGTGGGGCTTGGGCTGTGACAGAAATGAGCACTCTGGTCAGGTCCGACTTGGCAACCTGAGTTTGTACACAAAGACATCATAGCCAGCTTTAAGTCTCTTTTAAAATGAAGCAAATGCCCTTGCAAGCAGAGCAACTATTCTCAGTTTCTCAAGGGTTGTGGAGAGATTTGCTTCTTGAGACTTGAGGGTTTGCCTGAAAGGAGATGTTTTATGGAAAAGAGTGTTACCCTGTGCAATTAATACCTAATCTTAAGACAAGACAGCACTTATGCTAATTAATTTTGAGGAAAACATGTTGGGAAAAGTGCTGAAAACATCTGAGAATTTAATAAAATTATCTTCTTAATTAAGGTTGTAGAAGGCAAGAATTCTTTAAAATCCAGACCAGAGCATGTTTCTTCAGTCTTTTATCCCAGTGTCATGCTGCTGTGTCTTTGAAGTAATAGATATGGAACCAAAGCATGGAAATGGATAAGGGGAGCCCTTTAAAACTCACTCCAGTATGCAGTAGCATCCATGGAGCATGTGGTGGTGTAAATGAGAGTGCAGCTTCATGACTGGGAATTCCTTTCTTTCATTCCTCTCAAAATCAAAGAAAAAGGTCACAGAATGATGAAGGGAAGTTATGTAATTGAATATTGTCTAAGCTACAAGCCCCCAGACTGCAAGTTCCTCTGATCTAGAACATAAGGGTGGAACATATTGGGAGACAGTGAAGGGAAGAGATGATTTGCTGATGGGAATCTTCAATAAACAAAATAATAATAGCTTGTCACTGAAGTCAGCAGTTGCTGAGACACTGGTTAGCTTGTAGAAATATGTGAATTTGAGAGGTGCTGTGATGATTCCCATCCCTTTTGTCTTTCTATTCTTGGCTTTGATTCAGTCCTGAGAGGTGACCTTCTTTCAAGATTTACGTCTGCCTTTTCTCCTGGCAGATGGATGAGATTGTAGTTTTTTCACCTGTTGACATGGTGAGGACTATTGGATCCCTTCAAGGCTGCTTTTTACATGAAAAACATGTCAGGGATAAGTGAGTTTATATCAAAATGTACTGCTTGCTGTCCAGGATTT
>JAWWMU010000180.1:10057002-10074178 GCA_035048155.1 Cinnycerthia olivascens | reverse complement strand
AGGCTGCTTTTTACATGAAAAACATGTCAGGGATAAGTGAGTTTATATCAAAATGTACTGCTTGCTGTCCAGGATTTGGGATTACCACAGCTCACGGAATGGTGAGAGACATAGTTTGGACTCTGGAACACAGTGCTTGCTAAGGCAAGCCTGTCTGTCTTCTAGTCTTGCACCGAAGTCCTGGGAATATTAAATTATCTTGCCACTTTCTGTATTTGTTTTTTTTTTTTTTTTTTCCAGTGTCAGGTTATTTGGATAAATTTGCTCTTTTTCTGCCAAGCTTTGGTGCTATGGGCAGTCCTGTGGATGGTTAGATATTTTTTTTGAAGAGTGAGAAAATGTGGAGAGAGTTCATTTGGAAAATTTTTTAGCAGATTGCAAATGGTGAATAAATTATTGCACAAGGGAACTTTTGATACTCCTCTGGAGGTAAATTTTCAGCTAAGGAAATACAGAATATACAGCATCCTGCTCATGAAAACTATGCAAATCCTTGCCCATAAATCATGTGAGAGAATTAGGATTTCTCTCCTTCTTTACTATTTTCATTCTAAATTTATGTAAAATTATCTTCCACAATTTCCTTACTACAGTAAAGATGTAATTTCATGTAACTTTATCAGTAATTAAGTTATTTATTTTAACATTTTTATTTGTGTTTCTTGACTGGGTCCCACTAATGCAGGTTTGTCCAGGACAGTTGACTATGATGAGCATTTGTTAAACCTGACTTTGATATGGATGCAAGGAAAAGGTTTTGGTATGACCTCTAAGTGACAAAGGATGTGGCAACAAGGTGCTTCACCTTTCGGAACTCAGCTGGCTTGGAGGGATGTCTTTGACTGTGGTTGTCATTTCATAGAAAGAACATCCCCCAGTGGACACAGCTCTTAGTGCTCACTGTTTGCGGTTATAAAAATTGCCATTAACCAGGGATGCATTTCTAGATATGTTCCTTGGCTGTTTTATTGACATGGTTTTTCTCATCCTCAGGTTCTTGCTCTGGCTTTTTTTCTCTTTTTCCTTTTATCTTTCTTTTTTCCTTCTCCAGCTTGCTCTGCTTTCAGTTTCTTCTTGCAAAAATATTTGTAGGAGTAGAGATGCGCTAGAGCTGATTATCAGCAGATCTATGATTCTGCAACACTGAGGATTAAATGTAAAATCCAGTTGTTACCCTGATTAACTGAACCATATGCCCTAGCTGTGGTGCCTTTTACAGGCTCTAGAGGAAGGAAATTTGCTTCCAAGCAATATACAGCATTGCTTGGCAACCATTTCAGCCCTGTATAGCACAGGATGGGCTAGCTGTATTCCCAATGCTGCACTTCTCTGTGATGGTAGGCTCCTTGGTGACTCTTTTTCTGGGAATCACAAGGTAAATGAACTCTTTGTTCAGGTGTGATTCTTCATTACAGTTGCTCTGCATATAGGGCAGAAAGGGAAGATTTGGCTTTGAATAGCAGAAGGGTAAGATTTAGCTTCAAATAGCAGTTAGGGATGGGTAAGTCTTAAAAGGTATGGAGATACAATTCAATTTTAGTCAACATTCAGCTTCATAGAAGCTATCCTAATTGCCTCTCACTCACTATTTAAAAGACTTCTTAATTACAGGGTCAATATTTTCCTGATTCAGATACCCTCAAATTCCTTATGATGTTCATTTTCTTCAAGATTTTAGGAAAAGACATGAATACTGCAAAAAGACTTTCCTGGCAGCAGCTTCCCCTTCTAACCAAGGAGCAGCCTGCTTGAATATCATCTTGACACTAATGCTCAAGACATTTCCAAATAATTGTATAGGTTTGGAGCTAATATCAAAGCTAGGATGGATGGGGCCCTGAGCAACCTGGTTTAAAGAATTGTGTCCTTGCCCACAGCAGGGGTACTGTGGTTAGATGATCTTTAAGATCTGTTCCACCCCAAACAAAATGATGATTCTGTGATCAGCACCACAAGGTCTACTCAGGCAAACAGCTGGTTTGAAAAGAGTTGTTCATCATCTTGAAATCTTCTGAAATAAGAGCACTGCCCTATAGTAACCAGTAGCCACTTCAATGCAAGTTGAAGTCCTGGGCTTGCCTTAAGTAAATGAGATATTGCAGTCTTCTGTATCTGAGCACTTACAGTGGCATGGTTTTTAAGCTGTTGACCATTCTGAAGTCTTTATCAGTAGGATGAGATTTGTGTTTTGCTTCTAAGATTTTTTTCCAAAGAAATGTCCTACTGATATGGTCAAGTTTCCCATCAGAAGTTTTGGCTTTGATGAATCAAAAGCTTTAAAAAAATAAAAGAGGAAAATATGTTTTCTTGAATTTTCTCTCTCTCTTCCAAAAGTCTTAGTTAGTTCTGAGGCAGCTATGAGTTTGTTTTACATCAGAAACATGGCTTATCAGTATTGTGTGTGATTCATACAATGCAGAAGTGAAAAGGTGGAAACTGCATAAATAGAGGCAATTTAATGGAGAATAGGACCTAGGTATGATTTTTCTTATTTAGAGACAAGATTTGGAAGTCTGGAGAATATCTAAAATATTCCAAGAAAATTAGTACAGTTATCCTCCAGGGAAAGGAGGTAGTCTTTATTGCTAATGGCATTACAGCTTTTATTCTACCATGGAGACTGTAGTTCACAGCAGAGAATCTGATGATGGGATCCTGTTGCAAATTGGGAACTGTCTCTTAAATTGGATGGATAGAAAAGACAATTATATCTCTCACTCATTTTTGGTTTTGCATATGGTTCCTACCTGTCTGCCTGTGTTCTCTGGTGATCTGAGGACCAAGTGCAAATCTGAGTGGAGGTGTCAGTGAGAAATGAACCATACCATATGGCTTATCCCTGAAATCTTGAAACTGGCCTTTTATTTCTGTCTAAATCTGTCACTGGAAGAAGTGGGTAATAAGCAGCCCTTGGAAGGGTTGTGTGGGCATACGACAGCCCTCTGAAAACTCACTCCTGCCAGGAGACAAAAGGCAGTGTAGCCTGAGTGTTTGTTTCCTTCAAGAACAAGCTTAGAAGTCACTGTATCCCAGTGCTGTTCCAGGCACTGAGTTATGATTTGCAGACTTTTTCATGAATAATGCTTCCTGACTAGTTCCGGCTTGTTTAGGTGTTTTAATCTTCTGAGTGTGATTTTTTGTTGGTATTACTATTCAAGGGCATTAGCACTCTTCAGCATAACAAAGCAGGACTTGCAGTGCTAAGATAATGGTCATATTTGGAAGCATGATTCTTCTCACCTCCCCCCTCCCAAGTTTCGAATTGCCATTTTGTTTTATCAGTAATTAAACTGGGATTTAAATTAGATGTGAATATAAGCTGTTTAGTAAGAGTTAGAGCAAACAAAGATAATCTGTTAAATTTGGAATATGCTTTCAGTCATTTAAATGGTACTAGTGAAAAAAGTCCAAATTTGCTATATTTGGCTGAAAAGACTCTTTTTAAGGTTGGATTCAGGGCTGATATTTCCTAAAGCTTGGTGGTTGAAGCATTCATCTGAGATGCAGAAAATATAGATAAAATACCTGCTCTGAGAGGCTTTAAATCCATGTATCCTTACCTTAAATCAGATGCTAAGAGGATGGATTTACACTCAGATCAGGTAAGAAGCTTAACCCAACTGATTGCAATATATCTGGTTTATTGACTTACAAATCCCATTTTGGCATATATTATCACCACACTGAGCTGCAGTATTTCTTGTGTCCATAACTGTGGGTTTTCCAGCAATACAGCACCTGTATGCTGGGCTCTTTGCTCTAGTCCTTGCTGTCATCTTCTCCATCAACAAACACATCCTACAGGTTGACTGGCTTCCCTTTTTTCAGTTTCTTCACCTGAGAGGTATGCATGAGGTAGCTGTGGCTTAATAGGGTATCATGGTGTCTATCCAGATTTGGTGTTACATTACCAGCATGATCCTCTTTCCTACCTGTGTGTCTGGGTCAACGGGAGCATTTGACACCATGGTCATTCTGAGGTGTGCAAGATGTGCAACAGTGATACTGTCCTGTTTTACTTATTTATATAAATACATTTATTTATTCAGTCTCGGGTTAGAGTTTGTTTTCAGCTCTATACAGCCATACTGATGTGAAGGATCTATTTAAGAAATAAGAACTGGTAGTGAAGAAGATACTTAAATTCTTACCCGCATGTGTTTCTGTGAGAAAAAGATCAGAAAAGAATAGATCTTTGTGTTGGTTTTCAAAATACCTTTTCCTTTGAGGTGATTAGCATAGTGCTTTAGAAATGTGCTTGTGATCTTTTCTGGAATACCAGAACTCCTAGTTCTGTCTTTCCCTTCTTCCAGCTGCTGGGGTAACCTTCTTTAAATATGGTATCCTCTCTAATACAGACAGCTGGAGGGAACCAGCCATGAAAGGGGAGCTCTCAGCTTTCCTCAGAGGGACCCTACATACTGTCACTCTCAGCCTCAGAACTAAAGGATTCGTTTCAGATCTGATTTTTTTCTTAGCATGATATAGATATCAATAATATTAGGTGGAAAGAGACCAGAGTAATACTTGAGGCATCTGTATTTTTCTTCTGACTCAAACATTTGCTTGCAGTATGGCTTTGGACAAATTCACTGTCCCTCTGTTCTTCATTTTAAAAACAGAAATCATTCTGCTTTTCTGACTAAAAGGAAATGCTATATAAAAGTTTGGCATTATATTTATTTGTTGCTGTTTTTTTAGCTAGGATGACAGGGGTGTTGTACTTTTCAACACCATTTGTGCTGTGCTAAATTTACAAATTTGTGCTGTTTCCATTTCTGTGCTGTATTCTGCTCTCATGTTCCCCTGAATAGTGAGAATGATCACTGGAATATGCTAAGGTGTGTAAAGGAAGGAAAACACCCACGAGGAAAGGGCAGAATTTTGCATGCTGGATATTTTGGCCTCCAGGGGAAGTTGTCAAACACTTACAGGTGTTTGGGTTCAATTTGCAAGTCAATATGAGTAGGCAACTTAAATAGGAAGTGGGGGACCAACGGGAACCATGGAGGTCACAAGCCTCTTGGTGTCCCCAAAGGACTCCCCCCTCAAGTGGTTTCTCACCTCTTCATTATAAAACTATTTCCTTTGTCTAGAGGGTTTTGTTTATTTATTTTTTTTTTTTACTGGCAGTTTCTAATGGTGATATTTTGGGATCACCAAACATGCGTTCACCATCATTAGTGGCTTCTTCTCATGTTATTTGTTTCATGTTCAGGGATTAGCAACCAGATTGCAAAATAATGAGCTACCTTGTGTATTTCAGAAACATACCCCTCGCAATATGCATTTCAATGATTATCGTCACTGTTGGCTATGTGTTAACAAACGTGGCTTATTTCACTACAATCAGTGCTGGGGAATTGCTGCTTTCAAAAGCTGTAGCAGTGGTAAGTTACAGAAGAAAGATACAAAGATATATTGCTGCTGCAGTTATGTTTGTTGATATTATTCTTATTTTCAGAGGGGAAAAAGATTTGGGTGGACACATAATGTCAGGTTTAGTGTGGCAGCACTTAAAGGCATCCAAGTGAAATTTGAGTTTTGAATGATGAGTGGGATTGCACCTCAGGCCATTGGTAGCATTTATAATGTAGCATTGGACTGTATTTATTTACCTCTTATAACAAAGTCAATAGGGCTTAAATTTCATAACCAAGTACATGCTTGAAAAATTCAGAGCTAAATTGTAAGTTCAGCTCCTGGGAAGCAGGAATTACAGATATTTATGGAAGAGAGAGCTCTGAACTATCTTGTGTAGCAGAATACAGTAACTTTGTCTCTGCACAATGTGTGTCCTGAGTACTTAGGAAGGGGGTTGCTGTGAACATTGGAGCTCATTTGGGAAGGAGTTGCAAGGCAACCTGACTAGGAAATACTGCTTTGGTTATTCTTGCTGAACTGTGGTGATTACACTGATTTTTATATTTATGGTATCTGAGTCACAGTGAGGAAATAAACAATTCCATTTCTTTTCCAGTAGTGATATTGTCTGTGGCTATTTCAATTGACATGAGTTTTGAAAAATGACCAAATTCTGTAGCTAATGGGAGGTCTAGAAAGAAAGCACTTTATAAACATGACAAAAATTAAGTATGTTGCCTTCAGTGCCCCAAACTCCAGTTAAGGCTCTTCTGCTAACCTAAAACACTAAAGCCTGAATGGATGGACTATAACTCTGGGTAGTACCAGCTGGGCTGCAGAAAGGCTGTAGAAAAAAGATGCCAGGTGTGCAGATCAGACCTCGATCCATTCAGACTTGGTGTTCTTTGGAGACATAATGGTCGAAATTGGCATGAATCGGGGCCTGATTCCACCTCCTCATCACTGCTTCGACTGGAGATCTTCCACATGCCCTCAGGGGTGAGGGTAGGACAGCTTAGCTGTAGTAGCTGTACTCTCACAAAAGAGACAACAAATGCACAGCACAATTTTCAGTGATGGATGCAGAGAAGGGGTATAACTAACACCACGATAATTTGTTAATAGAGGACAATTATCTTCCCATTTTATGAAAAATCGTTGTGTGTCTCTCTCTCTTTTCTAACAGACCTTTGCCGAACGACTAATGGGAAACTTTTCTTTAGCTGTCCCCGTGTTTGTTGCCCTCTCTTGCTTTGGATCTATGAATGGTGGCATTTTTGCAGTCTCCAGGTAAGCACTGTTGATGTTCCTGGGGGTCAGGGCTTGGGAGACATACTGAAAGTATGGAAGCAAGGAGAAGGGAGAGTAGGGTTCATTCCTTTAGTAGGATATGATAAATGACTACAGTGTTTACCAGGTGTAGGGCTTTTTCTCACTTTATTTTTAAAATCCTTTGGATGGTTTGGAAATGAATCTCTCTGAGGCTAGCCCTTAATCAATGTCTGCTTTTTCTCATGTAAAGGAGGAAAGTTGGAGGGAAATGATTAACTTTTCCCAAACATCAATCAAGGGACACCTTCAGAGATGGTTTTGATTTCTGTGTGTGTGTTTCTCCTGCCAGGGCTTTCATTTAGAACACCTCAAACAAGACTAGGAAATGTTTCTCTGCTCTGTGACTTTCATGAGCCACTTTGCATACTCACAGTAATGAGCACGTTTAAAGTCTGTCCACATTTATTTCCCACCAGGATGTTCTTCGTTGCATCCCGTGAGGGTCACCTTCCAGAAATTCTCTCCATGATTCATGTCCGCAAGCACACTCCTCTGCCAGCTGTCATTGTTTTGGTAAATCACACAAACAAATGTTCCTGCACTAGAATTCACATTACAGCCTTGCTCTAGAGGATTCCAACAGAATTTGGGCACTGCTTGAGTCTCATTTATTAATGTGAACATGGGCTTTGGGCAGGGCAGAGGACAGGAGAAAGAGGAATGGGATCTGGGAGTTGTTCGTATTCTATCGTCTCCTCCTTGTTTTCTTGCCTATCGCTGCAATCTAATTCATATCATATTGCCCTGAATTTCTAAGGACCTGCTAGTGATGAGCTAGGTCCCTTTCAGAGAAACAAATTCCAATTAAACAAACAGAAAAGGGATTCATTTAACTGAAAATTGAACTAAACACCAGCATCTGGCAGTACCCTAAAGGCTCATTATACTGCCTTATAGTGAAAAATGCAAACAGTTTTACAATTAAGATAATGGACAGGGAACCCTCAACTGTCCAGCACAGTGATGATTAAAAAATGAGAGAACATGTGCCTGGGAAATAGTCTGTGAATCTTCTACGGAAAAGCACTGGTGCTTTAGTGGAAATCCTATTACTGACTTCTAAAATAAGCAGCAAAGGTAAATGTTGGCCGTGTGTTAGCTTTGCAGACTAATTTGTATGGTAAAATGTTAGGTCTAAATGTCAAAATACCAACTTCAAAGTTCAGATCTCTTAGTGCTAGGAAGATTTTCACTTAACTTGTAGTCTTCATAATCATGGGTGTTCAGCCCCTCTTTTGGGATCAATGACTTACAGCCAAAGCAAAAGATGCACCTATGAGTCTATGCTAGTAAGAGCAAATGCTTGTGGAATTTAAATTGGTTTTTGCTATTGATGCCTATAAGCTCACTGCTGAATGGTTGAATTTTATATGTGCACATATAACCAGAGGCTTTGAAATTTTCAAAATTAGGCAGTGTGATTATGGTGAAATGTTTTAATGAAATCAATTTTACATAAACATTTAGTTTGCATTTTATTTCTTTGGGTCTAGTCATACCTTGTGGGTAAATTGCATTGACTGTTTTTTGTGGAACGAAATGCACAAAATATATTAATATATTATTTTTTTTCCTGACAGACATTTTCTGCTATTGTATATGGTCCTGTTACAACAGTGCATTGATTTCCTTTGAAGAAGTCAAATTCTTGTATGAAGATGGCTTTCCTTCAAAGATTGCAATTTTTTAGCTCACCTTATTGCAAATAGAGCAGTGACAGGATATATTCTACATCAATAGTAGTTTTTAGCATTTCCCTATTTTATTTCTCCTTCCAAGTTCTGCTCACTGTAGGAAAGGAAAGAGCTTTGGAGGATAAACTGAGCATGTGTTTGAGGCTTGTTAAATTAAGAAATGAAACAAAACAAACCAACACCTTTTTTTTGAAATTAAGAAATATGTTCATGTGTGTATGTTGCTAGAGAAATTTCCCAGTCTGACCATTCCCGAGACTTCCTGACAATCCTGCCCGATGCCAGGTATGTCACTGCTGGGAGCAGAGCCCCTTCCCAGTGGTGGCTCTGGTTACTCCATGGGTCACCACTGGACTCCTGCACATCCCACTCACAGTTTCCCCACTGCTTGGACTCTGAGTTTCCCATGGCTGAATATCAGATGTCTCATTCCATAAAGCCACTTAGTCCCAGCACAGGAACACAGAACCTGCTGGGCTGGTGCCCCCAAGGAGGGACCTCCAGCAGAGGAATCCCATGGCCCTTCATACTCCTCATTCTCTCCACAAATCTTGATCTCCATCGTGAGTCCTTGCTTCCTGCTCCATCTCTATGTCCTTCCACTTCACTGGCTTCACCTGTCTTCATCTGCTTTGGTGTCCAAAGGCTCAGCTATTCCCAGCTCCTGCTGTGTCACCCAGAATCTGTTCATCTGGCTGGAGTCACCAATCTTTCATGCTTTTTGTTACCCCAAAGGCTGGCTAGTCATGGCCTCCTGTCTCAGGCTTCCATACAGAGCTCAGTTCTGCATTTCAATCTGCTTCTCAGTCTGCATCTCTATTTGCTAGTTGAGCTACCTGAACTAGAAATATTCCTCACCAATGTGAGGAATTTGATAGATATGTGTAGTAGCTCATAGAAATAATGCAATCTGATTGTAATCTTACTTTCTTGTATTTTTTCTTGACATCTCTCTGTCACTTGCATTATTGTATATAGCTTGCATTACAGTTATAACTGAGATTTTAAACGTTTAGAGGCTGAGTCTGTAGAGAAGAAATCTTGCCCAGTATAATTCAGTGGTACGATTTCCCTTGACATTTACATAGGAGCTTACTTAATATCTCTATGTAAGGAACCAAGTACTTTATAAGTCATTAGAGGTTGGAGGCCAGAGACCCACATTTGAAATATTGATCCATCTGATTCAAATCCATGTCGTCTGCACTGCTTTTGAAAAAAAAGGAGAGGTTGTGAATCTAGATAAATAATACAAGTTTGTTTTCTCTGTGTAAAGATTTAACCCAGTGTTTTACTGCATCTGCAGTTGATTTCACTTGTTGCCTTGCTATAAACATAAAGGTTCTCACTTCCAGGATCTTCCCTCTTGCTGAAGAATGAGGGATATGGTGAATTTGACTTACTCCTTCATGCCCAAATGCAAGGACATTTTTTTGTCCAGATACTACTTTGAAATAGATCTATGTAGCCTTCACTAACCATCTAACTTGCAACAAAACACTCTAGTTTATCCATAACCTTCTGCCTCCCTCACATAGCTTTTTTATGGGAAACTGTATTTATTCTGGTGTGCCCTCTCCTTCTTGCTGTGCAGTAGCTGCTTGAGTGACAGCTAAATTCTCCCTTTTGCTTATAAATATTTGCATTTACAATGTGCAATAAGTCTGCACTCTGCAAAGTCTGACAGGCAAACAGAAGCTGGTGGCAACCCAGTGTGGCCAGCTGGAATCTCATGGTGTGAAACTGCCCCTTGCCATATCCTCTTTGCTCACTTCCCCTTTGAAGCCTGGGGGGCTAAGACTTTTTCCTTCCACAAAACACTTAGAAACCTCAGCTTTCATATGATCAGATGTGCCCAAAACTTAACAATTCTTATCATTTGCATCAGCAATGAGCAAGTAAACCTGCAGTGAGCTCATATCCCATGAGAATGTTGCCCAGGATTCTCCAGCAGTTTGGTGGTACAGTGAGCCTGTGTATTATTGTCTGGGTCACAGGGGACACATTTGTATTGACTATGTGTGGCCACCCAGGACAGATATCTATTGATCCAAAGTGGTCACAGGGGACAGCTTGACATTGATCACACACCTGATTGCGAGACAGAGGCGAGCCTGAAGTCTGTGGCACTCAGGTGTGTGCATAAGGCTGTGCTGCTTGTCCTTGTGGAAAAATTTGACATAACTGCTGTAAAATAATAGAGATTGATCTACTAAACCCCCCTTATGGTCTGAATTTCTTTTGCAGCTTCCTCTCACAATGATAATGTTATTCAACGGGGATCTCTACAGCCTCTTGAATTTCCTCAGCTTTGCCAGGTGGCTTTTTATTGGACTAGTAGTTGCTGGGTTGATTTATCTCAGATATAAACGTCCTGATATGCCTCGTCCTTTCAAGGTAACATCTGCTCTCTACTCTTTTACATGAATCCTCCCACCTCTCTGTCCTGTAGTCAAGACAGCAAGGGAGAATTTTCTGATGTAACAAGCCAGCCTCTTTTTCAGGCAAAAACAGAGTTAAGAGAAAATAGTGTTTTGCAGCGAAGATAGAGTTTCCTGCAAGGTCCCCAATGGTACCCCAGCTGTGATCCATTCTGGAAAAGAATTCTTGCCTCTTCCCTGTGCTTCGGTGGCAGAGACTGAAGCTGCTGTGCTGAGATGAAGGCATTTGCTCAGTTTTGCCTGTCTGTTGTGTCCAGGCTGTGTGATGTGAGCTGTGTGATGTGAGCTGTGTGATGCAAGCTGTGTGAAAACACCTTGAGCCCTCTGCAGTCACAGAGGGTTCTGACTGCAAATACTGGGATTATTTGTGCCAACCTGATTTTCAGCCAGTCCTCTATTTAATGTCTCCTTTGATAAAGGCCTGGGTAATTTTACCACCAAAAAGTCATGTCAAGCATAAGAATTTATGACACAGAGCATTTATGTCATTGCATATCCAGTATCAAGGATGCCAATTTTCTGTGCAGATAAGTGGTTAGTGTGATTATTGTAATATTTGGCACTTGCTGTGGATTTGCAGACAAAGTTATTGTGAACCCAGAAAGAAAATGTTAATAGTCCAGCCCCTTGAATAGTTATTTTGGTCTTCATTCTGCTTGCTATTTTTCTTGCTTGTCTTAGGTAACATCATACAAAGTAAGATCTCCCATTGTGTATCCAGAAAGATAATATCTGTCATCAAAAAATTGAGAGATATATCCCTATTTAGATGCTGCCAAGAAGACTATTTTGTGAAGAACTAAGAATTTGTATTGTTGCATTTTTGTAGGTATACTAGTAAATAAGGAGGTGAACAGTACAACCTGTTTCACTTTATTAAAAAAAATGCTTTGATAGTGCACAAAAGTGGAACAGTAATGCTTTGAGGCATGAAAGAAAGAGAACAATTTCCAAGGAATTCTTGATTCTTCATTACATTTAATGTCACATAAGCCATGCCTGTAGGCATTTCCTTCAGAGTTGCTAAGAGAGTGATTGTATTGGTGTTCTTGAAAATTGGGCAAATAAATTTGGTATAGTTACTTTGTGTGCTTTCAGCAGTGACACTGGCAAAGCTATCAGTCATACAGTCAGAAAGTGCTTTTTCAATGGCTATCAGGTGCATAACACTCAAATATCTTTATCACTAGTCAAATTACTGTTTAATTTGCTCTCTTCCTGCTAGATTTTGATTTTTACCTTAGGAAGAAAATCAATATGTTCTTAATAGTTTTAAAAGGTGACTTGAGCTCCTGGTTGTGTTTTAAAATGTTTTCTAATGGGTAATTATCAAAACGGAAATCTTTACTGTGGTTAGAGCTGCTTACTTATATGCTGGGGGATTAGAGGAAGGACTTTTACAATGTAACTTATTTCCAATCCTTACATTTTAAAGGAAGTAAAACACTGGAGTGTTTTAGAGTGTAATTAAGAGACTTCTGTGGTACTCACAAGCAGTTGGCAGGGCCTGGCTTCTGCAGTCACTGACATTTTGTGTGCCTGTTCTAGATACCCTCATTTCTCCTGAAATGTCCTGTACTGCTGGGTCTTATATAATGGAAAATTAAATGCCTTAGTCATTACTTTACACTGACCTTATTATTTAATGGTTCTTTGTGTGGTTATTTTTCAGGTTCCTCTATTTATTCCAGCATTGTTCTCCTTCACTTGCCTCTTCATGGTTGCACTGTCACTTTACTCTGACCCAGTGAACACAGGGATTGGATTTGCAATAACCCTGACTGGCATTCCTGCCTACTACCTCTTTATTGTATGGGACAATAAGCCAAAGTGGTTCAGAAAGCTTCTAGGTAAGTCCTGGTGTGGGACTTCTCTCCTTCTTGCTGGCTCCAGGAGTTTCTCAGAGCTCTCCCCATGTTGTGAAATCCTTTGGATCAATGCTCTCAGCTGCTGTGAGCAGGGGGTGACAACACAAGTTGCTTTTGGGCACATGTTCTAGCATTGCTCTGCCAGTGGCAATAAATGTCCCCTAACTAATCAGGTACATTCACAGTAAGGCTGATCTTCAGCCAGTGACTGACTTTGAATGACTGCTGCTTCCTCCCCTCCCTCTCCCACAAACATCTAATTCCTTTTAAATCACCATCATTCTTCTCCTGACACTGTCTCTGTGCTAATAAAGACAGTACTGCACTCTGTTTGGAATCTTGAGCAAAACAACTGTGATGACAGGATGAGCTTTGTGTTTCCTACTGAGGCCATGTGTCTGTGGGGCACTGAGGAATGTTTAGAATGGGACTGGAAGTGTCTGGAAGGTTCAGGAACATTGGGCAGGGGGATACTGTTCTTAATAGTGGCTCTTGACAAGGTGATAGCAACACACACATGGCTGACATGCCTCTATGGAAATTATTTCTGTGTTTCATGAGGAATGACTTCTGTTTGACTTGACTAGTAGCATTTTGTGCCTGAAATACACTGAGAATCCTTGCTCTAACATTTCTGAAATGTTTTGAAAGGATTTGTGGAAGTTCTGATGTGTTAGAGAAGGATTATTTGGGACATTTCAATTAGAAGTCAGTATAATTTGTTACAGCTCTTCATTCTCATTTCTTTGGTACTCAGGATGATAGGCTTCCAAAATAAAGAGAATTTTCAAAACATGAAATAAGGCTATTGGCAAAATATTTCAGGAATGATGGATAATTTATAAACAAAACAATAAGAAAATTTCTTTTGCTGCAAAACTAAAACTCAACCTGTGAAATCTTTAACAAAAAGTAGTTGATTTCTATAGATGCTGGATCAAAAGGGCATATTGTCTTCTGTTCAGTCTTAATTGATTTAAAATGAGCTGCTCACAAGAAAAGTGCTTTATATGTGATTACAGTATAACCAGTTGTATGTATTTTCTCGATATAAATATTTTATAGAGTTATATCCTATCTGCTGTAGAATATGTGACTTTACCTCTCAATACATAGGCAATAGGGCAGAAAATATTTACAGAAAAAGGTGTTAGTTTAGGCTAGCAAAATCTTAATTTTATAGCCAAAAAGTTATAAATTACTTGCAGTGTTCTGGGAATGGGTAGAAATCTTCAGTACAAATTAAAGCAGTTGTATGCAGAAGGACATTCTATTAAGTAGTTGGGTTTTAGTCTGTTTATAATTTCTCAGTCTTGACATTTAGGGTCTAGAAATTTTTCCCTTATCAAATCTAGGAGCTTTCTGGCATTTTCTGTCATGTCTCAGAGGTTTTGGAATACAGCTACTTGAATCTTTGTCCACGGGATGCCAGTGTTGAACTACATTACTTGGGCAAGAAAAAGAATATTCTCTTTAAGGTAGACTGGATAGATGTAAAGTTTTTTCTGCCAGCTATGACAATGAAGGTGAATAATTTCTAGCTTTTGAGATAACACAAAATTCTCCTTCTAAAAAGAAGTCTTTGTGCCTGTGTCATATCTATGGATGGACATGGTGTACTGGCTCAGAGGGGAAGGCAGCAGAAGCCAGTCAGTGAGGGAAACAGCTTGTTTACTTTGCAATTATTATCCCCAAAATAACAACATTAATGACAGAAAACTGATGCTGACAGTTTTGAGGTGGAGAAGAGTGGAGATTGACTTGTGAAATAAACAGATTTTTCTTTTCCCTAAGAAGAAGCAATAAACCTTCCATGTGGAGTCATTAAGCTGGCATTATTTTGGGAGACCCATTGTATAGCCTGAGAACATTTACAAAAGGCTTTGAATGAGGATATATTCACTTAAGGTACCTCTGTGAGATATAGAAAAGAAATTAAGCAGTTGCAAGCTTGATATTCTAACCTTGAAACAATATGTCTTAAATAGGCATGAAAGTGTAATGCCAGACATGAGGTAAAGGACAGTATAAAAAAAATGGGATTGTCATTTAAGAGGTAGATTTTTGCCAGAGTAACTGGGTAACTTTCTATGAGAAGGTAAATGACTGTTTGGGTTTTTTTTGCAAAGGAGACTGTGATGAATCCAATCTACTTAGACTTAACCAAAGCATTTTGTGTGGTACCAGAGGGAAAGTGGGAGCCTGCTAGTTTGGACACACTGCTGTGCTACCAATATTGTTCCCAAGTTGCTTCATGTGCCCAGATCAGCGCATGGGCAGCTGGTGTGGGGCTTTGAAAAGTCACCTTCTTGAGGCACTGACTGGTTCAGCTGCCTGGCTGTGCTTCAGCAATGAGAGATGGGTGTTGCTCCTAAACCCCATTAGGTGCAAATACCCATGGGTACAGACCAGCCCCACACAGGGTCAAAGGGAATATCCTGAATAGGCTTTGTAAGGATACTGAGCAGCCAGAATGAAGAGTCAGCCGTATGTTTCTGAAAGGAGTTTCAGGCTGATTACACTAGCAGAGCCCTTGAATGGAAAGAAATCCTCTCCCAAGGCTGAAAGTCTTTGTTCTGTGCTTACGGCATTTACATTGCCCATTCTCCTTTCAAAATTGCTGCATTGAACAAAAGGCAACTTTACAGCTTGTAGGGTTTGTAGATTCTGGGGTGGTTTTTTGCAATGAGAATAACATTTTGTTCTCCCCTCTTCCGAAGGAATTTTGCTGTAGCACTAGATGGGCGGGGACAAATAATTTTCAGCTAGTACAGGCTTCATTTGACCTCTGCATTCTTGATTTTTGTAAAACTAATGTGAAAATGAAAAAAAGTTGAGCCAGGCAAATCTTAAGCAGCAGATCATTGTGTACAAGGATGCATCACCAGCACAAGAATGCTTCTATCTGTACTTCCTGAGCTGAAAACCCAACCTTATACTCACACTCAAAGCATCTATTTCTTTATACTGGGTTGAATTGCAAGGAGGTAAAAAGTTGAATCCTATTTTTTTTCATAGCTGAGCCCTTGCTGGAAATGAGATCTCTTTATGTAACAAAATATCTCTACCAGGGTTATTTAGCAACACCAGAGGATGACACTCGCTCACTCAGGACAAAGTGTTATATGCTCAATTTTCTTCTCTTTGTCGAGTTTGTGGTGGGATCCGCAGGAGATTATCCCTGCATTTTGTTATAGATTTCATGTCCAGTCATATATATGCAATAAAATTCCTGCTTTCTTTCCACACCTAAACTTCATGTGGTGCTTGTGTGGGACCCATTTGCAGTGAATTCTCTTCTCAAAAAGGGAAAATTAGGATTTGACATGGGCTGGGGAAGTTATCTGCACTGTCATGGTATGTTGAGTTGTTTTATGATGAATGTGCAACTGGTCCTGTAACTCTAGGTACTGCTCCAAGCAGACAACATAGAGGTACTGACTGGTAACAGATTGGAACATTTTCATAGGGGAAAATGCTCCTTATACTGATTTATCCTAAGTACATTGCAGCAAAATATGCAACTACCAGCTCCGGCAGCTCATCTGCTCTGCTGTGGCTTCATTCCCGGAGAGAGAAAAACTGCTGCATGGAAATGGAGGACTGAGCAAGTTCTTGCTGCTGGTGGGTCTGTCCACTTAGGTGAACAAAATCACAGCCAGCTCTAGAGATGCCCAGGATTTCCCTCTGCTGCCATGCCCTTTTCCAAGAGCTGTCATTCCACTGCTCAGCTTCATAAAATTCTCTTTTTCCCTTTACTTGTCCTCAAAGCTGGGAGGGTTGGGATGGCAGGGGTGAAGCCCTGCTTTTTTCCTGCTGCAGGCTTTCCTCCTGTCCTTCATCCCTGCTACACTCAGCCCAGCTCTGATGCCCCACTACAGGTAGGGAAGGCAGATGGGAGGAAAATGCAATGTCTGGAGACTGTCAGCCCCTCTGCCCCTGTCAGTTCATAATCTAATGGCAACAGGGCTTTGCACTGAACTGGTGACATCCAGAGAAAAGAGGACAAGATGGTAGAATCTGCCTTAGACAGGAGGTCAGAGAAGTCGTTTCAGTTCGTATCTTTGAGTTGCACTGTTTTACCCTCCTGGCTTTGTGTCAATGTCAACATTCATGCCAGACATTCAAGGAAAATCAGAACTTTCTTTTATAACAATTTCTGCTTATTTAAAATAGGATACTAAGAAAGAGTCATAAGTGAAAGAAATTGTAAGAAAATGTTCTTTTACTATTCTGCGTTTGCTATATGTGAATTAACTGTGCCATTTACATATCAGTACCCTAAAAAGTAAAGCACCAAAAGTACCAGAAGGAAATAAACATCCAGAGTGAAAAAAAGAAAACCTGAAGTTACTTTGGATGGGTGACTTTTTTTTGCTTAGGCAGGTCTTGGCACAGGGAAATTAATTTATTTGAATTCTTCAAGACTTTTATTTCAACATAACATCTTGATTAAAGCTAAGCAGTTATGCAGAGT
>JAWWMU010000180.1:10028944-10056902 GCA_035048155.1 Cinnycerthia olivascens | reverse complement strand
AAATTAATTTATTTGAATTCTTCAAGACTTTTATTTCAACATAACATCTTGATTAAAGCTAAGCAGTTATGCAGAGTAGTAATTTTTCAAGATAGCCTTTAAAAGCATGCAGACTTTTATTGCATAAGATTATACATATATGCTCTTCCATTATTATTGCATTTGCATAGCCTTGGATAAGAGGCACAGAAAACAGTTAAAAAGAATAAAATTTTGAGTTTAAATGATATATGTATATGTGATATATATATATATATATATGACCTCTTTGAAGTCTATGTGCAAGTAGTCTCTATAGAAGCTAAGATAATTTTCCTGACTGCTCCTCCTTCTTCATCTCTCCTGCAAAATCTTACCACGTGTATGCTTTTATCTTTGCAGGCAGGATAACCATAACATTGCAAATCCTCTTGGAAGTCATCCCAGCAGAGGAAGATCAGAAATCGTGATCATCATGTACAGCTTTTGGCTTGGTGTTTCATTTCTATTTGAAATAAAAAGAGTAGGGAGATTCCTCCCCCTTCCTAACATGCTGCAAACTGGAGGAACAAGTCACAGTCGCGATGGATACCAAACAAGTCGCTTACCAGAATTGCCTTTTATGATGCTGTTGCAAAAACTTTTTAAACCTGGTTGGTCTATATGTAGAAAACAAGTACTTGTGCTATGAGGGAATTCTTTACTACTTCTTTCGGTACAGTGTCTTATTTTAACAAACTGTAAGTTCATCAAACTGCGATTTTGTTTGCCTTGTCATTGAAGATAAGTTTAAGTGACAGCTGGGTGTACTGTGAAGAATGTATCTTGCTTTCTGTCCCTGGAGATCTCAACTCTCACCAGAGCAAGGGTGAGATAAAGCTGCTGAGTTCCACATACTACATTCTTCCCAGCACTCTGTTTGGCAGCCTGATTTGACTTCTTCCGACTCTCTGGAGGCCCCAGCACACAGATGTAGAAGCATCACTCCCCAGACCTCTGTGATGGCAAACTCAAGGTTTCTTCATTCCAGGGTTCTTACACCATAACCAGCAGAAATATCTTTTGAGACTTAATATTCTGCCAGTGGGGCAAAAAGATTTTAGCATGGGAATTTTAGCAGTAATTTTATACATGTTGAATTTTTCACCAGGCTGGAATTGATCACTGGTATTACCAGTGTTTGTGTACCTACACACACAAAATCCAGCAAGTTGAGCAATGACCTTCAAATTAGTGAAAATATTTGAAGGTTACCTCCACTGCTCTATGAATATTTCCTATCTGGAAGTATATGGTCCTGCACTTATCAGTCAGGCAAACATGATTTTTAAGTTTTATATCAGTGTTGATGGGCAGAAACAGATGTCAGCTAGTGGGAACATGGTAAAGACATGACAATAAATGCAATACTTTTTTATGAATAAAGTACAAGGCATGCTACAGCAGGTTTGCTGATTTGAGTAGGATATGCGCCTGATCTGCAGGCTTTTCACTCAAGCACATTCCATTTAACACAGCTTTGGAACACTGAGGAACATGTCTTCTCATGGATTTTATCTCAACAGAAACAGAGAAAGACCAAAACTGATAAAATGAAATTCATCTCCACAACTATTTTTGAGCTGAACTCTGGCTCAAATATGAGCTGGCATTTTGCCCTTTTTAAAAGATAATTGTAGAGCTAAAGATGTTTTTTAATACTTAGAAATTAAGTTTTATATTCTTAATGACTACTCAACCTTAAGGTTAAAGTTTGTTATCAGTCTGTTACGAATATAACACCTAACTATTGAATGCACTACTATTTGAGCTGTCTGCTTTCAGCAAGTCATGTTTCATGAAAATTCTTATGGAACTAAGGAACATCTAACTTCCTAAATTGGAAGAAAAGCACAACTAGTAGCCAGACCACTACAGTAAAGGGAGTCTGTGTAGTGTATATGTGTTGTATATATCCAGAATATCTACTGCTTTAAAGGTGTACAGTAACGTGTCTTAAATGTATACATGTTTTTTGATTTTCTATCTCTGTGGTGGATTTTCACAAAAGTAGGGAAATGCATGTAACTTCTTGCATTTGGACAAGAGCAGTAATTTAAGACATAGAAAGCATTTTGCATTTTGTTTTCTGTTTACAGTAATTTAGTGTTATTTAAATTTTTTTTTAGGCAAACATTTTGAGAGAGTTTTTTGTGTTGACAGTGGGTGTGTTTATTTCGTACTTATATTTGGGTCACAATTCTGCCTTTGCAGCCATCTCCTGCCATTCCCGTTCGGGGTTTGGCCTCTGTCACGGAACATCTTCAAAGTAGGCAAACTCTACTTCCTTTTGACAGAAATAAACTATCTGGCACCCTGCAGGAGCGTGCCCAACCCATTCCTCCCCTAATGAATGCAAAGTGCTTGGGACACAGAGCAAAACCACTTCCAGAGTGACACTGGATGCGACTTTTTCACTCCGATTATTTTGTTCCTGTGTATTCACTCCTGTTGTGCCAGATTACTTGAAAGTTTAATTGTAGGCAGTGTTAACTTGTATAAATAAATGAACTGCATAAATATAACTGAACGTTGCTTTATTTTCCCATCATGGTCTTTAAGGTTTAGAAATGTTTCTGAAGTCTGATTCAGTGAGCATATTTTACTAGGTTTAGTTTGTGTAAAGGGTTACTTTATCCTGAGGGAAATCCTGGGACATGTTGATTGTGAAGTTGTATATTTTAGGAAGGAAAAAGTTTACATGCAAAATAAAAATCTGGGTATTTTGGAGGTGCACATGGAGTTTAATTTCAGGTTTAGTTTCTTTAACACATGCAAATACAGTGCAAAATTATGTAATGGGGTTTCCACTCTATTATGAAAGTCAGTATTAAGGATTTCTATTACACTTGAAAGTGAGGCATATCTTCAGAAATAGAGGAAAACCACTTTTTCTTAAAGCATCAAGTTCTCTTATAAGATTTTTAAGTATTTCTTTTCAGATTCATAGAAAAAGTTCTTCTAGAATAAAAAACAGACTTTATATATGCTTTTTCTTATTAGGGCCTGAGGGGATCAGGCCAATGAGACTATTTCTGTGGAGAATTTCAGACCTTCTTTTTCTTGCCTTCTGCACTTTTATATCAACTGGATGTGCCAAAAGATATCTTTCTTTTTGTTTAGGTGGTTGTTGCTTGCTTTTTTCTTCTTTGAATTTGCTGCTTTTCTGGGGTATAGGTAAAAATGTCACTGCAGGCAAGAGAAATGAACATGTGTGTGAGTAGCAAATACTGCTCAGGTTTAGTGTAACAGAGAGAAACTGTTCAGCACCTGGACCCTCTGAAGGGGCTGACATGCCTTTGCATCTCCTAGTCTGGAGCACCACAATTCCTCCATAAGAATTCTTTATTTTCAATATAGTTCAAATTGCAATAGAGGCTTCTTTTTGGCCACACTACATCTTTCAAGTTTTTAATTCTGAATGAAAAACAAACCAGACAACTTTGTTTGCCAAAAGTTTGTGTACCTTATACGTATATAAATATAACTTTTTGTCTGAATGTATATCCTCCTGCTTTTTTGATTTTCACAGGAAAATCAAGCTTCAATTTAAGAATAATTTTCAAATATTTTTCTACAGAAGAAAGTAGTAGTTATCTAAATCCACAAGGTGCATAATTGTGTTGATGTAAGAAGATAAAGAGGATTTCCGATTTTGTTCAGTGCCTCCAGAATTCCCGACTTAAGAATTAACCAAATATCAGGATCCAAACAGATTTTAATTAGCATAGGTCTTCGAGAAATGGGTGCTGATCTTTCTTAGGAGGAATTACATATTTAATTTTTTCAATGTACCTATCAAATACTGCATTTAATGACCAGCAGACCACAGCTTGGACAGCAGAGCATGGAGCAGGTAATAAACATACTGAAATCCAATACAAAAACTGTATTTATGTCTGTGAAGGATGCAAAGTACAAAGTCTGACATGTGAACCCAGGCAGGGTTCAGGGTCAGGGCGAAATGCACGACAATGTGATGACTCCAAATGGTTTTAGGGCAGCTGCCTAAGGCTGGAGACTCTCCTGCAGCACAACCATCCTAAAAATGTGTATTTGCACCCATGCCAGTTTTTGTCCTGCCTAAGATGCTGTGGAGTCCCTTTTAGCCTGGCTCTCCCCCTGGCAGGATAAGTCTCAGGGAAGATTGGTACTGTCAAAGGGAGATGGCAGATTGAGATATCCCCGTGCCTTTTCTGTAGAAGACATCACTTGTGATTTTTCTTTTGCCCCTTGAACATGCCCCTGCATTCTTTGTACCATTCATCTCTGGTGGAATCTGGAGTAGTTGAGGAAAACCTCCACGCCTTAAACAGTTCTGAGCATTTGTTGAGATTTGGCAAACTGATGGAGTTTTTCAGCTGCCTTCAGAAGCCCGAAGAATTTTCTTGTGTGTTACTCCACGTTTAATTTGTTTTCTATTGTATTTTTGCCAAGGAACTCTTGGGGAACATGTCAACAATTGATGTAATTTCTGTTTATATTTGCTTCCTTGGGTTTTTTTATTCAAAGAAACTTTGAAATAATTTTTCCTTGAAGTGCAAAGATCCAAATTGATAAAATACCTGTTCCAACAAAGGATTAACTTCATCAAGAGAGAGTTTGGATCCTCTTCATATTCTCTGTAACAGGAATGTCGACAGTGTTGTGATGTATATCAAAGCTTTGATATTTTCTAAATATGATATTGATGATGATCCAACATGGTTATAAAAATATTGTGACTACAGTCAGTTTTATGCTCCTGTAGCTCATTCTCTGCTCCAAACTTAGGCTACAAAATATTCCCACTGCTAAGCTTTTCTACAGGCCTTTTTCAGATCCAGGAATTCACCTACATCTCCTTTCAAAGAGAAATGCAGTCCCTTCCTTTGTGGTGCACATCAGCCCCTAGAGCTGGATGTTAGCAGGGGCTCTCTGCTGAGTCCAGAACTTGTTCTGTAAAAGGGAAGTTAGAACCCCGGGTTTTAAAAGGTAGCTGGGTTTTGCAATCACATCTCATTTACACTTAAAATGTTTTGTAATACTAGATAGGAATTTTGGTGCTGGTTTTTTTTTTTAATGTGTGTTTTTTTTAAAGTTTTTGTGTGTGTGTGTGCGATTTTTATTTTTTTTTCCTCCATGTTAGTTGTGAGAAGTTAAATGTTGTGGGATCTTCTAATTTTACCCTGTGCCTTTGGCTCTGCCTGAAGAAAGCCATTTGATGCAGTTTCAGCTGCCAATATCTCTTTGCCACTCAGTCAGTGTAATTGGATCTAAAGTACACGTATAATTTGCTGCTGGCAATGCTGGCTTGTCTTAATATGACTTCCAGCTGATTTCTGGAATTCATCAATGAATATGCATAGCATAGCAGTCAGACTGGTGCAGATGAATGACTCTTCTTGAGAACTCAAGCCTTCATGCTATCTACATATCAAGGCAGGATCTCTGGCATAAACTGGATGGAGGCTTTCAGAAGAGCTTATGACATAGCCCAAGAAACAACGAGTGCAAAGCCTGAGATGTTTTAGATTCTGCATGTGTGTGCATTCTTCCACATTTGGCAAAATTTCTGGGAGAAAATGAGGAAAATTTGAGAGGTATAAACATGACCTCATAGGCAGATGATTTCTCCAGTGCTTTCTTCTGCATTCACCCTGACTGAAGGCTACAAACACATTTTCACTGAGAGCAATTCTATTCAGTGTCTCTTCTGCAAGCCAGCTCTTTGAAACATCTGTATTTAACTTTAAACTGTGTGCTATTCTTGCCCATCCGCTTGTGGGTTTTTTGTACCTCTTATTTTTCCTCACCTGAAAACTGTCATGTCATAGAAAACTGGTTTTTCAGGCTGTAACAGTACTTTTAAAAGGTAACACAGTCATAAATTAGGGTCACATAAAGGTCTAAAGCAGTTCCAAGCAGCTCCCTCCTCACAGACCCATATAGTTTTGTTTGCAGATTGCAGTCAGAGGATCTTAAACTTTATCACAGCAAATACTCAGCTCCTCTCAGGTATCAAGGATGTGGTGTTTTAAAAGAATCCTTGCACTTGCACTCCAACACCCAATTAGAGGTCCTGGCTTGGCCAACTTGGCATTAGAAAATTTGGGCACGTGGTAAACCCCTCTTGAGCTTATGAAAACTCTGTGGGGATAGTGAGAGAATTGGACAAGCTGAAGGACTACATGCACAGCAGTGAATTTTATGATTAGCCATTTATGTATACTCAATTACTTGCATATTTTCAATTACCAATAGCTTCATTAAAAAGGCATCTGTTATACTGTTTTAGAGGGATATTTCAGCTTTCCTGAGTTTGGTTTTTTGTTTGGTTGGAGTTTTAGTTTGTGATTTTTGGTTTGGTTTGGGTTTTTTTCTTTTCTTTTTCATTTTTCTTTCCTTTGTTTTTGAGCATTATATTCAGGACAGCTCCCTCAGGTGCTCTGCTTGATAACTGGGGCAGACAAAGAAGCTTTTAAGGGAATTCTCACTGTACTTTCTCTACATGTACTGCACAGTACAATTCAATATTCATAAATTACTTTTGGCTGCTGTTAGTATTTCCCATCTCTGTTTGCTAATTCATCTACCAGATATATTTCAAATGAATCATTAAACATCAGGGGATTTGATACTTGTTCCACATGCAACAACTCACTATTGAAAATAACTCTAGTGCTTTGTACTAATGCTAAGCCCTACCTTTGATTTTGTAACAAAAATAGGAGTCAGAGGCAGAATAAATCAGATTCTGTATGGTCAGGTTGACAGAGATGATTGATCGTACCTTTCTGACAGCACTG
The DNA here is from genome assembly GCA_035048155.1 of Cinnycerthia olivascens. Classification (NCBI taxonomy): domain Eukaryota; kingdom Metazoa; phylum Chordata; class Aves; order Passeriformes; family Certhiidae; genus Cinnycerthia; species Cinnycerthia olivascens. The sequence continues at coordinate 10,050,096 of JAWWMU010000180.1, read as the reverse complement.
CATTTGACTGCAAGTCTCATGCAGCCCTACTTTAGATCATATAGAGGCATCTGGATGATGAAAAGCAGGCTGGCTTAGAAGGCAGCATACAGTGCTGCACCACTGTCATATTTATTTAGTGGTGTATGTCTGCTAAAATGCTTCATGTTGTAGCTCATGCTAATAATTCTCTCTTATGTTGAACCCATCTTGGCCCATTTTTATTCCTTTACCCATATTTTAAACAAAAATTCTTTTCAAAAACCTTTCCAAAATGGAAACATAAAGCCTTTATCTAAGCTGACACATGTGAGTAATAAAATAGCTCATTTCTGCACTCACTAAGGGTGCTGTTTTTAGAAATGAAATAATTATGTGTTAGTCAAAATGTTAGGTGGTCACCCAAACATTTGTGTTCTTCCTGCTTTAGAAAAAAACAGTTTACTCAAATACTAGAAACTCTCTAGTCCTACAAATTTGAGTTTGGTTGCTGTTTGGCTCTTGGCAATGGATGTCTGCATCAAAGCTCTGGTCTTGAATTTTGAATTTGAATCTGAAACCCAGAAATTTACCTGGGCAGAGGGAGCAAGGAGCAGCAGCCTATAAATGTCTCCCTGTCCTGCCTTGTTGGAGAGGGGTCTGTGTGTCTGTCATAAGAATAGAACTCACCTGGAAGCTGCTCTCATGGTGAAATTGTATTTCATTCATGTTATGAGTATGCCTGCATACAAACTACAGACTGGTGCAGCATATTGTGTTGGGTTTTTCTCACAATTTTTCAAGGTGTTATTTGAGATACATTTATGTTTGGCCTGTATGGTTTAATTTGGCTTTCTCTTTTATAATACAAATTATTTTCTGTATATATATGTATATATACATGAATGAATGTATGTATTCTTTAAGGCTAGTGATGCAGAGCTGCATTCCTGTGTTGCAAGTTTAAGAAAATCAATGGAGTATTATTTAATGCATGTCAACTTCTTTTTTAATACTATTTCTAAAGTAAATTGCAGCAAGCACACAGCTATGCACCACGGAATAATAATTGATACAGAATGTGTGGGGAAAAGGCAATAAGCCAGAATCATTAAAAAGCTCAGTGCACCACTCCAGCAACACAAAGCCATCATAAAGCTGAGGCTGGAGCTGCACGCAGCAAATGGTGTACACCAGTAAATCTGGCCCTGGTAATTTTATTGCAAATGACATACAAGCAAGAAAAACATTTAGATAATTGAAATTAACACTTTTAACAATGATCTATAAAGCAGTGAATGATAATCAAGAGGTTCTTTCTTGCTCTTTGTAGCAACACTATAGTACTTCACATTCTATTTTTCTCCAATATTAATGAGGCAAAATAACATGAATCCTCTTTTTCTTAAGAATGGAACATTTTTTTCGTGAGGAATCATACCAGCCCCTAGTTTGCCAAACACTATAACTGTGTATGGAATGAAGGCTTGTTATTTTGGTCTTGGAACAAAGTTAGATAAAAAAAGGGAAAAGATAATAAAAAGGAGCTGTTGGAAAAACATGAAACAGATTTTTTTTATTATTATTGATGCAAATCTGCACCTGTGTTTACTCATATCAAAGTTACTGTGCATACCAGATGATGTGAACACAGCCCTTGGGTAGGCAGAAAGGCTGCTGCAAACTTTGAAGTCCTTTGGAGGGTGTAACCACTACTGAAAGACTTTGGATATTCTTCATCCATACTCTCAAAATTAAAAAGATTTTTATTTTGTATTTCATCCATTCCCTATTTTTCAACACCGCTCTTAAAACACAACCATTTCTTTTCTTTCTAACTAAACTGATGAAAGAGAAGATTCAATCTCTCAGGCAATAAATCAGCTTTTTAATGTAGGACCAGCTATTTAAATCACTGTTTGACCATATTATTGGCCATTGTCTCTCATTAAGCTGCCTCCCATGGCCACCAAGTAGGGAGCCTGTTATCTTACAACACCCCATCCAGGCAACAAGTCTTGATTAGAACTAAAATCCCACCAGAACCCTTTTTAAAACTGAGATGGCTTTGCTTATCTGAGTTCTGTGCAGAAATCTGGCCATTGCTCTCCAGTCTATCAATCTGAGCTCCTTCATTTATACCAAATTAATTTCAAAAAAATAATGGTAAAACAATTTCTGTAGCAGAAGCAGCAGTATTGGGAGAGAGATGGAAATATGGGTTTGCATTAAATTCCCCTTTTTTGTCAGATGATAGGGATGCTTCAGAAGTACTACTGCAGATATTTTATAAAAACCCCAACAATTTCTCCTGACTTATAATAAAACATTTTGTTCTCAAATAAAAGCAGGCAAGTATGTGTGCATGAGAGAAGAAATAAAGCATTGCAGGTGGAAGAACTCAAAAGAGCAATGTTCTGTGTACTAATTCTGAAACTCTGGGGAAGGAGTGAGTGCTTCAGGAGGAGAGTTGTGCTGCCAATATTTTGGGACTCTGATATTCCTGTCGCTTCTCCCGAGCACCTCCAACATCAGTCTTTCAGATGCTGCCATTGTGGAGAAATTTGGCTGGAATGGTTTTCCCTGTCTTGGTGGTGGAAAAGGTGCAATGTACCTGGGAAAGTCATCAGCCCTCACAGAGAGGCAGCCCCATACCCAGTGGGACTGCTGAATATAGTGAGAACAAAATCTGGGAAAAGATGGGTGGCTTTTGAGAACCCACCCAGAAGCCCATGTCTGTGGCAAATGTAAGTTACTGGAAGCTCTAAAACCAGGAAGTCTTTTATGCCAAGCTCCAACAGACTGCATAAAAGAAATTGAGCTCCAAAGTGAACATAGTGGTGTTGTCAGTGTTGTGCTCCTGTCTCTGTGGGGGATAATTAATTCAGCTCCCTGGAGAGGTAAACACATCTCAAGGAAAAAAAAAAATAAAAAAAGAAGGCTCAGCTCATGAGGGTAGTTGTGAAAGCTGGGTTATTTTAGTAGGCTGGAGAAAAGGAAAAAGATTACAGTAGGGAGACAGGCTGAATTGAAAGGATCAGGACAGTATGCCAACAGAGTAATTCTGTAGGATTACCTGTAGTAAACCTGTAGTAAACCTGTAGGAAAGAATGGACAGTTTTCTCCCTATGCATTTCAAGTCCTGGTGTCTTGAAGAGGAAACTATAGGCTTAAAGTCCCTTTAAAGAGGGATGCCAGAGATACAGAGCTATCTCTTCTGCTAGAGGAAACTGGTGGCTGCTGTGTGAAACCTGAGGGCACGTAAGAACTGCCAGGGACAAGTTATAATGACCAGGACTGAGCTGAAAAGAGGTCCAGCATTCGTTTGTATGAGCAGAGAATGAAAGTTCATACAAACTTTAAAAAGATCTGATTTGCCTTCCATGTTTTTCCCCAAATTTACATTCAGGCAACAAATGAATTTGATTGTGAGTGACATTGTACCAATTAACAAACTCTGGTTTCTTGAAGGGCAATTCATATTCAACATTATTTCTTGAAATATTATTTTGAAATCTCTAGTCTACAATTGAGGAATTATATCCAAAAAAATTTGGGATTGATTGATTGAGACAGGCACATAATATTCTTTCTGTTCTGCTAAGGCACCTATTGATGTTGTAGATGTGCCATACTTGGAAATGTTCAAGGCCAGGTTTGATGGGTCTTTGAGCAACATGATCTAATGAAAGGTGACCCTGCACATGGCAAGGGAGTTGGAATAAGGTGATCCTTAAGGTCTTTACCAATCCAAACTATTTTATGATTCTATTCCAAACATTTATGTTCGAAGGATAACAGGAAGAGCATGCACAAAGAGCTTCAGCTTCCATTACACTTTTGAATAATAAAATAATAAATTAAAAGACAGCAACAGATTTTGGCTTTCTTTTGGAACATCTAATTTGTTGTATTTTAAACTGACCAACTGAGTATTGAAATTTAAGAGGAACTTACAGAGCCATAATTTAAAAGCTGAAGACTCTTTTTGGAATGGTAATATTTTTTTTCCCTCTTAACTATGTTCACATTGCTCATGGGGTTCCAAAAGTACTTTGAAATTTTTGCTTGCAGTTCAAGTCCATTCCTAAAAGATTTTGTTCATTAAAAAAAGAAAAAGTGCATTGCTTTTATTTTCTACACAGTACATAGTCTTGCATTCTTGGCAATGCTAGGAGTAGACCAGGAGCTACCATTCCAGAAGGAGCTATCTGAAGTCTAGGCAGACTTAAAGATTTTACATTAACAGCCTGTTTTGCAGAAATCCTATACTCTTCATTACCAAAATTCAGGTTTGATCCATATTTAGGTATGATTCATACTGTTTTTTTTAAAATTATGTTTCTGTTATTAAAAAAATTGATTGTAACTCCACTTCAGTTGGTTTTCCTATTTATTATAATATGCCATATTTAATATGCTTTTTTTTAAGACAACAATTTACATTTAGAAGTTCTAGTCCAGAAAATCTTATCTTTCATCGCTTCTTTCTGATTTTCATTAAGTTTATTTCTAATAATTGGTAATGATCAGAGTCATGCATTTCAGTCTGCAGTTTTTTTGTCTTCCTGCCAAAACCTTCCTTGGTACTCAGTGTTTGTTCTTGTAAACAACTACAGGATTTCCTTACAGAGATTATTGATAGGACAAGGGGGAATGGCTTCCAGCTGAAAGAGGGTAGGTTTAGAGAGTACTTTCCTTTGCTCCTTATTTTTTTTCCCCTCAAGTGGATCAAGCTGCAGCAAAAAAAGTTATATTCCATCTGCATGAACAGTCTTCCAGAAAAAAAAAAAAGAGCAGATATTAAGAGCTAACTTCAGAGCTGTAGATGCTGGATCTTTGAAGATGTATTCATTTCACTTGACTCTAACCATCTGAAAACTCAGTACTTAGTGCAAGACTGTAGGTCTCTGTAGTCATTGGAGACAAACTTGTCCTCCCAGAAGGCAATGTGAGCTATTCTGGTGCAGGAAGGATGATTTTCTCTCTGTCTGCCTTCTGCTTGTTGTACTTTCTTGTCTATCCAGTGCTGTTGGACTTTGTTGCCTTTCACACCCTTTGACAGATCTCAGCTCACAGCATTTTGGGAATGGTGGGTTTTCTCTTCACCCTCTCTGAAGCAGTCTGGTTTTCCCCACTGACCATGGACAACACTCTTAGACTGCAGAAGAACACAAGTCACACATCAGATGCCAAAGCAACTGGGAATTTAGAAGAGAGAAATCCCACTCTTTGAAGCAGTACTAATAAACCCAACAGGACTATCCATCCAAGTAGCAATGCACATGCCTGAGTAAGAAGCCAGGATAATGTGCAGAGGGAACAAAACACTTGGGGAGAATACAGAAAAAAGACTGCTTCAGTCCCACTCCAAAAGGTATGTTGGTGTCTGTCTCTGGGGCAGATGGAGTGACCTACCAAGAAGTTATGCAAAAACAGGTTTTCTTTCTTTCTTTCTTTCTTTTTTTTTTTTTTTTTGGGTAAACCTCAAACACAAAATTTGAAGGACAAAGTGCCAAATATACAGTGCTCAGTGCCATTGAGCCTTCAGTTCAGATCTTCCCACTCCTGCACTGTGGCTGGGGACTCTCCATCCCTTCTCCTGAGGCCGTTAATGTATATGATAAATGCAGGCAGTAACAAGGGGTCCAATAGGAATGTTTTAACAGTCATGGCCAGAAGGCATTTTTACTCCCATGCTCTTTCCCTCTGGTCTCATTCAGTTCAAAATGCTGCAGACAATGAACTGATGGTTTATCTTCTGAAACAAATAAGTGCTTCAGAGAGAATCTAGTGTTCTGATCAAAATAAAAGCCAGCATTAAAAACATGCAAGCAGTAAGAGGAAAATCTACTGTTAGAAAACAATGCTTTGCAGCCCTAATCTGTTACTTAAAAGTTCCCATTAATCCCTAGCAATATGATCAATCTGTGCTGAAAATTTAGTCTTATATGTATGAATGGGAAGTGATTTTATTAGTGTTTTACTATATCAGGTCAGATAAACTCCCATATATATTCCAGTTAAGCTTGTATTGATCCACTTAGAAGAGCATTTTGACTTTAATTATTTTTTGCAGGGCAATTTCATTTGTCTCAGACAAAATGAAAAAAGTGTAATTTAGCTGCTGGGGAATGCATACACTTTCCCACATGTGCACACAAACACACAGACACCCACATATTTGTGTAGCAGAGGTGCCTGTGTGATGTTTTGGAATTACCCTCTTGGTTCCTCAGTTCCTTGTACCATATTTGGGTCAGACTTTGGTGTCTGAACTGCAGTATACCTATGGAAAGAACAATTCAATGGGAAACAGAGACTTTTCTCAATTCAGCTGCAGCCAAAAAAGTGCTGTATAAGCAAAAAGCTTTGTTTCCAAAAGAAGATAAAAGGTGCTGAAGAAGGAGACAGGTGTGGGGTCTAGACCCTGGATAAATATCAAGTCGTTGTTAGGAAGGAAGTTTCTTTGTTCTTTTCTTCGAAAAAATCATCAGAGGGATTTAGCACCTCTCTTGTGAAGATAAACACAACCGAGTTGGGTTGTTCAGCATAAGAGAAGGCTCTTGAGAAACTTTATTGTGGTATTTCAGTATTTGAAAGGAACTTGTAAGAAAGATGGGACAGACTTTGAAGACTTTCTCCAGAATGAGGAGAACTGTTCCTCTCAAGAAGGTCTGATTAACTACGCATAATGAAGGACACCACCTATGGCCACTATTTAGTTGAATGATCACAGCAAATTTTTATTTTTCAAAACAATGTGATTTACATTATGAGACATTTTAGTATGGCCTATTATAGTAATAGGACAAGGAGTAATGGTTTTAAATTAAAAAAGTTTCTGTTTACATTAGATATAAGGAAGAAAATTTTTACACTGAGTGTTAAAACACTGGGCAAGTTCCCAGAGAGGTGGTAGATGCCCCATCCCTGGAAACATTCAAGGCCTGCTTGGACAGGGGCTCTGCAGTCTGATATAGTTAAAGATGTCCCTGTTCATTGTAGAGGAGTTGGACAAGATGACCTTTAAAGTTCTCTTCCAACCAAATCTATTCTAGAATTTTTTCAGGTATGTTAGACAATGCCCATAAGTGGAGGGGAATAGGGAGGGAAGGACTGTAAGAAACCCTGCTTTCTCCAATGAATCTGCCAGTGGGTTTTGGTCTGCCTTCCACCACTGAAAACAGAAATAGCTCCTGGAGGTGTGGAATAGAGACAAGATCTCATCCCACATGAGGGTTTACATCTTCCTCTCACGTGAGGCAAGTACTCTCCATTTCCCATTGGCAATGCATGGATCAGGACTGTGCTTCTGTGGCTGCCAGTACCAGGAGAAAAAAATTGTACAAGCAAGATACTACACTGTCATGGGTTGCAATCTCAAACCAGAACATACACTCATGGTGAATTTAAAACATATTCTTTTAGTATTGACACGGAAAGTAGGCGTCACTGCACTTCTTCTCTGAAGTGCATGAAGTCATTGAGAAATCACAAAAAGAAGAGTGAGAAAGGAAAATAAGATACATTCTGTGGTATTTCGCCTCAGTAAAGATGTCAAAGACTAGTTCCTTTTATTTATAGCTATAGGACCATATACTGAACTCTGTTTTTCAGATGGTATTTTGCTATAAGCCTACTCTCTGTCTTGACCATTTTTATTTGCACTCCATAGTCAGATGAAGTTATTAACAGAAAGCCTATAAATTCAAGTCATTAAACAAACATTCAACAGAAAATAATTCAGAATAATAAATTGAAAATACTAAAACTCCTTCCAAACTGAGAGGTAGACTTCTTGTCCAGAGATCTAAAGACTCTGAGTCTAGTAAAGGCAACTGGCCCCCTCCATCCACTGGTTCACTGTGAATTAAAAACTGACCACATTTATCACGGTTTCCACTGCAGCAAAAGAAGACTGGTGGAAATGGGATATCTGACCCAATATACAAAAGCTCCAGAGTTTCTTAGTGCCTCAGGAGGTGACTCCCTATGGAGTCATGTCCCTATGGTGACAGCACTTCTGTGGGAAGAGGCAGGATAAAATTGAGTTACAGCTGTGGGACCCACCTGCAGAAGCACATGGCAGCACAGAGAGGCACAGAGAGGCACATGGCAGCACAGAGCAGGACAGAGCAGCTTGTCTCTGCCTGACCTTGGGGTGAGGAGGTGCCACACGGCAGAGCCCGGCAGAGAGGAGCCTGCTGGAAGCTGACAGTGAACAGTGCATCATCACTCCATACAGGGACTTTGAGAGAGCATGTTGCTGTGTAAGGAAATACTGTGCCTTGAAACAGTGTATAAAACCAGCTCTTTTCTTTGAATAAAGGATCCTGATTCCCTGCTCGTCTGAGTCCTTGCCACAGTGTTTACACATTTCCATGGATGCAAGTATCCTGCCTATAGGTACAATAAGGTTGAATTAATATAGTTGTCCTATTCCCAAATGCAGTAGATATTACAGTCTTGCAAGCTGTCTTCTCTACAGAGGGAAACAAACTTGTTTATTAGAAAGCTTGTAAAACAGGAAACAGAACCTCCCTTTTCAGGAGAGCCTGGCACAGATGCTCAATTCTTTGGAAGTTATTTTTTCGCCGCGATAACTGTCGATGGATAAAAAGTCTAAAGCAGAGAGTAAAATATCTTGCTTTTCCAATACTCTAATTCCAATAGGAAAGGTTCCTAGTGGCAGACTGAGCAAGGTCAGTATTGCTGCAAGGATTGCTCAGGAATTCAGCAGGTGACAGGAGACCTCCTGACATAGTATCTAGCAGTGCCACCTTGGAACATTCTGCAAATTTATGCTTGCATGAGCCTGAAGTATTGAAATATCCTGATGTTCAGAGCTCTGTGAAACATGGATTAAGCCTGCTTTTCCTTCTTGAAATATTGCCTTATATATATTAAAATATAATGCAAACTTTTGTGAAACACTTAATCTCAGAAAAAAACCCCTTTAAAATCAAAATACTAGGATAGATTATTACTATTTACGCATAATTTCCATTGATAAAAATACTAATAATAGTGATAACCTATCACCCTGCTGTATCTTTCCTTTCTGGTGTTATGGCAATTTCTGGACCACCTGTGTGCTACTCGCACAGTTCCTCTTGAAATACTTACTCAGATCTACTGATAAATGTGTGATTTGCAAATGCAGTCCCCAGCTGAGTAGTGCATTCCTAGTTAGCAAACTACTTCTGCCTCCTACAAATAGGTATGTGCTTAATTGCTTTTTCAGGCGTGACTTAGACACATAATATTGGACAGAACAAGGATCTAGTAGAAGGCAAAATTTCTAACAATGCTGTATAGAGCCACCATTTATCTCCTGCACATAACCTCTGTTCTGAGGGCCAAATTTTTATTTAGCATAAGTGACAAATCAGGTTAAGCAAAAGAATAACATTTCTGTCTTGCACTGCTGTTACAGTTAAACTTTGCAAAATTGGTTTTTGAGTTATAAAGAAAAGATCAGGAAAAGGGAGATGAAAGAAAGAAATGTTGTAAAACTGCAGAGATAAGTTATGTGGCTGCTATGAAAGAATTCTCATGCTGGAATGTCAATAAATAAAACTTGAAAAAAATAGAGAAAATCAATGAAACAAGTTCTAAAATCCACCTGGTCTCCCTATAGGAGGAATTAGTGCATAAATGCAACTAATTCCCTCAACATTTCATTTCTGGGAAGGGTGAAATTTTAAGCCATGATATCTTCCATTATTCATCTCATTAGTCATCTTGCAATCATAATTGGGATTGCTAGGCTGGGTGCCTGCATTCTAGCTTTTCACCTACCCCTTTTGAACAGGGAATGCAATTAATCAGCTCTTCTAGGGCTGGCTGTCCTTCTGTGAAAAGTCATCAAAAATCTGAGCACATTTTGTGAGGAGACGAAGAATGTAATTCTGGAAGGCTCCTCTCAATTTCAGTGCATTTTATAAACGAGCCTTAGGAACTGGACATTTTCCTAGTGATGTTTGTGAAGTACTTAACCATCTCAAATGGCAGAGGAATTAATCTCAAGATTAAAACTGCCCTGGTTTCTTCCCTTTCTTTATACCACTACCTGTTGTTTTGTATGTTGCTTCATTTCTTTGTAGGACTTTTATATTTGCATACAAGAATCACATGAGAAAAATTGGGTTGGAAGGGACCTCAAAGGATCATTTGGTCCATCCTGGAGTCTGGCTTACAGGCTGATACTAAGTGTGTGAGTAGGACAGAGGGAACTGGGGGTATTGGACATTATTAACACTAGAGGTCCATGAACCTTTAGGCAGTGTTTGTGATTTCTCAAAGACAAAGCAAACCTCTCACACAGCATGCCATGACAGCACACATGGGGCCAGCAAATAAAAACATTAAAATGGCAGAAAGAGCAAGCAAAACTCCTCTTAGACTGAGGATAACAGTAAAATAAATTTTTATTTTAGAATTTGACATGTGTAAGTGACATAAGTCCCTTCTCCCAAGTAACAACAAATAGGACAAGATTAAATGCCTTCAAGTTGCACCAGGGCAGGTTTAGATTGGATATTAGGAAAAAATTCTTCATAGAAAGGGCTGCCAAGCATTGGAATAGGCTGCCCAGGAAAGTGGTTAAGCCATCATCCCTAGAGATATTTAAAAGATGTGTAGATGTGGTACTTAAGGATAAGGTTTTGTAATGGCAGTACTTGGCTAGCAGTTGGACTCATAGTTTTAGACGACTTTTTCAACCAAAGTGATTCTGTGATTGTATTAAATAAGTGCTACTGCTGAATGAATAGTTAAGGCAAGTGTGGATTTTAAAACAGAAAGAGACCACAGTTTTCTTGTAAATAGGCCTGTCAGTACAGTCCACTCAACCCCAATTATAAGGCAGATTTTCACATCTCTTGCATTTTTGGCTTGTCTAAAACCTTTTGATTTTTTTAAACACAGACAAATGTAAATTTATGTATGTAAAAGGTGAATGTTTTTATGGGAAAGTTTTGGTCAAGAAAAATTAATTACTTTTACCTCCAGGCATCACTGTAATACCAAAACCAGCTCCAGGTTTAGAGAAATGTAAAACTTTAACTTCTGGCACTCCTCAGCAAGAGCAAGTATGTATTTTATCACCAGCTGCTGGAATTTATAGCATTGAACACAAGAGCCAGCTGAAAGCTGACTCAGCAGATTGTGACATGGACAGAAGAATGCCTGAGGTGTGTTTGCAGGGCAGAGTATGTCATCTAAATTAGGGCAGAGGAATTGCCTCATAAGTCATCTCTGCAGTTGCTCTGCATTGTGCTATTTGGAGGACTAGGATTCAACACCACACTAATTTTGCAGATGTAGCACTGATTCATCTCGTTTGGATCTTCGTATCTTTTTACACAGAGCGAGTTTTAATGACACTCAGATTACTCAGAGAACCACACTAGGTAGATCATCAAACCCAGCATTAAATCCAAACTAAGTCTCCAAGGAGCCTAATTCATTTGAGTTGGTACAGTGTTGCCGATGAATCCAGTGAAATACTTAAAATATAGTGTATTCCACCAAAAGAGAAACAAATGCAAGGAATACCTAAGAGCAGGCAACATTGCACAATTACTACTGGAGTTTTCTTCTGCTTGTAGGGACACAAAAGAAATTTCATTTTAAACCACATGGTCAGCCTGGGTGTTGCATTGTGTAGACCTGCATTTCATATTTACTGTGAGCTCTCTGGAGAAGTCAATATTAGAGAGCAGAGTGAGTGGAAAGCAGAGATTTATTTCTGCAGTCTTAAGGAATTCAGGAATCCAAAACCCTGGAGCTTTGGAGATATTTGATGGTTTTTTTTGTTTGCTTTTGTGGGAGGGGGAAGTATTTGTGTTAAATCTGTGACAAAACAAAACCTAGGGAAAACTAGGAGGAAAAAACTTTTTAAGAAACTTGTATAACCTCTTACATGTGGCAACCAGCAAGTGGGATCTGCTCCTGGACTGTGAATCACAATGCAATGACAGTATCAGGACAGACCTTAGGTTCCTGAGGGTTGCTTCATCTGGCTAGAAGCCAGTCATGTTTTTCACCAAAATCAGCATATTTTAAAAAATTAGTAGTAAATTAATCAAAATTAATAAAAAAACTAATATTTGATGTTTGGAAAATCCCATGCATTTCAATGAAAACATATTTGCCTGGAATTTTCCTGGCTTGCTTTGTTTGGGGTATTCTCTCAGAAAAGTGTTGGCACTTATTAAGACACTTCTCTGGTCTGGCTTTCCTTCAGCAAAGCATGGCCTCATTCCAGTCTGGTATTAATGACAGTACTGGAGTTACACACACCAGTCTACTCATTATTGCGGAGAGGCAAGAAACTGCACAAAATAGTCCATTTAACAACAGAGAAAAGAGGTGAACTTGACAGGCTTTGGAAGCTGACTAACTATAGTTACACACTGGCAAGTGTAAGAAGCATAATGTAATCACATGCTCATGCTTTTATTGAACATAAAATTCGTTTGAGAAAGAAAAGTGGAGAATGCTTCCCTCCTAAGTGGTACCTCTTGTAAGGAAATAGCTGATTTCTCCAGAGGGCTGCTTGAGGAGGAATTGATATTCTGTTGATATTTTGCTCCCTCAGTTTCTTTTGTTTTGGTTTGTTTTGTTTTTTGTTTGTTTTGCAATAGAAACTCTTGCTGCTATAAATTATAACCTTTCTTTCCTAAGCAGGTGTTTAAGGTAGGTGTTCAAGGTTTGAGCATTATGACAGTGCTACAAAAACTAAGAATATTCTCTGTAGCTCCCAGCATTTCTGTTTTGTAATTCATTGCCTGCACTGTTTGTATGCTGAGTGCAATACCACCAGAACAGAGCTGATCTGCTGTTGACACACTTGAGCAAAAGGAAATCATACGACTCAGGATGCCAGTAAGGCCCAGAAAACAACAGAAATGCACCAGAGAAAGCAATAAAAGCTGCAGCTCTCTTTTAGGAATGGCTTGTTTTTGAGCCTCTTTTTCTCAAAGGAATCAGCTGCCTGAAGACTATGAAAAACATTGTTAAGGGTCAAAGAAAAGTCATCTCTACAGCATCTCCAAAAACTGGTCTAATTCCTGTGTGCTGTTTTGTGAGCTGGTCTCATAACAATGGTTTGAAGATAGTATTTAAATTCTTTAGGAAGTGCAAAGGGCAAGAAGTGAGCATACTGCAGGGAATTAAATGAATGAGTTATGTATGAGGTGATGTTTGGATAGTACATTATCTCCAGGCCTAGAAGGAAGGTAGGTGACAGAAGGGGGTCTAATTGCATGATGTGGTCCCTAAGGATGTTCATACAATAATGAGTGACAGAATGTATTCACACTTGAAGGGAATAGCTAAATAATCCATAGACCTTGTTTGAAAGGAAAAAACTAAAAGTTCAGACAACCCATAAAGTCCCTAGTGTTTCTCCCAGACGGCTTTTGGCATAAAATCAGGCTAAAAACATAGCTAATTTTACCAGGTTATATATACATATGTGTACATAGACACCCATATAGGTGTATTTCAAGTCAGGATGTATTAGATGACCAGAGATGAAAACCATTTTTTAACATATTGTAAATAATGCACACACATAGATATTCCTGCCTACTTTTTACCAACATATTTTTACTTCTGTTGTGCCTGACTTTCCTTGTTTCCCTTTGTTAACTTTCTCATGCAAGGGAAGGGGCAGAGGAGGTTGCCCTTTCCATATGACACAAAATTTCATGACCTGATGCTACCAAATCCTTTTTCTTCTGTTCTAGTGGCTTGGAAATGCTGCAAGACTGGTAGAGAGTGGTGGCCCTTTCTGCCTCCAGGGAGAGGAATGTGAACACAGTGTCCAGAGGAGGCTACCCATTGCCTGGAGCAGGAAAGGTTTTATTTCATGTTCTTTTGTTTATTCTGCCCAAGAGGAAGAAAAGAATCCAAACCTGTGACAAGCATGCTGTATGGAGAAGAACAATGGAACCAAGGTACTCTGACAGTGAGGTCACACTTATTGCAAATGACACATTTTTTCCCAAAGTGCAGACAAATTGCTATGTAATTATGTTCAGCTGCAACAATGACAGATATACTTACAGAGGAGATAATGATTGCTGCAGGCAAAGTGGTAATGCAGTTGAGATTTCTGCACTGTGAGGTTACCCTGACTTTGTACACACCAAACGTACCTCCCAAAGTCCAGATAAAAGTACAGTGTGTTCAGGCAGAACAAGTCCTGCAGCCAGAGACACATGAGGGGCTGATTGCACTTGGCATGACATTTGCCTTCAGTTTCTTTCCAACTTAAATTTAACTTTTTAGGGATCAACCAGATGAAGCTGCATACTGCAGCTGTGAGGCCTATCCCACCATGAAGAAGAGCAAAGCACATTGGCAGACTCCAGATGCCTGGGCTGTGCTTGCTCAGCTCCTCTGCTGGCCAAGGTCCAATGGCCCAAACCTCTCGCTGCTTGTGAGACTTGCACTTCAGCCTTGCTTTTCTTCAAGAATCTCAAAGCACTCCCCTGATGTTGGTAAGTGTCCTGGTTCAGGCTGAGATAGAGTTCATGTTCATCTTAACAGCTGGTACAGTGCTGTGTGTTAGATTTTGTATGAGAATAACACAGATAACACATTGATGTTTTGGCTGTTGCTCAGCAGTGCTTACCCTAAAAAAAGCACTTTTCAGTGTCCCAGCTCTGCAGTGAGAAGGTGCACAAAAATGTGGGAAGGAGCATGGCTGGGACAGCTGAATTGAACTGGCCAGAGGGCTATTCCATATCTTAGAATGTCATGGTCAGTATAAGCTGGGGAGGGTTACCCAAAAAGAGAGCAATCACGGTTTGGGAATGAGCTGCATATTGGTCAGTGGGTGCTAAGCAATTTTATTGTGTGCAACTTGTCTGTTGTGGATTTTATTTCTTTCTCTTTTCCCCTCATTATTATAATTGGTTTTGTTATTATTTTATTTATTTATTTGTTTTATTTAGTTGCTATTATTAAACTCTTCTCAGTTTAATCCAATGAGGGTTTTTTCTCTTTTTCTGATTCCCCTCCCTGTCCCACAGTGGGGAAGAGGGAGTGAATGAGCATCTACATGGTACTTAACTCCATCCAGCAGTATACTTGATACTATTTAAGTCATGACAGTAAGATAGATTGGTCTTCTCTGAAGGCTTGTCAGGATGGGAAAAATAGAATATTAATACAATCAGGGAGCATTAATGTTCTTCCCTGAAGTGTTTTCCTAGGATATTTTAGGATTATGTCTGTGGCACAGTGACTCTGTCCATGAAGACCTCCAGCTTCCCAAAACAGTAAGAATTCACCAGTCAACAGACCTCCTCAGATTTTGCTCCTGTTGTAGATTGCTGTAAATAATCAGGCAATATGTGGGGAAGAACAGCAAAAGATGCTGCTGCAGTTATTTCAGTATATCATATGGAGGGTGCATGCCTGTAAGGCTACATTGTAGGTGTTCTCTATGTTGATCTCAATGAGCAAAATAACAGTGATTGTGCAGAGATGTTTGCATTAGCAAATTTGTCCCAAAGTTACAAGGCTATTTACTCTGAACTATGCAGGTACTTTGAACCTAGAGCTGAATTTTCTGTGCTTAGCAGGCTATTTCTTTTTCTCTTTAAGCAGTTTAATTGGTTCCAGCAGTAGAAATGACCTTACCAGAACAATGACTTGTTTTCAGATACTGTGAGAAGTTCACAGAAGATGCTGTTAACTGTTGCAGTTTATCAGATAGTGCATCTGAATCCTGAAAGCTCAAAACTCATTGACTGTGAATCATAGAGAATGGCTCTTCCTGTACTTCTTGCCTCCAGAATACCAGCATGCAGAAATTTTAATCATTATCATAAAATTAACTTTCCTCCAAAAAGCTTTAAATGTTGCTTTGAGGTGTATATCAAGAGAAACTGCATGTCACCTGACACTGACGTCCCTTTACATTGAATATTTCTGTTCCTCAGAGATGTCATTGCCAAGTGCTCCCATGCTGAAATGAAGAGGACTCCAGTGCTGGCCAGAGATCGACTGATAGGGCTTAAAGGATGTCACAGGTATTAATTGAGCTGCTGCCAGGTCTGGAAAAACTGGAAATCTTCCAGGGTGACTTTTAATATTTTTGGGATTAAATCTGAGCTGATGCACTGATGGATGGGGGTTGGCAGTACGGTGACCACTCTGAGTGACAAGAAGGAGGGAGCGACTCACACTCTGAAAACACAATTCACCTATATAAAACCTGTGCTCTGTCCCCTGTTGCATGTTCCTGGAGGTGAAAACCATCCCTGTTAAGATGCTGGAGGTGTGTTGTGGCTTGTGAGTCAGCACCTTTGAGGAGTTTGTGGTGGGAGTTGAAAACTTAACAGAAGTGTGATGTACAAGAAAACAGAAGAGCTTCTGACATTTGTCTGGTGTCTTTGTTCAGCCTGGTGAAAATTTATAACAAACATCATGTCTCCTACCAGTGAGCTATGACTCTCTCCCGGTGTGTTACAGGCTGTCTGTCTTCTGTACTGGGAAGTCCTTGGGATGGCCATAAAAATTAGCAGAGAGAACCCCTGAAAGGACAGTATCTGTCAAAGCCTCCATGCTGCAGTTGCATTGTCTATCGGCCCTCTGCCCTTTGCCCTTGATTCCCTCCTTGGGTCCCTGAGCCCGAATGCACTAACCTCCTTACAGATTTTTCTATGATGGCACACCTGAAACAGTCTAGAGCATATGTTTGAAATCCAGATAACAGAAGGGCAGATTGAGCTGGGAGAAAGTCCAATACAATTTAAAGAAAGTCACACTGCTGTAAGATTCCATCACCCAAAGTTACATGATACAAAAAAAAGTAAAGCACAGAGTACTTAGTTTTAATTTAGTAGAAGTCATTTTGATTTGAGCTAGGCTGCATGCTGTATACTGAAAAAAATAATTTATAGACTTTAATTGTAAAACAGTGAAGCCTTTTGCTTCAAAGAGCTCGTCAGCAATCTGTCTTTCCAGTTTTATCAGTAAGTGAAACTGAGAGCAAATAACAGATGGGCATGTCCCTTAGCTCCAGCAGTGAATGTTCATGAAATATAGCACAATCTACTTCTGATGTGGTTTTGTTGTTTTTTTTAACAGTAGTAGTAGGTGTGGGGCAAGATGACTAATTAGCTCACATCAAAGATCCCTTTTTTCCTACTGAGAAGATGGCAGCAGCTGACACTTGGGAAATGACCATATTATTTTTGACATGATGTTTGAAGCAGACAAACAGCTTCAGAAGACATGTAGAATGAATTTTAGAGGGTGATAGGAGCATGAGAAAGATTTTTATGTCTGGATTCAGATCCCCCTAAAAGAAAAAAAATCCAGTTAACTCATTGCCTCATCAGGAGGCAAATAAACCTCTTCTAGCCACAGAAATAACTAAGATTAGATTCTCCAGTGGACTTAGTACTGCAGTGCAGGGAGGTGATGCAGAGGGAGAGCCAGTTTGCATTGCTTGGATGGGATGGCTGGGTAGGGCACTGGATGTAGCATGGCTATGTTGGATCAACAGCCTCCCTGGACACACAGAGCCCAGCCCAGTTATCCGTGGGCTCTGTGCTAGCACAGCCAGAACCCCTCTCATACCTGTGTTGCCTTGAATAGTACCACCTGGATTTGGAAATATCTCTTAAAGGGCTAAGACTGGCTAATACTTATAAAAACCAGTATATTGAGTAGGAAGCTGTTTAGCCTGCCCAGCAGAAAGCAAGAAAAATGCTTAGATGCCTTATTCAGAATTGAGAGGGAAAGGTCTCTGTGTGTATTCAGGATGCACAGCTGTGAAAGCTGGCCAATCATTCCCTGCTCTGAAAAAGCAAACAAGCAGAAAAATCCTATGAATCAAAGCATCACAGAATGGCAGGACTAACTTTGAACAGACTGGATTGTTCAGAGCTCCATCCAACCTAGCCTTGAACACATTTGGAGATGGGGAATCTACAATTTCTCTGGGCAAACTGTTCCAGTGTCTAATCATCCTCACAGTAAAGAATTTCTTCTTAATAGCTGATCCAAACCCGCTCTCTTTCAGTTTGAATCCATCCCCCTTTTCCTATCACTACCTGCCCTTGTAAACTATCCCTCTCCAGTTCTTTTGTAGGTCACTTTAGGTATTGGAAGGTAATTTAAGGTCTCCCTGGTGTGCTTTCTTCTCTAGGGAGAACACCCCCAACTCTCCCCGCTTCTCTTCACAGGAGCAATATTCCAGGTCTATGATCACAATCCTGGGCCTCCTCTGGACTCACTTGGAGGGGTCACCAGTGTCACACCAAGCTTTCTGAGGGCTTGAGGGGATTTTGGTTTCGACCACTACTGAGAGAGAGAGAGAGAGAGGGATGTTATCTTTCTGAGCTGGGGTTCCTCCTTGATTTACTATTGAATCTATTTTTGTAAGCAGAGCCACTTCAGCAGGAGAAATTCAGCATATCCGTGAGAGATGAGGGAAGCACTTGCTGGCGAACACTCCAGGGGATTTGTCATGGCATAAGTGCTGGGGAGGTCTGTGTATATCCAGCATCCGGCCTGAAGTAGTTCTGTGTGTTAAAGCAAGTTGTAGTCCAGTATTTTCAACATCTAAATTTCAGATGAATGCACTTCTGCACAAGATGAAGAATTAAGTCTTACCTGAAAAATGTATTTCTTACTTTCCCAATTACGAAATGGGGAACTGTTTTACATAAATTCACTATCTGTAAGTTTATGCTAAGCTACTCAACTGTTACTCTAGCTCCATTTGATAGAAAATGCCAGAGAGCCAGATTGTTAAACAGTGTAAATTAACCAATTCCGCTAACATCAGCTGATTTTCATAAGCAGGGATTTAGGGCCCTTAGAGTTAACATGTCCATATTCCCACTCCTGAGTGGGTTTAACAGAAAAGCAGTGTGATCTGTTTGCAAACAAATGGAAATGTGAAAATTGAAGTGATGCTTCAGCTATGGTGGTTCAGACTTTCGGAATGTGAAATGTTCCAGAGCCATGGGACTTATTTTTGCATGGTATACAAGTTACCTTAAAGCTTACAGATATAAGTGCTTGTTCCACCATTCTAAGCTTCCCAAAAATTTCAGGTGAGCCGTGACGGTGGATTGAATGTGAGTTGAGTTTCACTTGGTTTAAAGTTCTATATCTGGAAAAATAAAAAAGTTTGATAGAGGTGGTGTGCATTCAGAATAAACTCAAGTTCAGATAGAGTTTCACTAGGGTCAGACCTTTTATGTGCTTGTACACAATAAAATTCCAGGATATCACATTCAGATTGGACTTGGAGGAATGTTTTACATAATCCTCTGAGAAAGCAAGCCAGAACTCCATGAAACCAAAAGCACAGGTTTTTTAATTCTCCTGGAATGGAAGGTAAAGAATATTGTATCATGCACCCATAAAATTGCAAACGAGATGATATATTTGTAAAAGTGAGCTTCTGGTATATTTTGAAGTATAAAGCTGTAAAGAAGTCATTGAGAAAGTAAGAAAATAAAACCCCAAAACCAAAGCAAGAATCATTATCAGAAGACGTAAATAGAAGTTGCATACATTACTCCAGACTGAAAATATATTCCTGAAAACAAACAGGAGATGCTTTAATGGCAGTAGCCAAATACAGAAACAACAAGAAAATAATAACAAGAAAAAGAAGACAGCAGCATAAAAGAGGCAAAAATATTTGTTAGTCTGTAAGCAGATATATACAAAATTTCCTTTGCCTTCATTTTTGCAGTGGTTTTTACACTTACATTGTTGAATGTCTGTAAAATTCCTGTATTTACTGAGTTCTTTGGAACATTCATCATCTTGATAATGAAGTGAAAGGGAAGTCATTCAAAATATTTATTTTAGTAGCTATTTGGTTTACTTTAAATATTTTTCTTTGTTGAAAGGAATATTAACTTCTCATTCATGTGTGACAAAGAGCAACAAGCATTGAAAAACACCAGTTTCCATGAAGAAGAAATAAAATCAGACTTTCTTGGTTACTAGTACTACACAACTGAATATTACAGCAGTAGCTATGAGAGATTTTTCGATCCATTACATATAAAAAGCCAACAGAGGAAAACGTGATGATAAACCACTATGTAGGTATTATGGGGTTCTGGTGAGAAAAACATGAGTAGTTTATGATGTCTTCAGACTCTAAGGACACTTATATACCTGTATCATGTATTTCTAGTTTCAACACTTTCATTATCCTGTACCACCATGAGGAACAACATAATTTTCCTACATTTATGGCTTGTAGTGGCCACATATACACAGGCTTCTGAGGAAGAAGGTCCCCATCAATGTAGTATTTTGTGTATTTTGTCTATAAAAATGTCTTCTCCTTGGATGCTAAATCCTAGTATTGGGAGAGACCAGGAAGCCTGAAGATATTTTTTTCTAGAACAGCAATCCTCCTGAAGTTTAACAGAATTTCAGGAAAAAGAAAAAAAGAAATGGTGTTTTTATTTATTTATATTAAAAAAACCAATTAGAAAAAGAAACAAAACACACACAACAAAAACAAGCAAATACCTCCCCAAAGCCCCCCCCAAAAACCCCAAACTCCAAACCTAGAAGAAAAAAGGAAAAAAAAGAAAGAAAAAAAGAAAACTATTAAAAACACCAATAAAATTTATTTTTTGCTGTTTTCATTTGTAATTGTAGTTATAATATTTCAGTGGGATACTCAATAATAAAAAATACTGAGTTTTCTTTCCGGATATGGGGCTGTTTCTCATAGCCCAGAAACAGTGTGTGGATCATCTTTGCCCCCTGTGGATAACTGACTCTGGACAGCTTTTAAAGAGTCCTGACCTTTTTTTTTGGCTCAAATAAAATATTTTCCAGTAAGACTTCCCGCTTAGTTTGGGACCTCCCTGAAAAGCAGCAGACACCGTGAGACTGCTAATTTGTAACCTACTTTTTACCCTTTTCAGTGCGGTCTCAGTCGAATTGCAGGCGCGTCAGAGGGTTGGGAAGATGCTGCATTCGCCTCGGCTGCTTTTTCCTGCCTCCCTGGTTTGGTTCTCCCAGCGATTCCCGCTAGATGGTAGCATCAGCCCAGCTCCGAATTTCAGCTCCTCCGGCCATCCTCCAGTGCACCGACAAAATATCGCTGGAAAGGGGACTTACCTATTTTTATTTTATTTTTGGGTTTGGTTTGGTTTGGTTTGGTTTGGTTTGGT
>JAWWMU010000180.1:9976580-10022274 GCA_035048155.1 Cinnycerthia olivascens | reverse complement strand
TTGACTGTTAAATAAACAACTTTTTTCCACTTTCCTCCAAGGAAATTTTTTCTGTCCCGAACCAGCTGGGGGGAGGGCCGGTTCGGATTCGTTTTCGAGAGGACTCCATCCAGAGGTTTTGTTTGTCCCAAATTTGCCCTAAACCAGGACAACATTCTAAAGCTATAGTTTTAAAAATCCTTAATACAAAGCAATATTCTAAAATTATACTTCAAAGGTTCTTATTTCAAAAATCTTTAAGGCTTAATTACAAGCAGAAAGTTCTTGTCAAAAAGCAACATTCTAAAGTTATAATTCAAATACTCTTACTACAAAAACAACTTAAGACCTATAATAGTTAATTGTGAACAAAGGATCGGTTCAAAGGCCTTCTTCCATGCTTTGCTTTCCTCGGTTGTTTATCAGAATTCATCTTTATAACTTTCTCATGGTCGTGCTCCACACATTTCACAATTAAAATTACACAGGTTACCTTTATTTACCTGACATGAAACACAGCTTTGTATTTTACACTTTGTTTATCTTGTTAGACACACTAGTAAAGAACTATTATTCCTACCCTCACACCTTTGCCTGTAACCCACTTAACTTCAGAACTATAACAATTCGGAAGGAGGAAGTTTCACAGTCTCCATACCAAAAAAGCTCCTAATTTTTTTCCTAGTAGACACCTGTCTTCCAAACTAAGACACTGGCAGATTTAACAGCACCCCTCCATCAGGATGAGCAGGTAATATGTTATTTTATCATTATAAAGAAATCGTCATTGTGGTGGAGAACCTTTCCACATGACCCTTGAGGGAAAAAAGGGTATATCTTTATAGATGTTCCTTGAATCTTTTGTAAGGAGCAATTGACCAAGTACACCTGTGGAGCCTTAACAGCTTGAAATTGTTTGCAAGCAATACACAAGTGTTATTCACCAAAATATAACTATATAAGAAATTTACATTAGGGGTAAAAGTTGAATTTTGAAGCACATGGTACAAATATTTTAAAAACACTAAGTGTGTATATGAGGAGGGAGGGAAATTTACTTTCCCCTTCCACCCTCCCCCTTTTCTTATCCCTTTTTTCTCAATTTTGGTTACTTTTAGTGACACAGTTTACAAGAACTGGTAGAATACACTGGGAACATGTGACTAAAACACTGGGAATATGTTTCCTGATTTGACTTCTTGTATTATTGTGAAATCAATGAAAGCTAAATTTGTGTAAGAAAAAAGAGAAAAAAGGCAAAATTTCCAAACTGTTGTTGTGCACACAGTTTTGGGAGTTATTCTTGCTCCTATTAATGCTAAATTCTCATGTAAAACGTTTAGCAATTGGTCAAGAAAAAATTCCTGAGGGTAGACAGCATTGCTCAGTCTACCCTTTCTTTCTGTGAGGAGCAGAAGTCACTATTCTTTTAAAGGAGCAATTGTGAATAAATATACCAGTGAAAAATTACTTAGAAGAGCATCCTAATGGAGTATCCCATTCAAATGACTGCAGAAAGACTGTCAGCTTTAAAAAACCACTGACAGTCAGAACCTGGTGTGTTTGTGGGTAACATTAAGGTGTCAGCAGCCTCATAGAGCTTGTCTGTCATACTAAAAGGAGATAATACATTTGGAAACTTGTGACCTTTAAGGGGTAATGGCAGTCTGGGAGATCACTTCCTCTGTGTGCTCCTTTCCAAGGAAAAGCTGAAGGCCAAGCACTGGTTTCCTGTAAGTTTTTGATCAGAACTTCTTGGAGGTGTGAATGAAAAAAATGTTATGATCTTGTGCTTTAACCCTCTGGTTGAATTTTACTATTTGGAAAACAGGAACATTGCTTACTTCAGAAGTTTAGATAGCATATTAAATTCTCTTTTTTTTTTCCCTCTCCCCCTTAAGTTTCATTAAAGCTTTTCCACCAGTGGTAAGATTCATAATGCAATTAAACTAAATAAGTGATTCCTGTGTTCTCTCTAGAAGCAGTGATTTCAGGATTCTTAGATTATATTTCATGTGAAAAACCAAAGGAAAAAAAACCCCCCCAGTATTTAACTTTTCCTTCAGCTTATTAGATGGTTGCTTTTGCTGTGACAGAAGCATTCCTTTAAGCTCATTGGAGTACAGTGACTTGATATTTTCCTTCTAGTATTTCAGTAAGATAGCCAGGTGGCTATAATAATTTATTGTTCATTTCAGGGTTTTTTTTAACAGTAATCAAGTAAAGAACATAGAATATATTTATAAAAATTATTTTCGATCAGAAATTTTCGTTTCTTATCTTAAATGTGATTGGGCCACAATGGGGCACAGAAATGCATAGTTCCATAAAATGGGTTAAAACAAATCAAGTTAGGTTAGCCTAGAGAAAGTTACGTTAGTTCATCCCACTGAGATTTATATCTTTGTGTCTTCACATTAGATGTTTTTGTGAAAATTACTTGATTGTTGCTAACAGAAGATTGTTTTGTAGATATGTAGAACTTTTTATTTTTAAGAATGTGAGCTGCAGCAAAACCTTGAATAGTCCTATTAGGAGTGTTTGAAGACATAATAATTTCACATGGGCTGCGCCTTGTACTTGAAAAACAGTGTGACAAGGTGTAGTCTATTCCATGAGGAACAATTCTGTGAATTGATAAAATCAGATAAGATGTGTCATTGTCCTTAATCTTCTGATACCCTGAGAATATCAGTCACAGTTTACCTGCTGAAGTCTTGATCTTGAGCATCCGATTAAGGTCCCTGATTTGTTGCATGAATTAGTTTTACTTTTTATTATTGCTATTAATAAAAAAGATCTAAATAGAGAGCTGTACACTGTATTGCCGGAGTTAGTTACCCTTTTTAAAGTAGAATCATCAGTTCTAATCTGTCTCCTGCTACATTTTATGGACTACATAAGAGAAGAAACAGCAGTAGTGTGTGTGTGAGAGAGCTCATTACTTTTAAAGGTGTTTTGCAATTCTTCTATTGATGTAATTAAGAGAAGAAGTTGTGGAAAGGCTATTCTAGATAAAGGCTGCAGAAGCACATGAATACAGATACTCAGCAACAGAAAGGGATGGGTAGAGAAGGGATCAAGTACAAAAGCAGATATCCTTGCAAACGAATCTATTGAGGTTTTAGAACCTTCTAGCAAACTGATCTTGACAAATGAAGGGGCAGTGAAGCAGTGTGAGAGAGATCTACTCCTTCAAGTACCTGTGTTTCTGAGGTCTGAGCAGCCTCCTGAAACAGAAAAAAAACATAGAGGAGGGTATTTGACCACTCTGGGAATGAGGAAATTGATATGAATATCAATTCACCATATGAATTCTTCTGCAGAAATGAAGTAATAGCAGAAGTCTGTGCAGGTGATGCAATGACATAGGGAATGCATGAAGTCTCTAAATGAAAATAGAGTCCTTTTATTTTAGGCAGAGCAAATGTTTTACTGCTTATCTTCTGGTGAGAATAAAGTCCAGCATTATGTATTGACTTCTGCTGTTCAGTAAGCTGCAGGAATAAATTCCAACAAGTAATTTCTTTCCTGATTTTGAGCACTGGAAACTTTGGATACAAAATACTTACTTTCTAGCTGATGATAGATGTTTGTTACTCTCTCTTGGTAAGATTTTGCAGTAATATTACCTTGTAATTACAAGGTAATATTACCTGGTTTAATTGCAAACTATATATAAAAAGAAACTTTAATATTTTACAGTATCTTCTGGTTTTGAAGCCTGAATAACTTTCTAACTTTGAAAAAGTTGAGATGCTTTTACATATTAAGAAGAAAAAACATTGGAAACGTAATTTTTGATCAAAATTATCACTTTATACACTTTTTTTACTTGCTCTCATTTATCCCAATACATTTTTGTAATCGAAATGTGTACCATCAATCTCTATGTGTACTTTATCCTATCATTCATTCGTTCTTTCAATTTGTTTCAACAGGATCACGGAAGAAATATGAGGGTGCCGAGAAGAGAAACAATTACAACAGAAAGAAATGGGCTTGTTATAAGCCTACGAACAGTTAAAATGTTATTTGTCCTACCGTGAAGCAATTAACAGCTAAGACTGTAGGAAATTTTTAATTGAGTATTGATTTGAAACAAAAGTAGTGATCACTTAAATAGTGTGTTCTGTTGAATGGCCGTCATCGTGGCTTAATGCAGACTTTCAGACAACTGTGTTAATTAATCTGTATATGACATTTGCCTTTTTTAAAACCTTTTGGAGGATCAGAATAGAGACCTTTTGGACAATCAAAAATGGCTGTGTTCAGAAGATGCTACTATAAGGTTATAGGTGACAGTTATGAGAATTCTGTTCAATTGTATAACAACATTGAAGTTTCATTTTCAAAGAAAAAAACTGGCATCTCTATTACCTTCAACTTCAGTTGAGGGTCCTTTGCAGTGTTTTAGTTTTCAATGATATGTGTGAATGTTATTGAACATGTACTCAGGAAAAGGGAATCTGAAACAGGAGAGTGGAGAAGTTGAAACTTCTGAAACTTCTCAGTGGAGAAGTTTTGTTGGAAAAGTTTCTCATGTCGTAAAGAAGGATCTGTTTGAGACTGAAGGACCTTCCTTCCCTTCTTAGCCACAAAATCTAGCTTCCTGACAATCTTCCCTGTTTGTTTTATTTCTGGGTTTTATTGGGTGGTTTTTTTGTTTGTTTGTGGTTTTTTTTGTTTTGTTTTGTTTTGAAGGGGAGGGGTTGTGGGTGCTTTTTTTGTTGTTGTCTTTGTGGGAGTTTGTTTTGTTTTGCTATTTTTTGGTTTTGCCAGGAAGAGAAGCAGCAGGTTCTTCTCCAGCTCAGTTTTTTGATGTGATATGTTTGTCTCCTTTAGTTTTACATTGTTTCTTGTCAATTAATTCCCTTTGCACACCCTTATCTAGTACAGCTTAGCTTCTACTTTCAGCTGAGAAATCAAATATCTAGTTTTAGTCATAAACCTTAAGATATTGATGACAAACACTAATTGGTGTTGATAATAGTATGCACATGAATCAGAAGTAGGATATCGTTGGAAAAATATTAACTGGCGTCATTAATAAATGTCAAAGAGATTGATAAGCTTTCTGTCTGTCTCTCTTCTCAATATGCATATAGATTTTAACAAACTCACTGTATCTTTCCTTTTGCTTCTATTTCTCTGCATTTCCTCCTCACTCATAGTAGTGTCAGCACAAATGAAAAAGTTAACTGTGCTCCTGTGGAGCTCTTTCCAAATTCTAGCTTCTTGCATGGTGGGCTGGCCCAGAAGACATTGCCTATCCTAAACTACAGGCAATTAGATTAGCAATTTTATTACTAAAAAATGTATGAATTGCAATCTTATGTTGCTGCCTACTTAGAAATTCACTTTTTGTACATGACTGGTTGCTACCCTAAATCAAATGACATTGAATGACATTTTCTGTGGTGACCATTTGGTAGATGTGAAACTCAAGCAGAGTGGCCCAAAATTATGCAGAAATATCTGAGCTTAGTATTGCATCCTCTTCCCTGAACAGTTTTTAAAAATGAATCTGGGGAAAATTGACACATAGGAGTTTCTGTAATGAGCTGTCACAGGACTGAGGGTGGAACAGTGAAATTCTGGTGCTCAGACCTCCTCTGTAAACATTTTAACATTTCCTGTTAACAGCGAGATGAATAATACTCTCACTCTTCTTGTTACTTATAATTCAACAGGCACTGCAGTAGGATGAGTGTTGCTAATTATGATGAATTATTATAGACTAATTGTGTCTAAACTGGCAACTTATAAGATTGAAAAAGTACAAACTATCTTTCAGAGAGACAGAGGAAAAAGCATTTAGAAAAAGTAAAAATCCCAGACTTTTTCTCATATTCCATTCAATTTCTCAAGTACATTTGTTAATTTCTTTTGTCTCCAACATCTCCAGAAAAACAGCTTTGACCTGACTGAATTCACTAACAAAGCTTAATATATGTTTCAGTCTCTAAGAGCTAGATATATTCCTGCCTGAAACACCTGTCTGGCTTGTCATACCTAAATTGAGGGAGATTGAATAATGACTTAATTTGATAAAGAGCAATAGTACAATTATTTTGTTATCCTGACTAGTCTGTAATTACCTAAGCTGTTTGCATACACAGCTTCAGAGTAGAAAAGCATTTTTTTTTTGCTATGGAGTATGTCTGAAATTTCAAGGAAAAGGACTAATGTTCATTCTTACTCATGTATTTTCATAATACTTTGAGCCCTTTGATTTTAGGTGCCTACTTGGTTTCTGTTACAAAACCAATAAATTTGGTATAAATTATACCTGTCCAGGAAGACAGTACCTGTGCTTCTGTCCACTCATCCTTGTGTTTCTTCAGCATTAACTTTTGAAAGCAACTGCCCTGTCACATACTGAGTGACAGGGAATGACAAAGGCATTGGAGGAAAGCATGTCTGATGTCCTCATGTCATCCGGGACCATCTTGCAGGTTAATGTGGGAGCACATAAGAACAGTGACCTGATGCTTCAGAAATGGCAATTCATAATTTATACTATATATTTATACTATTATAATGTACTATACTAATACTAATTATCATATATTATACTAATATTATCATATATTTATACTATTCTATATTATAGAAAATATGTGAATGACAACAAGCTCTGATAATCCAAATATAATTTTTCTTTAAATAGTCTGATATGATAATAAATAAAGTGGTCAGACAGTCACATCCAGAGGGTTGTGATCAATGGCTCAGCATCCTGGTGGACATCAGCAATAAGTGGCATGCCTTGTGTCTGTACTGGACCAGTGTTTAATATCTTCCTTAATGACAGAGGCAGAGGGATCAAGTGCACCCTCAGCACACTTGCAGGTGACACCAGACAGAGCAGTGCAGTTGACACACCTGAAAGATTGGATGGGACCTGAACAGTGGGATTTGTTAAGTGGGACCTGTCCAGCGGGACCTGAACAACCTCAGCAAGTGAACCCATGGGAATCTTAGGAGGTTTTACAAGACCAAATGCAAGATGCTGCATCTGGGTCAGAACAACCTCATGTATCAATCTAGGCTGGGGGATGAACAGATGGGGAGCAGCCCTGCTCAGGATTTGGGGGTGTTGGTAGAGGAGAGGCTGGACATGACCCAGCCACGTGCACTCAGCCCAGGAAGTCAAACATGTTCTGGGCTGCATCCAGAACCCTGTGGGCAGCAGGGGAGGGAGGGGATTCTGCTCCTCTGCTCTGCAGTTCCAGCACAGGAAAGTCATGGGCCTCTTGGAGTGAGTCCAGAAGAGGGATATCAAGATGAATGGAGGGAAGGAACACTTCTCCTTTGAGGAAAGGCTGAGCAATTTGGGTTTGTTCAGACTGGAAAAGGTTTCAGGGTGACATAATTGTGGCCTTCCAATACCTGAAGGGAGACTACAAGAAAGATGGGGAAGGGTTTTTTTTTAGAGACATGTAGTGACAGGACAAGGGGAAATGTCTTCAAATGGAAAGAGTAGGTTTAGACGAAATATTAAGAAAAAATTCTTCACAGTGAGAGTGATGAGGCACTGGCGTGGGTTGCTCAGAGAAGTTGTGGGTGCTCTGTCCCTGGGAGAGTCCAATGCCAGGATGAATGGAGCTCTGAGCAAGCAGATGTAGTGAAAATGTTCCAGTCCACAGAAGTGGGTTGGAACTAGGTGATCTTTAAGGTCCATTCTATGATCTATTCCATGTTTTTACTCCAACCATGTGACGTGACAAATACATGTATTCAGAAAGACTGAACAGATTTTTGGTTGATTATTTATGAGACAAAAATAGACTCTACCACTGGTACCAGTGGCCCTTTATGGAAGAAAGAGCCAGCAATGTTTAGTGTTAATATCTGAGCACAAAGTGGTATAAATGGGAGCCTCAGTGCTGCCCACAGGGAAATGAAAATCCCAGGCACAGATTGCCCTGGTGTTGTATGCATTGACAAGGGATTTACTGTAAGAATTATTGATTGTGGCAAGTCTTAGGGTCTTTTCCCTCTGGGTAAGTAGATTCCACTTTAAAAGACAAGAAAGTACTTTAGGCAAAGTTTTGATGTGAAGGCAGAAATGTCACAGGGACATTCAGAAATTAATTTTTGGTGCACAGGAGAATGAAAAGAAGATGAACAAAACTCATTCTCTGCCCATGTCAATTTATACCATTGGACATATTTGACTTCTAAGTAATTTCATATGACATACATATAAGAGATGTTTGCTGAAGTGTTCATGAAAGGCAATGAAGGAAAACCATGCATATATGCACTAATAGTATTGTTATACATCTCATGTGTAATAAAAATATGCAACTCATGTTTTCTCGATTCCAAAAGCAGTTGTACTATGACCTTATAGGAGCAAATTGGCTGGAAAGGAGCTGTAGGAGGAACAGATTTTTAAATGTCTTTTAAAAAATATGACTTATTTCTTAACAAGCTGCTTTGTGTGCAATGTCTTTAATCTGCTGAGAAAGAAGTGTAAGTTGGAGTTGATGTTTGTCTACCTATCTTCACTATATTTTGGTATAGTAACTCGGTGTAATGGTGAGGAAACATTACATCTTTGTCTTAACCTGATGTTTCAGTTCTTTGCCTAGCATGTGAGCACAGCTAGTTTTTACTACAAGCATGTAAGTGGAACTGGATTTACTTGTGGGGTGTGGGATGGTTCCTTTTTGATCAGATTTGT
Source organism: Cinnycerthia olivascens (assembly GCA_035048155.1). Taxonomy (NCBI): domain Eukaryota; kingdom Metazoa; phylum Chordata; class Aves; order Passeriformes; family Certhiidae; genus Cinnycerthia; species Cinnycerthia olivascens. The sequence continues at coordinate 10,013,600 of JAWWMU010000180.1, read as the reverse complement.
ATTCTATTAGACCTATCCAAATATCAGAAGATACAGAACCATATTCTTCATGTGGGTTTTCTTCGTCTTTTTAGGATTTCTCGGGGACAAGAGAACTGTCCTTTAATGCCCTCAGTTTTTCATGTCAGGAAAATCTGCAGCCTTCCTTCTGACCTGTTGGTTTGTCAATTTGGAATTTCCCAATCAAGAGCAAAGTAGGCTTAAACTTGAGAGTAATAAAATTTTGTTAACTAACACTAAAATAAAAACAAACAGAACAAGAATCAGAATGAAACCTTCAAAATACTTCTCCTTCCCCCACCAACTATTCGCTTTCTTAGTCCAATATAAAAAGATAAAACCTGAGATTTTCAGTCAGTTACCACCATAAAATAATAACTTCTCAATTAAACAAGGGAGAGGAAAGGAGTCCCTCTTGAGCACCACAGAGATTTTCCCCAAGATACCAGTTCTTTTGCTCTCACACTTCACAAACGACCTGCCAGGGGGAAGAAAATTTGCTATTGTGAAGTCTCTTCCCATGAGAAAGCCTTCCACTGCCACTGATGGGACATATCAGCTTATTAGGGTACAGTTTAAGGACGCTTCTTCTAGTATAAAACAAGAGTTCTCTTCATCTCAACAAACAGAGGTCTTCTTCTCTCACTGGGCAGAGGGCATCATCTATCTCTCAATTTCAATTTCTCTTCAATTTCTCCAGCTGATCACAATTACATCAACTCACAGCTATGACTAGAGCTTTGCCTACCCCTAAAAGCATTTCATATGTTACAGGGTATTAAGTCCATTCTTTATGGCCTTACAAGGGAAGTCCAACCTAACTAGGCTACTCCTTCAATCTTCCTTTCAACTTAGGATTCTTCTCTCACTTTATCTGACATTAGGTCTCACACTGTGTCTTTTCATATCTCGTTTGGTCTCTTCTTTCTCTCACTGGACAAGATTCATGCTTTGGAAGTTTCAACTGGTCAGGAGAGAGTTAACAAGAGGCCACAGCCAGGCCAGAGCACTCAGGTGAGGAATTGCAGCTGTGCCAGGATCTCAAGAGGCCTGCAGTGTTCAAACCCAGCTGTGGGTCACTCTCTGCAGGGGCTGAGAAGGCAGCTCAGATCTTACCAGCTTCCCTTCTCCCTGCCTGGCAGCTGGAGCTGCCCCACCTGGCCAAGCCATGGGCTGTGGCTGCTCCCAGGGCTCATGGCAGCTCCTCGTCAGCAGCTGTGCGCCGGCCAGCCTTGGCTCCCTCTCTCTCTCTCCTCCCACCACCTGCCCAGACACCGCCTGCTGGGGGGGAAAGGCAGGATATGGATGGAAAGGGAACTCAGCTGGGCCCAGCCACACGAAGGGACTGAGCTAAGTTTTACCTTTTTCCTCCTTGCTGGAAACCAGAATTACCCACTTCCAGGATTCTCATCCGAAAATGTGTGTTCGCATAAGGCGTAGCCACCCTTTTCATTGGTTTGATCATGTGTCAATGTTACAAAATTTTGTCCAATCAGGTCAAACCAGGACACCACCTTGTTCTGTGATCTGACAGATTTCAGAAGCTATTGTAATCATGGCTTTTCCAGGTCTGTGCTTGGGTAGGGGATTTCATACTCACGGTAGGGGAAGGCAGAACAAATGTTGCTGGTGGCTTGGAAGTCCTGATTCACAGTCCTCCATAGGCAACTTAATTTTTTTTTTTTGGTCTGGGATATATGCTATTTAAGTCAAAAGGAAGAATAGATGTTATTTGTTGAAGCCATTACTGGCCATCTTCAGCTTTAGAGGATTATGTAGTTTTAGGCACTGAAGACTGGACTGCTTATAATTGGGAAATGATAGTCTACAATCAAACCTCTCCTCTTGATTTTGTATTGCTGTGGGGGAAAAACTAACTACGTTCATAAAGAAACATATGCTAAGTAGCTTCTTAAGTACTTTGGGATAGCAGATGCTATTAGAAGTGCAGTTTTTCAAAATTTTAGAGTAATTTTTTTCCCTGCTGCTATAGGAAGCAAAATAGATCAAGAAAATACCTTCAGTCTTGTGAAGATTTCAAATTTGCTTTGTTGTGTAGTTTAGGTATTTTATAATTAGTACTTTTTTGGAAGGAGATAAAACACTTAAAGTTATGAACATACTTGAAAATTCACTCTCACTTCTGACTGGACGAGCTCACTAGAACTGGGTGTCCCAACTCACAGAGTCTTCATTAGGATTTATATGTTAGATACCCTTGTACTGTACAACCCTTCACTCACAGCAACTGACTGAGTTAACTCTGGCAGCTCTAAAGTTTACATGATATCCCACTCCTAATGGGGATCTAAAGTCTGCATTTCATTTTGTTCAAAGTGAGTGGAAGATCAAAGGAAAATGAAGTAGAAAAATCAGAGTAGTTTGGTGAAAAGGGTGGACATCCATTCCCAAATTACTCAGGAGTGTCAGAGTTTAGGTGATGGACTATCATTATTACAGCATTTCCAGTTTTTCATCCTTTAGATGTTCTGCACCATGGCTTGTTATCTTGTGTCAACATCGCTTTTTATCTTTTTGGGGAGTAGTCAGGGTGGAACCAACAATTACACTGAAAGCTGTCCTAAGGTTAAAAACATGTGAAATTTCCTGCATTTGGTGATGGCAGTGGACGCAAAGGTGCTCTTACTTTTCTCCTGTTTATCTCCTCTTTTCAAACAATTGTTGCTCTAAAATTTTAGATGAAGGTATTTTTTTGGAATAAAGGAACTACAATAATGTGGGAAAAAGTCTTAAAGGAATTTTCTCACATCATTCTAACAAGATACTGCACACCATTTGAAATTTCAGAAAAATTTCACTGTATAACTTTACAGCAAATTGTTAAAATGCAGGTTATAAACAAACATTTATATTATTTTTCTCCTCTAACCTCCAACACACTAAAAGGAAAAGAAATTTCAGAAAATAGTGTTCACTTGTGTTCTACAATGCTCAGAACTACATTATCCATCTGGTGTCTATATGCTCATATGATACTGTCTTCTCACATCTAGTCATTTTTCTGTGCTGTGGGATGGGACACATTTATTTCTATGACAGGATGGTTTTGGTATGAGATTCCAACCATTATTGGATCATATGATAAGCTTGAACATATACTGATGAACTTGCCCATTGAAGTGTTTCCTTAGGTCTTGTAATAACTTGGATGTCAGTCAACCACTTAATCTTTGTATTTCTGCTTTTTTTTCCTTTTTAGTAGAATATACGATATAATTCAGAAATTGTTTCAAGAAAGTAGGTACATCCACTAGGTATGCAGATTGGTGTGTTTTGGGGGAAAAACTATTTCCAGAATAGTCCTCAGTCTTATATATGCTTTGCTGGAAAAATAGATTCTTGCAGTTCACAGATAAAAGAGCAATGTTTTGAAGGAGATGTTCAATATGTATGAATCACAACCAGAAAAATGGTAATTTCAAGTTATACTGTAAGGACCATGTAAATGTTTTGTTATTAAACTGCAATATAGACTGATCTATGATTTAAAAAACATGAGGGGTGAAGTATGGCTTCACTGGTTCATAATCTGTGTCATAGTTTGCACCACATAAACAATAAAGTCTCCAAGGTGGTTTGGATTTAATTCTGGGGTGTCTGGAGTTTACCTTGTGAACACAGTAAAACCTTTTGAGTATAGTCCAAGGCCGTGGTGGGTGGGCTCTGTGCAAAGGCTGTCCTGGTTTGGGGTAGGGGGCTTGAGATTGGAGGCTTTAGGGTTACTTTATTTAATGGTCTTGTTCTGCAATCTAAGGCCAGCATGCTTAGCAAGGGGAGAGAGTTATGTTCTCTGTTTTCCTTCTGCAAGCCTTTTGCTTGTTTGATTTGGAAGTAGTAGACTTCATGCCAGGTGAGTGGAAGATGAGCTGGGGGTTCAAGTGCATTTTGTTATGTTATAAAGGAGAAAGTGCAGCTGTAGGAGCAAGTGCAGATAGATCCTAAGGGAGGATGTGAGAAACATGAAACAAGCCTGTGGTCTCCCCTGTTGAGGAATTGCTTATCAGCTGGCCTTCTGTACATTGCTGGAGCCTCTTTTGTCAGAATTGACTCTTTCATTTTCTTTTTGCAAGTCCCTGAAATCATGGAGTACGGTTTAGACTTTTTTTCTGTGTGCTTTACAATATCTGGAGGCAAGGTCATACATAGCCAGCCTAGTCACTGCCTCCTTTTTACTGAGGTTGGTATGAAGATATATACTCACTTCAGTCTCTCTGGAAAGAAATATTTCAATTGCATAGATGCTACTGGGGTCAAACCCAGTAACATAAATTCCTCTGCTCTCCAAATAGCCCTGAGGAATTCCACTGTGTATGTAAACCTCAGCAGCAGTGGTTTAAAGTCTGTACAAAACCAGAAGAGTAAATGTCATCTAACAGGCAAGTTTGCAAAAATCACAGGGAGGTTAAGTCCTGGAATAAGTGTCCACTTTCCCAGAGCTTTTGTTGTCATGAGTTTGGGTCCTGAGCATTGGGCAAACAGGCCTGTGAACTGTATGGCAGGATTGGAAGCTACCACTTGAAACTGTGCAGTAGTAGCTGAAAAAACCACCGCTTCACTCAGTGTAATTTCTCTGATTGTCCCTTCCCTCCCATTGCACAGGTTCCTTTAGCTCTGAGAACTTGGTGACATTTTAGGGAAAGTTTGCAATATTTCTTGCTGTACCTGCTGTCCTGATCAAGGACAGGTTAAAGCCTCTTCTCTAATTCAGATTCCCAAAATATTAAAGTGACCAAATCCAAGGGAGAGAAACTGTGTTAGGTGCTTACCTACACTTGTCAGACTGTCAACTGTCAGGAATCAATTCCCATTATTGCAAGATGAGATCTGAGTCTCAGTTTCTAGGCCCTATAATACAAACCTCTTGCCTCTAAAAGACAAAAAGTAATGGATGTAAATCAACTGATTCTGAAAAGCAGTTGATGCAATGCTCTTCCACTCATTTTTATCCATGTATATCTCAGTCACATGGACGAGAGATGTCCATGGGTATAGAGATGGGTATAAGGTAAACTTGACAGAGTATGCTGCTTGGAATGTGTCAAAGGCTTTGGCTTGTTCAAGTTTTGCTCTGTTCCTGTGTGTTATTAGTAGGAAAATCTTTAACATTTTAAGGCATAAAATTCACGGATTGAACTCTTATTGCTGAAGTAAGAGAAATTGCATTTCAAATGCCTCATCATCAATGCCTCACTATGTATTAAGAGCTGTAAAATCTATTTCAAATGGACAAATTATATTGACAGAGGTAACTGCAGGAAACATAAGTGAAGCATCTTATGTTTGAAGCGGAAGTTGTGCAAGTGACAAAGGGCAAATTGCCAGTGGCCTTCTCTCTCTGAAGCATCCTCTGTAGCTTGAATAGACATTATCTACTCTTCACAAACTACCTGTGGGTGTTTTAAAGTATTTCTTGATTTCTCCCTCTTTAAAGTTAAAGCCTGCATCTGCCCACCACCAAACAAACCTTTTAAGAATAGATGTGGCTTGCTGTTTCTCTGCAGTTGGTACCTAGCAGTGAAGAGAGAAACTTGTGTCTGCAAGTAGAAATGAAATTCTTCATCCCCCCTACTGTGTGGCAAGTCCTCATTCCTTCATTCTTGCCCCCTTTTGCAAGGCTGAGGCATCTGGCTATGCTGAAAAAGCCTGAGACTCCAAAGACAGACATTTAAACATTATTAGTAATAATTAAAAAAGATATTCACCTTCCATTTATAAGCACTGAACTGTCCTTGTCAAGTAGGTAAGAACTGAAGATGAGTTCTTGTTATAATTACCATTGTTTGGGAAAGTATAAATGGACAGTTAACTACTGAATAGTACCAAGATGTCTTGGGAGGAGCATGACTATCCTTTTGATATCTGTGGATATATAAATCTAATTACGGTGTATTTTTACATAGCAGTTATATAACTGCTGTTCTTTCCAATGGACCCAGAATAAATCCTCCTGATTTATTCTGGTAAGCAGCATCTTAGGTCAAAGTTGGATAAAATAATAACATTTCCATTATGAACAGTAACATCTTTTTTCCATGATTATCTCCAAATTGGAAGGGAGGTGGATAACTAAGCTGAATTACTGAATTCTGAGTGTTTGCACTCAGATTAAATAGAGTTTTTTGGTAGCAAACTAATCACTGCTACTTAACGTATGTCACTATTGCTGCAGTATTTAAGTACAATCTCAGATTCAGCATAACTAAAGGATAAGGCCTAAAACCCTAGTGGCAAAAGCTCTACAGAGCTCAGAAAACAGCAGTATCTTGGCCATTAGCCCCAGAACCACCATGAGTTGCATTGGTAGGAACGTGTTTTGCACCATTTGGAGCACGAGAGAGAAGCTGCTCTGTTCTTTGTTCACCCAGAGCAGTCTGGGCTGCCTGAGGCACAGATACTCCTCCTGCACGGCCACTGATCACAGGCGTGTTCAGACTCTTAATTCAGTACAAAAAGCTTGCCTGTAGCCACAGACAAAATTTGGGAGTTTTAGTCAGCCTCTATTTTGCAGAGTTTTGTCTTTGGAAGAATAACAATTTCATCCCTTTTCCTTTCCACAGGGAAAGCAAAACAGTTCCATAACACTTGCTGTCCTAGACTTTTAGCATGTGGTGGGTTTTGCCCCCTGCATCTGATGTCACTTCTTCTAGTGCCACTTGCAGGTGGGGCTGTCACTGTTGCCCCAGACTGCTGCTTCTCTGCTTTGCTGACAGAGCGCTGAGCACTCTCTCTGTCCTGGTCTTGTGGTCAGTGTGCAGTGATTAGAAGCCTGGGAAAGGTCCAGTTGAGGACACAGAGCTCAGGTGTGAGAGCAGGTGTGTGGAGCAGGTGTGTGGAGCAAACAGGCAGAGCTTCTGGGAGGGTGTCCCCCACGCTTGGCAGAGATGATGGGTAGTCCCTGGTCAGCAGAACAGTGGGACTGGGACTTGCAGTTAGCATCCTCTATTAGACTGGAATCCTCTATTAGACTGAGATCTACACCAGAGTTACTGCCCTGAGCAGCTCCATGTGAGAACTCTTTGCTGCGTTGTCCAAATGCGACTGTATGGTTAGAATGCCTTGAGCAAAATGCAACAATTCGCTTTCTAGAATAAGCCCACTCATTTTTGTGTTCTCCAAATCAAATCCAGTGGAAAAGCAATTTTGGACTAGTAATTATTTAATTTAAATGTTAACTTATTTCTAAGTCAACATTTAGTAGTAGATCATTAAAAAATATTTTGGGAAAAAACATTGAGAAACTAGTTCTGGGAATGTCAATAAGAATTTTATGATGTTACCATAACACTACTGTTTTTTTCTTCTTGTTTCTCCCCAGTAAAATTTGGTAAGGATCCAGTGAATCTGTTTTACAGAACATTCTAAGGTTGTAATTATTCTCTCTTCTACCAACTTTCCGTATTGTATCTCTGTTGCTTTTCTCTGTGCATCAATATCTGAAAAGAATACCTGTAATATTTATTTTTTGTATTTCCATACAAATAAAAAGATTTTATTAAAACAGTATGTAAACTTATCCTTCACAGAACATCCAGATATTTTTCTGCTGGAAGTCAACAGGCTTGTTGACTAATAGATTCACTCACAAAAGTTTGGATAACATCTCCCTGAGCATGAACAAGACTGCTTTTCAGAGATGATGTGGTGTCTTATTAAGAGCTGTGCCAGTAAGGATGCAGATTTCTCTATGCTAATCTATAAATATGTAAACTCTGATATCAGAGTTTAGAGCTCATTTTCCTGTTCTGAATGGGCTGTGGCACATCTTCTCTGACTATCTCAGTGTGTGAAAATGTGTGTATGTCAGCTTGGCTGAAATGTGGTGGTTTTGTTTTGTGCAGAGGCTTTTGCAGTCATTAAGTGCACCTTCTCTGCCCAGGAGCTACAGGCTCCATGCTACCTGCAACTAGGTGGGCATCATGACCAGCTTGACCTTTAAGTATCCAGTCAAAATTTCTTGCCCACTGAATAACTATCAAGTGACTCTAAGTACCATGCTATTAACTGAAAAGTTAAAATAACATCATGGCTGTACCTGACAGCTCTGACATGATATTTTTTAAGTTCACACTATGCTAAATTAACTATGTGAATTCTGACAACACAAATCACGCTGCTTTTCCTCCAAGCCCTTCCATGTACAGAAAGATCATTGCAATTCACAAGGGTCTCAGGCATGGATCTGGGCTGTGCATTATTACATCTGTTTGAAAAATGTAGGCAATAATAAAACTTACATTGTTGACTTAGTGTTGTTTCTCAGGAAGAATGTATGCTTGTGGTCAAGGTCAAAGCAGAGGAAAAACATGTTGATTTTGTCTGGGGAAAAGAAAGCTGGATTTGAATGACTAAGGTTCCATCAAAAAAATATGTTATATAAGCACCCCAAAGTGGCCTTTTCCTCCCTGTGGATGACCCATTTATTTTGTTTTGCCTTGGCACTCCACAGCACTACTGATGTGAGTACATTTCTTGTATAAACTGTTAGGATGTTGTCATTTGGTGTCATTCTTAGTTACATGCTTGCTTTGTCTTTATTTTTTTGAGACATTGGGGAATAAAACTTAAATCTTCCACTGTGTCTGTATCATAAATCAAAAATTTGGGTGGAAAATAATGGTGCACTTTAAATGAAAATGACAGAGACTTCAATCAATATAATACCTAAAGAGCAACAGCTTGTCCGCAGCTTGAATTGTAGTTAATTAACGTGAGTCAGCATTTACATATTTAGTATGTTGTATTAGTTTAGAAAACAACAAAGAACAAATTCATCCTTCCAGTGCATTTGACCAATGTATGAAAATCAGAACAAAAAAATTTTATCTTGTTTTTATTTTATGAACTTTATTTAAGTAATTTACACCCCTGAGTAAACCCTATAGAGAAGCTAATTCAACTCTTCAATCATTTTAATTCACTTTCTGCAAATGTCTGAGAAGAATTTTTTCATGCATTTACTGAAATCTCTTCTTTCAGGATTCAAATGCTTCCCACTTCAGTCCATGTACTCCCATGAAATAGTTTTTGTAGGATTGAACCCTGCAGAGGTTATTCTCTGCAGGACTATGTTTTTCTGTGCTCTCTAGGATGCAGATGGGTTTTGGAGACCTGTGTCCCTTGGAGGGAGTATAACAGAGTATTGCGGGGTCCCTTTTTTAGCACATAGAAAGGGGTTTCAAGTCTGTCATAGAAATAAACTCAACATGGATAAAGGAACACGCTCTGCTAATATTGTGCAAAACAAGGAGAAATTGTTTGGTATGGTATAAATTTGCAATAATGATGCTAGGAAGATTGGCTATAACCCGGTCTGCTCACTCACCAGGAAAATGGTTTTCACCAAACTTTAAAGCCACACTTCCAGTGAGTGTTTTTGCATACTAGGCAGCTCCTAGCATCAGGAAATATTTTAAGAAGCATGTGCCAGTGTGGTGAGGACCAGCACAGATTGTTTGTCTCAGCACAGATCATATTTATTCAAACAGACAGAAGAGTGTCACTCACTGTGAGACAGGGCCCTATTTCCCTGGAAGCCAAAAAGAGTATCTGTAAGCAGGCAGACTGATACATAGCCAAGGGATTTGAAAGGCACCATTAGATAATCCTTTTCCCCCTCCCAGACCCCTGCTTGCTCCATGAGTACCATTGTGGTCAGTGCCAACCCTGGTGCTCCAGTCCAGGGCTGTTCATGTACACAGTGCTCTGGGTGTCCTGGAGAAGGGAATGTACCACAGATCTGTAGAACATTAATCTTTGGCATCAATCTATTAAAATACATGCTTTTTTTTTTTTTTTTCCCACTTTTATCAGAAGAGGATTAAAAAGGCTAAACACTGAAGGAACTGCAGCATTTTTCTCCGTGGTCCAGCATGTATGAGTTACTAATTATTTATAACGATACTTAGTGGCTATGCTTAAATTATTTTAAAAGTAACTGGCTTGCAGGATGTGTCAAGAGAGAATTTAATTTTTAATTGGCTGTGAAAAGGCAATAAAGACTGCTCATGTGCCTGAAATGGGAAGGTAAAGTATTCAGGACTGTTAGCAGAGGTCCTAGACTTTGAGTGTATATTTGCAGGCTTGCAAAATTATACTGACTCAAGTGAATTCCCTGTCCTGTGGATGATGTCTTAGGCTCACATTGAAATACTGCCTTTGCACCTTGCTGTGACTCCTGGTAGCATCTGGATAGCATTTCTTTCACACAGACGTGGAATGAAAGGTCTAAAACTCAGTCAGACCCTCTGAGCCAAACACTGTGGACCTACTATGAGATTGGAAGAAATATCAATCTGAATTTGAGTCTCTTTAGATCCTCTATCACCTCTGCATTGACCAATTTTTTTTCCAAAGCAGAATATAGTCAACCTCTTTTGACTTTCTGCCCTGCAAATTCTCCACTCACCCATTAGCCACGGCACAGAGTGGCCCTAGGTACATATTTTGTGGTATGCTTGCTGTACAGAACTACAGAGATGATCACTGTGTTTCTAAGTAATATCCTAGTGAAACCATAAATTAATGCAAAGGATGACTCTGGTATCACTGCCAATCAGGTGAAAAATAACTCAGGAAAATGTCATTTAATGCATCCTGGATAAATCTATCTCTAAAGCCAACAGCTTTTATAAATCTCTAATTGCTTTTAAAAGCAAGCTTAATGCACACAAATATTTTTATTTTAATAAATATGTGCTTTTCATATTGAAGGTTTGCTGTGGATTCAAGGGTTCTTCATCGTTCTCATCTATATTACTTTTAAAAATTACTACAAAATGAAACAAATAAACTTCTGTCATGGTAAGGATATGTTCTTTAATAAACTGTCTCCCTGGTAAGTAACTCCATTTTGAGCTCTTAGTATCTCAAACATTTCAAAGCAATGCCTTATAACTTCTGACATTTAGGACCATTTTTTAAAAACCTTCAAGACACCTTCTCCATTTCTGTTCTCTTATTTTGCTGTCACAGACTGAGTTTATTTAGGAGAGTTAATGAGTTTCAGAGACTTTCTCAAAAGTTTCACTGCTAGGAATAGTAACATGCTAAAGGCTGCCACTTTTTCTGTAGCTTTTTCTTGGAGGTGCCTAAAATAAAAGCTTGTTGATAGTGCAGTATTTTTTGGCAATGGTTTGTGACTAGTAGTGAATAGTAGTTTTGTGAATAGTAGTGGCCAGGGCAAGTAATCCTGAATATTGGCATAGGAGACACTTATATCACTTGTCAATCTGCCTTCTGCATTTCATGGTGGAGGAGCAGAGACATAAATATTAATATTAAATTTTTGCATATTCTCTTTTTATTGCTTCATTATTGACATGAATTTTAGAAAAATGACCACAATCCATGGCTGTCTGTGGCTGGGGAAGTCTTCTTTCCTTACTGAAGGTTTCATTGTCTTCATCTAGGCATATTGCTTGTTGTCCTGAGCTAAACTTAATTTTAACAAACCCACAGTAGTAAATATTTTGAGTAAATAATGGTTTTACAATGGCAAGTATAGGTCAGAGCTAGCAGGGAAGCCTGCTAAGTCAACCAAGGTAATAAACTGAAAATGAATCACAAACTAATTTTCATGACTGACAATTCCTCTCTGAATTAGAGAAGAGAGCAGAATAGCTTGAGAGGAGTTATGGAGAAATACCAGTTTGATTTATGGACAGTAAGCTTGCTGTGGACTGTATATGAGCATGGATTTAAATAAAAGCTACCACTTCTTGTTTGAAGTGAATCTTTAATGCCACAGTAAAACTTGAAGAGAAAATGTAAGCAAACACTACTCTTCCTACTAAAAAAGAACTGGGGGTAGAAATGTAAGATCAGTTAAAGAAACTGGATTTAGAGGTGGCACTCTTCTTCTTGTGTAAATATTTATTTTTGTCTTTAATGAATTCAGATGCAGAGAGAATGAACTATGTGGCAGAAAGATAAATAAATTATAAAAGAAAGGCCTCATAAAATCAGGCCTTGCTCAGCTAAATTAATAGCCAGCTTGTCATTTCTACGTGCAACTAAAGTATCTTGCAAGTTCTCATGTGAAAACAATCTAGAGAATGAGAGCTCATTAACACAACAAACTATTCCTGGGGGAAAAACAACTGCACCTGCAGTAAATAAGAAATATGTGTCATGAGAATTAGGGAACAAAATATGTAAACTAACCAAGAATAGAGAGATTTGATGGACAAGCAAAATCCCTTTTACTAACCAATGAGTGAAGTGCACATCTTTGGTGAAAGGAATGTATAAAAAGGAAAACACAGCTGAAGTAAAAGCTTTTTTCTGCCTTGAAACTTTTGGTAGTTGCTGTGTTGTGACCACCTCTACAGTGACAGAGCGGGGTTTATTTCGTAAGATTAACACAGCAAAAACCCTGAATTCCTTATGAAGATGATGATGATGCCAAAATATTAGGCCTACAAGAAGGACAGAATTTCATGAGGTCATGTCTAGTATTCAATATTGAACTGAGATTCACATATTCTCTTCTCTAATTATGTAAAACTCCAAAGGATGAAGCCATTAAAACCCAAATCCAAATCCTAAAACAACAGATGACAGAACTTCCATATCTATCTTTCAAACTTATGGCCAGTTTTATGACAGTAACTTCTGATTCTGTAGTTATAACCTCCCCCTCCCCCCAACATTTATTCTGTAAATTGTCTTAACGCTCTTAACTTTACTAGAGAGGGAATAATTTTCTCTGAATGAGAGCCAGTGGATAATGACAATGCTCATAGGAGCATCTGAAAAGGATGCTTACAGATGAAGGATTACAAAGCCTTCATTCAATTGGGTTATCTTTAAACTGTTTAAGATTATTTCAATAATTAATATGGTTATATAAGTGATACAGAATTCTAGGTATGCATTTGAAAGACTTTTTTCTCCCTATCAATATTTTCCTTTCCCTTTGGCCTAATATGTTCCTTCTGGATAAAGTAAATTATTTTTTATAGATTTATTGTCCTCTTGTCTCTGTACTTCATCTTCTATATAATGTTCTTCCTCACTAATAATTCAAAGGAGTGATTGGCATTGTGTTCTCTTTAGATGACAAAAATATGGCAGAATAGTCTGACCAGTTAAAATCAAGGAATGAGGATAATGAATTTTCAGAATTTATGGCCACTTCACTTACATGAAAGCATAGAAATAAGCAACCTACCATCTATCCAAGTCTGATAAACCAGGATGTATCCTAGAGAGTTTAACACAAATAAAGCTTAATGGCAAGGACTGTTGATTTTTATAGGTAGTAATTCTATTTAACTGGAGTTTTTTCCAGCTTATTTAGTGGTCCTCATTGTCTGGTCTTTATTGTGGTGACACAGCTAGGAAGCAGAACTGTAAGCACAAATTTATCACAGAAATAGATATGCTAAGCTTGGTAGGCCGCAAACCTTGGCAAAAGTAATTCTAAGTGTGAGTAGGCCCAAGCCTTGGCAGAAGCAAGTGGGATTTTAAAAAGAATGCTTAGTTTGCAATACCTTACATATTTGTAAGAGGCAGTGCATAGGTAGAACGAAGCAAAGTTTTTAAGAAATATAGATGTGGTTGTTATGGTAATTATTGCTTAAGCTGTGGAACTATATTTAGCTTGTGCCTAAAAGGTATAAAAGATGAGACTGTGTGATCAATAAATCAGCTTCCGTGCTAGCACCTAGCTGGAGTCCCGTCTCTTTGTCAATCGCCGTCGTCACTTTATCAGTCACATTACTTACTTCTTACCATGCTAAAGAAGAGGTCACTTGCATCTTATCTGTAACTTTAAAATGCAGTAATTTAATTCTCAGTTCTCTGTCTATGGTTGATAACTGCCTTATTCTCCACCACTATGTAGTTAGTAAATCAAAATGCAGATTAATCAAGACTATAAAAAGTCTTCTGTAGCTTATTTCCTTCCTATACCCCAGTCTTATTTTTCATAAACTCCTTTACAGTATGTGCATGCTCCTATGTAGCATGTGAAAACCAGCTTATTTGGAAGTGACCTAGGATAAACTTTATACATTTATTTAAAACAGCTGTCTTCCAATTGTTTTGTACTATTATAGTATATAGTTGTTGATATGTACCTGTTTTTTGCTGTAAAGATACTTTCTCATGATAAGAACACTGGAATCAAACACATCTCTAGTTTGCACTTCTATTTTTGTAGAATATCTACTGATACCACATAGCTTGTAAGGACTTATTTTTGGATAATGCCTGCCATTGAAAGGTTGCACTAAAATAATTCATTGTTTTATTGGAATAAAGTTGGAAGAAATTAATTTAAATTTTAAGTTGGAGTAGAGATCTGCATGTTACAGTGCTAAATCCCTGTCTGGTTCTCTGAGGCTCCTGATTGCTCCTTGACTGTTTGGACTTCAGGGGTCCTGGGTGTCCTGTTTTGCCTTGTAGTCCTTACAAAGAAGCTTTTACAATGCCCATTTTGGTTCTAAATGGAGTAGAAATCAGGTGTTGATATATGGAAATTTCATGTGTTTGCCTCCTCTCAGTTCTGCTCAAACTCATAGAAACATAGAATAGGTGGTGTTGGAAGGGACCTTAAAGGTCAGCCTGTTTCAAACCCCCTGCCTTGGTCAGGTCCACTAGATTGGAATGCTCACAGTCCCATCCCACCTTGCCTTTAACACTTCCTGTGATGGGGCACCAACAACTTCTCTGGGCAAAATGGAGATTTAGAGGTATTAACTGCAAGAGAGCATGGTGATTGTCGAGATACAGGCAGAAGGGAGCAATTTCTTTGTTGCTGGACTTAAATGGAAGGCATATATGTGCAGGAATATTCAGAAGCTGTTTCAGGCAGCAGCTTCAGAGGAGCAGACTCCAGACTGGTTAGTCAGAGACAAGGTGTTGTGGAAGGAAGTTCAGTGATGGAAAGATGACTTGAATCCTTTAAAAATAGCTGGACTCCCAAGCACTGGCTTACACTATCAGCCAACAGCCTGCAAAACTTGGTTTAAGGAAATAAAGCTGTTTCTGAGTTTTGAAAACACGGAGTCAAAACTCGTATCTGATTCTATGACTTAAAAACATTGAGGGTTTTTTTTTTCCTAGTACAATTTAAGAAAGAAAAGAAAGAACCCTTCTGGCTGTAGCCAAGTATGCCAACCATCAGGCAGGAGTAAAGCTTTACAGCTGACTTATAAACCCATGAGAAATGGGTTTTCTAATGGAAATACTGACAGCCCCCTGACTAGCAATACTAGCAGGCACTGTGGTAATAAATGAGACTAAGGCACATGATACAGGGCCCAGAAGGTAATTAATGGCTATAGTGAAATAAAATATAGACACAACATCCTGCAGAGAGCATGACTCAATGGAACAAACTTGTAATAAAGCACAAAGAATGTCTGTTTATTAAAGATCTGTGTGAAACTGCTTGTAAAATAAATCATGAGCTAGTGCTAGAGACAGCTGAGCTCTCTGTATGTTTCTTTTAAATAGGAGGATTAGCAAACACCCCTTCACTGTAAAAAGCCATTTTTGGCAATGCAGAATTGGAGTTAAAATAAAATGAGAAGCAATGAAATGCTAAGTGCACCTATGCAAACAGGATCTTAACACATTTCTCAGCAGAAATATAGCAGAGGGAAGTTAGGACTGCACCTACCACCTCATCATTTTAATCAAGTAACTTTTGGGCTAGCTCCTCCTTCCCTGAGGGTCTGCCCTTAACCCACCCTATATAAGTTACTGTTTCACCCTGGCTCTTTCCTTTTTGGTGCATCTCATACCAAATTTGTGTTCTCTCTGATTTGTTGTTTTGCCCATTAAACTGCCTTTTTTTTTTGGGTCACCAAATCGTGACCACCTTTCTTTTCATTTGCCATCCTTGGACTTTTAACTGAAGTCTTGAGTGTAACACTTGGCATTACCATCCGGGCCTGGGATGTTTCAGGTGGTGCCCAAACAGGGACCCCTGACATTCAGGGGACCTGTCGGGATTCTGAGGCGAAAGTCCCTTAAGCCACATAGGCTGTGCCCTTCTCTATTTTTTGGATTGTTCGAGATCCACACCAGGCCTGGCAAATGACTAAAGAAAGCTTTGGTGACTTGGGTGTTCAGGGGAGAGCAGCCCAAGTGACAGGGAAGGTGTTGTGTCCCACAGTTGCCCCACGGACAAGGGTGAAGTTCCCTGTGGAGATGGCGGGAAGACCTGCTGTGGAGAGAGGCAGGTAAGAAAAGGGAAAAAGCATCTGCCCCATTATTTGGTTGTCTCCTAAGATGGGATCGCAGATGTCAGCCATGGAGAGAGACATATGTGGATGTCTAAGATCTATTTTAGCATCCCAGGGCAAGAAATTTAAAAACAAGAGCTGAAAAATATAATTAAATAGGTTTCCAAAAATTTTTCTAATGCTACTGCACCCAGTGCTATGGCACCAACATTTTGGGACTCAGTAGGTGTTAAATTATATGATTTGACAACCAAAAGACACAACTCTGCTCAAAAATTGCTTCCTGTACTAAGGTTAATTTTGGAAGCACTCAAATTGAAAAGAAAAGAAAAAAATCAAACAATTTGGAACAGTCTGGGACTGACACTCCTTCCCACCGTCCTCATTCCTTGAATCATCCCAGAGGTAGATACAGGGCCAAAAATGCTAGAAAAGCATGTGCCCATGGCTGGCTTGGAGAAAATAACTGTTCAGCCAATGAATCCACCACCCTGTGTCAACTTCCAACTCCTCCACCTGAGGCCCAAGATGGCAATATGCAAGCCATCTTAGATCTCTCCTACTCCATCCTACCTAGACCTTCACGCTCTCATTGCCCCATTGACCCTACTAACATCAAGCAGTCTGCCATCTCCAACACTGATTGCCATCCAGATATTGACTGCCATTTTAACATTGATGGCCATTCTAAAGATTCTCCTAAACAGCCACTCTTTGGTCGACTTCCTGTTTTTTTGGGAGATCCCTCTTCTGCCTTTGCCTCCAACTCCACCCTACCCACCTCTTGGCACACCCATTCCACCTCTGGCCACTCCCTTCCTGTTGTAGTAAGGCACATCCCTTCTAATGAGGCCAGAACCTTGCACACCTGGGTTCTGGAAGGGCCCACCTCTAAGATGGTAGCACCCAGGCCATCAGCACTGGTGCCTATCCTAAAACCCCAAGGGCGCACCCACAAATATCAAAGGGATATTTGTAGTGTCAGGTGACTCCTCCACCTCTTCCTCTTCAATGGAAGAGGGACTCCATTTACTGGAGCAAAAAATAGATCCACGGGAGAAAATACAGAGGACTGCAGTGAAGGAGAGAGAATGGGAATTGACCTCAAAACTTAATGGAATGCCAGTCCGGTATGCAAGAGAGGGTGGCAACACAAGATAAGAACCTTTGTCTTTTGGTGAAATCAAGGAGTTGTGCAAAGCCACTCAGGAGTATGGGAGAGACTCACCATATTTCAGTAATCTGGTACTTGCCACCTTCTCCACACATGTGCTGACCCTCCATAACATGCGCTATTTAATGACCACCTTACTACCACTCACTGAATATTCTCTATGGGGATTGGGGTGGAAGCGCTTATTAAATCAACTATTAAGAGACTATGCAGGAGACCAAGCAAGGGCAGCACTGATGTTGGAACGTCTGGCCTATCATTGCCTCAGCCAGCAACTTGTTTACTTCTATTCTGTAATAAACTAGGCTAGCTGAATTGGGTTTTTGTTATGGCCAAATATTTCTGTGCAGCTTCAGACCAGCTGTAGCTGTGACAAGCCGCAGCACGTTGTGTGCTGTTTCAAGGCTGTTTGGAGAAGAATGACTTCAGGAATGCCTTGTGTTCCACAGAATTTTGCAGCACTAAAGGCATAAGAAAGTGCTTATCTCTGGGTTTCATGATGAAATCCCACATCTGTGTGTTACTTTTCCAAGCAGCAAGCGTATCTCAGCTGACTCTGTGAACAAGCTGTTGCTGGACTTTTGTAATTTGGTACTCTGTGCACACAAGCCCGGTGCTCTGTGGCTTCATTCTTTGCCGAATGTGATCTGGACAGAATTGAAGCTCAGCAATGGCATTCAGCTTTGCCTCTTTTCAGGATCTGTGCTGCAGGCATGCACTGTGACATCTATGGGGATCTTCAGTTCTTGCAAGGCTGTAATGTGCATGCTGGTACTTTGAGCTGAGAGTGTGTAGAGAGAGAGCAGACAATGCTTTGCACATTGTACAGGAAAGAGGACTGCTCCTTGAATATGGTGCAAATACAAGTTTTCACAAGTTGCAGGGGCATGCTATGGGCAAGCCTGTTGTCCTGGAACAGTTCTCTGTGTGGGACATAGTCAAAAAGATTCCCGGTAAATTCAGACAACAAAGACAGAATACGGGGCTATGTAGTGCTGAGATGGTAAGTGCGTGGCTTGAGTATGTTTTGGCAGAAGCAGCACACTGGAACGCTTCACTGCCAGCACAGTGTTCATGGTGAGAAGCAGATGATTATTTGCCTCTGAGAGAGTGAAAGAGCGACCGGTTACAAGGGGCAAAGAACGAAGCCACGGGGCACTGGGATGGTGGGCGCAGTGTATGGGCTGTACAAGGAGTGTGGCTGCCAGCAGAATTCACGTTGGTAGTCGTAAGGATTAAAGTTTAGCAAGAACTACTTGTGCTGCTACCTGTGCCTCTTCCAGTCCTCTGTGGAAACAATTGTGCTTACCTGTAGGCTCTGAGATCCTGAGAACACAATGGTAGATGCAGCAGAGAAGGGAAGGACAGAGTGCACTGGTGAGTTTGATGTGGCTCACACACAGCAAGAGGAATGGTGCAGCCCTGCACTGGCTTTTACTTCTACAGCTTTTTTCTGTGAGAGCAACTCCTGGATGTTTGCAACAAAGATCTGAGAGTGAAAAAAGTGACAGTAAGTATATCTGGGAAAGAAGATACAGAGAAGAAAGGTATTGTGTGCAATTTAAATGCTGTTAAGAGAAGGGGGTACTTATAGGAACATCTTCTGTCCTGACACTTCCTTCTGTGTGATTTCTAGCAGCTTGGACATGGCAGTACTGAAAGTGTGTGAAAATGATTGCTCTGAGAAGAAGAGGTTGCACAGGGAAGAGGGCAAGTCAACAAATGCCTTCTGTCCTGGCACGTCTCTCAGTCTGAACTGCAGCTAGAAACACTTCACTGTAATGATGGACTCTGCCACTTCGAGAAACTATGCTGATGCTATATACAAATAGTTCAGAAGAAATGTGAGAATCACTAGTGTGTTTCATCTATTTTACAGACTGCAAAGAGACTGTAAAGGCCAGCACTGGCTTTTTGTTGTATGACTTTTTCTTTGCGGGCAGCTACTTGATGTTTTGAAGGGGTTTGGGTCCTGCGAGAGTTAGAGTGCAAGATGGTACATAGAGCTTGAGGAAAAGTGCATTTCTGCAGGGAGTTGGATGCAGTTCAGTGAGTGCGAGTTACATATTGAGCAGCTGATTGCACAGAAGTTCTAAAAGAAACAGGCTGTGCAGTAATTGCCTTTTCTTTTGCAGTCTATAAACAGCACAGCCAACAATGAAATGATTCCTCTTCCATACCCACTACATGCAGGATCACATTCTGCCAGTATCCAAGAGCCAGGATCCACAGTGGAGCTCTTCTCCACTCTGCCCCCACATGAATGTGGCCAGATCAGAAAAGCACTTGGCTGTTTCCTGGGCAATGTCGGCACTCATGAAAATAAATGCACGATGGCAATGTTGACTCGCAAAGGAAGGAAGTGCACCCAGTCCAGCTCGAAACCACCCTCACGGCAGACCCAAGTCAGAAATGTCTCTGCTTTCAAATCAACTGTGTCAGGACAAGGAGGTCTTGCTGATCTTCCACTTTAAAGTACATACTCTTCTTTGCACTGCACTCAAAGAGCAACATGAACTCCTCTGCCCTAACAAGCCTTTTCACTCTCGTAGAGTCTAGCAACAAATTTGAAAACATCTGCCAAAAACAGGGCTCACAGAAGTCTCAGCTGAGAAAGCTCTTTGCTGCCTACAATTTTGACTGCGCCCGTCAAACTATGAACATATACCCTGCTATTGGTACTTGCCTTCTCAGCTCTAGGTACCATCCTAATCCTTCAGTCTCACAGAGTCAGGATCCAAACAGAATGGCACCAGGGACTGCTCACACAGTAAAGCTACAAAGACAAAAAGCTCAACAGCTTGGAGTCTGCATTGTCATTGACACTTCAACAGCTCTAACCCAGAGAAGTGCCTATTGGGAAAAGCCTTTAAATTCACTGAGACCACCCAAAGTGCCCATCCAAATTTGCTTTCTTTACCAAAGAGAAGAGCTAGAGGTCCATCTCAAAATAAATGATGTCAACTCTTCCGAAATCCAAAATATCCAGGGACTGGTCTCATACAAAGGTGTCAGAACACTGGTACTGGACATTACCTGCCCAGGGCACTAGATCAGCTGCACACCAAAACTCTATGTAGCTGCTTACCTTGTCTGAAAGAAGTGTGCTGCCAGAATTTCAAGAAAGCTGCCTCTGAGAAGTGGAAAACACATGCCAAATTGAATCTTTCAGGAGGAAGTCTGCCTTCCAAAGATGGATACTGACTTCATGATTGTAAAAATTGAGGCAGTGCTTCCAAATATGCCAGGACAGAAAGCTGCTGCCACCCTTGAGCTGCATGATGCAGTTCCTCATCTGCACCTCCAACACTGGGGCTACGTGCTTGCCTTCCCATGAGAAAGCATTGCCATTCTCATTCAGGAACTTACCAAGAGGAAATTGCCACATCCAGTACTGACTATGTTCAACAATGTCGCCTATACAGAGGAGCCAGGACAGAAATGTCTTGCTGGACTACACCTCCTCAAGGTACCTTAACATCTACCCTACCAACATTGCCACTATTTCTTTTACTTCCCAAGAAAAGGCACTCCAAGTCATTTGGACTTGACTTGCCCTCAGCACCATGCCTACTTTTCCTAGCCTATCCTTGCTTTGCTTGCCTATGTCTGCCTTGCCTGGCCCTAGAAACAACTTCCTTGCTTTGCTTTGCCTTGCCTACCACTCTTTGGCTTGCCTTCCACACAGGCGAGGCAATGCAAACCAAGTGTAGGCAATTGTAGGGAAGTCAATGGAGAAGTTGGCAAGGCTGGAGCTGTGAAAGCAAATGGGATGGTAGGTGAGAGAAGGCCCAGAAGTTAGAGGCAAGGCTGGGCATAGGAAGGTAAGCCCAGTGATGGGTAGGCCAGGTAGAAAGAGGAAAGACTAGGCAAAGCAAGGCCTGGAGAAAAGAAGTAGTCAGGTCAAGTGTGGGCATGGGCATGCAAGGGAATGCAAGGCTAGGGAGGGTTAGCAGGCCAAGGCAAGGAAACTGTTGGGTCACCAAGGCAAGGAAAGTGAGAAGTACACTCAAGGACTGCTGGTGCACAAAAGCATCCAGGACAGGCTGCTCTGTCCAGCCTTGATCTTGAATGGGACATCTCTAATCTGCACCTTAAATACTTGGGCTACCTGCTTTTTCTTCATATGCAAAAGAACTGTCATTCTTGTCCCAGAGCCCAAGGGCAAAATATGGATTCCCTGTCCAAAATTTAACATATGCAAGCATTGGTCCCAGATGAAAACTGCCCAGAAAGATGGGTTTGGCTCCATAGGACCTTCCCTGGGGTTCCTCTCACATGCTCCTGAAACACTGGGGTTAAGTAAAAGCCTTGGGAGTCTTCAAGGCAGCAGATAGGGCAGAGCAAGGCTGGGAAAGGCCAGGAGAAGAGGTGTGTTGAATTCCAGGTTGGAGAGGGGGGAGCTAAGTAGTGCAAGACAAGAGAGGGGCTCAAGGGCAAGAGAAGTTGGTGGCTTTAAAAGGAAAGAAAAGGGAGAGGTAGGCAAGGCAATGAGAGTCCTAGAAGGAGAAGGAAACAAAAAGGTTGACCTGGCCAAATGGGAAGACAAGTAAAGTGGGAGATGGGTGAGCAATTCAATACAAGGAAGTGGAGGGAAGGAAGGTCGAGGGAAGGCTACAGACTGGACAGCAAGGCAATGCAAGATGTGGGGAAGAAAAGCAAAGTAAAAGAAGGGACAGAAATGGCAAGGAAATGTAAAGGAGATGTAGGCCTGGCAAGGCCCTGGAGAAAAGAAGTAGGCAGGCCAAGGGTGGGGCATAGGCATGCAAGAGAAAGCAAAGCAATGACGGTTTAGCAGGGCAAGAAGAGAAACTGTTAGGTTGCCAAAGCAAGGCAAGTGACAGGTACATTCAAGGATTGCTGGTACATGAAAGCAGCTTGGGTCTGGGAGGATGTCTTCCACAGTTCGGAATTTTAGAAGCAGAAGCCCACTCCTGGCCGCAGGCCTGTGCTCGCAAAGGGTGGTTCTTTTCCATGGGAAACAAACCTCACCCACCCAGTCTCGTGATGTCAGTTTGGAGGTGGTGTTTGGCACTCCAACGGCAGCAAGAGTTTTAAGTAGTGGCAGCTGGGGTCTGGGAGAAATCCTCCAACAATCAGAATTTTTGTAGGCAGAAGCCAGCTCCCGTACACAGGCCCTGGGTCAAGAATGGTGGCCCTTTTCCATGGGAAAAAAACCCAGATTCCTGATGTCAGTTTGAAGGAGGCGTTTGGCCCTCTAAAGCAGCCAGGGTTCCAGGTGGTGGCAAGGTGGTTCAGGGAGACATTCTGCACTGTTCCGAATTTTAGCAGGCAGAGGTCTGCTTCCTTCTCAGGTTATTGGTTACGAATGGTGGCCACTTTCCGTGGGAATCAAAACTGACTTCCCTCATTTCCTGATATCAGTTTGGATTGGGCGTTTGGCACTCCATAGCCCCCTTAGGTTTGGAGGTGTTGGCAGCTGGAGTCTAGGAGTAATCCTCCAGCAATTGGAATTTTAGCAGGCAGAAGCCAGCTCCTGGACACAGGCCCCTGGACGTGCATGGTGGCCCCTTTCCATGGGAAACCAAGCACCCTTCCCCAGTTTCCTGATACCAGTTTTGAGGAGTTGTTTGGCCCTCAAAATGTAGCCAGGGTTCTAGGTGGTTCCAGCTTCCCTCTGGGAGAAATCCTGCACCTTTTGGAATTTTAGCAGGCAGAAGCCCATGCAAAGTAAATCTCACTGCCCCAGTTTCCTGATGTCAGTTTGGAGGATGTCAGTTTGTCACTTCAATGGCAGCCAGGGTTCTAGGTGGTGACATCCTGAATCTGGGAAACATCTTGTGCTTTTTGGAGTTTTAGCAGGCTGAATCACAGTCCAAGAAGACATAGGGCCCTGGACATGTGTCATTCTGATTTATCCTAACTGTTTTCTCATTTGGAATACTTGACTTTATCCTTGTCATGTTTTACGTCAAAGCAGGCATCGAAATAGTTTTTATTCCTTCATTTCCTTCCCTAAATTTTAAGTTTTAAAAAAAAATCTAAAAATTATCACTACAAAAACCTCCCCCAACACAGACTCTGTTGTCTCATTTCTTGCTGTGCTTCTGCTGATTTACGAGACTGTAGCTATGGTACTTGAAGGTAAACTATTGTTTTGGGATTATTCACTAGGATGCCTGATCGTACCTTATTATTGTTAATTTATTAACAATGTATTAATAAGCTCCTGCCTTATTACTGTTAAGGTATCCCATGTTCACATTTCCAAGGCAGAAAAGTTAATTGCTCCAGATTCCTAATTCAATTGAGTTAGACATCACAATGAATGTATTCCCAACACCAACAGTTCCCTCACTGCAAATCTTGGAAGGTTTCAGACTTAGGGTGATGCAAGCACTTGCCATGTCACTGCTACCTTAATCGTTATCAAACAGTGGTGGCAAGCATCAATCCAACATTCCTTGAGTTAGGACTAAAAATACTTGACGAATTATAAATTTCATCTTCTGTGATTTCTGTCACTATTAACGCATAAGAATATCAAAGCCCACTTTTTAAAACTGATAACTAAAGGTGAAATATGACAGCACAACAATGTCAAAGTTAACTTTGCGATATGTGAATTGTGTAAAAAACACAATCAAAAATATCCAAACACATTTTTGTAATTTTCTGTTTCTGCTTTGTTTCATTTTATGCATCCTCAGGGGGAAAAATCAGAAATATCTGTCTAGGTTCTTATGCTGCAAATCTTCTGTACTGGTGCATCTCAATGTTTTTATTTCTTGACAGAAGAGCAGGGACCTGTTTAGTGTCAAGCTCTTTACAACAGGGAAATACCACACACATCATTTTTGTGACATACTGTTGGAGACTAAAATCCTTCCCCTATATCATCTAAGCTACAAAAGTTGCCAAAGAAGTTTTCTTTGTGATTTTCAAGTCTCCTAGATCGTTTTACCATAGTTTCAGTTTCTTGTCATTCTCAAGAGGCAAGATATCTCAAACTCAGTACTGTATTCTTTTCATGTTAAGACTTTACTAATAATACTACTTTAATAATTATTCCAAGTGTGAAGCACTGCCAATCACAATAAATAACTTTATATAAAGTTGGGATCAACTTCAGAAAAAAAATCCCCAAAACCCCTTAGAAATCTAAAAAATTTGTGGTATTTGAAGTTTAAAATGCGAGAAATAAACTAGAAAGACCCCCACCTACTCTTGGCAGAATGTTTGAAGACTCCAGTAAATGAGTTCTTGCAAATTGCATAGGGTAATTTTAATCATATTTTCTCTGCCTTTTACTTTGCTTTGACTCTGACATGTGGGTGGTTGGAATAAATGTTTTCTCAGCTGCTACAGTCATGTGATGTTTATGCTGGACATTTACTAAATGTCCAGCAAAATTTACTAAATTTACTAATTTACTAAATCCCAGCTGAAGTATGGGCTCTGATTCTTTTTTATTCTGTGTACGAAATCTTGGACATTTGTTCCATTCCAGAGCCAGATTATGGACCGTGAAGTATTTTGCAGGGCTGAGTGGGACCATACTAAAATTCTTCAAATGTGGACCATCCTCTGTCCAAAATCCCAATTTCTCTTGTACTTGAGCAAAAATAATTTGAAAATCATTAATTTTTTTTTTAATTGCCCATTTGCATAGACAGAAATCATTTATGCCTCCATCTAGTACTGTGTAAGAAACAATTTCTTGTCTGCTATTTGGAGTTTCTGTCTTAAATTTATAACTGGCTGAGTCTCATTGCGTGATTTATAGAGAGGCTGCATATGAGGGCTGATATATTGCTGATTTAAACTAGATGGGTTATCTAAATCTTTATTGTGCCTACAAAGAGCCAGGAATTAAATTTAATGCCCTTGATACTTCAAAATATCAGTGAGAGAACTCAGATGTACAGGAACAGTGGCTTTTTATCATCATTATTTATGGACTTTTACATCCAGTGTCATTTGTATCTTAGAGTTACGTGGCAACTGGGAAACTTTATTAATAGCAGATCAGGTTCCACAGTTGTTGCATTGGAAATTAGAAGGAATTTGAAGTGTTTTTATTTTATAATGTCACAGTGGAATCAAAAGCTTAATTGCTCATGCTGAGATTTTTTAATATTGCAAAAACAGTGCTTTAATTGTAGCATTGGACCTTTGCACGTTTTGTTCAGTCCTATGAAAACTGGAACATGATTTTTGATATATTTTGATCACAGGAAGTATTTAGAAATAAAGAATGTATAAATAGAAAAGGCTAATAGACATGGCTAGTGATTGAAAAATCAGATAATAGCACTATAGAAAAAATACCCATTTTTGTTATCCCCACTGCAATGGCTGTGTCTTTCCTTTGAATGCTTCTGAAGGTTATCAAGGTTCAGCTGGAGAGTTTGAAGTGTGAGAAGTCTATTAAAACAACTATTTCCCTTTTCCTCAAAAAGCATTTAAATTCAGGTTCAGAAAGGTTCACTGGTCTAAAAGGCCTTTTGACACTCTCAGTCAAGCATCACCTATCCAGCTCCTGTGGGAGGGGAAAAAAATAGCAGTTTTATCCTTAATGTTTAAAGAACAATCCAACTCTCTTATAGCTGCCTTGCACCAGGAAACTAATGATTGTTGTCCTTCACAAGAATAAAGGCAGAACTCACAGAATTGCTCCCACTGGCTTATACACTGACACCCAAACTTATGAGAGGCACAGATTAAAGAGTGCTCCCTTTGAAGTTGTGTGTAGGGGGAAAATTTGCCCATCAAATGTTTCACTCCTCTATCAATCAGTAGGCAATTAAGTCACATGGATAGGCTGATGTGTGACCTGAAATTGGATTTGTGCCTTTTTAAACCTCTACAGTGTACTTTAAAACAACAATAGAAGCGTTGAAATCCACTTGAGACATTTTTCCTAGTGCTCATCTCTAGATTTGTAATTTTTATGCTATATGATTGAAAGTGATATATACAAGTAGTAAACTCAAAGGAGAAAATGATAGCCTTCTAATCCTGGGTACCAATACCTTAAAAGGAAAGGAAATTCATGCTTGACACTAGTTAATCCATTGTTCTAGTAAAAACAGTCATAAATATTATGGTGAACTGTGGAGTGGTTTTAACAGGGAAATTCTGTGAATAGTTCCAATGTTGATAGTTTAAAAATAAAAATTTATCTCAGACATTCTAAACCTGAAATAGGAGTATTAAATATCATGTGGAAAAAAACATGAAAATTACATTTCTATTTTGATATCATTCATGTGGACAGAGTCCAGTATTCAAGAATTGAAGCAATTTTGAACCATCACTATATAAAATTAAAGACTTTTACTCCTATATAATGGTTTCACATTAAAAAAATGTACTAGCATAAAAAAAGAGAAATTCCTGAAGAACAACTTCCTTTATGGTTACTCAATGAATTGAAAAAATCTTCAAAGAAAAATAAATATACAAAGTAGAGAGGGAAAATATTAATGTCACCAAAACAGTTGTAACTCACAGAAGAGTTGTAAAGATTATAGCAATACCAATGTAGGTAATGCTCATAAGGAGAAATGCTGATGTACTGAAATAAGGAAAGATTTAGTTTTTTTTTTCTTCCAGCAGGTTATTCTTTATGACATGTTATAGTTGTAGACCCTCGGTTCAGGAGAATTTTTTATACACTATTTCTGATGATATTTTCCATTTCCTCTGAATTTATGACACATTTTATTTCTCTCTTTGTAGACTCTTCTGCAGTTTTAAGTGTTGTGCTGGATCATGTAGTAATTTCTCTTTAATGATCTTCCTTTTATATGTATGATGAGTATGTGGTTTGTTTGTGGTGAGCACAGCCCTGCTTTCAGCACAGAGTTTTTGTATTAACTTGACTGTATCATATATTTGATGTAGGTTGTTCTTATTTCATTCTTGAGTACTCCACATACTTTTCTTTTACACAATGTGGTCATTTTATTCCTGCTGCCCCTTGAGTTCATGACTGTTTCTTATGGCTTTTTCAGTGCCTGTTCATTTTCACATTTATCACAGGCATAAAAGTTATCTAGTGCTTAAATCCATAGTTGTTACTATTGTCATCAAGGGCAACCTTAATTATGGTTTCTAAATACCACATATAGTGGTAGAAACATGTCTGTTTTCAAAAGCAGATTGATTAGAGGAAAGCTGTTTATTGTTGAAAATCTTAATAGGAGGATGACTTTCAAGTCTCTACCTATGGATATATAGAGCTAATAGGTCTCTAATTCTTCAGAATTTCCTGGCCATTTCTGTTCAAATAAAACAACCAACAAACCTGCATACAAAGAGCCAGTACAGGCTTTTACTCTCTTGACTGTATGTTGTTAGGAGTTAAATCAGTTTGTATACAAGGATGTGTTTTAATTCACTTTAATTAGTCTTTAACTTCTTTTCTTTTCACTGGCTGCATTAACCACAATTTTTACAATGTATTAAAATTTTTAAAGTTTTTTTCTCAGTGATTCTTTTATTCTACTATATTAGCTTGGTCATATTTGATCCCTGTCATGAATCACTATGCCACATTTTTCTTATGGCCTTATGCTCTGATTAATGAGAAGTCTGTGTGGCATGAGAAGTTACTTGTATTGAGTCTAAAGTGCTTTGCAAAGGTTTTTGAAAAGTAATCCAGATTTTGCTCTTATATTATTCCTTGGCAGAAAGATGATTTTAATCCATTTTGCCATATTCTCATATAGAACAAGTCAGTCTTTCAGTCTGTTCTTGATTTCTCTCTCTTATTTCCTTCAGCTTCTCTGGTCCTGTTAGGAGTATCTCCACTACACTTATTTAGACTCCCAAAGTTTATTCTGGCAAGTTTATTTCAGTTAATTTACTTCCAGCCTCAGTGGTACATTTGAAATTCATTGCTGTTACATGTCTACTGAGAGTTATAGGGAATATTGATGTTGATAGCATCTCATGGTGTTTGCTGATACTATCTGATTCTTGGGTTGGCCAGCGTAAAACACTTGTTATGCTGAATTAAAGCAAAAGAAATCCCTCAGCTGGGAAACTGAAATTCCTCTTAAATGTGTAGTTCACAGTTGTTCACAGATTTTAAGGCATAGTTTAATTGAACCCTCACATTGGACAGGTTTTGAGAGCATTAAGGCTGAGAGGAGGAAAACTCCACATTGGGTGTCAGAATGCAGCATTTCTATGCTCTTGTCTATGATCCATTCTCCACATTTACTCCCACTGGGATGTTTTAATGGATTTCCAAGGTATTGATAGCTTCTTTTTGAATGGAAAGATCTGCCAAGAGGCCTACATCTACACCTTATTTCCCCTGATGTGGTCTAAAAACCTGGGATTATTTTCTATGCAATAATTCTGCCAAGAGATCTTGTTTTATACAACTGAGTTTAGCAACTCAGGTATTCTAAGTGTCTTGTCTTAAACCTTTCAATGTAGATATCCATTGGGTGGTATGACAGCAGGGACAAGGGACTTCTAGATGACTGGACAGTATAAAACAGACTATACTTACATGAAATAGAGCTTGCTGCTATAAATGGGAAGCTTAGTGAACATTCTCATTCTCCTTATTATCCTTTATATTAATTATGGCATGTTAGGAAAATGTGAGCCCTTCTACACCCAGTTGTGTTGGACTCTACCAAAAGAAAACATTCTGATCAACAAGAAATGAAGCACAGTGTTCTGTGAGTTCTGTTGTGATTAGTTTGAGTACTTAGAGACAGAACTGCGTGGGAGGAGAGAGAGATTGGAAGTTTTTTGGCCTTAACTTCTGGAGAAAATTGTAGGTTCTGCAAATGGCTGCCTCTTTTGGGATCCCACTCTCTAGTATTTTACAATTTCCTTAGGAAGCTGTTTTTTTTTTATAAAAGATCCAGAAGGAAAACTGGGAGGCAACAAGAAAAGAGCAGAGATAAGGTTAATATTCAGGAGATATTTTTTCTCCGTAAAGCTTTCTTCTGCTTTAAGAGTACCAAAATCAAGTGCATCTACCAAGTGGTTTCCTAGGTTTAATATCACCTTGGAAAATAAATTCCCTCAGGAAGTTAATGATGGTTAGGCAGATGATGCATCCACAGTTTTGATACTGATTTGTTCTGTGTCCTTTTTCAAAACAGACATAAAGTTTGGAAGTAATTAGACCAAGACTATGGGGCTGACAATTTTGTGTCCCTGAACCTTCATAGCTGAAGGCCTGTCAGGATCCTTTCTTCACAAGGGAAAGCTTCTTACTTTCCCAAGAGAAGTCCTGTAGATACACTCTCCAAACAATATTCTTTCTCAAGGCAACCCGTGGTATTTTTCATTCCCGTTTTCATAACACAGAATACATTGTTTCTCTTACCTAGCCAATGGTAGTAGAGAAGGTGATGTTCCTGTTCACCAATCACTTTTCACTGAGCGAAGTGCCTTATACAAGGTGTTTCATTTTGTTAATAAACTACACTTTTTTAGCCTTCTGATGAACTGCAATTAGTCCGTGTGTTTCTGTTCGTGACTAACAGTGACATCTGGTGACGGCCCGACGTGATCGCAGCAGCTGCGCGGAAAGGTGATTTTTTAACCTGAAAAAGCCCTGAAAATGACCAAGAGTACGGTGGGGGAGCGGTTCTGGGCTGTGAGGGCTTTCTGCCTGCCCAATATTCCCCTTACAAAGAGACGATCTTTGATCGGCGGGACATTTTCCCTGCGTGGGAAGCACAGACAGATAGCAGCAGAACTTGGAGCTCTAAGTAGCCCAATCTAAAATTATAAGGAATATGGTTCCTTTAACCCCAGCCTAGGATTATCCTAAAATGGAAAGACACTCTGCAGTTCCCTGACGGACCATTGAAAGCACTGTATCTTTGGGGAAAAGGACACGGATTTATCCGAAATACCGACAAAGCAATGTCTTTAACTCGCTGGCAACCGGTTTTGGACAGCCTGTGTGATGCACTGTGCTCTGGAGAAGTGGAGGTAACAGGCTTGATTGTAACATGCAGGAAGCTCGCCACGATGCTAAAAGGTTATACATCCAGAGAAAACTGACTGTCTCAGAGAGGAAGGGAATTGATTCAGATTGCGATAGTGCCGGTGGGGTGCCGTCTGAGGCTGAGACGGTCTCTGACCTTGATTGTGCCTCAGAGAAGGATGTGGCTGGTCCAAAAGAGGCTCATCTCATCTTCTTTGCGGACCAGCCCAGTATTCTGCCAGTCTGCGACACTCAGTGTGGGCCCGAGGAGGCGGGTTGTGGGAGCGGGGGACAACCGCGGGACTTCCGAATGTATTCTCCTCCCTGCCCGCTCCTCATCGCGGGGTTCCGAGCTCGGAGGGCACAGAAATCACGGGCAGACGCCCACCCCTCGAGCTTTTCCCGTGATGGAGGCCGACGGGAGGCCGGGGACCTCACCCCGCTCGGCGCCGGAGTCTAAGTCACAGACGGGACCATCTAAGGATGTTCAAACTGTGGTTTTCCCGTCCCTTCCCCCCCTGACTCCGGGGTGCCGACCCCCGCGGCTGCTGACGCGGACGCGGTGCGGTGCCGGGCTCCGGGGGTCGCCTCTCGGGGCGTGCCCTATTGCCGCCCCAAAGGGGGTCGGTTTCCACCCCGTCAATGCCTCTGTCGCTCACGGGAGCTGCAGCGGCTGCGAGAATCGCGGCCGGAGCTGCCCCCGTCCCTCCGGCCGGGGCTGGGGCGGTGGCGGCGGGAGCAACCTCCCCGCTCGAGTACGTGCAGGGGCGGCCGGCGGAGGCAGAGGCGGGCGATGTCTCTGGGGGATCATCAGTGCAAAGCGATTCTCCCCCCCAGTCCAGCCTACCGCGGCCCCGCTCCCCCCGCCCGCAGAGGCAGGGCCCTCCGCCGGCCAGCCCGCCCCGCTCCCGGCGCCGGTTCCGCCCGCGCCTGCTTTCTCTCCTCCCGTCCGGTCGGGTCTGGGAGGCACTGCGGCCCGTTTTTCCCCGCGTTAGGTTCGGCTGTTCCCGCCGCATCCCGGTTGCCGGGTGGGGAGCTCCGCACGGGAGCCGCCCAACACTGGGGATGTGCCTCCGAGGTCCGGAGCAGCCGCTGCTGCCGGCGCTGCTCCTGCAGCCGCCGCTGTTGCCCCACTCCTCCCAGCCCCTGCCACGGGTGGTTCTGCCCCGGCTGCTGCTGTTGCAGCCTCACCTGCACCACCCCGTGCTACCGCGGGTCCCGCAGCCGCTGCCTCGGCGTCCCCACCGCTTTCCGCCATGGGAACAGGCGGTGAGGCGCTGGGGCCGGGTACCAGGGGCTCTGCTCTTGGCAGCCATTGGACATTGCCTCCGTGCCAGGTCACAGTTCGTCCGAAGGATCCCAGACGTTTCTGGGACTCTGTAAGGGAAAAAGCCTTAAAAATGGGAAATTGGGACTTGGCAGAACGTTTAGAGGGGCTTGGAAATAATCTCTCTAGCCTTACAGATGCCAGAGGGGACAAGAAATCCTGCTCCATGGATATGGACCCCACGCTGATACCTGCCTCTGCTTCTTTGATATCTAGCGACCTGGGTCGAGAAGATAATGGCACCCTACAAGGGACTATCCAGGCTTTTCCTGTATTCAAAGCTACTCCTGAAACAGGGCACGTTGATAGTCATGAGGTTATCACGTGGAAAGCTGTCTTGGAAATCCAAGATGAGGTTGCTGAGCATGGTTTAGGGTCTCCTCAGGTGATGCAGCTAATCAGGGTCATCAATGCTGACTTGTTGGCATCATATGATATCAGACACCTTGCTCAGGCATTGTTTCAGCCTATCCAGTGTGAGGTATTTGAAACCAGCTGGAGACAGCTGCTGAAAGGTTTGCAGTACAAAGCACCCAATTGCCTCCCCAAGACCCCAGGCATGGCATGAGGGTGGAGGCTCTGTTAGGAATAGCCAATTGTGCTAACCCTGACTTCCAGGCCACCTGGGACATCCATGTCTTGGACCAGTGTCAAAAGACAGGCATGTCAGCACTGATAAAGACCATTGAACTGGCTGAGCCCAAACAGAGATTTGTAACCATCACTCAAGGGCCAAAAGAACCATTCTTACAATTTGTTGAGAAAATTGCTGCAGCCTTGGAAAGTCAAATAGAAGACAACAATTTGAGGTCACTCCTGTGTACGCAACTGGCAAAGGATAATGCAAATGCAGATTGCAGGAACATCATAAAGGTCCACCCTGGAGAGCCTTCATTGACAGATATAGTTCGGACCTGTGCTAACATAGGCACCACAGATCATAAAGTGGCTGCCTTAGCCATGGCCTTGCAGTCCTCCGGGAAGGAGCCCAAAGGCAAACAGCAGATACAGGGGAATGCACAACCCAGCAAAAAGCAGGGGACAAAAAAACAGAAAGGAAAAACTCCCTTGTTTTTTTGTGCTAGGTGTGGCAAGCCAAACCACGCTGCACATGTCTGTACAGCAAAATTTCATGCCAATGGTCAGCCTTTACCTGTCTCGGGAAATGGGAGGAAGAATGCTCAGGGGAAGAGTGCACAGACAAAAAATCTTCCTCAGGTCCCAATGCTTGTGCAGGTTAGCTCAGCCAGCTCATAGCCAGCACCCATGGCTCAGCTGGACTTGATGTCCGCACAGTATCAACGATCATTATAGACCCTTGTAAAGTGCACAAAGTTGCTCTGAACGCATATGGACCACTGGGGGAGGAAAAAGGTTCATTCCTCATGGGGAGGTCTAGTGCCATCCTCCAGGGTATCATAGTGCATCCAGGGGTCATTGATGCAGACTTTACTGGACAAATTTGTGCCATGGTTTCCACACCCACCCGCCCCCCCCCATCACTATACCCGAAAAGACTCACAGTGCTCAACTTGTACCTTTTGAGTCTTCTGTTTCTAGGACAGAGGACCGGAGTCATGGGGAAGGTTGTTTCAATTCTACTGATCCACCTCAAGTGCACTGGACTTTAACCCTGTCTGACAATTGTCCCAAAATGCTGTGCACACCGGGGGGTGCCATCCCATTGGAGATTAACCTTTGAGGCCTGATTGACATGGGCATGGACGTGACCATCCTCACTTAGTCTGGGTGGCCGGTGGATCCTGTGAAATCGCCTGTTGCAGGCATGGGTAGAATGGCGCAATGCTTCAGGAGCCAGCAGCCTGTGATGATAACAAACTCAGAGGGACAGACGGCTATGGTTTGGCCTTATATCACTGTAGCTGTGGTCAACCTCTGGGGGAGGGATGTGCTGGTGATTTGGGGTGCATGAATTGGGACAGATTTTTGATGGGGGCCACTGTGATGAAGGGCATGCAGTGTCCTATGCATCTTTTATGGTGGCTAATGGACGGCATTTGAGCGATTTTCCCAGAAACCTTTTAATTTGGTCATGGATTCTGCCTATTTGGCAGACATAGCCCAACAATTGGACTGTTCAGTTTTGAAGGAAGTTAACAATGCCACTTTGTTTCATTTGTTGAAATCTTTGTGGTGTGCCATTCAGGCTCGAAATCATCCGTACTACATTCTGCATGTACGAAGTCATACCAATCTGCCAGGTTTCATACCTGAAGGCAATGCGAGGTCTGACCAGTTGGCTAACCCCATTTGGGTAGCACCTCCGCCAGACAAACTTGCTCAAGCCAAGGCATCACATGAATTCTTCCATTAGAATGCGCGTACTTTGCAAAAGCAGTTTCAGTTGACACACCATCTGAGGCTCTTGACATTGTCAGTTCTTGTGCTGACTGTCATGCGCTCACTGCACCTTTACCGGCAGGGGTAAACGCCAGAGGCCTCAAGCCCTTGCAGATTTGGCAGGTGGACGTCACCCAAATTGCCGAATTTGGCCGGCTCAAGTATGTACATGTGTTGATTGACACTTTCTCCTCTGCCATGTGGGCATCTGCTCGTACTGGAGGAAAGAATCGCAATGTCATTGCCTGTTGGAGGCAGGCTTTTGCCATCCTAGGTGTACCTTCTGCTGTGAAGATGGACAATGGTCCTGCTTATGCCTCACAGAAGGTGCAGCAGTTCCTGCATCTGTGGGGTGTCTCGCACACATTTGGTATTCTGCATTCTTCAACAGGTCAAGCTATTGTTGAATGTGCTCATGGTACTCTAAAGCGGGTTCTTGAACAATAAAAAAGAGGAATGAAGGGTGAGGCCCTGCACAGTCAATTGGAAAAAGCTCTGTACACAATCAATCACCTTACAGTGCACCAGAACTCAAATAATCCTGTCATTTTAAACCATTACCTTTCGTTGAAGGCTTCAGGTGAGATGCGTCAGCCTCGAGAGAGGATTCGGGTGCACGATCTAACCACCAAACCGTGGGAAGGCCCCTATGAGCTTATCACTTTGGGTCATGGGTAGGCGTGTGTATCCACAGATACTGGGGTACGCTGGGTACCTGCAAGGTGTGTTCGCCCTGACCTACAACCACAAGGGCAGAATCGAGCCAACAGGCAACCTTCAAACCATGGCCAGATTGAAAGTCATCAAGTGGATGAACCTTTGAGTGATGACCCAGATGCAGAAGAAGCGGGTCACCACTCTGATGGTCTGTCCACAAGCAGACCCTGAACATTTTGTTTTTTCTTTCAGTTTTCATCTTGACAGCTTCTTCTGGAAGTTTCTTTGACCACTCTAAGTCAGTATCTGATTGAGGTTCTGCTTGACAGTTTATGGATGGAACTTCTTGGGCTGTGCTTGTTCTGCTTTTGGCAGGGGCCCTACTGAGAGGGGAACAAGTGCTGTTCTTCCTTCTTATTTTTATTTAAGCACAAAGGGGGAGATGTGGGGCTGGCAATTCTGTGTCTCTGAAACTTCATAGCTGAAGACCTGTCAGGATCTTTTCTTCACAAGGGAAAGCTTACTTTCCCAAGAGAAGTCTTGTAGATAAACTCTTCAAACAATATTCTTTCTCAAAACAATAGGTGGTGTTTTTCATTCCCGTTTTTATAACATAGAATACATTGTTTCTTTTACTTAGCCAATGGCAGTAGAGAAGGTGGTGTTCCTATTCACCAAGCACTTTTCACCTAGCAAAGTGCCTTACATAAGGTGTTTCATTTTGTTAATAAACTCTCTCTTGTTAGCCTTCTGATGAACTGCAATTGGAGTCTGTGTGTTTCTGTTTGTGATTAACAGGGACACAAGACTATAAAAAAAAATATGGGATTCTGTGGTTAATATAAACCAAAGGGACGCTGAGGATTGTTCAGAGACCTAAATGTGTCAACTTAAGCTCTATAAAAGCAGCATCAACACTCTTGGACTTTATTAATTTCTAAGTGCACAAAAAAAACCCCTAAACAACAAACAACCGAATAAAAAAACAACCCTCCTCTAAAAAACTACACCCAAAACCCCCTCTGCTTCTTTCCCCCTCTTGTTCCTTTCTTTCAACTGATGTTACCTGAGAATGAATAGTCATGCATTATGCAGCACAGTTATTCTATGGGAAATGTTCACAGTCATCTAAATTAATGGAATAAGTATGTAAGCTTCCAACTGCTAGACTCAGAGGATTTTCGGCATAGATACAGTAACAACAGCTGGTTTCTTTAAGAATTCTAAGTAAATTCATTTTAAAAAATTAAACATGCCTACATGCAGCATATTTTGACTGAGTTGCAAAGAAAGAATCCCCATTGCTTCTGCTCTTACTGTAACATATTGCTTTTCATGCTTTCCCCAGAGTATTGAAAGAATGCTGCAGATGTTCTCATTTAAACGTTCTATGTCCTGGAAAGCGGATGAGAGAGAAGTCTTTGTGCAAAGTCTCAATCACTTTTCAGAATGAAGATTATGAAATATTTTTGTTCTCCATAAGGTTTTTTCATGTGAGTGTTGAACTTCTGTAAAGAGTACCAGTTTTCACTTTCTGGGGAATGTGAGGAAGCAGTGTGCCTGAACAAATTAATCAAATTAAAATTAAATTCAAGATTTCAATTGAGTTTCAGTGTTTGTGTTTGATCTTGTATTAGTGTTCATGAGTTAAATGGCATAAAATGAGTGTCCCTGAGGGACACCACGGATGACTGGCTGCCAGCTGGATGCAGCACCATTCACCACCACTCTCTGGGCCTGGCTGTCCAGCCAGTTTTTAACCCAGTGAAGAGTGTTGCTATCCATGGGCTGCCAGCTTTTCCAGGAGTTTGCTGTGGGAGACAGTGTCAAATGCTTTGCTGAAGTCCAGCATTCACTAGGAGGGTCACCTGCCTGGTCATAAAAGGAGATCAGGTTGGCCAGGCAGTACTCACTCCTCCTAAACCCATGCTGGCTGGGTCTGATCCCTTGGCCATTCTGCAGGTTTGCTGTTTGATTGCACTCAGGGTGATCTGTTCCATAATCTTGCTGAAGTCAGGCTGACAGGCCTGTAGGTTTCCCACATCCTCCTTCCAGCCATTCTTGTAGATGGGCATCACACAGGGCAGCTTCCACTCATCTGGGCCCTCCCCAGTGAGCCAGGACTGATGGTAAATGATGAAGAGCAGCTTGGAGAGCTCTTCTGCCAGCTCCTTCATCACCCTGGGATGGATCCTGTCCAGTCCCACACAGTTGTGAGCATCTAAGTGGCTCAGCAGGTCTCTGACTGCTTCCTCCTGGAATAACAGGGAAGCTATTCTGCTCCCTGACCCCATCTACAAGACTAGGAGGACAGTTGTCTTGAGGACAACCTGTCTTTCTGCTGAAAATT
>JAWWMU010000180.1:9950406-9967461 GCA_035048155.1 Cinnycerthia olivascens | reverse complement strand
TCTTTTCTTTTCTTTTCTTTTCTTCTCTTCTCTTCTCTTCTCTTCTCTTCTCTTCTCTTCTCATCTCGTGTTGTTGAACTTTTAGCCATAAAATTTCTACTGATTTCTTCTCATTCCAGGTGTTTGTCATATATCCATTCTCTAAACTTGCATTCATTTAATTTTAGGAGGGGTGTATTTTTAAGCTTATTTTTTTTTTTAAAGTGGGGAAATGTTATAATGTAACTTCCAGAAATGTTATCATGTAATCAGAACAGATACAGCATGATAACTTCTAATTCCTTTCCCTTGAAGTATTTCTTTCTGGTATTCAGCCAGCCTTTGAAATTGAAGGCTGTGGAAATGTCTGTTTTAAAGGTATCCTTTAGAGCCAAAAGACTTAACTGCTGTTTCACTTGGAGATCTGAAGCCACAGGGACAAAAAATGTTAAAACACATGGAGAAGGCACAGGATGGCTGCTGCCTGGAGAGGTGAACCTGGGACAGCTCAAGGGGATGTGTGTGCTGGGGAGATCAACCTGGCCTGTGAAGAGGTGGCAGCCTCTGACACTTAGCAAAAGGAATCTTCCAGGACTAATAAAGAATGCAGTCAGATGTGACTATTAGGTTATAAGGCAAGAAAAACGAGTCTGAGGGGTTTCTCTCACACTAAACCCTGCTAGTACCAGGAAAAAGCATGATTCAACCTGAATATCACCAGTTATTTTTCTATTAAAGCTGCTTGCCTTTTTATTTTAAATAATATTTTCTTTTGAACCAAGCTGATAGATTGAAATATTACCAGTCTATGCATTTGCACTGACAGTTATCCAGTCTGATACACAGGCAGTAATATCTAACAACTTCCAGTGAGAAAGCTGAAATGGGGGTGGGTGTGTTGTGTATGTTGGTGTGCACTTAGTCTCTTTAATGGGTACTGTGTTGTTTTTCTCATGTGAGAAGGTTAATCTGGGTCTTTTATTTGTACATCTTTTTCCCCCACTTTACTATTCATATTGCTCAACTCTGGGCTCCAAGTGGGACATTCCTCGTTTTCAGATCCTGTCCTTGGAGTTATTTCAATGTCTTAGATGGATGTAAATGAAAGTAAATAAAATGAAATGGCCAGCACTTGTGACACCCCACTGGAATGCTGCCTACAGTTTTGGTGTCCCCAATATAAGGACATGGAACTGTTGGAGGAGGAGGCCTCCAAGTTGCTAAGAGGAAAGGAGCACCTCCCCTGTAAGGACAGGCTGTGAAAGTTGGGGCTGTTCAGCCTGGAGAAGAGAAGGTTGCGTGAAGACCTCGTAACAACTTTCCAGTACTGAAGGGGTTACAGGGAGGCTGGAGAGGAATTCTTTACTAGGAACTGTAGTGATAGGACAAGGAGTATCAGGTAAAAATTGAAAGAGGGGACATTTAACGTTGGATATTAGGAAGAGATTCTTTACTGTGAGGATGGTGAAGCGCTGGCACAGGTTACCCAGAGAAGCTGGGGTTGTCCCATCCCTGGAAGTGTTCAAGGCCAGTGGGAAGTTCCCTGCCTATAGCAGAGGGGTTGAGACTAGATGGTCTTTAAGATCCATTCCAACCCCTTAACATTTTATAATCCTATGAAAAAGCCAGTGGGACATCCTCCCCCTCCCCCCCTCCACCCCCCCCATGTTGTCTCTCTGTGCATCATGTATGCCAGTACCACAGAAAGCAGTAATAACTTTCTCCCCTGTCTCCTCATCCATACTTGTGTATTATACAGGGTTGCAAATGCACTGGAATAAATCTCTCTAGATTGTATATTTTTTTAGCAACTGGAGAGGTTCTGTCAGCATAAGTTTAGAAAGTTCAGTACAATCTCTTATATTTTCAGGTGTCCTACATCTTTTCTATTTCAAGGTACATGTACATGTAATGTCAGTGCAAATAGCCAGAGGGCCATAAGGAAAACATGCCAGGGTTTACCTTTCTTGTTACTGGGTTTTAAATACGAACAGGCAATATGTAAAACAAAATAAAAAGAAGAGACAGGAATGTGGCTTAAGGGTTAATTTGGAATAAGAATGCCAGAACTTGGTGCTGGTTTTCCACTCAGGTGAGACAAGTCCTGCCTTCAAGCTGCTATGGATATGCACTATTTTGTGCCTGGATTTCAGTTCACTTCCTGTAAAGCATTATTTTTGCCTCTGGGGCTTGATGAAATAGGCATGTTGAATTGTGCAGTACCAAATGTTGGAGGAAGGGAACAAAATGGGAGGTGAGGAAGCTGCTTTTAAGCTCTCCAAGGCTACTTTGGTAACTTTATCACATAAACAATGAATTCAAAGTTATGAAAGCACAGGATGTGGAGCAAAAGAGCTGAAAAACAAAAAACACACATGAGAGAGAAGTGCATGTAAAAAGCATTTCCAAGATGCTGTTAGTGAATGGGCAACAAAGGAAATGCCTTTCAGACGAACACAGAAAAGTAGCAGAGTCAAATACTCCAAGCCTGCAAAAGCAATCTGATATCCAAGAATCCAGATGAAACTCTGTGCCCCTTGGAGTCAGAGCTGGCTATAGGAGGACTATGTAAATAGGATTTCTTTCCCCATTCTACAAATCTGTTATCTATTACTGGAGACATACATTCTTTCAAAAAAAAAGGTCATTTCATAACAAACATATGCTAAATTCTAGATTAATTAGATCATAATTTTATGACATAAGCTGGTAAATGTGCCCTAGGCCAGGAGGACAATTCCATACTTTAGAACTTTACCGTTGAGGCTGTTTTGGCTTTGATCCTGCAAGGTCTTTATGCCATACCTAATCTGAAGCAGATGGGATTTTCTGTTGAAATCATTGCTTTCTGGCCTGAAGTATTCCACGAAACCAAGCTAGCATCAGATGAAACATTTGACATGAAGTCAGAAGAGTAATAAATTGAACTATGCAAACTGAAAAGTTGTTTATGGTCACGTTTGAATCATTGAAAATTTTGGGTTGGAAGGGACCTTTAAAGGTCAATGTGCCTGCAGTGAGCAGGGGTATTTTCCTCTAAAACAGGCTGCATGGAGCCCTGTCCAACCTGACTGTGAATGTTTCCAGAGATGGGGCATCTCTGGCCAACTTTTTTCAATGAGCTGGATGCAGTGCCCTAGGTGGAGTCCCAGCAGAGGTGAGGGGTAGAGTCACCTCCCCTAACCAGTGAAATTCTTTTTGTTTAACATTTACTGGAGAAAAGAAAAAAATTCTTTAAATATTTCCTTTGTTTTTGCCTTATTAATTATCACTAAATTTTTTTTCCCATCAAATATTCCTGGGAAGACACTTTGAAAATGGTTGTAGAGGGATGACTATTAGGTCACAGTACGTGTGAGGTGGGATGCACTGTTGTTATGTGTTAGAGCATACACGCCCATTTGTGGGGGGTAGCACACTAAAGACAAATAACAGACAGGGGTAACTTCTGGACTGATCCATGAATTAAATAGATAATTCTGGATTAGAGGTCCAGCACCTACACTTTTCCTCTAGAAAGATAATGGTGATATTTGTCTGATAGAGCAGGTTGCTTTTCTCACTGCTACGCTCGACTGCAGAAATGAAGGGAAGATTCTGACCTATATGAAGGTTCATTAAAAGAAGTCAAAAGTAGATCAAATAAAGCCAGATCTTCTCTCCTTGTTCATGGGGAATCTGTAGGGCTGAGCACCGAAGGTGCAGAGCTCTGAGCAGATTTTGGTTGTGGTTTTAAATCTCAACTTCATTTGATGTCTGCTGTTTGTATGTGTTTGTTAGCAAAGTTTAAACAGCTGAGTACAATTTAGGATCAAGTAGGAAGTAGTAGGAAGGGATTGGTGGTGACCTATGAGGCTTAACCAACCAACAGGTATGTGAAGATCATGAACATAGTAACTTTTTATATATATAAAACCCAATTATATGTGCACAAACGGCTAAAGTCACCACAAATTACCACTAGGAAAGCAAGTGGCATAAGTAAAGTAAATATATGTACATGTTATTACAAAATTCCAATTTGGAAGTAAGTATTTACTTATGAACATTTATTTGTATACACCAATGTGACTTGTGATCAAACTGCTTCCAGGGGTGGGGCTAATCAATAATGGAAAAGTCTTACTTAAAGATGATCTGCGCCCCTGGAACTGGAGTTTGTCAGGTATTCCCAGCCAGGATCCCATCTGTCTAGGGGGTCTGGTGCTCCTTTTAGGTAGGCAGTGAGTTACTTTTTATACCTTTTGGTGTAGATATGTAGGTGTGTGTAGGACATCAGTTCATGAGGTAGCCGTTGCTAGCTTGTGCTTTCCTAGAAGGCAAATTTGTTGTCACAGTTTTTGTCTTACTTCCATCAAATTTTATTTTTGTCCTGCCAACTACTCCCCATTAAGAAAGCTTGGGGTGAACTTGCCAGGGATAGTCTTCACCATCAATATATTTACCAGCTTGTATTTGTAGGAGTCCCATTATAGGCAGAGGTCATAACAGGATAAACAATGAGACATGCTTGCAGAACTTTCTCCATGCTTGCAGAAACCACTTAAGCTTTCTTAGACTTCAAGGTCCAAGAAGATTATGTAAATGCTCAAAAGATACCCCTGACTCTTCCTTCAATTTCTTTTTTGCAAGGAAGTCTTTATGAAGTAAATAAACACGTCAGCTATTCTCTCTCTCAACCTTGGCTCCCTCATCTGTCCAATGGGATTAAAAGCAAGCCAAGTAATTTGACTGCAATGTTATGAACAGCACACAGTGTTTATTTTCAGAGATATGGTGTTTACTGTTCTTTGTTTTAAGTTTATGGCTCAGTTCACAAACCCTGAGAACATAAAATTGATTATTCCTTAATGTACTAAGGAGCTTGTGATTTGGGATTTCTGGAGGTAGCATCTTGTGTCTAAAATTTATGGTATTTAATGTTTTCATAGTTAATGCATTGCAACCAATCCCTAGAATCAATTTCATTGAGGCAGCAATACATCTTATTTGCTTAGCCACACTGATAGCAGAGTAGCGTAACAAAATTAGCAATCATAATCACAGAATCGTTGTGGGCTTAAATCTAGACTGGTTTTTAAACAATGAGCAGTCTATAATAAGATAACCAGAATATTAATGCAAAATTTGATATGCTGAGAGGTCTCAGCCAAAACCATTCTCTTCTGGGTAACTAGTAAGGTTGGAGTTTTTTTGCTAGTAAGTTATTTTCCCAAATAAATTAGGTTTTTATTTGTCAGAAATTAGTATAAAAAATGCATCCTTTTGTTTCAGAATATAATGGAAAAATCTATACTTGTCTTCATGTACAGTCACAGGTCGTTGACATTCAATATATTCAAGATCTTCAAATCTCACAGCAGTATTACCTTTTTCTTGTTTTTTTGTGTGTTTTAGACTGTCTCTGGCCAAAGCCTAGGAAGTGTGAAAACCAGAATATTCCTTATGTTCTCTCCTTGTTTTTAATGGTTGTAATTTGCTGATGTTTAGTGCTGCTGAGAAAGCATCTGCATGTACTTGCTGTCACTGTCTCCTGACAGGGAACACCTGTGAAAAGCTTTTGTTTTTTACCAGTAATGTGTGAACCTGGATTAGAGTTGCAAAAGACTGCTTCACCTGTAGGACTCATGAGCAGGATGATGGTCTTCAAGTGCTTCATTTTCAAATTAGACAGAATAAGACATGCTTTCAGTTAAATTTCCAATTAAAAGTTTAAGGGCACATGATGATGAGTGTTTTGTGGCTTGTCAGTGCTTTATCCAATAATGCTGGGAACCCCTCAAGTAAACTGTGAAGTTGGTAGATGATGTTTGAACTCTGAGAAAGGTGTTTTCTTTTTTTGTGGTTTTGTTTGTTTGTTTGGTTTTTGTTTGGATTTTTTTGTGTGTTTAGTTTTGTTTTTGGCTTTTTTGTTGCCAGTGGTGAATCTATCTGTAGGGCTGGCAGCAAAGGCAGCTAACCAGGTAACAGTCTCTCAGTTCTAAAAGGAAGGCAGGAGGAAAATCTGCCATCATAGGAGCACTCTTGGAAACTTGGAGCTGAGGGAATAACTTGAAGTAGAAAAAAATGTTAATTAAAACACTATATGGAGCCAAAATAGAAGTTGAAGGGCCCAACAGAGCATACCCATGATAAGCATTCAAGAGAAACATTTTTGACACTGAAAGTTTTCCTTTGCTGATTCCCTTTATTACTATAATCCAAGCAAATGTTAATATATATCCTGAAAAGACAAGATCCCCCAGAAGTATTCCTGTACTAAGATTATTAACCAATTCTTTAATGTATTCTGTTCTTTTTCAGCTAATAAATAGAGTGATAAATATCTTGAGAATCAATAAATCTGTTCACTATCTACTTGTTTGAAGCCCATGTTTGAGTAAACCTTAGTAATATGGTGCTGAATATATTGCAGGTTTTTTTCCTGAAACAATCACACTCTTCTGGTTTTCCTAGAGAATTATATTGCTAGCAAAGTCATTAGTGTTTGCACATCAATTTTGAGCTAAATTATGAATATCCCTGAATGCAAAGGAGTAGGTTTCTAAACAACATCATTACAGAACAAATGTATTGAGAATAAGATTTTTTTTTTTTTTTTAATCCAAAGTGCTTGGGGAGTTTACCACTGAGTATTCAAATTAATCATTAATCACAAAAGCAATTTGTTGGGCATTTGAAAATCATTACCAGTTTAAAAGACTTAGTTCCTATTTCAAAGCTTTCAGTGGGCAAAAAAGCTACAGCTGTCACTAGAGAATTCCCAACCTACACAGCAATTTAAACACTGTGTTTACAACAGATATTTTGGTTTAATTTTCACAGCTTTTCGTAATCTACTTTAATATATATTATTCATTCATAGCAGGGAAAAATAACCTTCAGTAAAACAAGTATGTCTGATATGCTGAACATGGCACATTCAAAGCCAGTCCACAGAGTTCCTCATGGGACAAATCCATGTGAAGCATCTTACCCTGCAGAAGTCCAAGAGTAGCTTCAAGCTGAATTTATGTACATTTTAATAGATGCTTTGTGGTGAAAAATAAGTGACATTGGGGCTAGGACAAAGGATACAGCAATTTTCAGGAGATTGTTGTTCTCTTATATGAGAATTATAGTATGAATTTGGTCCAGTGTAACTTAACAAGAGAATTTAAATTTGGTATTTAATAACCTTGCCCTCAGAAAACAGACAGCTCATAAATCTGCCATTGTGGCACAGATGTGTTAGTCCTGGGCATCTTGCCTTTTGGAAAGTCCTTCACTAAGTTTTTTTAGGAATTAACATTACTACAGAGGCATGTAGCTGCAGAGACCCAGCTAGTGAAGATAAATATGTGAATTTCTGTACATTTTAATCTTTTAAAAATGCTTGTATATGGAGATATTGTTTTACTAATCTATATAGGTTTTATTATTTGTGTACAAGGATTATTTAAACTTGTTCTAT
Organism: Cinnycerthia olivascens; assembly: GCA_035048155.1. Lineage (NCBI taxonomy): Eukaryota > Metazoa > Chordata > Aves > Passeriformes > Certhiidae > Cinnycerthia > Cinnycerthia olivascens. The sequence goes on along the minus strand of JAWWMU010000180.1, from coordinate 9,960,029 downwards.
AAAAATGGGAATGTATTTCAAAGCTAAATGAAAACAATTAGTCTTGTGAAACACTACTACTTTGCAAACAAACCAATGGGAGATTCCAAGTCAGAACTAAAACATAACAGGAAAATTAAAATAAATGCAATAGTACAGAAACACTAAGTGAGTCAGAATCCAACCTGACACCCTGTGGGTCAGGGTGTTGGTAGCAGTCCCATTAAATGGTGGCTGCAGCCCTCCTGGAGTGATAGAAGTGGTTCTGTTGAAGCAGTGATCCTGTAGAAGGGTTTGATCTTCCTCTGAAGGTCCAGTGGTGATTATGGAGCTCTTGTCCTCTGGGAATTCACTGGATAAGGCTGCTTGTGATGTTCCAAATCTCAGATTATATCCAGGTAGGAATGCTTGGCTCCTCCCCCTGGGCAGAGCATCTCACAATGGGATGATGTAATTTTATCTGTCCTACAGTGAGACTCAATAGCCATTAATAGAAGATATTTCCCTGAATGGAGGATGGGTCATGGAAAAGATAAAGAATACTGCCCCAACTGGTTTTACCAGATGGTGGTAGAATACATACATTTGGTTACATCTTGCATTGCAACCTAAGACAAAGAGCAATGCTGCCACATCACTCTAGCAATACACGAATTAAACATCTTTTAAGAAAAATAAATTGGTCTCCATGTAGAAGTGTGGAAGAGCTGTAGGATGTCTTCAGTAGGACTGATGTAAAGTGACCTCAGAAGAAATGAGCTTTCTTCAGACAAAGAAACAAACAGTAATGTCTTTTTTTTTAAAAAAATCCCTCCCTCCCCTCCCCCTCCCCAAATTTAAAAAATAAACTTTCTAACCATCATTAATGAATGCATGATCTCTTTACAGTGGTTCTGATAGCCAAAGGAAACCTGTCTTGCTGCTAACATCTATTCTATTTGACAAGCTCTATTATAATATACGTAGTTAAGGGTTCTTCCAAGAAAAAGTATCAAAAGTGATATAGACATGACAGCATATGAGCATGTGAATAAGATTGGATTCTGTGACCTCATGGGCAGTAGAAGATGTCTCAAAGTGAATTCACTACACAAAATTTAGTATTGATTTAGTATGATTTGGAAATGTCTTTTTTTTGGTAGATTAAATGAACCAAAGGTGCACACTAAATGCAATATTTCTTTTTCAATTTTTTAAATAATATATTACAGAAAATTTAATTTGAAGAAGAAATGAAATTTCAATATGACAAAAACTGAATTCTAGAGCTTTCAAAGAGAGCTGAAGTTTAGAAAGCATACTATCCAAAATTCTTATAATTAAGTTATTGAAGAAAGTCTAAAGAGTTTAACATTCCTGTCTTATAACTTCTGCATGATCACATTACTTTAGGCTTTGTTCAACAATATAAAATCAGTTTTATTGACTAAAATTGTAATTATTTTAAAGCTTTATAAATCATAATAAAACCAGCCTCACATTTCCAGATAAGACTTAGAGAAAAGTAAAAAGATCTTTATCAGCTAAAATGAGAAAATATGTGATGTGATATTTGCATAAGGCCACGGAGAAAGAGGCAGTGGCACAATTTTACTATTTCAGAAAAGTTCTAAGACTGAACACTTATATTTTCTAACCAATTCCTAAGAACAGTGTCTTGGAACAATGTTGGGCTCTTCGCACTGGCTGGCATGGGGCTGTGTTTTGGATTTGTGCTGACCATGATGTTGATAACATCAACAGATGTTTTTGTTATTGCTGAGCAGGGCTTACACAGAGCCAAGACCTTCTCTGCTCTTTCTACCAGCCATGCTAGTGAGGAAGCTGGGGGATGCTTGAGGAGGTAGGTGGGGACACAGCCTGGATAAGTGATCCCAAGGGACCTAAGGGATATTCCAGACCATATGGCATCATGCTCAGTATATGAAGTGAAGGGAAGAAGGAGGAAGGAAAGGAGGACATTTAGACTGATGGTGATATCATTGTTACCTGTCATGGGGCCCTGCTGTCCTGGAGATGGCTGAACACCTGTCTGGCCGTGGGAAGCAGTGAATTAATTCCCTGTTTCTCTTGGCTTTGCTTGTGTGTGTGGCTTTTACTTTCCCTGATAAACTTTATCTCAACCCACAAGTTCTCTCCCTTTTACCCTTCCCATCCTCTCCCCAAAATTAGAATGCACCATGATCCTTGCATTGCATGAAAACATGTTCCAAGTTCTCTTGCTCTTTCCTACTTTGAAGAGTGCAGAAAACATATAGATAATGAGGAAACCTGAGAGCTGAATCTTAAGCCTATCACTAGATAGTAAAAAATAATTATATTCTCACTGTATTCCATCTGCCTTTGATTTACAGCCAGAACATTCTCGGTATGCTGCTCTGCTGATTCAGATGTAAGTGAATAGGTAGACTCAGATATAGAATCTGGGAGAAATATGAACTAGTTTATAAATTAGAACAGTTGCAGGGCTGGTGGATTTTGTGATTTTTGAGCAACACAATTGTGGTAGGGGAATGGACTTATTAGTTGGGAAAGACTTATTAAAAATTGTGCACTGATGAGATATTAAGGAGTCAGCTTTATAACCTAATAAGGAAAGAGTCGAGTGTATACAACTATGGTATTTGAAATTCTATTCTGTCTCTAATGAAAAATGTTTTAAGGTGGGATTGAAAGCCAGTGTATACAATGAAAGTAGGAAACTTAATCTTTTTGCAAAGTAAAAAGTTTAGTGTCTCTGCTTTACATGTTCTGGAAAATTCAGTTTATTAATGGCATAGCTCCAAAAAGTAAGTGTCATGATACTGGAATGAACTTTCTTGTATGACCCACATTCACAATCAAAATATACTGCTTTATTTCTGATGCCTCTTTCTAGTTGCTGTTTGTTTCAGAAGCTAAGAGATACTGCAGAGGAGTGCTCTATTAAATGTTACCTCCAGGAAAAACTGAGAAGTTATAATTAGCCTCAGAATGCAACCACAACTGAGCCAAACCTCTGACATCTACAGAGGTAAAAGCAGGTTGAAAGATTTGGAGTTTTGTTTATCAATTTTATGTTTCTATCCGTAAAGTTGGATTTTACTTTTAGTGAAAATGTTTATGAAAGCTCACAAATTAAAATTCTGCCTTTGGAATTTTTTAGAATAGTTTTCAAAAACTGGCTAACTGGTTTTTCTTAGGCTTTGTGTACACACCAGATAAAACACAAAGCATCACAATTTCCTGAAATGTTATTTCCTTTCTTATAGCAAACATGATCTGAAAAATAATGGAAGATTATTTAAAAGGTCTGATAGTGTTCATTTCAAAGTTACTAGATTTTAGACTGGCTTTCAAACATTCAGGGGCTAGCACTTCAACTGCATATGTAGTTATCTCTAAGATTTTCAGAAATTACTATTATATATAAGAAAATCCTCAATCTAGATCTAAGAGTAAAAGTATTTTAAAATTCGCAATATTTTATTAATTGAGAAAATGGAAGCAACTGGGGCAACAGTGAAAAAATGTCAGAAAATCAATGTTAGAAGATAAATCTTTTTTTTTACTATTTATTTCCTTGCTTTATATGCCTTGTGTACATTTCATAATTTGATCTCACACAGAGTGGTGAGAAAGAGATGTGGGTAATGTCTTGCAAATCCATGTATGTTTTGAACATCATAGTGATGTTATACTCATGGCAAAGAATAAGAATTATTTTGCTGCAACACAGAGAAAATAAATGTATAGTCTCTATCACAGTTAATTTAAAAACATATAGTAGAAATTTCTTGGCAGTTGCTGCAAGATATTGACTGCTGTGGGAGGTGTTCAGCAGATCCTCTAGATAAAACTTCAGTCAGAGCCCACTATTCCCCCAAGAGCTGCCAGTTAATATCTAATTAAACTTTCAGAAGGAGGAGTTACTCAGTTCAAAGACTGAATTCTAGATCAACACACGTAGAAAGAAAGAATTGAGAGAATACATAGGCATTTAGAACAGCAAAAATCTGGTCTTGGACTCAGAACTGGGATGGAGACAAAGTAGAACTGTTGAAATATTATATAATTTGCAAGATTAAAAATTTTTAAAATTTCCATTCAGCGTGATGCAGTAATTTTTAAGCCTGAACCCATACACAGCAGAAACGGAACTAGTTTTTCCAAACCAGAAACTTGTATGTACAAATGCATTTCATATATAAGAAAGATTTAATTATTTGTAATCCAGTTCTCTAACACCTGAGTTGTTTCATTGACTTACTTAAACAAGCAGCTGAGGTTTGGACTGAAGTCTTCCACTGTCCCCAAACTTATTGTTTAGCATACACAGGTGCCCTAAGCAGATCACAGAAACACAGAATGGTTTGAGTTGGAAGGCACCTTACAGATCACCTCATTCCAACTCTCTGCCATGGTCAGGGACATCTTTCACCAGATCAGGTTGCTCAAATCTCCATCCAACCTGGCCTTGAACATTTTCAGGCATGGGACAGGAATGTCCACAGTGTTTATGTTCCCACTGCATATGGAGCAATGGAGTGGTAATGTGGCCAAGGCTGATTTCAGAACCTTGTTTGCTTCATAGCTTCCTAATGAGGAAAAAGAAGCTGTAAAGCTGTGCTGGTACATGCCATGATACACTGACACATGCTACCTGTATATTGCTCTGGTGGAAATTTATTTTGGCTAACTGACTACAGTTTGTACAATGGAAGTGTCCACCTGACTCTGCTGTCCATCCTGCTCAGTGTGGTTCCACTGCTGCAGGCAGCAGTTTCATTACAAACTACAGAATATAATTTTTTTTATATTAGGAGAGAGCTCTCACCTCAGACCTTTTTACTTGCCTTGATGGGCTTAGAAGCAGGTGTGTGAGAGTTGTCACAGACAGCTAGTGGATACCTGAACTTCTTGCCACTCAGAGGTAGGGTGTAAAGCAACCAAACTGGCTGTCAAAATGAGTTTTTTCATAGCTCCTAATGGCACAGTTAAATTAGGATATTGCAGTTTCTTGGGAGCCAAAATATTTTTAAAAGCAAATACCATATATGGTGATGAAGAAAAAGAGAACAGTGAAGAGATATTTGTCTTTTTCCCCATTTCAAAATGAAAACTGCAATTAAAATGGTGCGTGGGATTTGTGCCTGTTTGGACAAATACATGCATATTTATGTCATGAATTTCCCTGAAGTGTACCTAAGGCAAAGTGAACACCGAAATCTAATCCATCCATAAATGTCTGAATTCTGTCTTCCTCTTCTTGCGTTTCGCTTTTTCTTCATCTTAAATTCATAAAGGATCCAAAGAAAGCATCATGATATTTTTACTCTAATAGCAACTTTAAACATGACTACGGCACTGGTCTCTATGAAGCTGCATTATATGAGCATTTTTTATTGTTGATCAGATTTTGAAGCACTCCATTTTTCTGTAGTCCTTCTTCAGGCTAAACATCCTTTCTATAAAACATGACTACTTATATGTCTATAAATGTATGAAAAAATAAATTGTTCATGATCTGACCCATAAAGAAATATTTATTCTTGGTAAGATACTGAGCTGTTGTGTGACTTGGGAGAAACAACTCTGCCTCTCTATATTTCCTGACAGCTGTGAAACAATTCTACTTCAAAAGTCACAGGATTTGAATTTCAAAATAACTTCAGGCTGGAAACAGGGCTTTAATGTTTTTAAAACTTTAGCAGGCAACTGAGAAAGAAGATGAAAATTATTTTAAGTGTCAGGAGAACAGTAATTTTCATGTGTACAGGGATGGAGAAAAATAACCTCAAAACTCCAGAGACACCTGTAAACAACTGAGGCACAGGATCAGACCATCAGGAAATCTCAATCCAATTCATTTATTCAAAGAATGGAGCTGCTTTTGTGAACTTCTTCAAGAACAGTGTTTCCTTATGTGGTAATTCTCACTAAGTGATGTATCACACATTGCCACATCAGCAACACGCTTTCTCAGTGTCCCTATACGGGGTGATCACTTGTTGCTCGGGTGTCTGGCAACTTCCAGCAGCCTCCTTTCCATAGGAGTCTGCCATGTGGCACCTCCTCCTCCCAAGGGCAGGCAGAGACAATCTTCTTTGTGCTTTTGTGGCATTCTGCAGGCACATCCCTCAGCCTGTAACTCAATTCTATCCTATCCCTCCTCACAGAGACCCACACAAGTCTGGCACCGCTTTTGGCAACAGAGCTGAAGTATATATGTTGGGAGTGTGAAAGGATCTTTTCAGAGGTTACAGACAAGTTTTCTTGAGCTGTTACCACAGCCCAGATGACAAGTCACTGGGACAAATCCATCCATTGCTTTGAAACCAGTTCCTGGGTAGAAGATTCAGCTCTACCTACTCTATAGAGTTGGGTTTAGAAGTTATAGCGAATGACTGCTTTTATTTAGTTCTGTGAGCAACCTCCCCTTCCCTATTAAGTGTGGTTTTTTACAGGGCTGTGGCACATGCCATAAGGTCCAGGAGGAGGACAGCACGCTTGGCACAGAACTTTATGAAAGCTGGGAATACGCGATAGTGAGGAACTGGCACAGGTTGCCCAGAAGAGCTGTGGATGTTCCTTTCTGGGCAATGTACAAGGCCAGGCAAGGTAAGGCTTTGAGCCACCTGGTCTAGTGAGAGGTGTCCTTGCCCATACCAGGGACCTTGGAGAGAGAAGAATTTAAGGACTCTTTCAACCCATACCATATTATGATTCTACAAATATATAAAGAGAATCAATAAGGAATTGAGGAACCTGGTCTTGCTCTGGTATTTATTTATGCTCTTTAGAAAACTGACAAAAGATATTAAGGACAGACAAGATAGTTTTGCTGATTAAAAAGAATGAGTCAATGGAGCTGTAAACATTAGCCAGATGCTAGCCCAAGGTAGAATAATGAAATGGCTACTCTGTGAGTATTTTAAATAAAATTTAGATAATGTGAATTATCTAAATGTAATCTAAATTATCACTATGGAGTCTCTTCTCAGACAGGTCAGCTTTTGTTTTCAGCAGAGTTCAAGGTCTGGTTGATAAAGACACCTGTGTCACCATTAGATACTTTGATTTCTCCAAGGCATTTAATTTAGTATCACATAATATTTCAATTTAAAAATACTGCATTATGTAGCATTAACAATTTTAACCTCTTTACAAGAATCACCTATGATGTTGAGAGTAGATGCTGACTGGATGACCCCATTAATAAGAGGGCTTCCTGATTCTCTGAAACCAATGATATTACAATTATAAGGCAAAATACAAGCTTTACTGCTGCCTTGGATGACACTACCTCCTTCCCTGAAGGAGATACCACTGCCCAAGGAGGCAAAGTGTGGACCAGGGGAGAGGTAGCCCAGGAATAGATTAATTTTGGGTGAAAATACAGTACAGTAGAACAGTAGTCAGCAAACCAGAAACTTGTAGAGTGAGACATGCTCAATTTAGTCCAAGAATTTCACCCAGGATTTCCTCCTATTCCAACCAGGGTGGGTGGAAGTGTCCACTCACGAGACAGACAGTTTGGTCACAAGGTTGGCAGAAGGCAATCCCAAAAAGACTGATGGACAGTCTCTCCACAAACCAACCAGAACAGGTAGTATCAGAGTGGCCAGACAGGATGCCCAAGAAATCACAAGCAGAGAAGTATAACATAAGGCCAGATGCACCTCCCTTAATAGGTCTGAGAGGGGATGAGTGTGTGCCAGAGAAATCACATACAAGGAAACTGAAGGTCTCACCCAGTTTAGATGGAAGAGGTGCTAGAGGCTGGATTAGGAATGCTATGAGAGAGAATTGTAAAACATGCATTCCAGCCTGCGAGGAATGTGGAGTCCAGCTTGAGAGACACCCCTTAGAGGAGCCTGCACTGCATTTAAGTTATAAAATATATTGGGAAGAAGCAAACTTTTGCTTCTCAGCCTCTCAGTGATTTTAATACAAAAATATGGTATTGCATCTAGAATATTTGGAAATTTTAAAAGTTATGGAAATGGATAATTTTATTCTGAAAACAGATGTCACTGTTTCCGTACTGATGTTTAGTTTAATTTTGAAATTGTCATTTGTTATCTGAAAAAACCCCATCCTAGTGAAGGAGATGCTGGGAAATTGTAGTACAAAATGGTGAATTGAGTCAAACACAAAACTTTTTTGTCAGAGTTTGCTCTGTACATAACATGAAATTCTATTTCAAGTGAGCCATTGTATTAAACTTAGATTTTTCTGCTTCAAATTTGTCCCTAAAAGTATTCCCAATCTTTAGTTTAAACTGTGTTTTGCCACAGTTAAATATCTTTATCATAGTTTTGACACTGCAATTAGAAATCAAATTGATATGAAAGGAAGCTACTGAATACTTATCTTCTGCTTTTATACTATGTAAACATATGCATTTATGGCTTTATATATATATATACTTGTCCCACAGGGAAAACCATACCAAACCCTAGAAACCTTGAGATTTTTAATTTAGAGTTCTTAAATGCAATATGATGGAGTGTGTTTGAGTAAAACAATATTTTGGCCAGTTGTGTATGCAACTTGTATTTTACTGAACCTTAGAAGGATATAGCAGTGAAACTGCTTAAGTTCTAATTAAGATTATGACACAGTTTTATTTTATTCTTCATGAATCCCTTCCAAATCAGGACATTCTATGATCTTCCATTTTCTCTTTGTTAATTCAGAGGTTATAATAAATAATCCATCACGATAAGCGATCTTGGCTTGAATAAAATTTTCTAATTTTATATAATGCTTCATTTTTGGCCTAAGATTTTGGAATTAGGCCCTGAAAGTTGTAGTTAGGAAGTATATAGGTGGCTAAGGCACAGAATAAACCCAGAGCTTGCTGTTATCTTTGGCATTCATGCTAAGGATAAAAATGGTACAAATAGTAATAGTAATACTAATAATAATAGGTGTTCATCAGAACATATTTTAAAAAGCAAATACAGTTCTAGATATTTGTTTGGATGATTCTTCCAGTGAAAAATACAGACTCTGTCTAAGAGTGAATGGGAGGAAATGGGACAGTCAAATGTTACAGTTTCTAGAATTTAGAAATCACTGGGGTGCCATACCCACTTTTAAAATAAAGAAACACAATAACTGAATTAGACTATGATGTAGAGGATGAATTATTTTATAAAGTCAGCCTTCTCTTTTTTTTTGTCTAGTTAGTACTCCTTGAAGTGGAAATATAATTGTAATGTGCCCATTTAGGAACAGTTTATATTGTTTTAGTAACTGTTTGACTGAAGAATTTTAAACCTAAGTAGCTAACTTATTAATGAGTTAGCTACTCGTTAATGAAGAAAAGCACTTTTGTTTAGTAGCTATGATTTGAAATCATGAGTACTTGGACATACATCATTTTTACATATAGCTTTGAAATTGTTTTACTGCAGCTTTGACATAACATTCTAGCTGAGATATCTTCATCATCTCTCCATTTTTCTTGGTGTGTTGATTTGGCATGGCCTGGTGTTTTGGTAGCAGGGGAAGGCCACAGAGGTGGCTTCTGTGAGAAGCTGCTAGAAGCTTCCACCATGTCTGACAGAGCCAGTTTCTGATCCTGCAGGAATCTTTGAATTGCTGGAACTTGCTGGCAATGGCACCTACGGGCAGCAGTTTTTCCCAGTCAGGGA
>JAWWMU010000180.1:9937452-9949964 GCA_035048155.1 Cinnycerthia olivascens | reverse complement strand
CTCCAAGCGTTGGAGCAGAAATTCCTCTGTGAGCCGTAGTGAGGACCATGGTAAAACAAACTGTTCCCTTGTAATGCATGAAATCCGTGGGGGATGCAGAGATCCACCCTCAGCCCATGGGAAAAGAAAGCTGTGATGTGGTTGGAGACTCGAATGGAGAGAGAGGCCCCTGCTTCCAGAGACAGAGAAACAGGGCCCGTGATTCACCCCAGAGCAGCCTATCCTGGGAGGACTGAATGCTGTGAACAGTTTTGGGAAGACCCCACGGCAGGGAAGAGCAAAGACTCCTCTCCCTGATAGAATGGAAAAAGATCTAGAGTGAAGAACAGACAAAAACCCCCATGCCCTGTCTCCTTGTGCTATTGGTAAGAAGGAGAGAGGGCCTGGGGGGAAAAAAGGTGTTTTAAAGACTTATTTTGCTTCTCATTATCCTCCTCTGATTCTGTTTATATTGAGTTTATTTTGTACCTTTAAATTTGAAACTCTTTTGCCCTTAGAGTGGGTTTTTTTTTCCCAGTCCTTATCTCATCTCATGAACTCCTTGTTCATTTTTTCCTTCTCCTCTGCCCAACTGTAATGAAAGAGAGTTAAGTAAGTGAATGACTTCTGTGAGGGCCTGGCATTTGGCCAGTGTCAAACCACAACACTTGGCATTTCATTTTCATGAGATTTTTGTTGGCCTATGAAGTATTTTTAAAATTTGACCTAGTTAACCATGTGTCAGTGTGTTATTCACACTTTAAATCTTGTTCTAAACATGTAAAATTATTTTTTTCCGCGGGGGAAAGGATTTTATGCAGTTGAAACACATTCTTTGTTAGTAGAGAGTTGACTTTCTTTTTAAAGGTCTAGTATTTTTGGTCAGATTATTAGCTGTCCCTGGATGAGGCAAAGACTATTTGAATGGCTGCTCCTTTTAATCCAAATAATCCTGGTCTCTGAAGAGATTAACATAAACACATATAGTTGCTTCCTTTTGCCTCTGCTTCAGTGGTTTGGTTAGTTAGACTATATGGCATCTCTGATTTATAAAGAGCAAACCAAAAAGCAAACTAAAACTCTGTGAAAGCAGTGGCTAATTAAAACCATAACTACTGACTGAGAAAGCAGCACGAACTGGGTCAAAAGTGGATTGTTTTTTGTTCACAATACAGACTGGCTCAGAAAAGAATTATTGCTCATGTGAGATAACTTAAGTATCTGTTTGCAAGCCTATGCAAGTTGATGTAGTGTGGTAGACACTGACAGTGCTCAGAAAGATTCAGTTGTAGGGTTCTCTGGCCTAGCCTGGGAAAGCATAACAAAGGAATCCAAACAGAATTTATCACCTGGTGTTTGTCCAAATACCACAACATGTAATACGTGATGTTTTTGCTAAGGTCTGAAGGATGTTTATCCATAGAGGTGTTGGCCTTCTTGCCCAATTAGCTTATTGTATTCTTGAATTAACCTATCTGCTTGTAGACTACAAAACACACTATAAAAGAGCTGCATTGTTTGAATAAACCGCTTTTTAGCCATTGCCTTCTGAAAGGATTTTTGTTGTTGTTCATTTGACACTCCTAACTCTACAGTGACAACATAGTATCGATGTTCCTGCACAGGCTCAGTGAAATTTTAAGCTGGGTAATTTACTTGAGGAGCAAATTCCATGTGAAATAGGCGTCAATTAAAATTGTTGATGGGAATTGCTCATTTGTGAGATACAGCAAATGGATGTTATCTGGTAATTGACTGGGCTTAAGCTGCTAAAATGTGAAATCAATCTGTTTAGTGGCCTCAGTAAACACTGATGGAAGAAACAATCAAAAGCGGATGGTTATTAAATTTTTTTTTTAAATTAAAATTGTTGTCTTCACTGATAAAGAGCCTTACATGCAAACACTGTATAATTAATTTATATACCCCTTTCATTCTAAGTGTCCAATTTCTTAATTTGGCCTCTCCTAGACAAAGAAACTTCCTTGTGCATGTAACAGATCTCAATACTAATGAAGCTCAAAATGTAACAGTTTTTTCCTTGAGACGCTGATTTGTTGCCTAATGTGCCATTGTGAAAGTTTCAACACTTACATAAAATTAATTCATTAAGAACTGCTACAGTGGTGTGTATACATAATGTCTTATCTCGGTACATATATTTCTGCTGCCTTCAGTTGGCCCTGTTTTCTGCCACTCTTTATACTTCAAGCAGTTCCTTGCTTAGAAAGCAACTCTCAAGTGCTCTATCACATCAGTCAGAATCTTACAGTCTTGAATGGAAAATTCTGTCTGAATATTGGTCTATGGTTCTGCCTCAAACCTTGTTAATTATTTACCAATTGTTTTGTTAAGGTACAACAAATATTGTAGAGTTCAGGCCAGGATAGAATACAGATACATATAAGACATCTGAATTTTCAGACATCTGAAATAAATAACTTCAACTACTTGACGTCTAATAGCTTTCAAAAACAGACTCAAAAATTTCAGACTATGGGCCCTCAGGACCATGGTGGGCATGAGGTATAACTTGAGCATGGTTGGAGTTTTCACTGAAACAAATCATATTCTGCACAAGTTCATGCATGATTTTAGCGTGAAACATACTATGTCAAAAGTTTTGTTTGGAAGACTTCTTCCACTGCTAAAAAAAAAGTGAAAGTAACTGGAACATGTATTTAAATCTCTCAATATTTTGGCTAGCTCTCCTGTATAAAAAAAACCAAAAAAAATCCCGGATAGAATGCACGGAGGATTCAGCCCTCGAAAAGACCAAAACCAGATTAAAAAAAGACAGTTTCCAGGTATGAGGTATTGATCATAAGATGTGTTTTCATTTAATTACAGCAATCTGAAAATCCATTGCTAGAAATAAAATGCTTTGCTGCTCTATTATTACTACTCCAAGACAGTCAACTATAAGATAGCTTGGTTTTTACATTAAATGTCAAAATCATTTGACACTGAAAATGTGTCTCTGCCTGTTGCACAAAGCAAATAGCTCTGGATTGCATGTTTTCCATTTTCAATTCCTGTGACAGTCTCACAATTGCTTTCCTGGCAAAAATCAAACCAATAAAATGTATTATATTTTTAACAATAATAATAACAAAAACAAAACAACAATAATTATATTATGTTAATTTGTTAAATACATTAGAAATCTTGAAGTAAAAGACTGTATAAATACTTAAATCCTTGTTAGAATATTCTTGAAATCTAGGCAGCTCACACAGCAGAACCTTGGTGAGATGCTGGGAAGTAGGGTTTCTCAAGAGTTATTATGATAAATAGTAAATTCTCCCTCAAACCCTTGAATTCCAAGGCATACTTCACGTGAGTGAAATGCTAGGAAGCCCACAGAGTATAAAATACCAGGTAAACTCTTCCTATATTCTGTGTTCAGCTCCCTACTCCGATTTGTCTTGGGGGAGTTGTTAGAGACTGGAAAGGATGATCTGTTCTGAGATATCCTGGGAGCTTGGAATGTGTGACAGGAAGCGGGTCAGATTTTGCTTGGGTATGGTAGTGCCCTGCCCTCAATACCCCTCAGTCCTGCAGTGTCAAGCAGCATCAGTGCTGCCTAACCCAGCCCCTGAGTGGCCAAGTGAGCAGAAATCCCACCAGGGAGGAATGGCCAGGATGGGCCAAAAAGGTTTAGAAAGGTAACCCACGAGGTAAACGTGTTGTTCTTTAACCCTACCTTCATCTTGGAGTGTAACAACACTGGAACCCAGGAGCTGGTTGCTATGTCTGTTTTTCTGTATCTTTCCTTTCCAGAAGTCTTTCTGTTTTCCTCCCTTTCTTCTTCTAAATCTCTTCCTACAGAATGTAACATCAAATGAGTTTAAAGGTTTTCTACATCCAGTGGTCTGTCTATGCTCTGGTAAGTGGTATGTTCTGTGCAGTATTTTGCCAATGTTCCTTAATTTTCTAAACTTTGCCAGTAAAGTTTGTGTGTTTTTTACCTCTTGGGAGTATCTCATTGATATTTTCTCTTTTGCATCTACCCAGAGCAAAAGAATCTTGATTTCACCTTGGAATTCAGTGCCTGGGGTGAAATAGGAGCGACCCTCTGAGTACACAATGGGGTATTGCAAGTGGTGTTAATAACTTTGAAAGTGAAGAGGTTTGTTTAAAGACGTTGAGCATTGAAGAGAGGAGAGTTTGAATTCAGCCTTCAGCTTCTAATTTCAAGTCAATTCATCTGCCAGGAAAATGAAAGATATGCATCATGTAGAAACTAGTCCCTGTTTTTCCATCGCTTCCTAAAGATAAGTCAAGTGATAAAAAACTGAGATGTATTTTCCAATAACAGCTTCCACTCTGATAAAACCCTAGTGTGAAATCAACTACTGAACGATGTCCAAAGAACTGAGGAGTGGCCGCTGTGATCTGTCTCATACAGAAGCTGGTCTCCTCTACAGTGTCACGGAGGCATCTGCTGATGCCTTTTGTGGATAAGAGATTGTCACCGCAGAGTACTCTTGTATCACTTCAGCACTGTAGCACAGTTGTCAGTTTTGAGTATGGATAAATACGTTGCCTAGCTTGGATAGATTATGTTCTTATTTCCAAGTGAACAGATGTTAATGTCTTCACCAAATTTTATTTCTGGTTTCTGCTGTACTGAACTCCCACTGAAGTCAGCAAGTATGCCCAAGTAAAGAACAAATAATAACTGATTAAATGACTTAAGTTTTGTTTCAGGGCAAGGAAATGACTGTTGGATTGCTGATCAGGCAAGCTTTTCTAGAGAGAGCAAATATTAAAATTTCTGTATATAAAAAATTCAATGTGTAGAATTCAAAATAAGTTCAAAGATACCCACCTCTGATCCATTGCAACTCTCACGAGAAATACTGGTAAATATTTTTAATAATACTTTTTTATTTCTCTAATTTAAGGGGATAAAATGGTGATTAAGCACTCATTCATGTATGTACTAATATATTATCATAAACTAACTTACAGCTCCTATCAAAGAAAAATATTAGTTTGCTTTCTTTTAGAAGAGGTTAAGATGGAAAGCAAAGTCTCACCAGTGGGTGTATTGTCTAAATCACTACCATTTTGGGAGGTATAAACTGAAGCATGCCTTAGTTTTGCTCTCAGACACTGAGCCATCTATCAATGTCAAGAAGAAGTTTTGAACTGGGTTATGAAGTGAATTTAGGAAAATGTTGGTTTGACCTTGTTAAATTTGATAACACAGGAATGACTGCTTTATTTTCTATGGTTCCAGTTCGCAGCAGCTTGCCTCTTACCACTTCTTGTGTTATTGATGCCTTGAATTTGAATGTTTTGAAAAAAATGTGTATTTTTCTTTCCCTTTTGCAGAGTCCCAAAATGAATGTACCAGTAGCATGGTGGCAGAGAAATTAAGAGAGTTAAAGTATGTTCTGCTTTTCTCTAATGCTTCCAGGACCTCTGATAGCTTGTTTGACTAGTACTTTTAGCTAGCAAGACAGCAGGAGTTCTAGACTAAATGGGAGAGATTAATTATAAGCTAGTGATTGACAGAGGGTTGCAAAGACCTCCTTGCAGTTATGCCAATACAGTCACTCAGAATTATGTAGTTGCACGCAGTGGATGTGCAATGGAATGAAGATATTTGTTGCTTTTATGATGCTATTTACAGATAGGCTGTTCTTGATTTCTAGTTTATGCTAATTACATAATTTAGTTCTGATGTTATACATGCTCTGTTTTCATACTTTTGGAAAGCCAAGTGTAGTGAGGTGACATGGAAAGTATCTAATGAGAGGTCCAATGTTTAAAGCTTTCATCTAGTTTTGAGAAATAAGGAAATGCTGCTGATTGATAATAGTTAAAACTCTTTGTCATCTTCACACAAAGGTGTTTCTTGGATAATATGGATATGAAAGTATGTAGCATTCAATGTCAACTTAGATCTGGCTCTAATGATAGACTACAATGGCTTAAAGCAGTTTTGTTTCAACTTGTTTTCAGCAGGGTTGTATCACATTATCTATTGTGACGCACTTTCAATCCCCTCAAGTGCTTCTTGATGCTTTTTCTTCTGGATTTAATAGTTAGCTTGGAGAATCTAGCCTAGGGAGGAATATTATCTGGGCTTCACCAACAAAATTGATCTAAAATAAATGGATGTTCAATGCATCAATCAATTTTTGTATATTCCAATACTTGCCAGAGCTGGGAAGGAACATCTTCATTCATCATATTTCCTGTTGTTTTATTAATACAGTTATTGTGTGCAATTCAAAGGCATAACTTCAGGACAGAGTTGGACAGTTTGCATCATGATCAATGCATTTATTATGATTTCAAAAATGTTAAGGGAAGAAAGGTTCAATTAAATATTTCAGAGTAGAGCATGGAACATTTGCCTACAATATTAAAGTTGATTGCTATAAAACAAGTTGATGCAAGTTAGTTTGATTTTCAAATGGAAAATGTGTGAAGCACTAGTTCTTCAGTCTCCAAATGCTGAGAGAAGAACCCATATCCACTCCAAGATTGATTTGGGATTTTAGTCTTCAGGCATGAAGAAAATGCAAATGTTAGACTAATATTTAAATGTTTTGAAAAGAAAGATGTCTGTAAGATACCAGATAGCTAGCTCTTGGGGTTTTGTCTATTTATTGAATTTGTTGGTCTTTTTTTTGTTGTTTTTTTTTTTAATTGATGGAGAAATGGAAAGTCAGGGTCAATGCCTGCTGAGATGTTTACAGCTACTCGCACATCCTCATTTCTAATTGGAGTGCTACAGTTCCCACAAAGAGTTTTGCCTGTAGGCAAATTTTCACTTTTCAGACATAGTCAGCATGCCTTGAGGTTTAACTTGAGGTGAAACGCAGGATGGTTGTAATTTAACCTGAACTTGCCAGTGCGGGTCTGGGGATCAATATCTGAAGTTCCACCTTCTTTACTCAGGATTTTATCCATTTTACTTACACGCGCAGATGACAGAGTGCAAGTCAATGTGCTATGCTTAATAGTGTTTAAACAAACAAGTTTCTGTTTGCTGATTGCACGTACTGCTGCAGTTTCTGGTTTACCACTCATTGCTACACCTTGGCTCACCAATTCTTGTAACACAGACACAGAAATAGCAGTTAGAATTCTGACTGTAACAGAAAATATCACACACAGATTCGTTGCCCTAGGCTTTATGTAAGTCTCCGAGGAGTAAATATATAACCCATAAGCTCATAAGCTTATAAACTCTATTTTTTTTTTTTTTCCTATTTAATGAAACAGAAGTAGGAATAGAAGGAAGCCCTGAAGCATAGATAATGTTATTTTGTTCAGTAACAGGTATGGAACATGACAAACCAGAGACAGCAGCATGGCAGAATCACAGGAGACAGTGAGGAAAGTCTTTGCTAGCATCTTTCGTGTCCTGAGATCTATGTTCCTGAGGTCACATAACTCATACCTTCCCTGAACCTTATTAGACTGCTCCAGCAGGATCATCTGTATGCTAATGAGACCTTTGAAATGCTTTCCATGCTTTTGCTATTTTAACTTCCTAGCACATATCAGAAAGACCAAAGTTCTTCTATATTATTTTATTACCTCTTAGAAGCAGTAGCTGGGGTCACAATTTAGATTGACTGGAATAAAAATTCAGTGTACTGCTAATGACTCAATACAAAGGCCTCTTTTTTTTTTTTTTTTTTTTCTTTTTTTTTGACAGGAGTAATCTCTATTTCATCTCTGCTACAAGCAGTGCTTTTTTGCCAATTTATAACTGCAGCTTCCTGGAGAAAGCCTAAGGGAGATGTGATAAAACCAGACTATACAGCAAAGCATAGTCTGTATACATGCAACATTGACAAAGAAATAATTTGAAGTTTGAGGGGCAAGTGTCAAATAGGATGTCTGAAAACCAATCTGGCTTAAAATTCAACTCATTATGTGTATGCGGCATTTGCCAGCTTTCCACTTATCCTTGGAGGAAAGGCAGGCATCAATCATACTTGCATGTCAGCTACTGTCAACAGTGCCAAAATTCTTCACTGGACTATCTCATCTGGCACAAGTTAATTTAGAGTGCATTAATGTAAGAACTTTTGCCATTAATTTTCCTCATAGTCACACAAAAAATTATTTCACTTAAAATATGTGCTATGAATCTGAATAATATCTCCTAAGTTGCTGTTGATCCAAACTTGCCTCCATTCAAATGGTACTGCTTATTAGGAATTACTTTTCTTTTTATGATTAGGAAACTTTGAAAGGTTCTAGAGCTAAAAGAGTCTTCTAAAGATGAACTTATTTGTTTATGTGCTCTGAAGCAAATATGATGAAAGCACCTCTCACAGGTCTTAGAGGTCTTAGGCCTTACAGGTCTTTTGTAGCCTAGATGATTCTATGATTCTAAGCATGTCTGCAATGCTGTGATTAAAAAAATTAGTTTTCATCATATCTAAATGAAAGATTGCTTCTCATCTCTCAGATATATAATATTTAATCCCCTTACTCCCCAGCAGAGATCAGTTACTTACTATTAGTTAATAACAATGTCATGTGATTTGGCCTTACATTTTTTCTGGACTTAGTAAGATGATTTCTTTCTACTTGAGCCAGATTTTGTAGGCCTTTTTCCATTTGATATCCTCTAAACTTCTTTTAAGCACAAACTGGGATTCTCTTGGGCCCCTGGCTTTAAGGGGGAGCGCAAGACAATACTGAAGTGTGAAACACCTGGTTTATAGTATGTGTCTATGATGTTAAGTGCACCTTTTAATGAATGTTCAGTGAATTTGATACTTACTCGTTTTCAGCTTTTCACTGTTTATAGTCAGCCTTGGAGCAGACTTTGACAGATAAAACTATAACTGCTATTTTAAATTGCTTTAGCCACATAACTACTGCCTATTGAGCCTTCACATGCTTTATCTAAGTGCTTTTAAAAACTGCATTGTCAGTTGTAACAAAATCTATGATGCTGGAACTCCTGTGCCCTCTGATGTTTTGTGAAGGATGTAATACAAATGTTTGCAAAACCCTCTGTACCTATTGAAACTCCAAGGGGTAATCCTGTTCAAACTAGACCATCTTAACTTGGGCAGCTGTCTAAAAAGTTTTGCAGCTTCTGTTCTTCTAAAGACAGAGTGTTTAGTAGTTTATATTTTGGTTTTTTTGGCTGGACCTGAAGTCTCCTTCCTTTATTTAGCAGTAGGTCTATTACATTCTTCTGGAGTTAGCATGCTTCCTGTGGCATTCCATCATTGTGTCGAGGTGGTGTTTCACAATATTTTTCACATTTTCTGCCTCATATATCAAACTGTAGAAGTTATCCATAAGGCATAGCTGTCATTCTGTAAAACTTTTAGTAATGCTGTCATTTTTATCTGATAGCAAGAAACATCTAAAGTAATAAAAAAATAATTTCTACTTCATATTTGCTTTGGTGCTCATTCTGTCCCTGTCAGTGTCTATACATTATAGTAGGTGAGATTTATACATCCTCTTACTTGGCATTTTGGGAGAGCCATGCACAGAACTGGAGACTGTGAAATTATTCCCCTTTTCAGGATTAAAAAAATATATATTATTTCAACTCACAAAACCATCCATTGAATGTATTATATATGCTGTATTTGAACATAAATCAACCCTTCATTGAATGGTTTCTGTTTCCTGCATTCTCTTCTTTACTGTACATATTTTTACATTCTCCTGTTTCTACAATTCTGACAATCATTAAGTTTCGCAGTGTATTTGCAGAGAATTATTTTATTCAGGAGAGGACACAATGACAATTCTGCACATTATTTACAATTCAGTTGAATTGTGTCATTTATCTGCAAATTCAGTCTTCTAAGTAATTAAAATAATCCTGAGGAGAATAAAAAGAAATCTGTCACATTTTAAAGTAAAAATTTGCATTCAAATCAATATGTCCTGTCATATCATATAGATGAAAAAACCTTGAAATCTGAATATCAGAGTTTTTAACATGTTTTACCTATTCAGGAGATTTTACCTTGATGTTCAATGTTACTTTCTTGCAGCCAATACCTTTCTAAGTGACATTTAGTGAACACTAAAGTGTCAAATTTTCAAGGTCATGTTTGATACTTCACTTGATTCTTCATGAGGTGCAGGTTAACATCAAAGAACACAAAGGACATACATCTCCATTGGGCTGAGTCTGTAATACATGTGTTAAATCATGTCTGAAATGTGAGAAGTGTGACTAAACCAGAATTAGTCAGTTGTGTCATCATTAATAGAAGTCTAATAGTACTGTACAATATTTCCATCTCTTTCCCAAATGCTCCTACACTGACTTCTCCATATTATTGACTCCCATATATTGCCACAGATTGATGAATAAGGCTTTGGGAAAGTTAATGCAAATATTGGCAGGTTTTTTCAGTGCCTCCTAGTCTGTAAAGGTACGCAGATTTAAATTTCTTATTGTATGGAGGCACTCTGTCCAGTATTAGCAATTCAAATAAGGAGCAGTGCGTTATACCAGAGAGCAAGAACTGTCACGGTTTCAAAGTTAATTAGACTAAACAGACAACTAATTGTGTCTTATTAAAATGTAAAGGACCTGTGACAAATTGCACTAATTGCATGTTCTCATATATCTGAAGAGGTCAGGCTACTTAAAAATCATGTTGTTAATGGAAGACAAATGTAGTTTTATATGCTCGATAGGAATATTATAAACTTCATTATTTATGACTCTGGTAGGAACACTTAATAATTTTAAGCCTTAAATCAAACTCTTCATTAAACTAGGGAGTCAGCACACAGTCCTGAAAATAGTCTGTAAAAACCTGCTGCCAATGTAATATTAATTTAAAGGTCTGTTGTTCCCCCCCACACCCCACTGGCAATATAGATATACTGTTATTTTAAAGTCTGTAAACCCTAGGAGAGTTGGAGCTCTTTGAAGTCTTCCCCTACTGTCCCAATCAAATAGCACAACAACATTTTATAATATTAATATTTTCAAGAACTATGTAAAAATCAACCGCTCTCAGGTCTAAACATTTGCAACTTTATGTGATAATTACCAGTAAAATGAAAAAGAATGAAATAGTGGATGATAGGACAAAGAATACAGAAGAAAGGTGAGGAAATCCCCTAAAATCTTTGTGGGTGTTGCTGTCAAATACGGAGCAATTGTTGCATTTCTGACTAGATACACTAATTTTTAAAGCACTGATTGTCTTCTGTTTAAATGCTTTTGTATAAGTGTAAAAGGTGAGCTATTTATGATCTGCAAATGAACCAAGCCAAGACTAACAGAAGAGTGAAGATTTGCTATGATGGAACAAAAGGGAGATGCCATTTCAAATCACAACTAACACAGGAGGACACAGAATCACATTTAGAAAGCCTTTGTCACAGGCTTGGGAGTACATTATTTCTTACACTACTCTCAGGATAAAAATCAGTGTTAAGAAATACATTTAGAGTGAAAGCCAAGGGAACCACAGTGATGTTAAATTTATAATGCTTGCACAGGGAGGTAACCATACTTGCTAAGACAGACATTTAAAATCACAAACTTTCCCAGACACTTCCATAGCAGAGAACATGGAAGGCAATGCTAGAAGTTTTGTGGTACTATAAGAGCATCACAGATAACAGTCTGCAGGAGTTGTTTTAATTTCAGGTGTTGTGAAGAACAGTAATGTCCATGATCCTCTGAGTTTTTAGGAGGAAAGATGATATGGCTGAGTATGATGTTTAGCGTACATTACATTTTTTTTGATCTTAACAGTTATTACATTTCAAGTTTATTGGTCTTGAATTCATGCACATTTCTTCCCTAATAAATTAATGTCTAGAACAATAATTATTCTTGCTAATGCTGGAAGTTTGTGAGATTCCCAGGGATCCAACCATCATAGTGCCTAATTACTTCCAGGTTAGTGAAAGGTCATTAGTTGGGGTTTTTTTTCTGACTGAAAAAGTGTGTAATTCTTGGTGAAATACATAGTTTTGTCTGAATAGATACAAGTTTCAAATCTGAGTAAACTCTAGAAAATAGTCTTTAGTAGGAGAGATGTATTTCGATATGGAACTTCGTACTTACTGGAAACTCTACAAAGCCAAAGGAAAAGGACAGAACTTTGAGTGGGATAAATATGGAGATTTAGATTCCATTTCTAATAAAAAATATTCTTCCTTGCGAGCATACAGAATGGTAAAACAAAGCATTTTTGTTTTCTTCTTAGTTTAAAGGAAAGGAATACAGAATCAACTATACTGGAAAAGACCTTGGAGATCATCCAAACTCTGATCAAACTCCACCTTGTCAAATAGACCATGGCACTCAGTGCCTCATCCAGTCTTTTCTTAAACACTTCCAAGGACAGTGACTCCACCATCTCTCTGGGCAGCCCATTCCAATGCCCAATATTCTTTCACAGGAAGAACTTTTTCCTGACATCAAAGCTAAACCTCCCTTGGTGCAGTTTAGGACTTGGTCCTCTTATCCTGTCAGTGATTGCCTGGGAGAAGACGCTGATCCCCACCTGGCTACACCCTCTGTTCAGGGAGATGTAGAGAGT
>JAWWMU010000180.1:9923605-9937012 GCA_035048155.1 Cinnycerthia olivascens | reverse complement strand
CCAACCTGTGGCACTGCAGGGGGTTGTTGTGGCCAAAGTGCAGGAGCCAGCACTTGGACTTGTTAAACTTCATCTTGGTGGGTTTGGCCCATCTATCCAGCCTGTCTGGATCACTCTGCCGAGTCTTCTCCAGCAGGTCAACACATGCTCCCAGCTTGGTGTCATCTGCAAATCTGCTAATGTTAGAGTAGGTTTCTTATGACCCAGCAAAGTTGCTTAGCCACCATGGGTTAAACTTTCTATCTCATCTGCATCTGTCCTAGTTTCCATGGAATTTGTTATTTAATAGGATAATTGGAATCCTTGTGTTACAGTTTTCTAGGCATTATTGCCAAATAAAAAAAAAGTTGGATTTGGTTGATTTTGGTGTGGTCTGTGTGTGGTGGTTTTTGGTTCTTTTTTTTTTTTTTTTTTATTTTTTATTTTGTTTGGTTTGGTCTGGGTTTTGCATTTCTGTTTGTATAAAATCTACATACCTGGTAAATATATGGAGAATGTCCTGTGAAATTTCTTTGGTGAACTCAGCCATGCTGAATTGTACAAGGTAGAGACAGGGCATGTTATTACAGGGTAATTGAAACATCCAATGTGTGATTTGACTGCAACACAACTCTCTGAGAACTTGCCTTTTGCTATGCCATTTCACTTCTCGTATGCTGTGCATGAACTATTATACATAATAAGTTAGTGCAGAAATTAGAACGTTTAAAATCTTGATTACAACTCTTCCCTGAAGTTGATGACAATTTTCTACTTGACAAGGCAGTTGCACTTTTAAGCCCATTCCATTTTGGCAGTTGTTTTGATTACATAGCCTTGAATTTAAAAAAAAAAAAATTGGATTCAATAGATATTTCATACTAACTTGATAGGCTGTGGTGATGCTGGAAAGAAATTTGTATAATGTTTCTAAAAGCTACTACTCTTTGTGTTTTCCCTGGCTGTGCACCAATGGCCATGTTACTGCAATATACTTTTCTTCTTTAATGGGAGAGGTTAAAATCATCTTTTTGATTAGATGAAATGGGTAAGAGTAATATCCTAATTTCATTTAAGGAATGAATCCATAGATATATTTCCTAATGTCTTGGCTGCATCAGAAAATAAAATATGGTTATTAATGGTGAATGCAGTTATATAAAGTGTAGAAGAATGAGAGAGTAAAAATTATTTAATACAAATGGATGTATTTTGAATACTGATAGAATAATTTAAGTGTTTTGAACCATGCACCTAAGTAATCCTTAATCTATCAATATAGGGTAGAAAATACCTTGTTTCAGCAAGCTAATGAAATATAAGGTGAAATATATTTATGACTTAAAATAAGAATATTCAAATATATAAACAGAAAATGTTCTTATATATTCTTCTGAAAGCAAAAAACTGATATGGTGTGACACTCTCCATATTTTCTAAACCTCATAATTGGTTTATCCAGTATTTTGCTATGCTGGTAAAAATGTTCAGTGCCTGTACAATGCTATGTCATATCTCTCTTTGTTATGAGAAATGCATCAGAAAAAAAAATTTTTTTTCACTGCTTTCTCATATTTATCCCCTAGGGCTGTAGTTTAATTGGCCTGTGTACAACTTCACACTCAAGAATGTCTGACAAATCTTGTAGCTACACAGTGGTGAACTCTGAACCAGATGCTCCAACATCCTTTCTTGCCATCAACAGTACTAGAGCTACATCCCTTGATGTTTCTGATTTTTCACATGGATATCACCTTCGCTGGCCTTTGGCACTTAATGATGGTACTGAGCTTATATTTGCTTCTCAAGTTAATGAGCTATCATGGAGTGTTGTTAATTAGTCTAATTTTAACTGCATGTGAAAGACATACAGACTGTTTTAATATAAATTTGTGATAAAATTAATTTTCTATGAGATTGTGTCTCCTTAACTGACCTGTGCAGTAGAAAAAAGAAATTAGCTACCTCAGAAACAATTAGATTATGTATGCATAATCTTAACACAGTACTGGTAGATATTATTATCATTTTCCCAAGAGAGGGACTGCAGCAGAAATGAAAACTTGAAATATTGGTGTGTCCTGCACAGGAAATGTGTATACAAATGACACCTGAGTAGACTGAAGCACAAGTCGTTGGTGGAATGAAATCTTCTGGAATTATTAGGTTATACTCCCCAGTATGTAGAGCTTACAGATAGCTGCCAAAGTAAATGCATGTAGAGAGGAAGGAGGAAATTGCTGTTTCTGAATGGCAGCCTCTGGCTGTGCTCCCCAGACAAGATGTCAGGACCAGAGATGATGAGTTCCAGGGTCTGACAAGGATAATAAATTGATCCAAAATAACCCAAACCTGGTGAACCCTTGGATGTTCTTCATGATGTGTGAGTCTGACAGGATTTCTGCACATACCTCCTCTTGCATCCAGGGAGGGAGACAAAAGACTGTCCAGCTGGTTGAGCCTGTTGTAGTGTTACAGCAGGTTATGGGGTTATAGCTAATTATTTTGACTTTAATCTGGCTTCTTTGGATTAGATTGGAGACCAGAGTGTCGCCCTGATTTTTCAGGCTTTTCTTAATGCAGTTTCTAACTGGTTGTTTTCACTGTAGCTAGCTTCTTTCTCATGTTTGGAAGTGTCCTTATCAGAAGTCCGTTTGATAAGACGAGGTTGTTGTTCATACCTTTCTCTTGTGTAAAAAACAACTGATGGACAGTTGTCTTAACCACTGGCATAGGAGAGGTGTCAGCCTTCTTCTCCAATCCCTGGTCTGTGTAGAAATTCTATAAATTTGAGAATCAGATGTTTTAATAAACAGTTCTCTAGTTCTCAGCCTTCTCAAAAAAAGTGTGTCGTGTGTGTCCTTGCGTCTCTCACAGCAACACCAGAGAGAGCAAGCAATTTACTGATATGGCTAGACATGCATTTTTAAAAGATTGGTCAGTAATAATATCGGCAGACATAAAACTCCCATGATCTATGTGAGATCTCTCGTAATTCTATCACTGCAAAAGTAATCCTGTGTGTGATGACAACATACCAGTCTTAATATAATACTTAGTGGTAACTGATATATCAGGCAAGTGAAAGCATTATACATATAGTGGAAATGCATGCTGCATGCATGAGACATGCTTACAGTCACCCTATACAATTTACTGCAAAGGGGAATAGAGTCACTCAGACATAGTCTCCAAGTCAACGTTTTCATTCTGGAAATTTTCACACACACAAAAAAATGTTTCTTCTTATGGACAAACAGGACTAGATATTTATGTTTCTTACAAATCAGTTTGCAGCCAGATAGATCAATTTACTTCTTCACAGATAAATGATTTTCATATAGCATTTTACAGTTCTGTTCAGAGATTGCTGCTTTCTTCACAGCATTTGGCTTAACCAGAGTATTGCAAATTTGTAGTGAAAGTCATAGACTTTTATGGAGTTTCTTGTGATGGTCTCTAGAGTATCAATATTCAACTAGACAGTGAAAAGAAGGCAGATATAATTTTGTCTTGTTATGCAAGTTCATACCCTGCACAATTAATTCAGAAAGTCAGACTTATTTTGTGTTTACCTTATTCTTGCAAATTTGAACTGTTTGCTTTCTGTTCAGTATAAAACACTCCCTAATTTCCTCTTGTTCTACATTAACCCCTGTTCCAAAGTCACAAATGATCTGTAAATAACATTGTTTTGTTATTTTTATATTTTGGCAGGGGATAGCAAATCCTAAAAATTATCACACCATTTGAGGTAACTCCATAAACACAATTTAAAAAAGTAATTCTTAGAATATTGTAACAATCTGTATGTATCTTTTAATGCTGGAGGGAAATAGTTTTTTTTTTTATATTTGCAGTAAATTTAAAGACATTTATTCTCTATGGCCTTAAGCCAAATGTATTCAGTTCAATGTCCTTTTTTCTGCACCTGCAAAATGGTCACTTGACTAATAAATATGGCTTGGGGTGCTCTGTCTGGGTGCTGTGACTTAAGTACCATATTTATTTGTTACTGTAAGGGATAAAAATTTGTTTTGCACATATTCAAAGCTTAACTACACTGAAATTTCACAGTCAGAGTGTCATTTCGCAAATAGAGTGAATTCAGGTATGGAGCCCTTGATTCCTCTTTCAATTTAATTCTTTACAAAACCTTTTATTTTAATCTTGGATTCTTTTTTCCCATTCTCAGTAAACTTTTTTATGATAATCTGCAGTTTTTTCCTTAAGCCTGATAGATATTTGCAGCAGCAACATGCTGAAATTATAATTGAAATGAGGAGCTGTGATCATCCTTATCGTCTGCATATGTCCCCACATTGTGACCATTAATTTATTCTGGTTTGCTATCTTAGTAAATTAAAACTGATTCATACTTGGTAAATATTATCAAAGACAACAGCTGCCCTCTTCTTTATCTTTAATAAAATGGAATCTTCTCAGCAATCTTTTTGTCTGGAAAAATTACTATTTTGTTTCAAGTCTAAATCTCTTCTTTTTGTGTCTGTTTGATGAGTGGCATAAACCATTCGAGTCTAGTTCCAAAATGCTGCTTATTATAGAGGCATCATTAGTGGCTCCACAGTGTAAACTTACATTTTGATTTCCAATAAAAGCAGGACCAAAGTCCCCATTTGATGCATTAATGGTTGAATTGAATCTCCAAATTCATCACAACAGCTTTTCAAGGGACAGTTGGAATTTCTATTCTTCCAATAAAATATTCATAACAGTCTTCAGTAGAAATATTTCAGAAAGATCTTAGAAGTGCTACTTTGATTTTTGTCTGTCTTGGTTTTCCATAGCTAAGTAAATAGTAGTTCTCACAAATTTTTTGCTGATGATATTCTGAAGGTTTTTTGTGTGTAGATCTTTTCTGAAAAGTTTAACTCATCTGGTTTGGAATAGCCTAGCCAATTTTGGTTAAGATTAAACAATAAAACTTTCTCTGTCCATACTTTTGATTCACATTGTATTAATTAATGGCAAGAGAATCACAGGACATATCACATGTACCCATGTTTCAGTACAGAATTTCATTAATTTTATGACATTATGCATAGTAAAGGGATTACACTCAGTGTAAATAGTTCATTTTAGCTGTAAAATGAGCTCAAATATACAGGTTGAAGTTGACAGATTGAATACAGGACACAAGGCTTCCTTTCATTTCTGTTTTCTGTTTCCTTAAGCCCTTTCCAGTCTGTAGGCTTTATTATCTTTCTCTGGTTACTGCACTGCATCAAATGTTAGAAAGGTCAATAAAATCTCTTATCTATTGAAGCCAATGAGAAATAGAATCACTAGGATGCATATCTTGCCTCTCATTTCATGGAATACCTCCCTTGTGGTTATTGTTTTAAACTATTGTTGCATTTCTTTTAGTTTAGAAATTTGGGCCAGTCAGTCCTGGATGCTCTTTATAATCTGAAGATTGAAAACCTCCTTTCTATAGGAGTCAGACTCTAAACAAGAAAACACACATTTATTTATGTATATTTAACATTTTCAAACCAATCTGATCTACTGTAAGATGGATTCCTAAGATGAAAAGGTTTTATAAAAATGACAGACTCCTACAAAAGCTGCGAAATAGTCTCCCATCCAAATTATTTGTCAATGTCCCAGAAAAGAGAATCTGTGCTTTTAAGTGATATGGGTGGTTTTTCATCTCAGAGATGTGAAGGACAGTATTTGGTGCAGAAACATTGGACCACCCATCTAGAACATCCCTATAGCATGCCTTTCATTATCATCAGCAGGCAAACAACCTCTGGCTCTATTTTTCCTGGTGCATACTGCTCTAATTCCAAGGTTGGAAAAGTGATGTTCTCTGAGTTAAGCATGATCCAAGACCTGTGAAAAGCTGGGTCTTGCAAAGTCCTTGATCGATGAAAAGTTTATTAGAGGAAGAAACTGGCTCCTGCTCAGTGGGAAACAGTGGTAATTAGGAGTTAGGCACTGCTGTCTCTGAAATCACTGCTGAGTGCTTTTCCTTACAGAAGGAAATATGCAAGACTTTGTTTCTGTCAGGTCTTTGCACCCTGTGGAGGATTTTCTGGCACGTTAACTAGTGGCTGCATGTTGAAGCTCCCATGTGATTGCAGGAAGTACGCTGTATAGTATTCCTTTCACATGGTAGGCGATGATGGAGAGTGGATGTGATGGGGAACAGGAGTACAGGCTTGGGAAACTTCAATGGGAATGGCAAAGAGCAAGTTTCTTCCACATTATTTGTACAGGGAAGTATTTAAGAATTTGTCTGCTGGCTGGCTCTGAGATTTCTGAAAGTCGAGTTGTCCCTTTCTTGTTACCTGCTGACTCTTGCGGTAGCTAGTCCAGGCTTGGTAGAAAGGTGGGTTGTGCACTGGACAGGTGAATGAATGAAAACAAAGATTTGTACATTAGATTTTAAAACAATACTTTTAGCCATATGGTTTAAAAGGTATTTAGGATGCTTTCTAGTAACAATTAATGAAAAAACCCAAAAATTGGTGGGGTCGGAGGTTTGAGACTGTATTACTCTTTAAGCAGTCAGTAAGTAATGTATAAAACCACATTAACACAATTTAAAACCCTTTAAAATATATATTATCCTCTCTTGTATGCTCCAAAGTGCTGCTTCAGGTTTTTAATTGTTCTATGAGCTGTTAAAGTCTTACTTGGCAGAAGTTGTCTAATTATCTTCCAGTGATAATCCTACTGTTCCCATGAGATCTAAATGATTGTGAATGTGGATGCACAGCTCTGCCATTTAAGCAAGTGTTGCAGCTCTCTCTGGCCATTCATAGTTGCATGAGCTCTTCCGCAGGTGTTTCCAAGCAGGTAATGTCCACACAGCTCTTGGTGGCAAGGTTTGCAAAGAGACTTACCAAACTGTAACTAGGTCACCCTTCTCTGCTTGCTCAGTCAAAAGATTTTAATGGAAACCAGAAACAGTTTTTTTATGCAAAATATGCTCTGGATGACACAGAGATTAAATAGTTAAGAAGAAAGAATGAAGTGCTCCTTCAGAGTGTGGTTAGTGAGGAACTTCAAGAACCTTTGCTGAGTCAATGAACTGTATATTGCTCAATGATGTCTGCAATGTCAGGTGTCTCTCTTCCACATTTCTAAAGTGGCAGATCTCTACTGCCAAAACCTAACAAGAAGAGCCTCTCAGTGGAGTCCAGACAGTCTGCCTTTTTTCTTTCTTTATATTGGAAAATTTTGAATAAATGTCCTGCAAAAATTGAATAACTTTGAAGACAGCAATATACAAACAAATGGATGATTTGAGTTTAACACACTGTTGGTGTATTTTGAACCTTGTCCACAGGTTCAAAAATATTATACTTACCTTCATTCACAAATCTACAACATGCAAGAAACCTGTTCTGATTTGGAAATTAGTTCACAGTTGTTAAACATTTTTCTTTTTTCTATGAGTAAGAAAAATATCAATAAAAGCATAGAATTAATAAATGAAAATTTAATGGCTAAG
Source organism: Cinnycerthia olivascens (assembly GCA_035048155.1). Classification (NCBI taxonomy): domain Eukaryota; kingdom Metazoa; phylum Chordata; class Aves; order Passeriformes; family Certhiidae; genus Cinnycerthia; species Cinnycerthia olivascens. The sequence continues at coordinate 9,929,547 of JAWWMU010000180.1, read as the reverse complement.
GCCATTAATTAATGGCTAAGGGAAATGTGTCTGACCAACCTAATGATCACTTAGATAACCAAGATGTTTGAGTGAGAATGATAGCCATAGTTTGCTGACCTGAACAAAAAGGGCAAACTGGGAGAGGAATTAAGTATAGCTGTGCATTAGAAAGTAGAAAAATCCTCAAGAGCCAGTGTGTAATGATATACATTGGTCAGTAAAGCAGAATCACTTTTATAGGAGATTGTCTTGGTTGAGGCCAGGACAGGGTTAATTTTTGCAGTAGCCAGGAGAGGGTCATAATCAGAGAGCAGGTCTTCAGTAGCATCCTAAATTTTATCAGTTGTAGAAAGGTACTTCCCACACTCTTACGAGGATGCTTGGAAAAGGACTGTTTGGTGTTAGCAAACCAGGGAGTGAATTTCTGCTGTGAATATTACCATATCTATTTTCTTTCAAGCTCTCCTAAGATTTGTAATTGCTTTTAGTGCTGTGACTACCCTTTACTGAGAGAAAACCAAAATTATATGTGTATGCACCCAAGAAAGCAGATCCTGAAACTGTGAGTTATGTCTCTCTTTACAAGGAAGAAAAGCTATTTCTGCAGCCAACCAGTTCAATTCTTTCACCAAGAAAGGTTAGACCAGACGATCTTTCCTGTTCCTTTCAACCTGGTATTCTACGACTCATTTTATTTATTTATCTGTACCAAGATAGAAACTAGGGCTATATGCCCATAACCAAACTCTGTTTTTTAAGCCTTTGTAGAGCTTTGATATACTTTCCTCCTCCCAGCTCCAGCAGCATTTCTGGATATAACTTTTGCAAGCTTGCACATAAAACTAAGAAAAGCAGATCTGAATAACACTCAAGTTAACTCAGGCTTTTGTTCAGTACCTACGTAGCTAATCTTTGGAAAATCACTTAGCTGAACCGTGGTTCATCTATAGTTTTTACAGTTCTTTTTATCTCTATCTGAAGAAAGAGAATTTCAACTGACAGACCAATCTCTCTTTTTAATGGCATGAAATATAAGGAGAAGTGGAATTACTGCTTCCATAAATCATGGCTGATGATTCCAAAGCTCTTTTTGAAGTCTAGGCCTTCAGAGGTTCATCAGAAAACTGCAATGCTAAACTCTCAGAGGCATGGTATTATCTGACATCTAGCATTCTATAAATTCCATGAATTTTGATTTAAAAGGACGAGACAGGTAATTTTTCAATTTTAAAGCATTTAAATGTTCAGATTTTTAGTGCCTTGAAAATGTACTTTATTCACCTATTGATCTGATCCTTTTCCATTCAGCAACATTGATTTCTTTTCCTGCCTCTTAAATGTAACAGAACCCAGGCAATACTGTTTTATTTAACAACTTCCATTTAAATAGTACTTTAATATCTTCCTGTAGCAATATCTTCAAATGATGCTAGCACAGCTCTGAGGATGGTATTCAGCAGTGTGCTGTTGAAGTTAAAAGAGGACACAATCTATTATTTGTGTGAAAACCACTGAAAAAAAATAAAAAAGAAGTTCTTATTACCTTGATCCGATTTTCAATAGGTTTTTTGTTTGAAAGCTTTGAAGTATCTTTGAAAATAGAAGAAAACATCAACTAGTTTAAGCTGGACATGTTTAGCCTGGAGAAAAGGAGGCTTAGGAGTGACTTTATCACTCTCTATAGGTCCCTGAAAGGAGGGTGTAGTCAGGTAAGGGTTGACCACTTCTCCCAGGCAGCTGGCGACAGAACAAGAGGACAGGGCCTCAAGCTGCATCAGGTTCATGGCTGGGCATAAGGAAGAAGTTCTTCACAGAGGGGGTTGCTAAGCATTGGAATGGGCTTCCCAGGGAGGAGGTGGAGTAACCATCCCTGGAAATGTTCAAGAACCGACTGCATGTGGCACTTGATGTTGGACTCAATGCTCTCAGAGTTCTTTTCCAACCTAAATGATTATATGGTTCTGTAAACTAAAATTATTGAAATTAGGAAAATTGTGATTAATTTTGTAAACCCATACTAAGGGATTATGACTTCTACAGATAACTCATTTTAAACTTGGTTCCATGTCCACTTCTAGATGCCTACAAAAAGTATTATGTACATTTGTGTATATTTCTAAGTCTTCAGGCTTTATTCAGCCTAGCTGATATAACCCAAAGCTAAGAGAGAGTGCTACTCTCTGCAGCTTGAAATTTGTGCCTTTGTTGACTTGGAAAGTGTATGCAGGAAACTACAACAAAGAATGAAGTTCTGATAGCTCAGATTTGCTTGCCACCTACAACTATGGGCACAGGAAGTCCAGTTTAGGTGCTGTGTTAGGCTGTTCGAGTATCATCCCTCAACGTCCACAGTGAACTCTAAATTTCTTTCCCCCTGCAACTGCAAGCAGATATTGGAAAATTTGTCTCAAAATGAAATCCAGGATAGCATGAATCCTGTGCAAGGAATCACTTAAAATGGTTCAAACTACACTGAAGGTACATGGTACTGCCATGGATGTACTTAAGTATTTCTGACCACATCTATGTCTTAAATTATTTTTATTTCTTTTGATCCAGCGAAGAGCAGTTTCTTTCTTTTAAGATCTGTGAGAGGCTTAATTTCTTCTTTTAAAACCAATCTTCAACGTCCTCTTTCATTATGCAGTTGTTAATTAGAGCACTTACATAGGAGGTCAGGACGTGAATTCAGTTTCTTCCTCTTGAGATAGTTCTGTAACTCTGGGAAAGAATAATGTATTAGTCTTTGATCATTCTCAGGAAAACATGGGATCAAAAGAGAGGACCAGAAAAACTGTGACTGTATCATTGGCCAGTGGTTAGGGCATTTAAATTATCAGGGAGCTCAGTGGGGACAAGGAGTGGGCTTCAGTTTCTCTGCTTGGTATTGTACCTGGTACAGTTCATAAGAATCACTTCCCAGGCCCACTCATGCAAAATGGAATGGATCTTGAGAGTGATACCAAAGTGCATCTTTTTTTATGAATAGAGTAATGTTATGCCCTGAGAAAGTCTGCAATCCTTGAACAATTTAGGTAGACAATTTTCTCTTGCAGTTTTAGATTTTTCGATATTATCAGATTGGCATTTCTGGGCTGAGCAAGGATAAAATGCTAGGTAGTCAGGAAAAGTTGATTTTGTTGATGAAAAACTCAACATGAGCAATCAATGTGCACTTGCAGCCCAGAAATCCAAACGTATCCTGGACTGCATCCAGAGAACTATGGGCAGCAGGAGAGTAAGAGGATTCTGCCCCTCTGCTCTGCTCTAGTGAGAGCCCACCTGCAGTGCTGCATCCAGCTCTGGGGTTCCTGACAGAAGAACATGGAACTGTTGGAGCAAGTCCAGAGGAGGTCAGGAAGTTGATAAGAGGACTACAGTTCCTTCCCTATGAGGACAGGCTGAGAAAGTTGGGGCTGTTCAGCCTGGGAAAGAGAAAGTTATGTGGAGACTTCATAGCAACCTTCCAGTATGTGAAAGGTGCTACAGGGAAGCTGGAGAGGGATTCTTCATCAGGAATTGTAGTGATAGGATGAGGAGTTCAAACTGAGTTTCAAATTGAAAGACGAGATTTAGCTAAGATGTTAGGAAGAAAATCTCTGTGACGATGATAAGGCCCTGGCACATATTGCCTAGAGAAGCTGTGGATGACTGGCTCCTGGCAGTGTTCAAGGCCAGGTTGCATTGAGCACCTTGGTCTGTGGGGACGTGTTCCTGCTCATGGAACTAGATGCTCTTTGAAGTTCTTTCAATCCAAACTGTTCTATGATTCTGTGAATTCAAAAGTTCAGAAAAGATAAAAAACTCTTCCACACCATGCCCAAGATTAGATGGGGACTGAACGGGAGTTTTCAGAATTACATTTTTGGACTTTGCTACTCAAAATCAGCAGAGTATTCTGCTCTTTCATGCTCCTACCCTCTCTCTTTTGATTTTTGATTTTCTAGATCTGCTCTTCAGTATTGCATTGACAGGAAAGCTTAGAATCAAGAAATAAAAGAATCAGAAAATCCAACAGATTTCCGTACAGACTGGGATTTGAATTATGCCTCTCAAGTTCAACTGTACTCCAGAAGGCATGAAGCATATTACGTATTCACTTCCTTACCCCCAAAAGTGCTCCTTCATGTACAAGCCCCAAAACTTTTACTTGTACAAAGGGGATTTTAAGGGGTGATGGTGCAGTGAGAATTATTATGAAATGAAAAACTTCTGTGGAGCCACAACCTCTCTGGGTAGCACAGACTTCAAAATGACCCTTAGGTAGCAGCTTTATGAATGCTTTATGCTGGCACACCATCAAAAGAACTAATCCATCTTTTTTTTCTCTGTTCCTTCCCACTCCCTTTTTAGTGTCAGTACAGTCATCTTGGGAAGCAGTTTGGAGCTGAAATGAATGCAGCAAGCTCATCGGTGTGCTTTTAACCCCAGGGGATTTTCTGATCCTATCCACTGTACATCCTACGTTTTTAATAGCACAAAGGGAGAACTTCAGTTGTAGGTGAGTGCCTGGTAACAAGGATATAAATCTTCGTCTTTAGGTCAAATTCCTACTTTTTCCTGCTTAAAGTACTTCTGAAACTGTTTCTTTGGATCAGCAACTACCCAGTGGATAAACCATGAGAAGAGGATGTTAGGAAAATGTGGCTATTAGTATAAAGCACAGAATTTCAATCTTTGTCTTAAAATAAAAATAAAAATGTGTTGGACTGGGATTTATGACCAGATAGTAAATGCATCATCCCTACCCCAGAAATCATTGTGGAGAACCTAGACCAGACTACAAAAGAGTGTCCCTAGTAGAGATTTTGCAATATGGAGTCAATTGCAGTTCTATTTCAGTCAGGAATTTGTAATGATTTATCTTCCCTTGGAAGGAATGTCAATCAAATAACAACATTGCTCCTAGTTAGGAAAAAGTTCCAGTTCTTTTTGTAGTAGCTTGCAAAGAAATAAACTCATAAGTCTTTTTAATATTATATTAGTCCTGCATGGCAGCAGTAAGGCTGGCAGGCAGCCCACATTATACAGTATACACATGCCAATACCACATTACAATGGAAAATCAATTGGCAGCCAACTTGGATTGAAAGGAATTTGAGCACATTTAGTGTTCTGAGTCCTAAACTGCCACCATTATGTCTTTGCTCAAAGATAAATTTTATGAAGGTATTGGAGCAGGACTTTTAAAGACTGCATATGGGAATAATATTTTTATTAATAGTAGTGTTAATGCCATTTAATTTGAAAATAATGAGACAGGGAGAGTAAGAAAGAGACAGATCTCATAAAAATTAAAAATCTAATCAGTGAGATGCGCACTGGTGGTGTATGGAAACAAATGTGAGATTAAGGAAGAGCATGGTAATGCTTTTATAAAATTAAAATAATGAACATACAGCAAAGAAAATATCTAGGAGCAATAACAGTACATAACAGTTTATGCATAATAATAATATAATAAAATAATATTTCATCTTTCCTTATTGCATGTTGTTATGAAGTGGTTTAAACACACAAGAGCAGAGAAAATTAAGTCTCTGTGAATAATACAGATCAAAGTCAGAAAGGTTTGAAAAATACCCCAAAACTTGATTGAAACCACAAACAAGGTTAGATGTTGGTGCCAAAAAACTTGATAGTTTTTACTTAAAAGAGGCAAAGAGAAAGAAGGAAAGAAAGAGAGAGAAAGAGAGAGAAAGAGAGAAAAAGAGGGAAGAAAGAAGGAAGGTGCAGAAGGTGTGGAAGGAAGGTGTGGAAAGTGTGGAAGGTGAGGATGGTGAGGATGGTGCAAAAGGTGTGAAGGGAGGTGCAGAAGGTGTGGAAGGAAGGTGTGGAAGATGTGGAAGGTGTGGAAGGTGTGGAAGGAAGATGCAGAAGGAAGATGTGGAAAGTGCAGAAGAAAGGAAGGTGAGGAAGGAAGGAAGGAAAGGAAGGAAGGAAGGAAGGAAGGAAGGAAG
>JAWWMU010000180.1:9895084-9907483 GCA_035048155.1 Cinnycerthia olivascens | reverse complement strand
AGGCTGCCGAATCTGAGAACCTGAAGACTTGTAGGCTCAGGTCATGGGAAAGCATTAAATCTGTCACATTTAGAGATACCAGTGACAAGCTGGAGTTAATGCTAATCTCTAGTTCACCTTTCACTGCCAGACATATCAGAACTATATCCCAAATGGAAAGTACCTCTCAAGCACTCTCTTTGAATACCATATTTAGAAAAATATCTGACTGTTCAAGATCATATTACCTTTTACATTGGAGAAATGTGGCTGCCTGCTTCACACATGTTTTCAAAGTTTTATTATATCTAGAGCAGATGGAGTTTCAAACTGAGTGTTAGCAGGGGCTGGGCAAGGTGACTTGCATTCTGCTTTGGCAAATGAAAATTTCTGCAGAAATGGTGTTATTGTGATTACCTATGTTATTCTTACTCCAATATGAGAAAAGCAATGACACATTGTTTGAGGCTAAGCTCTGAAATTAGAAATTGAAGTCAAGACAGAATCATTAATACACATTGTGCTGAGCTGTTGCTTGCTCCTTGCTTCCCACCAGGCCTTTGTGTTCCTGGGACATCCAGGAGTTGTGATTTGAAATGACAAAACCTCTAGTGCTTTTCAATAATTTTATGCATTAGGTGTTGCACTGAATGAGTGCTCTGTGGTACTCCCAGTGCTTGTGATATCAAGCCCCTCAAGGTTTGAGCTCTCAAGGCTTGAATCAAAACTTGCAATTTATTTTTTTTAAGTTGTTAATCAGTAGTTATAGCTAGGCAGAGCTCATTAAGCAATTGTTTGGCTGATTCCTTGTTTTATGAAATAGGGAAGTGAATCCCAAGATGAATGGGCTGTCTGGAGGAGAGCCACCAGGAATGAAGTGAACAGAGCTGAGCAGTAACTGCGGAAAAGATAATTATGGCAGTGGGAGATGGTGATGACTGACTGGTTGACCACCTACTAAAAATGGGTCCCTGACTCAAGTGGAGGAAAGAATTGCATGTAAAGACTAATGAAAATTAGAAGCAAGAGATACAATAAGCAAATAGGGGTTTCGGTATTAACTAAAGAAAACGTTATGTAATCTGTAACCAATGAACGCTGAAGCTGCTGTTTGTTGAGATGTATAAATAGTGTAAAGTTTTGATGAGTTAGTGTAAAGTTTTGTGGGTTACCAACTGCCTCCCTCCTTTGTGCAAACTAGAATGAGGAGTAGAAACACCTTTGTGTGTATTGATGCTTAGCGCTGGGCAATGAGCCTGTGTTCAGACTAGTTAGGTTGGTAAGGAACTGTTGGTAGAGTTGGTCAGGAATCCCTATCCTCTCTTCTGCTGGGTTCCTACCTCATGGCATTTATTAATTCCCAAGGAAATAGGAACTATCACCACTTTTTCACTGTTTTTGAAAAGTGGATGTATAAATAGACTTGATTCAAAGTGCTTAAGTGCCATGGATTGTAGGACACAAGAAAAGTCTTGTAGAATAAAGGGCCTTTGTCCACTTCTGTTCACAAAAAGCACTCTGGGAAATGTACAGCGGACATGAAGACTAAAAACAAGTTATTTAACCTGCATGTGGACACTGCATGATCAGAATGTGGACTGGTCAAGAGGACGTGTGGACAGCAGCACGGGAGGTGGCAAGCTGCCAATGTATGTTTTTTTTAGTTCACAAAAATGTTAACAAGTATAATTTTAGTTAGAGTATTTTTAGCACAGTATTAAAGCCTTACTCAGTTGTACAGTATATAAGGCCTGGCTTGATGGCAATAAAGTTGATTCTCTTTGGAAGAAGCAAGAGTCTGTGCCCTCGTTCATGACAATGGGTCGAGTATTATTACCTAACCTTTTTCCTCCCTATCATTAGCAGGATTTTTCCAACAGGGTTGATTTCCCTTTGAGAAACCTTCCATATGCATAGAGGGAATGGGATGAGATCAGGTTGGTGTCTGGTCACTAGTGGGGTTACAGGGCTCTATCCTCTGGCCTGTGCTTTTCAATAATTTCTAACAACCCCGATGCAGAACTTCAAGGTAAATTTGCTGATGACACAAAATTGGGAGGGGCTGTCAACTTCCTCAAGGGCAGAAAGATCTTGATAATTAGAGGGCTGGGCAGCCACCAACCAGATCAAGTGCTGGAGAGTGGATTTTTCATTCCCTTTGCTCACTATCCAACCCTTCTTACAATCTATTGCAATAGTCTTCAAATTACATCTTGAAAAAAGAAAAGATTGATGAGTTTTAGGAGGTTGACTCAGATTCATTGTTGGGGACTCTAAACAACGTAGTCTAGATGTTCCTGCTCAATGTTGGGAGATTTGACTTAGCCTTTAAAAGTACTTTTGATACAAACTGCTCTATGATTCTTTGATTAACGTGTTTGTCCACCTCTAGAGGAGACCAAGTTTGTGTTTACTGGGTTCCTGGTACTGGAATGGAATTGGCTGGTTTAGACAAGTTACTTGGTTAAACCACTCTGCACAGGACTCGTAAACATAATTTGAAGAGAAGATCCTGAAGCACATGTAACAATGATAGAATAGAGCCTACTTTTGTCTCTTTATGTTCTTCAAATGTTTTGCATTCTTGTTTTGTGTTTGTTGACTTTGTGAAGCTGTAATGACTCTAATTGGCATTTTGACCAGAGATCTAATGTTCCTACAGCAAATTAATTTTTTTTTTTCAATTTTAGAGGCAAATCTGAAAGAACCAGGAAATCTGAGGAACCTTAGATTTCGGTTTGTGTTCCCACTTTTGCACAGTTAAGTCATTTTTTTCAGAGAAATCTTAAGTCTGAAAAAATCCCAGGTCTGAAATCTGCCCCAAATTATGGAAAAATGTGTGTCCTGCTCTGTCTGTGTTTCATTTCTCTGAATTACAGTAAAGAAAAATCCATTAAAGAGATGTGAGTCAAGAAGACCTCAGGGACACCGTGAAGTTTAGTTAACTGTAAAGCAAAAACCTCTCTTATGTGCTAAAGCCACACCACTGTTCAGGAAATCACATTAAAATGAACATAAATTTGAGCTTATGCATAAATCTCACTAAACATGTGCTAAACAGGCTTCCTGGAGACAAAGGCTTTTTCGAACAGAAGCTATAATTAATGTGTTGCAATTCTGGAATAAAAACTGCTACAGAAACAAAAATCAGTTGTAATCATAATGCCACACTCAATACATTGAAATAATCCTATTTTCTATTATTTTAACTTCAATATTCAGCTTTTAAACAAAACTTACAAATGGTAAAATTTAAATATGAAACAACTTTATAATTGTAATTATATTTCATGAATCATGAGCTCTAAATAAAACAAAATAATTGCAAATGTGTTGCCAGACTATGTGGAAATTCAAATAACTTCTCTGAAGTATGTCCTTAATTACACAAGTAATTTCACTTATACATTTTAATAGTTGTAAGAACAAAACTGCAATCCCAAATGCCATACTGTTCTCAAATCTTTTCTAGTAAACAAAATACAGAAAAAAATCTTAAATATTTTATAATATTATATATTAATATATATTCTAACTTGACTGTAAATTAATAGCTCCTATATAATTTATTTTACTTATGTGATATGTTTTTTCCTTTTGAGCTTTTAATTGCCCCTTTATATGGACTTAAATTCCTCTAGTTAGGTAAACAATAAAATGTTAAGAATGCTTGTGATTTGCATGCACAAAGAGTATCTGTAGGTTTCAGTGATGGATTTACATCAGTGGGTAAGGCTTGACCTTATTCCTGTGAATATAAAAAACATTGATGCAATAAGTTTACGGCAAAGTAGTAGTTAAACAAAACATCAGTTCAGAACTTTGCTGGCAGGATCTCCTTGTACTGTGAGGAAAGAGTATGGAAAACATATGCTCACCTCATTAAGCTTGGCTGAATGTGCTGCAAGAATTTTTTGTGTCTGTTTCCTCCTTCAAAAGGAAGAATTTCCCCATTTCTCTACCAGCCCCGTTGATTATAATTCAGCTACTTTCCTCTTACAGAATTTCCTCCTTATTTGTTAAACAATGTCTTATATCTTTCTTGGACACTCAGCATATTTAATACCAGTGAAGTGAATGTGTCCAGGAGCATATTTGGGTACAAACCCTCAATTGTCTCTGGTTTTCAGAAAGTCATTGTTGTTGTTTTGCATCTGGACAGCTGCTACACTCCTGGTTTGGTTTAATGGTTAGTTTGTGGTAAGGATCTTTTCTTGTTGGTACTTTTGGAAGCAATCCCTTCATTCTGGAAGCCAAAATTCTTGTTAGAGGAATGGGACCTGAAAAAGCAGATAAATGAACGTCTGGAGGGGGATTCAAAATTGGTTGAAATACTAAACAAAAGTTGGAGAGTTAGAAAAGTCAGTAGGAGTGGGTAGCACAGCCTAAGATTTGTGTGGCTTATCCTCTGGCTGTCAAAGGATGCAGAAATCTGGAAGTTCATAGAAGGTTTTTTGAAAGATAAAGGCTTTCCAAACAGGTTGCTTGGATTCACATTCTAATGTTATTTTCTTGTATGTTTATCTGTCTCTTAAGTGTTAAGGACAGTGTATTCTGTCTGAAAAGGAATTTTTTCTCCTTTGTGGATCCTTTGCATCTGCAGGTGGTGCAGATGAGACTCCAGTGAGAACTGTGTCTGGGAGCTGAGGATATACATCTGTAACTCACTTTTAATAGAAAATTTTAAATATGATGTGGTAAGTAATAGTGTGGTACTGAAACTCTTGCTTTTCAACAACTGAATAGTCCTGTATAGCATTGTAGTGTTCATACTCTGAGGAGAGTGTCTATTCTTTTCCTGTTCAGAAGTTAGGAATTACCATGCTTGTATGCATAGCTGCTTTCATGACTAGCCTAACAAAAATTTCCTGTGCCTCTGTGTAATTGCAATATTTACTTGCTTCTTCTTGTGCCTCTTTGTTCTCTTCATTATTTGATAATTTTAAATAGGGTAGGAAAAATCTTCTGCAAAATTTATACAGACCCTTGTACAATACCAGCTACTTCCAGGGTCATATATGATATTAACATCACAGTGAATTTTTAAAATATCTTCCCTTCCTTTTTTGCTTTTGCAATCAGCTACCTCTGTTTTGTGTTTTACACTCTTCTCAGGTGTGTCTGTCTGTTCATACTGCTCTGGATTGGATACAATAACCATATAAGTAGATAATATTTGTTAGAAGAGGTTAACTTTTTTTGAATCACTCTAGGGGTGATGCACTGAAAGTATTCTATTTGTATTAGCCTTTTGTTTACCTTTTGTTTAAAATTATTATCAGTCATCTGATCAACTTCAGTCTAAGACAATTCTGTAGTTTAAACCTGGTAGGAAGCTAAGCCCCAGACAAGCATTTCCTCGTTCCTTCATAGCAGGATGTTGGAGAAGATGGGAAGTGCTAAAGGGAGGAAAGAAGCAGAAAAGGCACTCTTGACAGTCTGCAAGTACTGCTCAGCAACAGCTAAAAAATCCCTGTGTTATCAATGCTGTTTTGGTCACAAATCCAACACAGAGCACTGTACGAGCTACTATGAAGAAATTTAACCCTATCCCAGCAAAAAAACCCAGTAAAGATGATTCACCGTGGGGAACTGTCTTTTTGACTCTGTGCTTAAACCACTGCCTTGCTCACCATTTGCAGATGATGTTTTCTTTGGAGTAAATTGCAGTTTGGGCAACTCCAGTGGTGCTATCATGTTTCAAGCTGACTCTTAGATTATGATTGCTGTGCCTTTCCACCCTAGACAAGGATGTACTTACCTAGTAAAAGCTCCTTATTCTCTTGTTATATGAAAAGTTTTGTCTCAGTAGCTGCTATGGAGATGCCACCTTCTCTCTTCAAGCTCACAAGTGTCATTCCAAGGATATAATCTTGCTAAGACAATCAAGACTATGAATAGGCAGTACCGGGCAGATTCCCTGTGATTATATTATTTGCAAATTTGCAAGGCCCACCTTTTTTTTTTTTTTTAAATCAATCCTCCTTTCCATTATTTGAACTGCTCATTCTTTGCTGATCAAGCTATATTTTAGCCCATCTGAAAATAATATTTGAAAATAATATCAGGAGGATGAATACTTACTGCAAGGTAATCTTTCAGGAAAGCACTTTTATCTCAGTATATGACCCAGAATAGGATTCAAGCAAATTCTCATTAACAAGATTTATTTTAGCTGTAATAAAGTTGTGCCTTGAATTGTACTATCTTTAAGTCATACACAAAGAAAAGGAATAGACATTAATACTCAATATTAAACCCTTGCATTTATTCAGTGATTATAAGAGATTTCTTATTGTTAAAATTATGCAATTTCACAATATATTGGGTTTTGCTATCAAAGAGAAATGTGTACCTTATTTAATCCATTTTTCCTAAATTGTCTGAAATCTCCGTGTATTAGGAAAAGAAGAGCTTCCACTGCCTGTATTCCCTAAACCTGTGTAATTTATAGTTGAACACAGCATTGAAGGATCTGTGAAATGAGTTTTTTTTTGATCTTATGTATGCACAATGGTGAAAATGATGTTTTAACTTTGTTGAAATATTTGAACTTATACAGTACTGTGTGAGCAGACTCATAAAAACAAAGGTTTCCACAGAAGGAGAGCATGAACTCACATTACTTCTCTTTTACAACTATTTCATCTTTTGAAATGCAATTTTCCACAATTTTAGCAATTCCTCTTTTGTGTAAACTTGATTTTGATCTCATCATGCATTTGTGGTCTCCTGGGTATTCTGTACTTCCAATATTTAATGAAGATATTTTTCAAAAGTTATACCACAATATTTGACTTCTTCTTTAAGAAGAAAAACCGTTGAAGCCTCTTAGAAGTTGGGCTATATCATGCAGTTATATCATGCAGAAACTGGATAATGGTCCCTGTGTTATAACTGTTATTTCTAGAGCGGAGCTTCTCTAGAATCAAGGGTGAGACCAATTAAGTCAGCCAGTTTCTTCTGAGAAATTACCTGCTGGGGAAGAAGGAATTGTAGTGGATGTGTTTAAGTAAATCTCTTTAAAAACAGTGCCTTTCAAATGCAGAGAAACTTGGGATGTTTTCCTGCTTTGGAGAATCGTTTTGCTTACTTATGCAGGAGATGAATTACAAGAATTGGTTATACATAGCAGAAGACCTCTAAAATTTATATGAGTGAAACCCAAAGAAAGAATAATAAATCTTTTCTTTGCTGCTTATATAATATCAGTACTGGATTAAAGCTAGTTCTCCAAGTGATTTACTTGGGTGGTGAGTGGTGGTTAGCTTGCATCCCTTCTGTATCCAAATGTTGTGCATATAGTGCTCCTTTGAATACTCTGGTATGTCCTACTTTGCATGTGAAAGATAGCTATAAAGGATATATAAAGTCCTTCCTACTGTCCCTCCAGTGTTTCGAGCTGAACGATGTTTCAGTGATCTCCAAAATATTCAATAACCTTTTTTCTTCAGGTACAACGTGCAGATGTTTAGTACTGCACTCTCACCTCAGTACATCTTTAATGAGTTTGTTGCATGCAAATCACCTATATCTATTGTAAATAGGGAAGTCCTCCACACCCCATTCATGCATAACCAGCTTATTAACACATCTAAAAGTAAATATTATTTTCCTCCTGGGCAAAGCTGCTTACAAAGTGAAGATTTTAATTTTAGATTTTAATAACAAGTCAAAGCCTTTGGAATCTTCACCATGGGCAGTATTTCCTCATCAGACCTTGTACTTCTACTCTTTACTTTAAAATATAGTTGAAGCCTAAATAAGGACTCTGAGACTGTTACCTTTATGTCACTGCCTTTGGTGCAGTTATATAGCCAGAAAGCCAAGGCTGTAAAGGAGAACCGGGAAAAAGAGGCAGCCAGGCAGCTATTAATTTAGAGCTAATGCTTTTCAAACATAAGATATTCTCTAAAAAACTGATATTTTGGAAACAAAGACTGCACTAAATTTGAGAAAGGGAGGAATTATTTCTACAAAAAATTTTCAGTAAGTGATGCAATGGAGACTGTGAAGAACCGAGAAACCCTTTTTTCTTCATAGTCATAAATGCTCCCTTCAGCTACAAAAGAAGTGTCTGTCTTCAAGATTTGTTTGTGGACTATTGTTACCACGGGATTTGTTTCAGTGTGTCTGTGTGTGTTGGTTTGTTGGGTTTTTGGGCAGTTCATGTCTTGATTTATAGGTGTGTATCAATGACAGTATGGTCATAAAATGACTGTGAGATCATTCCTTGTTGAGAAATGGCTGAAATTGGAATCTTCTCTCTAGCTCTTGCTCAGTCATATAAATGTATGGGAACAATTATAGTTACAGTGCTCCTGCAATATGCAAGTAAAAGAAAGTAACTGAAATGTGAGATTGCTGTTAAAGTTTACTAATTTTGAGTATTTTTTCACTCTATAGAGTTGCTGTGCAAATGCTCAGGTCTACTCTCAATTTTTCTATTGTTTACTTTTGATGATCAGAGGACTGGAACACCTCTCCTATGGAAACAGACTCCGGGGAGACCTGCTAACACCTTCTAGTGCCTAAAGGGCCTTCAAGACATCAGGAGAGGGACTTTTTACAAGGGCATGTAGTGATAGGACAAGGGGGAATGGCTTCAAACTGAAGAGGGCAGGTTTATTTTGGCTAGTAGGAAGAAATTCTTCCCTGCAAAGTTGATGAGACCCTGGCACAGGTAGCCCAGAGAAGCTGTGGATGCCCCATCCCTGGAAGTGTTCCAGGCGAGGCTGCATGGAGCTCTGAGCAACCTGGTCTAAGTGGAAGATGTCCCTGCCCATGGCAGGTTGGGGCAAGATGAGCTTTTAGGTCTCTTCCAACCCAAACCACCCTGTGATTCTATTGTTGAAGAAAGTGCTGAAGTGTTATCTTCAATCCCAAACTGTAGCATCTTATTTAATTAACAGCATAATCTATTATTTGCTCATGAATTCCTTCTATCCTTTTATTTATGTATGCAATGAAGGTACTTGTGGACTGAGACGTGAATTCATGTGGGTAAAAATGCCAGAGTCTTTAATTTTCATTGCAATAATACTTTGAAACAGGATATCCTTTGTTAATAGAGTTTCCTTTTACAGAGGTACTCCATGCTTCTTGGACTTGGACTAAATTTTTGTTCTGACCACTGTGAGATTTGGAAATCCACTTGGATTTTAAAGCAAGAAAATTTTTTGGTTTTATTCAAGAAAGCCTTTCAACAATGGAGCATCAACAGAGATGTTTATTTTTCTAATGATAGATTTCTCCTTTGGTTCAGTATCTCTGCTCATTGAGTTTAAAATGTAAAGCTGCTTATTATGCAAGTCATGGGATTCTTTAGAATTTAAAAGGAGGGAAACATATCAAATAGCAAAGCAACACTTCCCGAGTGCTTATCTGGCAGACTGGAGAACCATGATATTCCACTTGAATCAACTGTTTAAATGAGCAGTTTAATGACAGTCATTGTGTAAGATTTGCTCATGTAGCAACTTGAGTACTTACACAAAGAATAGAAGCTTGATGAAAGAGTTAAGAAATGCATGCCAAACCATCTTGTTTCTACATTTTTTACATTAGAAGATGTACTCTCTTTCCATAAATGGAGAAGATTCTATCACTTCATAAGAAAGAAGTTTAAAACTGTTGCTTTGAATTCTAATTAAGTTTGTTTATCTCTAGGGAAAATCTGAAACCTTCTTCCTGGTGAACATGTTACAAAAATGTGTTTTTCTCTGGCATGCAAGTTTCTATTTGTGGGCAAGCAGAACCCATAAAATGATCCAAGAAATATGTTTCTACTTGCTGAAGGGTACTTAGTAGCAGGGCTTTCACTGTCACAAGTTTTGTTATTAATAAGGGATAGGATTCATCTTATCTACTATGTCTGCAATTTATGTGCTTTATCTAATGGACATAAATAATCTGATTTACTTTACGTGCATCCCACTTTAGGGTGAGATGTCTAGTCCATTGTAATGTTGCTGCCTAAAATCAGAAGACAAAACTTTCAAGGGTGTTAAAGTGGTAAGTAGAAAGCAACTCTTTAATGAAAGCTTTCAGATGCACAAATTTGGATCTGTGCACATGTAATAAGGATTTCTACAATTTTTATAAGGTTAATTAATTACTGTATCTAGCAGATACATCCCGATAACCTACCCTTGGACTAGCCCCTTGGAGTTGGTCCAGGGGCTTCTTTGCTCCATTTCTTGTTATATCTCTTAAGTTCTGGTGGAAAACAAGATGTTCTTGTCAGCAAGTCTCTTCTTAAGAATAAGAGTAAACAGAATTTCAAGAATATGTTAGTAAAGGTTAGCTTATTGTGAGAAAGAGCAGGAAAAGTCCTAGAAACCATACAACTATATATAAAAAATCGACATGGTTACAAATATATGAAAAATATATAAAAAACTAAAAAAGTCTGTAGCCATCAATGCCACTCATCTCCACAGAGTATGATGAGATTCTAGTGAAAGCATCTCAGACCTAGACTTTTGCAATGTAGATGTCTATTTTTGTTCTGGCAAATCCTTCTGTGTGGGCCCTATTAGCTGGGAAAAACGTTCTGTGAATTTCATGCACTTTTAGCCTAAAAGTTTCCTATGGACTTAATTTTCAGCTATGCATTTACATAGTTGGTGTGTTTATAGGAATTCAGTCCTCGTTAAGGGCATAGTTTTTTCCGGTTCATGTGTTTTTTTTTTTTAATCATTATTACTTGAGGGCAGAAGGAAAGATTAGACACCAAGTGACTCCTGAAAAAACTCTTGGCCCTCTGTTTTATCCCAAAGAATGATTCTGGACAACTCAATTTGTGAAATCACATTCTTTTATCTAAAGTATGGGTGCTGTCCTTCTACTCTTATTAAGGGTGACAGTCCGTGAGTACTCTTAGATTCACTTTATGTATGTGTTCTGATACATTTGCCCAGAAAAATGCTTGGATAATTGCTGAATTGCTTATGAAAAATAGAGACAGAATTTATGGCATGTGATCTGTACAAAATTTTAGACTGTAGAATCTGAGTTTTGTGCAATGAAGTGCTTAGATATATATTATAAACTAAGAATTATATACTAACATTTTTTCAGCAGTAATTTTTAATATGAAATAAATTTAATGATAAGTACGGCACATTCAAGGGCTACTGAAGAATTAAATTGAACAAACTGCTTTCCATAAAGTATTTACCTATTTCAGCTATAAAAAACACAAATATTGAAATATCTTTTTCAGAATACAAATACGCATTTACAGTCAAATTAACAGTGCAATCAGAAAGAGTGTCGAGGTCATATGATAAATTATTCTTGATGTTAGACTTGTATGTTTGTACAAGTCGTGAGTTTTACAGGCAGCACCATTTGAGTGCAGAATATTTAATTTCTGGGGAGCATACTAACGATAGATGCACATATGGTTGGAATGGGACTCTGAACAACCTGCTCTAATGGAGGGTTCCCTGTCCATGGCAGGGTGTTGGAAATGGATGATCTTCAAGGTCCCTTCCAACCCAAGACTTTGTATGATTGTATCATATTTGGTTGTAGTTCATTGCAACAAAATAGATAATTATATATATATACACGGCATGAAGTGTAGCCACTCTACTACTGGCACTTGTACTATAGCCCACATACCACATTCCAGTTCTGGTTGCTGAAGACATTTTTGCCTTATTTACTTCTCTTTTCCTCCCTTGTTTCCGTCACTGTCTTGGGCGTGGTTCATATCCCATAACCATTTTGGTTTTGTTTCGTGTCCAGAAGCGCCACTGCCTCCCTCTTCCAGCTTGGGAATTTTGCAATGGGTGAAGAATGGCCCAGGATCCTGTGCAGGTTGGGAGCCAGGGGCTGCCCTTCCTTCTGGTGAGGTGATCAACACAGCTGCCATTCGGCATGGTGGGTCTGACCTGGGGTCCTCTTGCCCTGTGGGTTTTGGGGGTTTTCTTACGGGTTTTTTTTTCTTTTTCTTCTTTAGGCACCGTGCCCAGGGCCTGCCCACTTGCTGCTCTGCTCCTCTGCCACATGGGAGCCCAGGGCTGGTGCGTGCTGTGCCGACACCTGGGAGCCAGGAGCACTCCCTGCCGGGCCATTCCGTCAGCCCAGCCTCGGGACCAGCTGTTGTGTGGGAGCTGTGCAAAGGAGCAAATTCCACCCAGCCCCTCTCTGCTTTCTGCCGCTGCTTCAGGGTTTGTGCTACGCTTTGTTTGCCATGCCGAGTGTGCTCACCTCTGCTGTGCCAGCCCGCTGCTCTGAGGCTACTGCTACGGTCCAGCTCTCCACCCAGAGTGGCACTGACACCACCAGCTGCCCCCTGTGAGTTTTGGAAAGGGAGCCACCTCCTCTCTTTCCCTGCTGCCTGAGCCGCCATTGCCCCCGTGAGGGAGCGCCGGCGCCACAGCGCCCCCTGCAGGCGCGGGGGAATCA
>JAWWMU010000180.1:9872945-9894984 GCA_035048155.1 Cinnycerthia olivascens | reverse complement strand
GCCGGCCGTGCCCGGAACTGCTCCGCAGGGGAGAGGGCCCGGCAGCCCAGAGACACCTGCGGGGCTTTGTGGGGCTGCCTGCGGCTGCTGCCAAGGGGGGGTTGTTTGATTTGTTATACATATATTTATATATATATATATTCTAGTAAGATCTGAGAGTTCAATATCTAGCATTCATTTACCTTTTTCCCATGCTATGTGGGCGTTCTGTTTGTCAAAAAATGGTTGGAGTTTTTCTCACTTTCATCCCCAAGTATTCATTTTCTATTGGCAAAAAGGGATTGTTGGAACCTTTTTATAGGAAGCACTCCCTCCAAAGTGTTTTCTCCTAGACTTGTGTGAGACACTCACCCTTGAGCGTTTTGCTAGATGTGGTGTGTCTCAAACTTTTTTATTGAAAGAAGAGGACATAATAGCATAATAAATTAACCAGTGTGCTGTACATATCCCGCTTTGAATGGATGCTGTTGGCAAAGCAGTGTGACATGAAACTAGGAGAGGTCCTATCTGTCATACATGAAAGGAGCCCTGCCATGGCTGCAACACCTGGGATAATACATCCAGGTCTGCACAGGGCTACTTGAGATAATGTTTCCTCTGCTGATGCAGGACTGCCTGACCCTGTATGCAATGCTATCCTAATGCAGTTTTTTTCTGTGGCCCAGTTTAATCCTCTGCAACATACTACACCCTACTGTATAGTGCAGGGATGCTGAAGAATACTGTGGCAATTGCCACATGGTGCTGTGTTGCACTCTAGAAGCATAGTGTCTCTTGGAGAAGAGAACTAGACAGAAGCAGTTAAAGCACAAAAATTTGCAGTGCATCTTTAGCCCATGCAACTTTCCCTCTGTAAGTCTCTGCACGATGTTGAAACTTATTCCTAGCACACAGAAGTGGTATGAATTGACAAGGAAAAACAGCTGTATTAGTGACAAGGAGTCATATCAGCTTTCTAAGGGCTGCTCTGCTGTTGGAAATTATGGTATAAAGAAGTGAACAAAAGCATGTTTACACATTCAAAGCTTTATGATGACTACTCACAATTTATTTTTAAAGTATTCCTAGTACAACCTACTAATATTTGTTTTATGTTTGTTTTTAACAATGAGCAACACGTGAGTTTGCAGCAGTATGCATCTGCCACAAACATGCCTGTGATGTTCTCCACAATTCTTTGTTACAAATTGCAGTTTGGTAGAAAATCAAATCAGTGAATAAACTTGCATGGAATCTGATCCTCCTGGTTTGTAAGCCTAAAAAGAAAATAGGTCAGTGGCACTCTAGTTTCTCAGCCAGATCAATTACGGGAATGTGGTATGTCAGTGAGGCTGCTTTGACTCAAGGCCACATTCTTATCCTCCCACTCCAGAAAATCTGATACTAATGATGAACACAAATAAAGGATCTCTAGTTTCCAGGAGGTGTTGTGCTCAAAGGTTGTTCATCTTCATATTCTGTCTCAGCCATCAAAGTGTTTGGACATTGGGTTATTTTGAGATTGTTTTTGTGTAAGAACTAGCCCCTACATTTTTCTTTTAAATATATCCAGATTTTTGAAAAAGAGTCTCCCACTATGTAGTTCTAAAGAAACTCACATTAAATTGAATTTAGGCACATTTTACAGACTTTCATAACCATGAGGTGTAATTTGCCATAGCTCTGAAACTATGTTTCTATCAAAGAAAAATTTAAATTTTTAAGGTATAAATATCCAGTGAAAGGAAGAAGAATTTATCCAGCTTGACTTGAGATATCAGCAGTGTAACTCTGCTACCTTTTTGTTTTTCCTCCTCCTTCAGTATGACAAACAACATATAGTTTTACTGATTGGGTTTTTTTCCTCCGAGAGAATAAAAATGTGGCTTCTTCAGAGGTGGATTGCTCTTTACAGGTCAGCTAGTCCAACCCTCATGCAATGAGCAGGAGCACCTTTGGTTAGATCAGGTTGCTCTCAGCCCTGTCCAACCAGATCTTGAGCACTTCCAGGGACAGGGCACCTGCTACATCTCTCTGGGCAACTTTTTCCAGTGTTTCACTGCCTTCCTTCATCATAAAAAATTTCTCCCTTACCTCTAATCTGAACCTACCCTCTTGTAGTTTAAAGCCACTAGCCCTTGCCTAATCGCTACAGGCCCCAATTTTCCTATAAGCCCTTTTTAAGTATTGAGAAGTCACAATATCATCTCCCTGGTACCTTCTCTTCCCTAGGTAAAACACTCCCTAATTTTCCAGCCTTTCCCACAGGAGAGATGCTCCAATCCTCTGATAATTTATTCTGGTCCTGCTCTGGACCTTTTTCAACAGGTCTATATCATTCCTGTGCTTAGGATCCCAGAGGTGGCTGCAGCACTGCAGGTAGGGCCAGGGAGGAGCAGTGGGGCAGACTATTATAACTATTAGTTTGAATGCCCAAGAAATGGATGCATAGGTTGTGCTTACTTATTGGTATAAGAAAAGATAGTCTTTATCTCATCTCACTACACAACAGGTGTAGTATGTGTACATATATATAAAATGCACGTGGGATGCACACTGGAAGGAATCCTTGTTTGGATATGTTTTTTACTGTTTGTGGCCATACATCAAATCAAGTTGCTAATCTTCTGGCTAAATATCAATGTGTTTTATGGTCTACGTTTTTTAAATTTTCATTTTATTTTGCTAAATTCAACCAACATGAGAAGGGTTGCACAAGAAATAATCGAAATGAGAGTAAAATAGGTGCAAGATTGGCAATGTAGGAAAAAGGAATGCAAACTCCCAGAAAATCCAATGACACAGTGCAGATGGTCACAGCAATGTTTGTTGTAAATCATAGCAGGCTGATGTGTTCCAGTTTTCTGTGTAGACAGGTGTCATTCCAAATCTCTTCTCGCCCTGAAATTTGGCTCTCTATCTGATCTTAATCAATAGTCAGTCATAAGTCACATGTATTAGTCATGTAGTTATGTGTAAGGTGTGGTTATGTACAAATATGCTACGTGAAATACAAGGATTAATTTATGGCATGGCAGAACTTTTAAGTTGGAGGGATTCCTTTGCAGAAAGGACATTGTTATCCTGTAATGAGCTACCAGCCTTTTAAAGGCTTAGGCAGTCCTAGGAACAGTCATTAACAATCTGTCTGGGCAAGGAGATGGTTTGGAGGAGGCAAGGAAATGCTGACATATCCAAAGCAAGAGATAGTGCTAGGTTGCTTGAGAAAAGGAAGGCTTCAGCCCTTCCTAACTTCATTATACTTTCCTGGAGAAAAAGTGGGAACACTTGGTGTTTACATCGGAGGATTCTTGAGGGGGAATAGGGTCAATAGAAGACAAAGGATCTCAAACTCTCAACCACTCTCTGTGAATGTTTTATGATAAAGCTGACAATTGTATGCCAGCTTGTTAGAGTTAATTGATCTGCCAAGTATGCAGAGGTGACTGTTTTATCTGTTGTGAAAACTCAGAGGATAGAAAGGTGTTTTTATTGGAGGACAGGGATTGGGACCAGGGATGAGTGGACAGAGACCCAGAAGATAACCACACTCCAATTGCAGAGCTGGTTTAAGAACTGATAATGAAGGAATCTGGAAGGGTAAAACCATCTTCCCCTGTTGCACGAAGTGAGATGTATAGCAGCGCACTCCAACTCCTCAGGAATCCAGAGAGTCTGGGTGGTAGAGGGAAAAAAGCAATTTAAAATAAGTAAGACTTTTAGATTTGTCTGTTTTCATAGTGGTTTTGCTCTGTCAGTCTCAGTTATAAAGTCAAGGACTAAAGAGGGTATTTGATCTGAGAACATCCTGTTATGAAATTTAGTAAGTACTGCTAGAACTATTTCATCCAGGAATGCTTCCACTTACTGTGAAGCAATTACATTCTTTGCTCTTCCTCTCTCTCTGTCTTTCTCTTTCCATTTCCAGTAAACATCAGAGTAGTCTGCCCACATTTTCCTTAACTTAATGTATCAGCTACAGTTGGGAATTGCATCTTAATATGATTTTAATTTGTGTCAACATAACTGAAAGAGTTTAACAACCCTCAACACCTGAGCATCATGGGGACAAAAGGAGGGTACTATGGGATTATTCCAACACCTCTATTTTTTTACAGTTCTTTTAATTTCCTGCTTTCTTTAGTAATTTCTTAAACTCTCATAAAAGTCTGAATATATTAACTATTTGGGTGCTGAGAAAAAAAGTATTATCTGTTTTTTATCACAAGGGTATAAAGCATAGTGTTTTAATTGCAGACAAGAAAGCATAGCTGGAAACACCAGCCAGCATAGAGCTGTCAGAGCTCTTTCTGTCTCCTGATTGTTGGCTTTGAGCAGAACACCAAAGATGACAAAACTCAGGAATCATTTTAGGGAGCTGCTGATGCTGAAAGTAAGATACCAAACATCTGTTTCTGGCTTGTTAACTTACAAGCTACCTTGATGTGGGGAGAAAGATGTTTGCTTGTTATATTTTTTCCTACAGCTTTAGCATGAGGTTTTACTGAGTCTCCTCTTTTTTTTTTTTTTTCTTTTTTTTTTTTTTTTTTTTAATGCCTGGTACCTACAGGCATTTTTTTAATGCCTGGTACCTACACAAAGCTGTCTTGCAAATCTGATATTTTCTATCTAGATCTACCAAACTGAAAGCATAATCTGATACCTAAGTTATGCTTTCACACTCTCCACCCTTCCATCAAAGAGGACACTCCTCCAATACTCCTTTTTCCTGCAAATTTACTGTTGAAGAGTGCTAGGTCAGTTTATTGCAGGGCACTGGACCTTGATATATGTCCTCCAAAGTATCAGTAGCATATGCTAGCTGGGACAAGTTGTCCTTGAGGGATGTCTCAGTGAAGACACTCAGCCTCTGTCAGGGCTGTGAGCCCTGAGGCTGTGCCCAGACCTCTTGAGGGATGTCTGGGCTGCACATTAGTTTTACATGCAGAAATGTAAGGGATATGACTCTCAGGGCTTTATCCATCATAACTGATCCATCTGCTGGATCCAAAATACCTGATAAGATTTTGAATTTCTGTGTCCTTTTGGCACCAAAACTTCCTTCTCTTTTCAGCATAACCAAGGTATGACGAGAGTGTGCTGTTCTCAAGTTTCCCAATTTTTGTTCCCTCATCCCATTTAGCTGAGTCCATTGCCTTTCTGATTCTCTTCTGCTTTCTCTCAGCGTGTTTAAGGAGTGACTCTTCTCTCATTAGAGATTTGTCCTCCTGAAAGTCATGTGTGTGTTAGGAAGACTCTTACTCAACTATAGAGGGAGAAAAATTGGAGTCTCCTGTTGGAGATTTGGGTTCTTTCTATTAGACTAGATTTCCTAAACATCCTTGCACAAAATTCTGAATATCTAACACATGTTCATGTCCTTAAACTCTAAATGTGGCTCACAGTATTAGACAAATCTCAATTTGCTTCCTGTTGAAGTAGTAAACTTTTTTTGTTTTTGCTGTGATCAGAATAAAGAAAATGGTGTTCCCAAAATGCAAATCTTACTTTTTCTTTTCTTCATGGGACAACTTTACCAGGGTTATGCCTGTTTGAGTGCCTGTAGCTTATTTGAAGGAGCAAGAAACATCAGCCCTCCACTAATAGAATGAAGTTTTATGTAAGGGTAAATTTTTCAGCATACTTCAAAGGACATCCACTGAATTTGTGGAGGTTGCTTATTTTCTGTGAGGGCAATATTGTCCCTTAATTAGGCTTTTCAAATGTGAATTCCCAGCAGTGAAACATTTTCAGGATAAAAGCATTTATTTGTGGCATGATACCTCTAAGTGTCAAGAAATCTGAGTCCATAATCTCCATATGTTTTGATTACTTTCTATCAGAAGCAGCTACATGCAAAGCAATATTTTTTCTATATTTTTTCTTTCCTTCTTCTTTTCCCCTTTTAACACTCTAGCCACATCTACTCTGAACTTACACCTGGTGCCTGTCCTGTCTCTTGCCACTGACATATGACTGTTTGAGTGGGAACAAAACCACTTTGACAGATGGGCATAAATTCAGGGATGCTAAACAACCAGTTCCTGCACTAACTTTGAATGCTAACGTGCCATTCATACCCCGTAGTGTCAGAACAACAGCCTATTCACAGCCCCAGGTCATTAGGAGAGAAGGGAGAGAGCAGAACATGTGGTCACGTTAATAAACCTGAAGATTCTGCTGTTACGTTCGATCCTGTAAAAATAGATAAGAAATTAGAATAAATTGTCTAGTATCTGAATTAGAGGACCAAGTCATATAATATATAGAAGGAAATAATGCATTTTCAGTGCAAGCAGCTCTGTGTATATCTGGTTGCTGAGGAACTTTGAAAGAAATCCAAAAGAAATTCTTTGCCCAGGATTTTACAAATGGCTTGTTTAGTTGCAGCAGTGAGATTTTGTTGCTTATTGAGTCATCTTCAAAAGCCTTCCTTAATACTGGCTCACTCCTAGTGATCAGCCATTTGCATGGGCAGATCCTGACAATTGTAGAAGAGGAGACAGACTATCCAGTCCTTCTCAGTTGCTTTCCAGAGAGGCCTGTGTAGTGAACCAGACATGCAGCATCAGTGTTCTGTAGCTGCTGCGTTAGTTCTGTATCATTTTTCAAAGAAAGATTTTGAAGTGAAAGAAATTACATGGAAGATAAGTTGCTACATGAAAAGAAACACTTCAGCTGGCTCATGTCCTCATCATGCAGTTCTTCAGGGAATATGGGCTTATAACTTGTGAATTCACAGTGCCCGCTGCTCCAGTGAACTGTACATTGCTGGCGTTGTATGCTGTACTCTGCAAGGATTTGTTTCCTTTGTTTTGCAAGGAAAGCCTGAGACCTTGAAGAAAGACAGTGTCCATCCTCTTCTTTCTTAGTAATGCCTTCTCATGCAGAGAAATTGAACTTCTTCGTAGGGGCTTGGGTACTGTAGTTTTAAATCAGAGGAAAAAAATTTGGAAGGCAAAAGCCTTTTATCATCTAGGACTTATTATCATAGCCAAAATTGCACATGAGTCTTTGTACTTGGTGTTTTCTTTTGGCTATCTTCAGGCTTTCAAAAACATTTAGTGAAAAGGAAACACAAGGCTCAGGGGCTGAGATGGAATTTAGGACAATTGAATAGTACTCAGATTTAAAAAATTTAGCTGGCTTTTTTCTGGATGACAATTGACTCTTTTGGGGCATCATTGTTTCAGATTGGATTTACAGTTTTAGCTACATGGCCTGGGTTTTACTTAACTTTCATTTTGGGCACGTATTGAAATTTGTTTATGACGGAGATTTTTCCAACTGAAGACTAGGTTTGTTGCTGGAGTGTAAGGAGTGAGTGACACTTCCTGGCCTTTTTCAGCTTTAAACTTAGAAATTTTTTAATGATGACCTCCTGTTGTGGCTCCTTCATCCAAGTTTCCTGTTACATTTTTTCCATGCACACATTTTTTCAATTTGGAAGAAGGGTATACTTCAGATTAAGAAATGGAGAAGAAAAAGAAATTCCCTTTCTGAAAGAGGGCCTTTTTAAGATAATCCATATATGGTGTTTTTGGCCACAGACTTGACATGTGGAGGCAACACTTGACTTAAAAGTTGCTATGGAAAACTAAAATGTCACTACTCTGTTTTAAAAGGTATTTATAATTAATTTCCAAGATAGCAGCATAGATCATTAGAGCCTTGTTTTTGAGAACGCAGTGGCAGTTCTGGTCATAGTCACAACTGATTTAACCAGCTTCAGTGTATGGAGAGTTTGGCCCGTTTGGAATGCGGAGAGCTCAGGTTATTTTCTGTTAAAAGAGGGACACTTTCTCAGAAATACTTCTCTACATTATAAAATCATTGCTGTTGGAGTGTGTGAAATAGAGGCCTCTCTGAGTCCCTCAGAGAGTGAAAAGAATGCAGGGATTGGATTAAAGCCTTTAGAGAAATTAAAATATATTAAGCCACACAGACATGAAGTGTAATTTTTAGTTTTAAGCAAGCAAAAATATATTTTAAGTGCCTTAAGAGAGTAAAAAGCCCTAAAGCCTAGTTTAAAGTTCAGTAACTTAGCTCCAGACATAACAAAAACATAGCAGAACTTTGCTTACATTTTTAGATAAAACAGATAGAATCATTTACATGGACAGAACTATATATGTAAATTATGTGTAAGAATTAGCACTACTTTTTTACTTCAGCATTAAACTCTAATAGGTGTAGGAAGAATGTTTTAGAATTGTGGTTTTAGCTGATTGAATGATTTATGAAGAAAAATCGCCTGTATTGAGGTGCAAACATGCACATGCACACACATACACAGAAGAAAGGGGGGACACGAAGAAGAAGAAAGAAGAAGAAAGAAGAAGAAGAAAAAGAAGAAAGAAGAAGAAAAAGAAGAAAAAAAAGAAGAAGAAGAAAAAAGAAGAAGAAGAAGAAGAAGAAGAAGAAGAAGAAGAAGAAGAAGAAGAAGAAAGAGAAGAAGAAGAAGAAGGAGAAGAAGGAGAAGAAGGAGAAGAAGAATGGGGGCTCCTGCTCCTGTTTGGCCAAAAGCTTTAGCATGGACTTTTCTACTCTGAACTCTGCCTTCAAGACTGATGTATTTGCACAATAAATAACTTTACAGCAACCAACAACTGCTCTTGTCTCTGAAGACCCAGACCCACGAAAAACTCGACGATTGCCATGCAAGAAATACATACGTATAGAAATATGTAAATTCCTGTGAGAATAGATAAACCTAGTCTTTTTTTCTAGCTCTTGATCTGATAAATACTTATTTTATGTATCTAAATACTTAATATTTTCAGGAGAACAACCAGCACAGCCTAAAGTCTTGTAAGCACAATGAGCTGTGAACCACACCACACACATCTTTTCCTGCAAAATAGCTTTTTGCAGTCCTGTTCTGCTACTGTCTCAGAGGGGAAAGGCAGGAAACACGGGGACCAGGGTGCTGTGGAGAAGGACCAGTGTGATTCCCATTCCTGCTCTGCTCCTTGCATTGGAGCAGGAGGCAGGATGTATTTGTGGCCAGGGCATCTTTCAGCTGTACATAACACATATTTTGACCATGGCCTCTAAGAATTGCAGGTGGACTTTAGAGTTAGTTTGAATTATGAATATGACCTGATCAACTGAGGACAATGGCTCCTTAATTTCTAGTCTGTTAGGTTTAAATTCACCCTTGGGGCAGATGGTAACCACATTTGAGACAGCTGCATGATGTGCTAAGACCTAGCATTTTGGCTAGTTTGCTTTTGAGGGTTTGTTTTTTTTTTTTGTATGTATGCATATGCTTTTTCTAAGCTGTTCATTTTCAAAAATCAATATTTTTGAAAGACAGAGGAAATCCTGTTAAATATTGACTTTCTCTTTAAATGCCAGATGTTGTAAGCTTTTCATCTGCCTATCATTTCCTAGACAGATGCCTGAAATAAGATTTTATCTCTTCCCACCGCTAAAAGAGTTCTCCAGATTCTCTCCTCCTTCAGCCTTTCTTCCCATTCCTCAACCAAACTCTGAATTTCTGTATTCCTACAGGCATGCAGAAATTCCTGTACTCCTATAGTCATACATAAATATATTATTTATTTCTTCTCTTTCTGTTGTTTTAGTCTTGCATTTTATTTAGTGCTTAGCAGTCTTCTCAGGCATAGAGATTACATGTTTGGGATATTAATAGATAAACTATCTATTATTTTTAGTGGTTCCATTGTGATATCTGGAACAGCTGGAATTCATCTGCAAACTGAATTTTTGTACAGTACTGAGAGCAGCTTTCCAGGAGCGTAAAAAGCCTCAGAAATATAAGGAAGTATGGCTATCAGGTATGGATATTCATCTCCACACTCTTGGCTGCTCTTGGTGCTGATCTGTCCTAGGGAATGAAGTCTAGTGGGTTTTCCCTTATACAGTTAGGAACAAAAAGGAGAACATTGGGATCACAAGGGAGGGCCATGTTGTGGTGTGCAGTCACATCAGGGCTAGTGTAGAGTGAGGTATTTTCCAAGGTGTTTCAGTCTCACTTTTGTCCATCTGGTGGATCAGGAGGCAGAAGCACCCATGGGACTAAGTGAATGATTATGATTGTAATGCTCTAAAGTACATAAGTCTCACTTTAGGCTGACCTGGCAGATGGCTGTGGCCTGGTTTAGGTAATTTTGTTCTCCCTCAGCAGTGTGTCAAGGTAGACCTGGTTCAGAAGGCATGCAGACCTATTAATAATTTCTGAGCAGGAACGTCACCCAAAGAGAGAGAGCAGGGAACTGAGTTACTGCCTTGTCTGGAGTGACTCAGGTATCAGCCACTTGTGGCCATTAGCTTGGAGTTTTCTAAACCACTCCTGTTGAAATGGTTACTCTTTCATATGAATAATTAAATATCTGGTGGATTAAGGGCAGGACACTTTAAATAGATTCAATGTACTTGAAGGAGAAGAGTAATCTGAAGGATCTGATTTTCCCCACCAACTGAATATGCACTTTCTCTGCAGTGCACATCAAGATCCTTTGTACTTTTGAGCAGCGAAGTTTAATTAATTTTTTCAGCATATATATGTTTTTTTAATATTTCCATCTTAATTTTGAAGGTACTTTTAAAATGGGCATTTTCTAGCTTAGTTTCCTCTCTGAAACACAATCTTAACTGCAATCTCTGAGTGCGACATAAATGTAGTGTTGGCTATGTGGTGGTAGAGTTAAATGAGAAACATGTTTAACTCATAATTTCTGATTGTGGATCTAGTTATGAGTCAATCAGACCTATATTTAAAAGGCAATTAGAAGTTTTAAAGGATTTTTAGGCACTTAAATATCATTTCAAATTGTGGTTTCAGATTGCTTGAAAATATTAGCATGCAGATAGATTGGGAGAGAAATAATATTTGCAAAATGTTAAGATAGCATTCAGAAAGACCAAATAGCCTGGAAACAAAACACACCTGTGCTGTAGGTTGAGTACCAATTTTGTATTTTTTTCCCCAAAATGTTGCAATGTTTAAATTTTGTGTTGGGCTTTTGGCCCATGAACAGACCGTTTCCAGCAGGTCCTGCTGGGAATGTGCTATGGCTGGGTCTAGAGACAAGAGTGCTCTGAGCTTTTAAAACAAGGGAGCTACTTGAATGAGTGGCAGAACAGCCCACAGTGGCCCAATTAGAAAGGGGCTAATGTTTGCTGGGCCAGATCAGGCTGCAGAGGCTGGCCAGAGTCACAGCTTATTGTAGCTACATACATGTAGTTCAACACTGAACTTTGAAATCAGACAACATCTGTGATATAACCTTGCCTGATGGCTCCATCTCAGTTGTTGATGATGGAAAAATCCTGTTATATATGGAATACAGGGGATATTTGGACTTGAAGAAGTGGCAGGTAGAACAAGATTATTCTGTTTCATGGAGGATAGCATTAGATCTTACATTGCTCTGCTGCCAAGTGAAGAGCATGCTTTTGAAAATTCATCCTGAAAGAATATGGGCTGCACTTTGAAGCACACTGCCTGGCCAGCTGCTGGAGACACACTCCAGCCTCTGACTCAGGTGGTAAGGCAGGCAGCTGCAAGGAATTTGTTCCCCATGAAACTTTGTTGAAATTAGAAACTACCAGCAAAACCTGCCAGATAATTTGTCAGAGATGTGAATTTTTTTTGTGACTGCATGCTTTTGTAAATGAGCTACAGCCATTTCCAAAATTCATACATTTAGCTCTGTTGATTAGATTGAGTCTACCTTTTAAAAATCTGCATGAAATATTAAGTGCATTGTGCCTTTATATGCACCTGTTTTGATCATACTTATAGGGACATAGTTCATACATGTCCCAGTAACTAGTGATATTCCTAATGTTTATTACTGAGAATGCCCTACAGTGTGCACAGTTTTTAATGCTGGTCAGTGCTGTGCATCATGCTTTGGAGATATGGATGGATTCCATAAGGAGGGGTGCAATGTCCATCTAGAATTCTGTAGGAGTGATCTTCAGCTGCTGGGACTTTGAGAGGGTGAATTAACCTGAGTTAATTTTGCACAGCCCAGGCTGGGTTTCTCCTACTGTCTCATAATCCTGACTGCTGCAAAGAAATACCCAGACCCAACCGTTGTGAACTTTCTGCTCCAAAGAAACTTAACAACAAAGCTCCAAATGTCTTATAGTCCAGGAAGCTTTAGTGAGGAAGGACTTCTGAGGCAGGACTGAACTGTATGTCTGGCTCAGTTTTGGCAGAATTAACATAAGGAAGGGTAAAAGCAGGTCTAGATATTGTATCTAAAACCCCCACTCCCACAGGTCCCTGCATTGGCTCAGATGAGAATGTAAATTATTTTTCTAACTACCTCCAGGGCTGACATAATCTGAGGGTTTAACTAGTAAGATGTTGATAGATGTAGGACAGAATCCAGGTCTCCTGTGTCTTAATTCCCAAATCACTCTTTTAAGGAAAATTCACAGGACCAGTCATTGTCATTTCTAAGCATTAAATTCACTGGTATTTTAATTTTTAAAGTTTTGTACAGCTGAAGAACCTTTTCCTTAAGCTCTCTAGATGCTCACAGGCAAATTTCTTTTTTTTTCTTCTTTTTTTTCTTCTACCTAAGCCTTCCTTTAACTGGGAGGAAAAAACCTCACAAGAGAGGCTTTATGCTACTTTGCTGTTTTTCAGCATGACAGATGCATTAGAAAGTGTAATGCACTCTAACAAACAAGGAAACTTTGCATATTGAATATAGCACATGAAATAATAAAAGAAGAACAGCTGCTGAGAGACAGAAAGGGAAAAAATAGAGATAAAAGTTAACTTGAGTTGTATTTTATATGAGGAGCTTTGAATTCAGTCAGATTTAAAATTCAATGGCAAGTACATTTACAGACATCTGGGAAATCAGGTCACATGCTCTTTGTTAGGGTTGCTACTACTCATATAAACCATGGCACACAGAAATGTAAGCCTGCCACAAGGACAACCTTTTTCTTTCATAAAATGACAATTTAACAATTACGTTCATACAGTGATAAATGTGACCAGTGATAACCAGAAGCAGGATAAAACCAGAAAGAGGCTATAATGAGGTGCCAGTTTTTCCAGAGTTTAAGGCTATCTGACTCTACATGTTCAGAGAATAACATTTGTGCCAAATCTGTATTTGTTGCATGAATGCTAAAGAAACCTTATGCACCAGGAAATTAACATAGTTCTGAATGCATTTGGAAAGCACACATATATTACTGCAGAATAGGTAACTGTTAATAATGAAGTGACTTTGTGGGATTTCCCTCTGTTCTTGCCACTGATCTCAATTGTCAAAATATAGCCAGCTGATACTATGTGTACAGCAAGCTGTCTTAGCTTCCTTGGTGTCTGTTATATATGCTCTGTGCTAAATGTTAGAATTAGATTAAACTGACCCAAGCCAGTGAAGCATTCGTCCCCAAAGCTTTAGGAGTAAGTTCACAGTGGTTTTGATCTCTTATATTGGCTAAAGGCTGCAGAACAAGGCAGAGAGTCTCAGGGAATATGGGTGAAGGGGCAGATGATGACCCTGATACTGAAAGACCTTTAGTAGTTGTGTCAGCTTACCAGGAAATGTCTATCCCTGGTAGGTTAATGGATAGGAGTTTAATCAAAACGATGTCTGCAGTGTCCTAAGCACAAATACACAGGGAATGGTTGCAGCAGTAGTACTTGCACTTGCTTGACTCATGAGAAATAGGAAGAAGATAAAAAAAGAACAGTGCATTTTATGCCTTTTCATTGCATTTTGGTTTTGCATCAACCACTCCTGTAGATATCTTCAGTTATAAGTCCTCACACATATTTTAAATTCTAAAATTGCGTGGCGGTCCCCCTCCTTTCCACAGGGGAATGTTGGGAGAAGTTGGTTTGACTTGGATTTTAAGTAATACTCACTCCAGTCTATGAGGTAGTGGACCATGAGACGTGTCAAAGTCTAAGCTGAATTTTCAGAAATGTATGTAGTCCTCAGCAGGGCCTACTCCTCAGTAACACTTTAAATGAAACTGTGAAATTAAGCACACTGGTTATGCCTCCTGTGTTGCTTTCTTTGTTTGAAATACACAACAAACTTAAACCCCAAAGAAGGTATCTGTTAAAACCCAAGCATTCCTTGTAGGCTCTGGATGCTCCTTGTATGCTAATAAGCAGTTCCTTCCCTACATATTCCATTAGTCCTTTCAGTCTCTCACTAATTCTCTTGAACAGGCCCAGCAGGTCTAGCGCTTGCCTCTTTGTTTCAGACCCAGCACTGCAAATATCAGAGTGCAGATTGCACAAATTTCAGCATGTGTGCTCAGAGCCAACATCAGCAGCTGGACCAAGCCACTAGTGGGCAGCACTTTGGGATTTGTTGGGAAACTAAACTATTTCATCCTGTTGGCTGGAAGGGAATGCAAAAATATGTGAATATTTCCTGCCTCAGTCTCTCTGCAGCACCAGTTTCAAGAAGATGTAAAGACTGAACTATGAGGGTCAGCAGTGTGATACTTACAATAACCTGTTTGCTTCCTGTAATTGGATGAGAAGTGGGTATGAGCAAGTGGTACTATTCCTGAGGGCGAAAACTAGGGCATTCTTGTAGGTCTTCTGAGCAGACTTAATTCAAGCAACCTTCATTGCCAGGTGACATGGGCAACTGGCATTTGCACTGACATGGATGAGGAGTGCAGTGGTGTACTCGTAACAGCTGTGGTATGAAATCAGTAGCCTTCTGTGGGGAGGTAGCAGTAACCAACTCAGGGGCTGATATGGTTAGAAGTTCTCATATTCATGTCACAAAATAATGATGAGATCAATCTTCATTTTCAAGGCACTACTGAATTTCTCCAATAAATTCTCCAGCAGGATTCTCATCACATCCACCTTTAATGGATTTACCTGTTGCCCAAGTTTTAGAAATCAGACTGCTCCTGGTCCCAGTGTTAGCCCTTTTACATGGGAAGATTTCTGCTTTTCAGCTGCTCATTCAGAAGGAATTTGCAGTTTCACAGAGAGATGCTCATCTGCCTGCATAAACTCTCCTCTCCTATGCCCTGCCCTGCTGAAGCTGCATAAAGAGAGTTGTACAGAAATGAGAATCTGCTTTTCCCTCTGTTTTGATCAAGGATGGTAGACCTCTCTCTGACAACTGCATTTAATATGATGACGGTAGGAAGGTGCTCTCAAAGCTGTTAGGAAAATCTAGCCTGATACCATTCCAGCAGCCACATTTCACCTGAAATCCTTTATTCATGTGTAGTAGGTGGTGTTCCAATCTTCCTGCTTTTTTCTTCCTCTACTCCTCTGCAGTAAGGTCTTACAATCCCTCAAACAAAACTTTGGAGATATTATTTGGGGTTGCTCCCTAGGCTGTACTGGATATATGCCAGTTTGTATTACCTGATGGAACAAGCCACTATTTTAAGGAAGGCATCATATTTCTTTTGGGGGAGAGGGGAGGGGAAGAAGGGGAGGAAAAAGAAAGGAAATATGAAGAAATGTTATCTAAGCCACCTGTATTTTAAGTGTTGAATTTCCCATCACATTTTCTTGATAAAGATGAAAAGCCTTAAAAGAAAATAAAACTGCAATTAGATGATGATGCATGAAAAGATGTGTCTGGATAATGTGACAGATGATCTTAACCTTCATTAATGTGCTTTAATTGGATTAAGCTCTATGAAAAGCCTTTTCTTCTCTTTCAACACCTTCAGGGCTCTTGGCTGCATGACTTTAATGTACAGAACATCCTGCAAAAGGGCACTCATCCAGCTTCATAGAGGTATGCTACACATCCTCAATTAACATAAACAGTTTATCTCCAGTGACATGGCCCCCAGGATGCCAAAGGGGTGTGGCCCTCAAGTGATAATTGTGCAGTTACAAGATTTATTGCAGCATTTGGAGCACTAAATCCCTTTACAAACTGAACAGGTTGCTCCACCAGGGCTGCAAACTGTCAGCACGGATATCAGCTATTTTTAATGAAAGCACAGATTATAGATGATTGACAAAGGGGCATTCTTACCGCTGCTGTTAATACTGAGAGTGCTGTTCCCTGCCTTGTCTCGCAGTTTTCAATAGGACTACCTGGGGAGCAAGGTGTTTCTGAGGGTAAGCCAAAGTGGCAGCCATGCTTGTGAAATGATGGACAGGAACAGAAGAAATATGTGTTTTGCCTTGCCAAAGGCAAAAAAGATTTTAGACTCTTTTTTTAGTGAATGGAATTTACTCACAGAGCTTTTTTTTTCTTTTTTTCTGACTTCTGACTCCATGCTTACTCATTTTGTCTGCTTTTAAAGATTCAGCACTGGCAAATTCCTCACAAACCTTCCCTGTGGTGGATTTGGGTGCTGCTTATGGGCAGTTAGTGGGTGTGGGGAAGATTAGAGAGAGAAATAACTAAAACCAGGCTTAGAAGAAGGGGTAGGGTGGGAGATGGGAGCTATGTGCTGGAAGAAAGAGGGAAGAGAGAAGATTTCTAAAACAAGAAATATGTTTCATGTCTCATAAAATACAGCATCTTGTGTTAGCCCATTTTGCTGATCATAGAGACTCTTAAATGGTACTTACCCTCCCCTCTCCCACCCCCCCACCCCCGCCCCAGTAAATTATATGGTTAAGCATAAGATGATGCATGTGATGCTGGCAGTGGTACATCTAAGTTGGAGTTGTCATTGTGTCTTTCTGAACATCTGGTCTTTTAAAGGTCAAAAAAGCAGAGACAGCTGGTTTTGAGCATTCTTTCAGTATATAGTCTTTTTATTCTTGAAAGCTTTTTTTTCTTTTAAATTTGTTTAACATACTTTATTTACAGTAATCCTGGAACTATAAATTCATGGGAAGCTATCAACTATATTGCAGCTACAATACTTTGTGCAAAGAATGTTCCCACAGTATGTCTTTAGGGATGTGTCTGGGAGAGAGCCAACAGTTTTGAAATACTTCATATTGATTCATGGCTTTCCAAATGTTATTTTAGTCTTCTAGATCACAGAATGTGGCACACTCAAGATTTATTTATTTTTTCCATATTTTAGCAATGGTTTGTCAGAGGTCTTTGTCCTACTTTTAAGCTGACTTTTGCAGCTTCCTTTTTTTTTTTTTTATTGCCTTTGTTTGCTTATGTGGTTCTGAAATACTTGATTTTGCTTTGGGAATATTTTGACTCTTCTCCTTAGTATTAGCAAGAGAAAAGGGATTGCAATTTTTGTGCTGCTTTCAAAAGCTTAGATTTTGGGTTTATTTGCTGCTTGGAGGCGTAAGTGTGGACAGTAGTAAAGTCAGGCTAGAAACAGGTTTGTTCATCTCCCTTCTCATTCCTTGATGTGATTAAGTCTGTTCCTTGCTGGCTTTCAGCCTATGGAATTTTGTCTTTTTACTGAAGGAGAAATACATAGTGGTTTAAGGTAACAACCTGTTGGGGCCTAAATGACTTCCTGATGGACAGGATTTTGTTACAGCCTGGTGTCATCCCTCAGCTCCACTGATGGTGATATTGGGCAGAAAGGCTGATCCCCTTTCAAGAAAAGTTCACAGAGCAAAATTACACAGACAACCCAAAGTTGAATATTTTATTTACTATCAACTCTGTTTCAAATAATCATATTTATTTTTTTTAATGTGAAAAATCTCTTGCCACTGACAAGAGACATTTACTAAACCAGTGACTTTGTATAACCTTTATAATTCTGTGTATCCTGCATGTTTTACAACTCCTAGTCATCACAAAACAAAAATAGAACAGCAAGTTGTCAACTCTGAGGTCCAGACACCTGTTAGACAAACTATATAAATTCCTTAAAACTGTTTATGTGGACATATTTATGTAGAAAATATTCTGGCCACCCCCATCTTATGCTTAGATGTCTACTTTGAGCATTTGCACAAGAAAAACACCCATTAAGGAAAAAGGAAAAAGCCCTTCACAAAGTCTTTGTTTGCCGTAACAAAGCTATAAAGAAACAAATCCCATGTTTTAGTTCTCCTCCTTTCTAGGTCACCTTTTGCTAACTTCATGTTGCTTTACTCCGTGACAGTCTGCTTCAGGATATAATGGTTTTCTTCTTCAAGCTGCAATTTTTTTCATTAATAAATTTTCTAAGGTCAGATGTTAGTGACAAAAATACATGCATGTTTGCAGCAACCAGCAGTGCTGTGGCAGTGCTTTAGGAAAGTACTGCTTATCAGCATATTGGAGTGGTGGCAGCCTGTGTCACATTGTGGAGTGGTGGTACATGGAACTACAGCTTCACAAAAAGAGCAGGAGGTGAATATTGGCTTAGAATTAACATGTCTTGTATGCCTCTAATTGAGGTTAGCATTCCTCCCTGGGATGGTGACCTGACCTTGCTCTGAGCTCTGCTGTTCAGTGTGTCAGTGGCTCATTTGAGGGCACTGATGTTGTTCCAAGGCAGACCAAGCTCAGGCTGCCTACAAATGCCACTTGCCTTCACAGTAGAAGGTGGAATCTTGTAACCTGTAATTGATGTTCTCCTTTCTTATCCTTCCTCAGTTCATCTCTGAACATGTAAAGTTTTTTCCTGGCCATTTAGGCCTGTGTCCACCCAATGTGGAAGAAGAGGTGGTATGCAAAATAATGTAGAACCAAAGAAAAAAAAATCTTAACTAGCCTTTGTAGCAGTGGCAGATCAATTTATTTTTGGTTTGTATAATAGAATGGCTCCTGTGGTACAGGCATAAAATCGGCAACCTAACAAGATCTTAAATTTGTCTAGCTTAAGCTTCTTTGTTGTTGGAGATTCTCTTGACTGTCTCCAACACCTGAAATGGAGTGAAGATGAGGAGTGAGGACATCCTCCTCAACACAGAATCACAAACTCAAAGGATCAATTGGTTAAAAAAGAGTCCCAAGACCATTGATTCCAACCTTTGACCAAATGCCACCATGTCATCTAGACCACAGCACTAAGAGCCATGTCCAGTTTTTTCTTAAACACCTGAAGGGATGGTGACTCTATCACCTCCCTGTGCAGCCCATTTCAATGTTTAATCACCTTTCTGTGAAGAAATTCCTCTTGATTCAACCTGAACCTCCCCTGGCACTGCTTGAGGCCATTTGCTCTTATCCTGTCACTTGCTGCCTGGGACCCTCATCTGGCTACAAACTCCATTCAGAGAGTCCTAAAGAGCAATAAGGTCACCCCTGAGCCTCCTTTTCTTCAGGCTAAATAACTCCAACTCAGCCATTCCTTATAGGATTAGCCCTCCAAATCCTTCACGAGCATCGTTGTCATTCTTCAGCATCTCAGTGTCTTTCCTGAGTTGAGGCTCCTAGAACTGGACACAGCATTTGAAGTGTGCCCTCGAGACTGCTGAGTACTCAAACCAGTTGAGTCTGAGTGCAAATGTTTAACCTGGTGCTTGCAGTTGTTTCTGAGGTTTCTGATTCTACTTTTTTTTTATACTCTTTACTTTGTTAAACTGCAGAGATTTTCTGGGTCTAAATTAGATCACGGGGTCAGAGAATCAAAGAATAGTTTGCATTGGAAGAACCTTAATGATTGTCCAGTTCCAACACCCCTCCATGGGCAGGGAAATCTTCCACTTAGACCAGGTCACTCCAAGCCCCATGCAGCCTGGCCTTGAACACTTCTGTGGATGGGACATGCACAGCTGCTCGCAGCAACCTTTTCCAGTGCTGAAATGAAGGTCTGTGAAGTGAACTCCATTACCTGCTGTAAGTCCATGGGATATATGTACAGTTTGGAAGTGCCTTCCCTCTAACTTTCTTTAACTGAACAGTCTTCATTGTATTAAAACAAATAGGAGCAAATTCAGAGTAGCAATATATCCCAAGCCACCACAGAGTAAAGGCCCTTTTGGAAACCAAATCTTTAAGAGTGTTTAAGAGGAAGACTCCTGTTGCTAGTTCTCTGAAGTAACGCTTTGGAAATGAATGGCAGAGAATGTAGGTGATGCTTGCAAGCTTCAAAGTTTTCTGTTGAGAGGTAAGAAAATCACCTGAATTCTCTGCATCATTCTGGCCTCTCTGCTCCCTAGTTTGGAACCAAACATATGGTGATAAATTGTGGGCTACATCCTCCAAGCTGTCAGGACAGGAATGCTGTCTGCTAGCTCATCTGCCCCCTTCTTTCTGCTGCTTTCAAAGAGTGCCTGTAATATTGCTTTTGTGCTGATATTTGAGTAGGCTCTGACTTTTTTTATAGCTCCAACCAGGAAAGCCATTGGAGCACTCCAAACAGCTATGAACCTGAGCCAACTGCAGACAAATTAGGAGTGAAAGAAGAAGAGTAACATCTGCCAGGTCAAGCTGGGTGCAAATTGGCTTTGGAGCTGCTGAAATGGAAGAGGAATTTCACCATGTCGATCTTCTCATGAGAAAACAGCTCTCTCTTCTGTGTCCTCCTCCCAAGGTCTGTGTGAGTCAGCCCAAGTGGTATGTGGTTTACAGTACTGAGGAAAAAAATAACAAGAATCCCAAAGAGATAAAAATGCTTTTTATAGAACCCTTGTACTACTAAGCTGTGTTTTCTCCCCAGGGCAAAATGTTAACAAGTGGCAGTGGTCAGTGTGAATAGAAATTTAAAAGTATTATTCTCTCATCTGAAGAAAGACATTGAAAAACTGATTTATTCAAAAATCCATTTCCTTTCAAGTGTTTTACTGCTACATTATTGATAGTGTTTCTTTTATAGAGTATCATTTACATATAAATATAATCTTTCCCTTTTTTCTTAATTAGTCTCTGCCAGCTCAGGGACTCTTCTGAGTTCTGGATATGATCTGTGAAAAGAGG
The DNA here is from genome assembly GCA_035048155.1 of Cinnycerthia olivascens. Taxonomy (NCBI): domain Eukaryota; kingdom Metazoa; phylum Chordata; class Aves; order Passeriformes; family Certhiidae; genus Cinnycerthia; species Cinnycerthia olivascens. The sequence goes on along the minus strand of JAWWMU010000180.1, from coordinate 9,874,264 downwards.
TAGGCATGGAGCTTGGTGTTTTGTACTGGAAAAATCAGAACGTGTACTTCAACTTGATGCATGCTTTATGTGTATGTGCACTGGATTTGCTCTGCTCACTTTGTCAGCATGTCAGTGACTTAGAGTTTATTGCCTTACTTAGAGCTTCTTATCTTGGACTTGTACTGGTGAAGGCTATTTTAAATACAGTTATTATTTTGAGGAATATTGAGAGATCACTTGATAATTACTGCTAAAGGGACAGTCACCAACCAGCCACATGTCATGCATTTGATGCCCTAACTAGCAAGTGAGTGTTGAGGTGCCCAGTAGTTCTGCAATTCCTCTTTTAACCACTCAAGCTGGGTAACATGGGCTCACTTAGATACACCTTTTTTCTGAGGGCTGCCATTCCTCAAAGCTGAGGAAAACTGTGGATAAGTGCATCAAAGCCATAAAATCAGAATGACCAGTTCCCCTTTTATGTGGCCTGTTTTGCTTCCCATTCCCATGTGTCCTACATTTCTGCTAATATAAAGCTGGAAGCCAGATGCAAAATGGGATGCTATTTTTGCTACTCCCGTGGGATAATAATAATAGCAATAGTGCTATTAATTCTGTAGAGTAAATGGCAAGGACTTTTGCCCTTGCTGTTGTGGGAGTAGGACTGAGTTGTGTGTTCCATAGTGAGCATCCACGTAGGATCTTCTGTTCCTTTCTCAGTTTCTGAGTATTTTTATTTTCCCTCTAATGCCACGCCAGTTACAGATAGGATTTTATAAAGCATATAGTCCTGTTAAAATCTTCTAAGAAGTTTTCTGAAGTGAATTTCTCTTTCTCTGAACAATCCCAGAGAAGAAAAATGAAGCCATTTGATGGGTCTAAGAGTCAGTAGGGTTGGGAATGACAAGATTATGTAGAGCTCAAATTTAGATATATGTCAAGATCCAATTACTAAGGTTCTTAGAAATGCCTCTGCCCAAATTAAGGTGCAAACGAGACCATATGCCACTGACAATAGTATGGGATTAATTTGATAGTAAATATGGGGGACAGAGAAAGACACAGACAGACAGACAAAGGGGGAGAGTGAGAGAGAGAGAGAGAGAGAGAGAGAGAGAAATAAAAAATGGAGGGGGACAGAAAGAGAATCACAGGGACAGTATAAAGGAAAATATCACCACTCTCTGGATCCCAGCAATGCTCTGTTGATCCTCTCCAGCCGATCTTGGTGGTGAAGGTCCCCCCAAAAGCACAGAATCCGATGGGTTAATCCACACTCAGGCCAGGTAGGAAAACCCAGGCAGCTCCCTGGGTGGGGGGAGTTTGCCATTGTCTCT
>JAWWMU010000180.1:9842637-9864700 GCA_035048155.1 Cinnycerthia olivascens | reverse complement strand
ATCTGGCAGTCAGGTCTATAAAGAATTCTTTAATAATATAATTTTTGGCTGAGTCTCCATGACTTCCCTTTTTTTCCTTTTCTGTAGTACTCATTTTGGCAGAGGTCAGTAAATTCTTGGTTCCCACAAATTTTCTTAAAGTATCATATTTAAAAAAATATATTGCAATAATGAGCTGCCCCAGAAAGGGTTTAGATCCTTCAGTTTTGTTAAGATACATATTCAAACTCTGAGACAATTAAATATGGATGGAGGAAGAAAGTAAATAGCAGTGTCAATAACACGGAAAAGTATCTTCAGATAATATGGGATCTTACCCTAAAGGATGCCTGATATGATTTCTGTCTTAAAGGTCCTTTATTTCAATGTGATTTAACTTATTTCTCTTCATCTATTAAAAAATATTTAGAAAGGAGTATTGATCAAGAAGGTTAAAGTGTCAGATCTTGTAATTTAAAACAACTCCTGTTTTAGAATACCTACAATTGTAATAGCATATTAAAAAAAAAGAATTAATTTTAGATGCAGTTTAATATATAAGGAAAAGTAATAGTTTACAGCAAAATAGATTGGTGAAAGTACAGATCATATTAGATTTTTACTGTTCTATGATGTGTAGAAAACTTTCACTGATGTATGTAACACAGTGAAATATGGTAGATAAAGAAATTAAGACTCCACCAAAAAAAAAGATTTTTGAGTTTTTTCTGTTGAAAACCATTTTAAAAAAGTCTTCTTGAAATGTTTACAGTATAATTTGTCAAGGGAACAGCACATAGGTGGACTGTACATCTGGCTCAGAGTCTGTATTTTTAAGCACCCATCAATACACTAATTAATCACACATATCAGTAGCTTCTTCTAGACTTTTAGTGTCACTCACATAGTAAAACCTAACATGTCCTAAGTTCTTGGCTATTTCAAGGTAAAACATTCATTCACATTTAATGATTTTGGACAGTCTCTCTCGTTTTTAAACTTCATAGAATCTTTAGACTTCAAAGATAAAGACTGTTACGAGCTGGTTCACATTAATGGCTAATCAAATGCCTGTTCCTGAATATGTTATTTGCAGTTGGTATAAAGCACAGCAGTAACAATCCTGTTGGTGTTTTCAGACAGTATCTAACTGGAAAAATGTACTAAAATAATCTGACACCAAAAAAAAAAAAAAAATCATTACTAACTGCCCACTTTTAATACTGGGCTGCAGGACAGACATTGATTTTTATAAAAATGTACTAGTTATTTAAATGTATGGTCCATTTATGACTAGACCCGGAAATACTAATGGGCTTTAAAAATGTAAGATTCTGCCATACATTTCAAATGGAACGTCCCATTTGAAATAGTCCCTAAAGACCCACTCATTTTAATGTGTGCAAGAAAGTAATTAAAAATTCAAGGCAATAGATACATCAGATTTAATGTGTTTGTATCAGATTTAAATTGTCTAGAATGCCAAGAACAACAAAACTGTATATCCTAGAAGTATCAGTTCAACTAATTCATTTTTCTGAGCTACAGGTGCATGTGAAAATATATCTCTTAAGACTAGAGGCAATGCAGAAAATTTTGTTTGGTTTCTTAAAAACCAGGACTCTTGTCAACCTGTGGAGATATAAGCTTCATAAATGTAATTTTTCTTTTGCACTCTAATACAAACTGGCTAAGACCTCCTTTTTTTACTGTGTGTCTAGTGATAGCCAATTGTTGCTTCACACCTTAGCAATAATTACATTCAAGGATGTCTAAACATTTTTCTACAGAATATAAATTGCTTGATAAACATTGCTTTATGATTTATTTGGACAGTTCCTGTAATAAAAGGTGGAAATATAAATGTTTTATTTTTTTAACAGCCTTAAATTAGAAGTAATAAATATTAAATCAGAGGAAAAATAGGCAGTAGTGGGTGCTTGTAAGTAAAATCTCTGTGTTTGTCTAGTGTAGCAGTATGGACTATAAAATTTAATTAGAAATCAATTTAGAAAACTAATTTGATGTTTCTGCTATTGCAAGCCAATTTGTCCTAAGAATTGTCTTCCATGTTGATATGGGGATGGTGCTATCAGAACAGAATATTGCACTGTTCTGCTCTGAGATAATATTGTTTGTTCCTAATGTTACTTGCCTTAGTGCCCAGTAAATAGCATTTTTTTTTTTTTTGCACTAAGAGAATGCTATATAATAAGTATATCTCTATGATATTACCTGCAGGGTAATACTCAGGGAATTTCCTGAAGACAAATAGTTATTGCTGACTGTAGTACTCAAAAATAAGAAAGATAAGATTTTTTATTTAGCATTCATTAGTTGATTCACCACCCAAACTATGCTAAAGCTATGATCTTTGTTAGATGGTAAGACAACCTATTGACAAAAATCTCTTGTTTCAATGATTTCTTTATCATGCCCTATCACTGGAAGTGTTCAGAGGCAGGTTGGAAGGTGCTTTGAGCAACCTACTTTACTGAATGTGTTCCTGCATGGGGGTTGGAATTAGATGATCACTGAGGTCCCTTCCAACCCAAACCATTCTGCAATTCCATGATTTGTTACAAGAAATATAAAGCACTGCAGTCAGGGGAGCAGCAGTATTTCTTAAATGACATAGGCATTCCTGATTTTTGTTAAAATATCTTGAGTCACTGAATTACATTTTACTTTATGGCTTCCCTGGATGATGACTTATTGATAGACATCTGTGTATTTGTTAATTCTCACTGAAAAATTCACAATATAAATGAGGAACTATTACTAGTCCCTAACTACATGATGTTATGGTGTTTTCTTCAGCATTGTATCCATTTATTTTAATAACTTCACATTTCAAAATGATCCTTTAGACTTGCTCTTTCTTGAATTTACAGTGCATCTTGTATTTGCATCAGCAGGAAATCTATCAACATACTTTAGTTTTTCTGTCAAGATGCTTAATGGCTGTTCACAAGAGTGATCCTTGAAGATCCATTTCAGAAATGCCCCCTAGCCCCAGTTTCTAACACAAACTCAGCTTTACCTAGTTTCTTACCCATCTTACAATTATCCTACCTGTTTTGCATATTCCCTGTTTCCTAAACTATATTCCTAAATTCCTAAATATTTTCCTATGTGCCATCGCGCTTAATTCTGCATGGAGATCCAACTTTCCCCGTTTTCACCCAAATCTATTCCCTTTTTCTAGAGAATAGGTTTTACAAAAACTTATTCTGGCCAGGCATTTCATTCTTCACCCACATTTGCTCACTGTCAGAATATCTGCTTGGTTTTTGTGGTTGCATTACAAAATCATATTGGGATGAATCCACCAAGGAGAGTCAATTAAAGTTCTTCTGGCCAGAACACTAGGACAACTACTCCTCAAAACTGTGCTGAAGCATTTCATTCTCTCCAGAGTTATGTGCTGAATAGAGATTACTTTAAGGATTAAAAGAAACTTGTATGTCATGGGTTACAATTCAAAATCTGTGTTTCTTTCATTGGTTTTGGTATTTTGCAGAAATGAGAAAGAAGGCTCCCAAATGAGTTAGTTACCCCATGAAGACAGCAAAATCCAGAGTGTGCCCTTTCCTTATCAGTTTTTCTTTCTGTGTAAAGTTGCTTGAGTGCATGGAATTTATCGTTATAGAAGGTCATAGAGAAAGTTATCATCATACCCTTCAAGGTAACTCAAATAATTTCCCCCTTCACAGTCTCTTTCTGATCTACTACAGCTTCCTCAAAATCTGTATAAAAACTGTACCTGCTCTGAAAGTGTTCATCTGGACACTGAGAAAAATACTGCAGGGAAGGTAAGGAAAAGAAGGGCTTTCCTTTCATAAATCCATGTTTGCTGGTCTTGATCCCATAATTGTCCTGTATGTTATGTGATGGCACCTAGGATGAGCTCTTCCGTAACCTTGCCAGAACCAAGGTTAGGCTGACAAGCCTCCTATTCCTTGGATCATCCTTCTGACATTTATTGTACATGGACATTACATTTGCCAATTTCCAGTCAGCTGGAACTTCTCCAGTTAATCAGGACTGCAAGTTCTTTTGCCAATTCCCTCGTTTTTCTGGGGTGGATCCCATCAGGGCTCAAAGACACGTGTGTATTTAATTGGCACAGCAGGTCCATACCTCTGCTTGAGTAGACATAAAGGACCTAAGTCCTTGGACTAAAGGACCTCATAAAGTCTTGTCCAACTTCAATGATTCTGTGACACATTAATGGAAACCAGTAACTCGACCCATTCTTGCAAGACAAGGGCTTCATAACCTCTTTATCTGGCCAATATCTACACTCTTATACCAGTGAATGTTGATTTCTAAAACCCAAATCCAATTCTGAGCTCAGTATTTTAGTTAGTTCCTGTTCTATTGTTGGTATTTTAAAAATACTGACATGTCTGGTGTTCCACAAGATTAGACAATAATATACTATTTAATGAGCCACCAAAGTAGATGTGGACTTGAAAAAGCCTGAATTTGGATTCATGGGTTAGCAGATCCAAGGGCTGCCCTGTGTTCAGCTTGGTTAGGGCTATGCTGTCACTGAAAGCCTGAAAAGGTCATTCATCTCCCCTTAGAAAACTAAAAGTAGAAAAGAAGACCTGTGATTTGAGGCCTACCTGAAGCTTTGTGCTTATGAATTCTAGAACGGGGGATTAGAAAGAATTTGTTTGGTTTGCGGGAATAGTGAGTGATGGCTGAGGAAAAAATGAAAGGATGTCTAATATTTGTCAATCATTTGGGAAAAACAGCAAAAGTAAAAGAAACGAAAAAAGGAAACAACCCACAGCCCTCCCCAGAACAAAACTTTCTTAGCTTGGTTTTGTTGGATTTTTTTTGCTGTTGTTGTTTTTGTTTCAGTACTCTGCTGAGAGCACTTTATTCGGAATCATGCTGTTAGAATATCAGTGTTTCTTTTTCTACTTAGCCTATAACTTCTTTTGCTCTAGCTACTTATTTTCTCCATGGTATTAGCAGTCTTTTGGCACACAAGTGCTATGTGTTGAATATTATGTTTCTCAACCTTACTCAGAAAAACTAAAGGCAAAACTCAGAAAAAGTGGAATTTGATCTGAAGAGTGAAGAGTGTTTTGAAACCAAGTCCTTTGGACTCAATCTCCTCAGGGATATTGAATCCCAGCAAGTCTTTCTGAAATAAAACTTGACTGATTTCAACAAGTTTTGTTTCATATATGTCTTATGTAATTCAAATCTGGCAAATTAACTGCAGCCATATGCTATTATCTGACAATATAGTAAGCACTCAAATATGATATATTCTTTTTACACAAATTAATCAAATGTTTAATTTTGTTAAAGAAGCAACAGGATTATTAAGCTTTTTGATATACAATTTGAATTCCTGGAGTGATTCCTGCATTTCTAAATCACCTTCCAGAGACATAAATATCCTGAAGTGAGAAAGAGTGCAGCAGATAAGGCTTCAACTTGATGTGCAATTTCAATTCCAGTTGTCCTGAGGACACTAAGGGATAACAGAACTTGGAGAAAACATGCAAATGCATGTGTTGTATATATTTTTTTACATTTGGGACACAGAACCTACTGTATGGTTCAAGGAAATCAGTTCACAGCTTTTAGTAAAGTGTCAATGGACCTAACAGGACTATGAGTAAATTAATGCATATAAGAGGTCTTCCTCTCTGTCTCACAGTTAATTGCTTACCAGGGCTTCTGCTAGTGCACCATAAAGCCTCATTAGTGTACATGGTTTAAGCATTGTACATTTACTGCAGAGAAAAATTTTTAGAGTTTTTTTCATTTTCTAGCAAGAGGTTTTCCAGTTAAGGGCATGAGAAAGTGATGACCATATAGATTGCAAGCTGAAAACTCATGTGCTTTTCCTTTGACAGAACTGTAGCACAACTCTGTAAACTACCTCAGAGGAAACACAAGTAGAAACCAGGGCACTTCTCAAATAATAAACCTCAGTTCAGCTTTTCTGCAATTTCTCTGTGCCCAGCCTGTACTTTGACAGGTAGTTATCTGTGACAAGCACAATCCTGCCGTGTGGAAGTGTGGATCTGAGAGTTTGTGAGGGATTATGCTTCACAATCTAAGTGTTCAAGTCACTAAGGGAGGAAAAGTGACTTTTGTTATAATTTCAGTTCTCCTTGCATGAATTCTTATGGGCTGGCAATGCTTACATCGTGTTGTGCTGAGAAACAATCTCTCACCACCTGCATGTAGCTCACAAGCAGCTCAACGCTTCCCGTTTCAGAGCACCTTCAGACTTTATTTTCACACTTCTCCCAGAGTTTGGCTTGTTCTGTGGTTTGAGGCTACAATATGAGAAGGTGAAATCAGCTAGAACAGACAGAAAATCAAGAAGTTTTGTTGTCTTTTGTGAAAAAGCAAAGTGTGTAAGAGCAAAACCACAAGTAGGGACACAAAGTGCCCTACTGTCTATATCCTTAAATGAAATGGTGCAGGGTTTACCTCAACTTCCAGAAAAAAAATCTGACATTTGACCATAAGCTGCACAAGTTTACACAGGGGTGCAGATTAATTCTGAGCAAGTGAGCTCCAGAAACAGGGAACAGAATTGGTGTCCTGTTAATGACACGCTGAGAAAAGCAGGTATGTCAGCACTGGTATATGGCTTTCTAGGCCCTGGTGTCATGGCTACAACTTTTCTACCTATGACATACATCTTGCTCCTTAGGCTAGAGCTGAGTCACCATAGTGATGTATAGGAAACCTTGCCTGGCTGTGATAAATTCACAGAAAAACACATATTTTGTCTTTGTCCTAGGTCAATACATTTCCATAAGCAGGTTTAGCAGGCATTTGGCATCCACAGAAGTAATGTTCTTTGAAATTGGACCATGGTCAGCAGACAAAGTTATGTGCCAGGGGACATTGATTTGATTCTAAGTTATCTGTTTAATTAATAATTTAACTAATAACAGACACAAATATCAGGACTTTCTTCATCATTTGAAATACTTTACAGATCTGGCCTTTTCTTATCCCTGGAGTAGAAATAATCTATTCTGTTTTCAGTTCTTCTGAGACTTCTCCACAGGAAATTTTTGCATCAGGTTTCTTTGAGGGAGCCTTGTTAATAGACCTAAGTAAGAATGCATTTCCCTTTACAATGTTTCAAGCCTCTGAAAAGGCCTTTCAGACTCTCAAGAACTGTTTCCATTGTAAGTCTGTATATACTTCTCTTCGATGAGGATTTCACATTTCAAACATATTTCTGAGAGGAAATAGGGTCTGTCTTACCCCAGGAGGTCAATGGACAGAAGTATCTATCTAGACCAAATTGCTTCTAAAGCTTACTTGATGACAGAGAAGGAATGCCTTTCTATTGAAAGTCTTTGAATATCTTCACAACTGTCTCTTCAGTAACCAGTCAGAACTGATGACTCTTTGAGACATCTGACTTCCTGGGAAAATGTCAGTATCTGAAATAAAATATGGTACTTAGCCCTCAGCCCTATTCCTTCAGAAGCAGTACTGTGTTTCCATTTCTTTAGCATGGAAGAATTTGACATTTACTATATGGATCTGAAGACCCCTGCTCATTTGTATATGAATGTCTAAGGAGTGCACACTCAAAAAACTCTTGCACAAATTCAAGAATGGCCCAGCACAGAAAAGAATTCAGGACAGAAATTGTCAGGATGGATTTAGGTCTTCTTTAATGCAGTACTTCCCCATTATACAAATCTTATTTGCTGCTGATAATCAAGGAAAAGCAAGAAACAAAGAAAAGGAAAGAAGTTATAGAAAGGAACTGCTCTTACAGAGACAGGACAACACTTCTCCGTGTCTGGGCACCTCATGTAATGAACCTTACCTACTTTCAAGCATATTTTCATAATTATATTTGAAGTGGAGGAATTGAGTTTTGTAGTTTTCTTGTCATAGCTTCTTTTGTGCTCTCAGAGGCTTTGACTTTCTTAAATTTGAAGACTTTCCATTTATTTTTACACTTTTATTTCTTTTTTTTCTCTTATGCATCTCTTCTTCCCTCCCCTCCCCCTTTTTCTTCTTGACTTTAGCTACAATCATGATTTCTTTCTTTCTTTTTCTTCTCTGTCCTTAATTGCTGCTTTAGTAAAGCTGAAGTGAAAAAGGGGTTTAAATATTCTTTCCACAGCAATAGCAGACAGCAACTGCAAAATCTTTGAACACCTACCAAGGGCTTACAGAAAGAAGTTTTGGATTTTTTTCCCTTTTCTTTACTTTTAACTATTCTTTAAATGATCTGAGAGTGCATAATTTGCTGCTGGGCAAAATGTCTTGAATTGAATTCGATTAGTGCTGTTAGAAGGCACTACTAGGACTACGTAATGCAATAACACATAAACAGTGAATCTCAATGTATACCATTGGAAAAAAGGCCAATTATATGAATATAAGTTCATTTATAAAACTTCCATAGTTCTAAAGTGTTTTAACTATAAATCTTATATTTTAAGTGCATAAAATAATATGGCAATAGTAGCAGAGAGCTAAAAGATGCTAATATTAATATTTTAAGGTTGTCTTAATTTGATTTTTTTTTTTAAATTAGAAGTAGAAAATAGGTAAATTTACATTACACTGATCCTGTAGGATAATTAATGCTTTCTGCCACAGAGTGCTCAGATTTCCAAGACAAGCATTTCTGTACTTGCAGGACTGACCACTACTTCAGTTTATGTTGGACTCTTATGAGAAGTAACATGCTTATCTTGAGGAAAAAGTATGAGAAATGAGCTTGTTTAGATAAATTTTGCTATTTCACACCAACTTTACCCCTTTCATGCTCCCTCTCCTTCCACTCCTTTACATGCTGTCTGCACATATACTGATACATTTAGGCTGAGAAGAAATGTTCAGGCATGTTGGGAAGAATCTGTTTGGCCAAATGCATCTGTTCTGTCTTTTCCAGTGCACATTTTCTCTAGCTGATTGCTCCATTTCATTTGAAGTCATGATGTGAAATTCCCAACATTCCTGACATTGGATGGAGCAGTTTATGAGGAACCTAGGGGAATGGCAAAATTCTGTGGAAGAATAATTAAAACCTTATGGAATGATAAAAACCTCAGTCATCTGTACCCGGACTACAATAGCGTTGCTATGCTGTCTATCCAGAGAGGATCAAAACAGCTATTCAGAGAGAAGGGAGAAAGATGAAGCTGCACATTTTTAAGCCAAATCTTCATGTCATGACCTTGATTCAGCAGTGCAATAATTCAGCAATAAGTTGAGAATTATGACAGATTTTCTGGGACAGATTAAAACCTGAAAAACTAACAGATGCTACCATGTTAAAATTTCAGTGCACAAAGTATATCAGGAATTAGTAGAGAGAAAAAGGCATCTTTATCTGTTGATGAAATTTTAACCTGGAAATTAAGTATGAAACAAGATGGCTAAATTATGTGTCTTCACTATGGAACATGGGACATTAGTGTTTGGAAGCCTGTTAAATTTTTTATGGAAGTTTGGTAAGTGGTGGGTTATCTGTGCCCCTAAAAATGAATGGGTAAAGTTGAGTATGAGTGGAGCAAAAGCAGTACAGCCAGAGGAAAAGAGACATCAGAAGTTCAGATAAATTTGGTTTATATTTTTAAAAACAAAGGCTTGTGGAGCCTTGTCTGAATGAAATTATTAGTTTGTCTGTCTTATTACTTTACTCCTTCCTTTGGGAGTTATCCCTACATATGGCTTCTATGCTGGCACATATCAGTATTTAATCTTTTGCTTCAAACAAAGTAGGAATTATTTGACATCCTTTCCATGTGTTCCTTATTAGTGTCTTGAAAGCCGAGGAACTGACCTCCCAGCATTTCCTGCTCAGAAAGCCTACAGTTCTAAATGTTTAGGCAATATCTAAAAATAGTTGTTTATAAACACATTTTTAGAGCCTAGTTGCATATTCAGACCCAAGCTGGATGTAAAGGACATTTAGAGTTGCCCATGTAGCCAGATCTGGAATATAACTTGTTTATTACAGAGTTGTTTATTAAGAAGGGTCTTGGTGAGCCAAATTAAAATGGAATGGTAAGTTTGATAAAGTTCTCTTTAGTCAAAGATCTAAATAAATTCCTGAAAGTTTTCTCTTGTGCTCAGTTACTTGATGCCTTTTGATCATGTACAGATGTAACATGTGGGACTGTTATGAGATCCAAGAGCAAACCTTTTGCAGACTTCCAAGCCGCTTCCACACCTTACTACAGCCCAGTTTATCCAAACAATAGGTAATAAACCAAACACTTCAAGAACTTCTACCACCATTTGGCAGATTGGGTCTTCATCCTTCAGGACCAGTGTCTGAAACTCATCTGGGAGCAGAGAAATAGGTGCGGTCTGTGTGTTGTCATTGCTCTGAAAATTAATAAATTCAGAGTTAAGTTTGCTTGATAGTTTGGCCTATTTTGAATTACAGAGCTACTATGTTTTAAAATCCACTACCTAGCCTGAGCTGCAAATCTCCCTGTAGCTTTCAATACCACCGAGAAGGAAAGATAATGCCTTTTTTATTTAAAGATATTTCAATTGAGACAGAAAAAAAGAGAGTTAAAAAAAGTAGTTGAAAATTTAAAAGTGGTGCATGTACATTAAAAGCAAATTTTCTGAATGTCAGTTTCGGGATCCTGTATTCGACATCTTCTACCCATACAGAATCTGGACTAGCAAGATTTTTTATACTACACTGTTGGTATTATGTAGTTTCTTCATTATTATAAATATAAAGTCACTTGTTGGTGGGCTTGCTGGGAACCAGACTTGCTTTTTCAGAGAATAAAAGATTTTTATCTTCCTTTATGGGAAACACATCAGTAGAGCTACATTGTTAGAGTTTTTCCCTCCATAAAAACAAATTTGAATCTGGTTAGAACAGGGAAAAAAAATAAACAACCAGACTTTCAATTATTCTGTATGATTATTAATATTACAATATCATCACAACAGCTAAAAAAAAAACAAACCCAGCTACATAATAAGGAAAAATGTCAGTATACTTCGCTTTGGTACACAGATATTAAAAGGATCATTCTGTGACTTTTCTCCAGGAATGGCTCTTTCTCATTCAAGACAACTCTATCTGGCCAATAAGAACCTTCATGTTGTCATAAGGAACGGCTTGGACTTACCTGTTCCACTTTATTTTTTGGATGTAAAATATGCTGTCACTTTTCTCAATTTTTCTGCTTTATTTCAGTGGTTACATTCTAATAATTTTTTTCTTTCCATCTGTTAAAAAACTGTTGTGCTGTTTAATCAGATAAATTACAAAGCTGCACAATACTTAATTTTATGGCTGGGGTTTATCCCATTTAGAAATTAGATGATTTATCTTCACCTGCCAGATTTTATTCCTGTCTTATGTGGACATCCTAATATTCAACAGAGAGTTGTTACCAAGGCTTCCAGCATAAGTTATTTTATACAGCTTGGCAAAAACATAGCTGAGCATCAAAGGGATAGTAACATTCCAGTTTGCCAAGAGTGGCAGATTGGATTCAAACCTGGCAAAGCAGACTGACAATAATGGCCTCTTAAGGAAAGGTGACAGATTTTTTATGCTGTGTTTCATGTGCAGTCTAAAAGCATGCTGGAAGACCTAGCTAAAACTCTAAAGAGGAAAATACATCTCATGGCAATATTCAGCTAATGAAAAGGCAGGAAGAGAGATGCATACAAATCTCAGGGCATTCCTTTAGTCCAGATACATGGGTTAAGATAATAATTAGGATGGATTTTTGCCTCTCTCTTGGCTCACAAGTGGCTTGCAATCACATTATGGGGCTGGGCAATGTCTTCATTCATGCTTGCTGAATAAATTCTGTGAATAATTTGAAGTGTCTTGCTTGTTCAGAAGCATTTCACCAGTCATGAGGGTTTGCTATGCAAACTGTTTCCTTTGGAGGTGCAGGTCATAGAGCATGCCTACTCCTTTGCTGGAGCAGAGTAAAGGTTTGGAAAAAAAATTTTCTGATGATGAATTTAATACTTTTTTTTTCCATTTGAAGACACTTTTATTTCCCTACAGAACGTGGTTCTAATGCTAAATATCTGAAAAAATAATTAGCTAAAGAAAAATGCAAACCATATGTCTGTACCTTTCTCTATAAAATGACATGCATATACAAATATCCAGGAAGCCCTGTAGATCATTGGGGTCCTATTTAGACTAAATTAAATGTGTTTTGGATCTCACTGCTCTTGGAAGGCTGTGTACTTGTCTAAACCACTAGTCCAGACTATTAATAAAAAATATATTTTTCCAATGTGCATGCCAAAAACCACACTTTAGTGGAGCTGTAGAGGGGAAACTTGAGAGTGGGTGATGCATGCTATTTCCTATCTTGAGTCTGCCTGTCTGCTCTTGCATGTCCTAATAAATCTGAGCAGCAAAACTATAGTGCTGTAATAAGCTCCTCAGATTGGTCTTACAGGGGGATGAGGTAACTTGAGCAGGACCTTTGTAGTTCAAAAATAAATAAATGCATCTTCTTGGTAATGAGGATCAGTTTCCTGGCTCCAAGTGGGAGACACTGAGAGCCTAGGACACAGGCATTTCAGTTCAGTGCTTCCTGGGACTGATGCAATTTATATCTCGCCTTTTAAGCCCACTGCCAACATCTTGCCCTGTTTCAGATTTTCAAACTGAAAATGGGTGAATTTCCTTGAGAAATGTGAACAGGGTAGGTTGCACATCATTATCCAGGCTTCAAGGCATTATGGCTGCCAAGACTGGTGTAATTTTCAGTGTCATTCAATGCACATTTACTGATGAGTAAATTTGCATAATAATTTCTAATGGCTGGCTTTGATCAAAGCCCATCAGCCCATGGGCAAGATGCTGAAAAATATGACTGGAGCAGGTGAGATGCAAGTGAGGAGGTGGTGGGTATTCACAGCCATATGCTGAAAAGGTGTTAGCTGTGTGACCTCTATAAGGAAAAATTCATGTCCCTGGAAATGTAGGTTGGTGCTAAGGGGAGTGCTAAACCTTCCTTGTGCTTCCTCTTTACTGTGGTTTGTGTTCCTATTGATTGGCATTTCCTAGTGTGGTTCCTTAGGAAACAATGTGAGAGCTGGTGGCCTTGCACGCTGCTTACCGCAATGGTCTTGGGCTACCAAGAAGAGCTACAAACTCTGTCTCTGTGGCACAGTTGAGCCTCAGTCAGTGGCACTGTCATTTCCAGCAAGAGCCTTGTCCTAGGCAGAGGTATCAGCCCAGATAACACATACCTCAGCCTAGGAGAGAGAAGCTGAAGACAGCTTGGCTCCGAGAGCCATGGGTAGTGGGTACTGAACTGCAGCCAGTGGAATTTTAAGGCGTTGGGAAAGAGCAAATCTGATTTTCAGATATGCTTGTATTTAGCAAGGTGTGAAGGGCTACGTCTATCATTTATTGAAATAGCAATACTGGGGCATTTTTAAAGCAATTTTTAATTGAAATGGTTATTACAATACCTAATCCTTTCAAAAGTGTGTTTGTGAGCATTTTTTAGGTCACATAATAGATAATACTGAAAATATTTGAAAGCAGAAACACATTTTTCTTGCAATGCTTCCCCTTTTCTTAAAGCTACATCATTTTCAAATGACTATGAACAAAACAAGACATGGAAAAATGAAATAAACTACACTGATAGCTTTGCTTGGGAAGAGGATCATCTATTCACAAGGCAAGACAAATCCCTGGATGCAATAGTTTTCCATGTGAATGAAAATCTGGTCCAGACAGATATTAATATCTGAGAACTATATTGATATGATTTTAACTAGCTTATTCCATATAAATTGAGGAATATTTTACTAACTCATCAATATCTGGGAATGAACTGATGAAAATGTTCTCACATCTGTCTGGACTTGTTTATGATGGTTTCCCAATGTCACAAAGACACAACACTTCTTTGCAGTACTTCTAAGCTTTGGCTTTCTTGTTCCAAGCTTAAACTGAATTCAAACCAGGGACTGAAATGTTTCCAGCTGGTAGAGAGGAAGCTCTAACAGTTAACCTATGATGAGATCGATGTGCTACTCCCCTTTGAGCTGCAGGAGGAAGAACTGACAATATATTTTTCAGGTTAAGTTTACTAAAATGCAAGTATTCGGGGACCTCCACAGTGTGGGGAAGAGAATTCAGACAGGGCACTGAGAGCACCAGCTTTGTGATTTATTGCATATATGAGGTCCCTAAGAAAAAGGTTATGGTGAGTTATGGTGAGGGAATAGCTTTATCCTTTGTAACTGAGAAATAACTCTTCTTTATCCTTTGCAAGAGAGACTGGATTCATTATTTTGTCAAGATTTTTCCTCATTATTGTAGGAATTGCTTAGGAGAAAAGTCTTCACAAAAAGTCCTTTCCATATATCTGAAACAATGAAGAACGATACTTTCCTGGAAAATAAATCCCTGAGACGTAGACAGGAGTTTTATATTTGTCTATTTATTACATATCTTTCAATGCAATGGCATGAGTTTAAGAATCAGCTTTTGGTTTTGCAAAAATATTTGAGTTTTTGCTAAACCATCAAGAGCCCAACCTGCTGCAGATCCCAGATGAGGTGGAGACATGGTAGTTGTGAAAACCATATGCTAACTTACAGAGAGCTGCTTTGCAGTTTGTTATATTTAGACATTGGCTGGTTTCAGGAACCCTAAAGTACTTTACATATTTCTACATATAAAGTACTCTACCTATTTCTACATATTTCTACTCAGCAAATATCCAGATATTTCAAGGTTATTGATTGTTCTGCTGTCTATTCATTTAGCAATACAAGGGTCATGGTGATGCTCTCTCTCCACTTGCCATCCTCCTTACATGATATTTCTCCTCTCCCTTCTTCTTCCTGTCCTGTGCTTCAGGGATGTGATGTAGGAGGAAATGATTTTCAATGATACTGAGTAAAATCAGATGTGGGAGCCATTCACTCACCTATGTAAAGCCACATAGTGCTTAACAGGGTTATTTCTCAGTCTGTAATAGCAGTAAACTCAAGTGATTTGAGTGTAGGTATCTGTGAGATTTGGATTCGCACAATAGACTGGGTCATGAGCTAAATGAGTTTTGCAGATTTAACTGGTATGTGCTATTCAGTCAAATTATATGTAATGGGAGTTAGGTGGGCATTCCAGAGCTCTCAGGAGCAGCAGCTTGCCTGGAAAATGAATGCCTTTCTGTGTGCTGATTCAAGAGACTGCTGGAGAATGAGGGTTGCCATAGCAATATAGAAAAAATTTAAACAGTTAATACTTCATGCATAGCTGAATAGAGTGGGCTGAGTAGCAGAATCTGCAATCATCATCTTAAGCACAAGTAGGTTCGTTTCAAATGCATTTATTAAATGTTTTCTTATGTTACACTGGATACTCTGCAGAGCTTTAAAGTGCTGTGCAGTGTAACAGATCATTTGGAGCAGCTGGACTCAGGGACAGGCACATTTAAGTGGAGTGGTGACAGCTGAGTACCACAACACAAGACGACTCAAGCCTTGGTGAAGGACCAAGTGTGACAGTAAGAAAACTGCCAAGTGATGTTGTGTCCATTTGAAAGAGATAAGAACCTTGATTTTGACAGTCCCTTCTACAGCCAGACTGCACTGTAAACTGCATATTATAGAAGGTTGAGAAAAATCTTCTGAGAAAACTTGTCACTTTCCCTAATGCACCAACAATATGAGTCTCATTTTTTGATTTTTTTCTTGATTCAGCCTGCTCCAGTCTTCTGCCCTTCTTAACAAAAGTGAGTGCTTTCAGAAGCTATAAAACAGCAGGGAGATGGTTCTCCCTTCTCTGGCACACCTGTTCAGGAAATACCTCACCAGGCTAATTGTGTACTTGATAAGTTTGTGAGCTCTTATGTGTTTTAGGGCTGTTGCTTCGGCGTCTATTTTCATTATCTAGCTGTTTAAAATCAAGAGTCTTTTTTACAGCCCACTTTTAGTTTGACTACCTTGAGCAGTTTTGTACTGTCTTCAAGCTTTTTCTTCTCATTATTTGAATTTTCTGACAGTTTACGACTGTTGAACACTCTGGGTCTCAGAATAAGTCCATGTAAGATTTATGACAGAAAAAAATATTTAATCACTTCTGAAAAATTAACATTTAACCTGTTCCCTATCTTTTAATAATGATTAATTAACAAAAAAATTCTCCTATTTTTCCTTTTACACGGAGTAACATGAATGTGGGATCTTGTCCAATGGATTTGAAAGACAAAACTTTCAAAAATTTCTCTCAGTACCAAATCCAGTATTGCTTCACAGGGAACCTGGACATTTTCTATACCATATTTTTCCAGCTTGGGGAAATAAAATTGCTCAGTTGTTGAAGATATTTTCCCTCCATGATTAAGAACTGTCACAAGTAGCCTAAATACAGATTTCTCCTGTAAGCACATCCAAAACAGCCCAGTACTTAGGTCCAGCTTTTCCTAGTGCCATGTTCAGCTGGGGGGGACATTTTTCCAGGCACAGCAGACATAGGAAGCTCAAAAGCCTCACAACAAACACATTGTTCTGAAGTAAGTGTGTTATGAAACCACACTGTCGTCAATGCTGACAGAGGCTGTTTTTCTTTTTACTGGATACTGTGCAAAGTAATGAATCCAGCTATGGACTTGCAAAGTTCCATTATACAGTCACCCAAGGGGCTTCTCCTTGTCCTTGCTGTGCATACAGAAATGTGCAGTCTAGCAAGTTACTTGTATATGACTGCATATTTTATTTTTCCTCTAAACACTGTGCTGTCAAAACGTATCTGTCCTGTCACATAGAGGACCCATGTGTCAAGATAAGCTAAATACCTTTGAATAGGTTAATGATGACTAAAAATTCCATCCTTTTTGAACTTCTATCTGTTTGTTTTTTTTTTAATTGATGGCTTTTGGTAGTGCAGGATGTCTTACAGGCGCTGCCCACAACTTTAACCATAGGCAGGCTCATGGTGAGCTGTATGCTTTCATTATCTGTGGTGGCTGTGTTAATTTTTAAGCCGACATGCTCGTACACCTGGTTCTGATGAGAGAAACTCAGCTGTTTTTATGAACCACAGCTTTTGCAGAATCATCCATAAGCTATGGTATTCTTTTCCATATCAATAATCACAATAGAAGATTTGCCCTGTATTCTTTTGGGTGTCATCTCTGTTTAATGTCACTGTCTTTAAAGGATTTCTAGATTTTTAATTGGGATTTTCCTTTGAGATAGTTTCATGACTGACACATTACAGAAGTTGCATTTTTCTGTACGAGCTTCTCTGTCTTGATGATCCCCTGAATAATGGTAACAGAGAGAAGGAGGAGGAAGGAAACAAGCTGTCAGCAGATGTGAAACTTTATGTCTCTCAGTTCCCTGTCCTTTTTATATCTTTGGATTGTAAGGAGAGAGGTACTACAAAATTACTACAATGGATTATACATAGATAAAAGAGATGGGTATAAAATGAAATACACATCTGTCTCCACTTCTGATTTGAACCAATAGTCTCAAGGTGATTAGCTCTTGCTCCTCATCTTTAACATTCTGATTCCTTTTCAGCTGTATTTTCTCAAATAATTAAAGAGTGCTTCCGGACCCTCTAATTTTCAGAAATTTAGTATAATTGTATAATTGGTGATATTGCCTCAGAAGATTAGGCAGCCAAAGTGCTTTGTCTTTTGAAAAGATATAAATCCTTAGGGATATTCACTCACTACAGTATTACCAGACTCTTTTTTTTTATCTTCCCACATTCCTACCAATACACCAAGATACATGTCAAAAACAAATAACAGTATTCTAACAGTATTCTTAGGTCTGACTAGCTTACCTTGGTTCTGCTCCTATATGTGCTTTCTCTCATTGGAATACTGAGAACTGTTGAAAAAGCAAGCCTTAATAATGCTATAGTCTGTTCCCACAAATCCTCCCTTCCCTGCTACGTACCCACAAGGATAGCTTGGGGACTAACCAGAGAGCAGCTGAGCTTTGCAACATGCAGGAGATGTCCTCAGAAATTTAGTGACATACCCTCTGGAGTGCAACAGCAGAACACAGAACCATGAAGATGGCTTTAGAAAGTGTCTGTGAACATCTTCTGCTAAGCCAACCCAGATGCTTGGGTCCCAGAGGCAATTATTCCAGTTTATGCTGTAGTCTGAGCATGTCACACATCCCATTTGAAAAGGGACCTTCAGTTCCTAAGTGATGTCAGAGCAATAGTAGCTTTATGAGCTCAGCCTGCTTGCTTTTGCCCAAATCTGGAAGAATCGCTGCAGATGGATGAGTGATGAAACACTGTTTCAGGCAGGGAAAGTGATAATATCATTGTATTGCTTCTAATGTATGAGTTCTATTTGAAAATTGTTATAAAATGAAGAAGCTAGGAACATTTTTTTCTTATGTTATTTTTTATAAATCTCCTGTTTCTGAAAAGGTGCACAGCAAATGCTACTACTTTCAAACATACCACATTAGAAAGCTAACTCTTAATTGCATGTATTTTATAAATCTCTGGTAGTTGTACCCCCTGAATTCAAGGAAGTAATAGAATTTTTCCTCCTGGTTTTTGAATCTTCCTGTGAGAAATCAAATAGCAGAGCTCCCTTCTAATAACAAATTTAGCCCCATCTCTAAGGAAATGGATACAAGAAAAGCCTCACTGAGAATTCAAATACTGGGAGAAAAGAGGGAAGTATGAAATATCATGAAACGTCTCCAAGTATCAGAGAGGGGTTGGTTAGGGGCAGGTATTTATTTATTTGGTTATTTAATCCAGTGAGTACTGACACATATGTTTGGCAGTGAAAATACTGTCTATGGTTGCTTCGTGGGACAATTTAGGTGGCTTCTTTTTTCCTGCACAAACGTAAGAGCTGCATCCAGTTAAAGCTTCACACAGCACAGGCTGGTAGGAGTACAGAAAGAATATGGGTTAATAACCACTATATTTTGATCATCTCTAATGAAGTAATTATGAATTCATCAGAAAACAATACTTACAAGAATGCGGCACATGTTAAAATGCATACAAAGAAATTTATTTTCCCAGTCAGAATAAACAAATCTTGTTAAGAATGTAAGCATGTTTTGATCTTTGAACTCTCACAATGGGAATACTATTTCTCAGATGATAATTTAACATTGTGCCTTTTCTGCAGAGCAAAATGGTAACTTTGGTATAGATTTTCCCTTTTGTTATTATGTGGGTGTGAAAGTAAACTTCCTGAATTTGGGGAGGTGAAGGAGTTACCTCACAGCTCATTTTCTTTCTTAAAATACTATCTCTGTGTAACTGAATATCCACATCTGTTTTCTGTTAGGCCCTCCAAGTTATTGAGGAAGGAGCCTTGGGAGTTGGTGTGGGATGTGAAGTGCAGGAATTCGTGCAGTTTCTCCCTTATTTGTATAATGAAAAAGCCAGAATCACTGAAATAAGCTAAAAAGATTGTCACTCAGCCCACAGGCTACTTGCTAGCAAATTGGCTGAGCCCCCCTCCCCGAAAAACAATTGTGATGAAGCAAAGCAGAATCATGTGTCCTTTTTAATGCTACCTGGAAAAAGCATATCTTAGGCATTTCCCCTTTTCTTTCTTTTTTCTGGTTCAATTTTCCATCTAAAGAATATGACAATATATCTGAATTTCTTCTTGTGCCCTGCTTACAGTTCTTGACATTTATTTTTCATGTGTTTGAAAACATATATCTGGCCAGTGCTTTCCAAAATAGCTTTCTGCATCCCACTAATATGCAAGTTATTTTACTACCCTTAGTGCATTGGAGAAGCCATAGTAATAAATATATAATTGATTATATATTTATTTTGAGATAGGGATTTTTCTAAAAGGTTTTTCTTATGTGACCTTTTCTTAAGCTCAGTTCCTCTTCTTTTCATCCCTTCTGAACAAATAAACATGGAGTGGTGAGAAAGAATTTGGTACAAAGTAGTTTAATAACATTATCATCCAGGTTACTGGCTATTTTTAAGACCTGTTATTTCATATTTTGCTGTTCTCCATCTTTCCTCTACAACTCAGTTCTGGTTGTGTCTGAAAATCACATACTGGAAATGTGATCCATCTAGAAAACAAACAAAAAAGGGAAGGGGAAGCTGCAGAAAACAAATCCACCTTGTTGTGTTTTCTATTAAGGCCCTTTTTTTGGGTTATATGGAAAACAAGGCATCTAAATTCATATTATGGAAAAATGGGATTTCTGTCCTTGTATGAATATTTACATCCTTTCTTGCCTGAAGGAAATGAGCTGCATCATGGTACAGTTGTCCCCAGCCATGCCATAGGATCACCCACTTTTTCCAAGAGGGTTGATAAGGCTCACAGCTCTGTCCTCATTGCCTCTCCTTCTAAATAATAGCCTTGCTGCTCAGAAGTTTCCCTTGCACGGAGAATTTTTAAAAACAAGATGAAAAAAAGATGCTGAGGAGTTTGTATTTTCCATGCAGTATTGGTTTTGTTGAGCATCAGCATTAATGTCAAGTGTAATACTGTATTTCCATTGCTCGTATGTTGACAGGGCATGATTTTGTAATTTGCTGTTTTATACTGAGAATCAGTGTTTTTCAATGCCATCTTCAGTGTGTGGTTTTTCCTAAAAGACTCGAGACAGACAAGTTGCTATCTCTGGAGCTCCAAATGCCATTTACATTCTAAGTTAATACAATTGCTTTTGGACTTTGTTTTTCCAACAAATGGTCTCTGAGGGTTTAGGATTAGTAAGGAAAGTAGGAAAGAGGGGAATAAAAGAAGACAAGGGTGGCAGTGTGTTCTCTCTGGAGAATGTGTTAAGAGGAAGGACAGTTCTGCAGATTTGGCATATTGAGTGTTTATATCATGGGAGAGCAGCTCTGCTTTATAAATTACTGCGATGATAAGGAAAACACATATCCTGCTCCTCTATCCAAGGAAGAATAGCCTACATTTGTTTTTCTTCCATAATTATCTTTCCAGATACACATTCTCTGGTTACATAATGATTTGAAATGTACCCAACTAGTTCAAACATTTCAAATTCTTCATATTTGAATTAAAAAAACAGTAACTGAGACAGAAAGAATTCTCATTTAGAAGTCAAAAAAGGATGAAACCCAAAATAAATATGTTCAAACTCCTATATGCAGAAGCCGGAGTAGTCATTATTCCCCATTGCTAGGGTGGTTGATGCTTTCAAGACCAGACTCTTTGAGAACCATCATTGTGGAGACATTGGAAAAGAGGAGGAAGTGTTCTGGAGGCTCATTATCAGAAAGCAACCCCAAATATGAGGCTTCTTTACTTTATTTCAATTCCCTTGCTTCTTTCAAGTCCATATATTTTATTGTGATTGCACTTTTAGAAAGGAAAATTTAAATTATGAGCCTTCATACCTAGCACATAAGAAAGGCTCTGGGAGGCAACAAAAAGAAACTGTCACATATTCAGCACTTCTGAGGCTCCCCACAGCACCCTTCTCTAAGATGCAAACTTTTTCCCTCTCTTGGGTATGAGTTTTTCAGCCATCTAACCTCTTCTAGTCCTTCAGCCTTCTGGTGTGAAGCAAACCCACAGGATCATATATGGTGCTTTTACATCACAGGCAGCTTGACTGGGGAGGCAGGAATACATCACAGTGCTGAGGGGTTGTTATGATATTGCTCTGTCAGGTTATACCTCCAGTTCCTGCTTTAACTTTCCAAATCATTCTCTGGATAGTATTTTGTAATAATGTAAACTTGAAGCCACAAAAGCATGCTGAGACCAGATCCTCCAGTGAGAAAAGTTCACATGTAATCTGACTTCCTCTGCCCTGAAGTGTCGCTGAGGTAAATTGGGTTGCTATTCTCTTGGATTCACAGAGGTATGATGAGTCCTTTCTTTTTCCTTTTTTTTTTTTTTTTTTTTTTTTTTTCCCCCCTTAAGAGATCAGGCATTCAGAGGTAAATGCTCTCCTTCTGGTTCTGTGAAGAGCTTTTACATTTCAGTGGTCATACCATTGTAATGAGTGAAACCAAGAGACCATCTGGTCCTCTATTTGATCTCTGGTAATGGCCAGTACCAGATGCTTTGGAGGACAGAACTGCAATCCACAGATGAATAACTAGACAACA
>JAWWMU010000180.1:9815747-9842537 GCA_035048155.1 Cinnycerthia olivascens | reverse complement strand
GAGGACAGAACTGCAATCCACAGACGAATAACTAGACAACAAGAGAAGGGTTTTTTTAGCTCCTGTCAATTAGTGGCTCATTTATGCCTTATAAAGTGAGAATATTTTATTTCTCATACTTTTTGTTATCCATTAATCTTAGTCTTTGAATTGTTTAGCACTACTTTGGTCCTGGATTCTAGAAATACTGATGGTAGAAATACATTTCTTATCCTGTGTTATCTCTTTCAAGGATTTATTTCATTCTTATATTTGGCAATAGTCACAGGATTCTGTGTTTTATGATATAAAGGCAACAGCCATTGTAGATAAGTTATCAGAAATGAAATAAATTCATTATTTGTTCCAGTGACCATCCTGTACTTCAGCTTGGACTTTGTGTTTGGTGGGAATTTAGTTTTGTACTGATTATAGTAGAAACTGGAAAAAAATCTTACTAAATACTAAAGCTGAATTTACAAGAAGCTACTGTTTGAGTGGGCCTTGCTTTGATGCAGGCCAGACATAATATTGAATCCTAACTTATAATTCAGATTCATTGAGTCTAATTAGTGCCTCAGATCCCAAAGGCTTTGTTGTTCTCATTTGTGTCTAACTGCATGTTTCTACAGCCTTTGCCATAGCAAAGTGCCACCTTCATTAGTACCTCTTGGAGGTATTGCTGTACCAACTGCTTAATAGTAATTTCTAGCTGGCAGGGTTTTGCATTAAGCACAAACTGGGTTTATTTCAGGCTTCTGTTTCCAACTAATGCTAGAATGTGGTGTTGTTGGCAAGGCAGTGGGTCAGCAATGGTTTGTATGCTTTGTGCTGTTATTTTTAGTTTTTAATCATATACTTTGTTTTCTCTTTCATGGGAGAATGGTGAGCATTTTTATCTTGTAAGATGAAATTTGAAGCACTGATTGTCTCAGATCTGAAAAACTGAACAGGAACTTAAGGGCCGAGTCTCTGGTATTGCACCAAGTGATGGAGAGTCAGAGCTCTGCAGCCCTGCAAACCCAAGGGGTATTCCAAGCCCTGTGACATCATTCTCAGCAGTAAAAGCTGGGAGAAAGACGTAAAGGGGATGTTTGGAGTTATGGAGTCTCTCTTCCCAAGTAACCTTTATGGGTAATGAACTTGGCTGAACACTTGCCTCCTGCTGGAAAGTATTGGATTAATTCCTTATTTTGCTTTGATTTTATGTATAGCTCTTGTTTCCTCTGCTGAACTGTCTTTATCTGAACCCAGGATTTTCTTCTCCTTTGCCTATCCCATTCCTCTTCCTCATCCCACCACAGGGGAGCAAGTGAGTGATTGTGTGGGGCTTAGCTTCCTGCCAGGGTTACTCTCCAACAAATACTTAAAAACTCAAGTATCCTTCCCAAAGATATATTGACCTCTTGGATTACCTTTTAAAAAGTACTCAGACTCACAAATTCCAGAGGCCTTTCAGATAATTTCTCAGATGTTTAGACCTTTGCTGTGCTTTATAATTTTCTCTTTTCATTTTGCACAAAAAGATCTAAAAGTGAAAATGATGTTTTTGGCTTTTTGTTAGAAGATTATCAGACAAAGAAAGGTTCACAAATCAAATCTGCCATCTAGCCAGTAAAAGATGGTGAAGAGCGAATATGTTAGGAGAGCATGCAGTAGAACATGATTTCATTTCAAAGTGCACAGAACCAGCACATTTATGACAGATTTACTTCGCAGCTATTACTACTGTGCAGGGAACACAGTATAAAAAAAGATATGAAGCACAATTTGAGAAATGGTGCAAAAGACATTGAAAGTTAACTGCAACATTGAGAGGTGTCATTTTTCCAGTCTGTAGGAAACATTGATGTCAAACAGCTGTGAAGCCTCTGCTGCTTCATGGCAGAGTCACGATTGATTTGGCTTCATATAGAACCTATGTGTATACATAGATTAAAAATTCACGTGTCTAGTCTTTTGGACAGGCTTAATGTGCAATCCGCTGTGTTGGTATGGATACAAATTTAGCAGATTTGAGAGGCTTGTAGTGTACAAGTGTAGATGCAGATTGGTTCCTGGAAAATTAAACATGCAAATTCTGCCTCAGCTCAATTAGAAGCTGATGTCTAGGTGCAGCTCTTTCAAGCCCTGCGTAAAACGGGCATTTCAGTGTATGTCATCTGTAAGAAGTCATTCAGATTACATAGAAATGCTGAAGAAATAAGTTGTTTTCCTTTTACTAAAGACAAAGTCACCGTTGTTTTCAGCTCAGCTTGGAGAAAATGTATCAGCAGCTTTTACAAATCACTGCAAGTAGTAGAGGGGAAGGGAAGAAATGTGTAAAAAATCTTTCCAGCGTGAATATTTACTGTGGCATAAAAATACATTGATTCTCACCGTGATTAACTTCAAGGAATCCTTTGACAGTAGAAAAGCCAATGACAAATTGGCCCGGGGAAGGGATGAATGAAAGGAATAGGTTTTCAATATACCCATAACCCAAAGCCTGTCCTCAGGTCACCAGATGGCTCAAGGGATTAGCAATGCTATATAGTCTTTTCACCTTCTCCTGTCCCCTCCCCTTCAAGCAACAGGTTCAAATGTTCAAGAAAGCAGCAAAAGCATCCAGACAGACACAACTGAAATGATCTTTGTCTACGACAGGTGGTGTAGTAAAAGTAGTCACTGCTTAGTAGTGTTACCTCTGTGAGAATAATTATATGCAGGGGGTGTGTGAGTGTTTGTTTTCATTGGGGTTAAAGTGAAAACTTCCCTTTGAAATGTTTCAGTTTATTTTCAGGCCCTTTTGAAAACTTCATTATGTTTATGGTTATTTTATGAATTTTGGAAAGAAGCACCATCCAGAAAAAAAGCAGTGCAATTTAAAACCTGTTAGAAATCACACAATTGTTTGCTTCAATTAGAACAGATCAGAAATGTACTATAAATCTGTGAACACACAGAAGAGATATGATTCTGATTCTTAATTTTCAGTATACAGTGTTCTGTCAGAGATGTTTTGATGAATTTTGCTTCCAGTCATATTGTTTTCTTAGGGGAATCCATGTGCATACCATAAAAGTATGATTATGATTGTTAGTAAAAGAAAATCCATTAGGAACTCTTGGTAAACTAATTTACACGCTACTTTGACAGCTTTTTATTTAAGACATTGTATGAGAAATTTTGGGGTAAAAGTTGCTGAGGAGTTGTCTTTTCCTCTATGTTTGTAATGCTTGCTTA
The DNA here is from genome assembly GCA_035048155.1 of Cinnycerthia olivascens. Taxonomy (NCBI): domain Eukaryota; kingdom Metazoa; phylum Chordata; class Aves; order Passeriformes; family Certhiidae; genus Cinnycerthia; species Cinnycerthia olivascens. Next base: position 9,839,333 of record JAWWMU010000180.1, on the reverse strand, counting down.
GTAGATAAATAAAATACTTTAATCCTTGCAATGAGAACTAGAGCCTATGTTTCAACAGCATGAAAATCAATAACCAAAATCATTGAGCATATTCTACATTTATGTTAACAGGAATGATTAAAGTGAAAAACAAAAAACCAACAAAAAGATAAGGAAAAAACCCACAGAGATTTGTGTATGAATGTAACCCTGAATACTGTACCATTTATTCTTGTGCGACACGCCTCTAATTTAAAAAAATATGCGTCTAACTCGAATTTTAGGCTGTTCATACTCTGCTAGCATTTAGCAACAGAACTAAATTACTTTCTTTTCTACAATAGAAAAAATAGTTTACCTTCTGCATGACAAATGCACAAGAAGAAGAAAACGGATTGAATTTGAAGGCTTGATTTTGTACTGCAGATTTTATAAAACTTTTCTCCTTTTGCTTGGTTACTTGCCTTCTGATGCTTATTTTTGCAGCTAGCTGATGTTTGGGCACACCAGTACATGTAAAGGACAAAGTCTGAGCTGTAGATCCTTATTCACTCCATTAAGTCACAACCAAATATAGTTCAATTTATGACTTAGTGCAATTCACTGCCCTCCTTCCTTTCCACCAAGGATGTAAGTGGTGTGATTGCAGATTATGGGACAGACAAGCATTAGTTTGGGATGGGTACAGACTGGCAAACCTCCAAAACTATGGGAGCCTTTGACAGCCCCTCCCTACTTAACCACCACACATATTCTCTAGAGTCTTCTCTTGTACTATATAGGAACATGGAGAACAAGGAAGAGGACTTCTCTGTCCTTTGCACCTTTGTATTTAACTGTCCCATTTATATTAAACAAAACCAGAGAAGACGAGAGTGCTCAACTTGAACAACAGTCCCCGATTCTTCTAGACCTTCAATAAATAATTGCTTTGTGCATGAAGAAATCGTTAGATTAAATGTCTTCATGGAAGAGAAGTTCAAAACAATGTGACAGCCATCACTGAGCAAGTTCAAAACTAAATAAGCAAATTTTTTGCTCAGATTCTCTTTATATATATGGTCTTGGCATTATCATGATAACTAATGAGCCTGGAAGAAAAGCACCAGAAAAATAAATAATGTAATGTAAACTAATCTTGAATACAATTTGACTTCTGGAAGCAGGAATGTCAGACAACTGAATGTTAAAAAGGTCTGCATAGCAACTCACCAAGTACTACACAAGTTCCTAGCAATTCACCTGAAAACAAAGGTTCACATCTCAATAATCCTATTCTGAGACTTTTTCAGGTTTTTCACTTTTTGTCTTTATCTCATTTTCTGCTATTTAATACTTTATAAATAGTAGACTATCTTGTTTTTTCTTTTAGAGCTCTGGTCTGTAATCTTCCTTGGAATTTGATGTATTTTTTCTCTTATATATCCAGTGTATCGTGATACCATCATGCCACTTACAGCATGAATTTCAGTAGATTTGCAAACTTAACAGTTTTATGGTGCAATTACTGTGACGCATTTGGCAGACAAATGAGCCTGCATTTCTTATTTGGGCAAAACTTCTGTAAGTTCATGAGTTAATCAACAGAGACAAATCATGCTGATATTGAATGCAGAAAGTTTGCTTTGTGTTTATGTATTGCTCCATAACACTTTGATCACACACTGGTACACTCAGAGTGATCAGCCTTAGGCTTCAGGAGCTTTTAACCTCTCCTGCTTTCCCTGGTTTTCATGGGCTTCTTCTGACGCTCTGAAATACGTGCATCATTTTATATCAGCTAAAGTTTCAATTTAAATAAAATGAGGGGGGGAATCTGTTGGTTATCAATCATTTTAGCCGATTATGTTGATTTGTGTGAAGTATCTTCTGTATAAAGTGATGCTCAGTTTGAAAGTTGCAGAACTGGTGTCTAAATAGAAGTTTACTCTAGTTACAGTATTTCTACACAAACTGTTTATTGAAGTGCAGAATGTATAGCTATGGACTCTAACTGTGGACAACAAAATGTAAGACATAAATGCTTTTTGGTAAAATACACTTTTAGTCTTTCTCTGAGTGCTGTCAGTATTGTTTAAAAATATTTGAGGCACAAAATTTGTTTTAGAGGAAGAACTCCTTAAAAATGTAACTGAAAGACTGTAAAGTTTGGGCCCCCAAGTTCAGTGTCAATATCCTCTGTGCTAGACTTATTTTGAAAATGGAGAATTTCAGACAATTTTACAGTTGTTCTCAGATTACAGTAAAATACAAACCAGACTAGAAATGTGCACATGTTATTGTTAGCCTGTGTCAGCTCCGTCAACTCCGTCCTCATAAAATAAATCTGAAACTGCAGCTTTCCAGCAGAAAAGCCCCCAGAGCGCTCAGTGTTCAGGGCCATGTGAGATGCAGTGGAGGTGGGTGGAACACCCTTTTCGGAGGTGGGCACAGGCCGTGTAAACAGATGTGGCTGGGCTGAATGAGGAGCCTGAATGGCGGCATTGTTCCCTGCCTTCCCTCCTTCCCTCCCTTCCTCCCAGCAGGGACCCGGCACAAGCCCAGCTCCCAAGATGAGAGCATAAACTGCCTGTTACAGTTCAAGGAACCTGGAGTGTGCTGAAGTTTTAAGTCTATCAAATATCACACTCGCTCACCTCCCCAGAGTCATTCCAGAGGGATTCCTGAGCAGTTTATAGGAGTCTTTTTCCCCCACCAACATGGCAGAATTAATTTGAAGCAGACACTTTCAAAGTTTTTTTCCAGTGGGACTTTTACATTTCATAATTCATTGTAGTTTATTTTTGAAAGTTCTCTGTGACATGTGATGAACATATAAACAGTATCTTTTATATGTATATATATAATGTTGTTCGATAGCTTTACATTAAGTGCATTCCAAGAAGGAAAACTCAAGAGACACTAGAAAGTTATTTTATGCAATTACATATGTTAAAGTAAAATCTCCTAAACTAAACTTCTAAGCTGATTGTAGGGGCACAATTCAACAGTGTTGGTAGAAGTTCATCTTTTAACCTCCATGATGCTGCTGAGTTTCTATGTTCATGTTCATGGATTTCATTGGGAGCTGTTATTGTGAAATAATTGGAAAGGTCACATATATGAGCATTTGGAAGCTTGCCCAGGTTGCTTTAAGTAACCCCAGGGACAGAGAATTTTGTAATTTCTGAGGCCTTTGTAGGGAAGAGGCAGAAACAGTAACTTAATTCAAGTTTAAGGGTTTAACTAGACTTCATTTCATGGAAATAAAACAGCACAGTAGTCCCCAGTTACATTCAGAAATGGAAACTATTTTTGAAATAAATGAAACTTAGAAACTGAAGTTATTAATGAAATATTTAAGTTCAGCAACTTGTTATTCATTAAATACATGCTATTGCTTTCTGCTGCAAAGGAGCAGTGGTTTTTCCTCCCCCATTGTAGTGATTAAAGTTTTTAATGTGTGTATTTCAGATTCATAAATTCTATCGTTGTGCCAACTGTGTGCATGAAGGTCATGAATACATTTTATAGGCATTTCTGTGAAATAAAGCATGCCAAATACCACCAGAACAGAAAATGAAAAAGTGAAACAGAAAAAAGAGGGTAAAGGAATGTGTGTTTTGTAAGTGCCAGTTTGCATTTCTTTCATAGTCAAAAATTAGGTGTAATTCCTCTGTAACAGCTCAAAGGGCACACATAGTCATAGATCTAGTTAATTTTCTGACCCCAGAGTAATTTTTTATGCATCAGCAGTGGCTTGAGGAAGCAAAATGAGCTTTAAACAGTGTGCTTTAAACAGTATTTCAGAGTTACCCTGCCAGCGTTCAATTTGCCGTTCTGCTGTGAATCTGCCACCACAGACAATGTACAGGAGTGTGCTGAATCCCTTTTTTGGGGGGGGATAGGACTCACTTGTTTATTTTGTGTCACACTATTAAAGTCTAGTTTGTTGTGGCTATTTTTTTCTCTCAGTACTATGATTTTTTCTCAAAAATAGTGATAGGGAGTAAATAAGGTGGCCTGATTTAATTTCTTGTTCTGCCACACATTCTGACTTTGTGTCTCATGTCATTAATCGATCTAATAGGATTTTGGCATGAAATCAAAGAAGGGGAGGGAGGAAGGGATGAGTGCAGAGAGAGCTGGTGCCTTTCTCAACCCAAAAGCAATGTCAGGCCTATCAGCCTTCTCTTTAGTCCTCCCTGACAGAGCTAGAGGCATTTCTTTATACATGAGTGTGTCTCATGCATTCATGAGGCTTTTTGACACCACAGCCTCTTTTGTTATGAGATAGATCACAGCTCTGCCCTTCTCCCAGCTGCCATATGGTGCAGTGGAAAGGGGCTTTCAAAGGGAGAGCAGGACTGAGGAGCTGAGGCAGGGAGAAGAAAGCGATCAAACAGCGGCAGATGAGATTGATTTATTTTCACAGTGAAGAAGGCAAGTTACTATGACTGGTGGAGAGAGGGGGGGGTGCCTTGGAATAGGAAACAGTCTCCAGAGCAGGCGAACAGGCTGTTGGGATGACAGCCATGGTGTGCTTGTTCTCTAGGCACAGAGCTTGAAAATAAGCATACACATTTCTGTTATCTTAGTAATGCTGGCTGAGAAAAACTGAGAAAGTATTATAGCCCCCATGCCTCAGCACAGGATCTCAGCTGCCTCAGCCCGGCTTAGATTTTACATTTCTCTGAGACCAAAATCTCTCGGCCCTACCATGCGTGCATAATTGTCAAGCTTTAGCCTGACAGTGTTAGAAGGCTCCAAAAAATATCTGTCTCCACCATGGTGTTTGGAGAAGGATTGTTTAAAGGAAAAGATCAGATGATAAATTCTTCTCTGTTCAGTGAGTGCATATGCACTAAAATCAACTGAGTTTTTCAAACTTACAAGTTATTACCTTCTTTTACTAAGGTGACTTACTCTAATAAAGAAGAATAATTAACTGACTCAAATCTACTATGTGCTATTTTTCCTTTTACTTCATTCAGCTTCAAAAGGAAGCCTGTTTCACACCTGCCTGCAGCCACTTTGACTTCTAGATTTGGTGACCAAATATTTCAACTTAAAAGAGAAAAACAAAAATTATACATGTGTGACTTAATCAAAATAATTTCTTGTTGAGATTTCTTAAATTGTGTGGCAAATTGGACTTTGATCTTGATGTCAGTATAGATCAGAAAAACATGCATTTGAGAAACGTGTGAGGACAAATTTCCCAAAATTTAGGAAAAATTCTGATAAAAACTGATTGGAATTGCATTTTTTTATTCCCAGAAGAATGAACAAATCTGTGCAATTATTTTAATATCCCTGTGGGACTGAATGATGCAGAATGCACAGGAAGGGAATCAATTACATTACTTGGAAATTTTGAAATGTTTTGTTCTAAATACATTTAAGGTCATTTTGTGTCTCCTGAACTGCTTCAAGAGAGTTATGGAAGTTACAATTCAAGGGACATGGGAGAGGATTGAGAAGATCAAAAATAGAAACCATTTCCATAGGAATGGAGGATACACAGATGGAAGAGGCAATATAGGATGTGATACAAGTTTAAAAAATTGTGCATGGCTCAGTAGCTAGGGAAACTACACTATTTCTCAAGTAAACGACTGGAAGACACTCAACACCAATTTAAAATAAAAATTTTTAAATGAATCAAGTAAACTCTTTCATCTCATTATACATGGTTAAATTGAAGCTTTCATTGCTACTGTAAATTCTGAAGGCCAGAATATAGATTAATTTAAACAGATTCATTTGAAGGAGAATAAAGTTGATATTAAAGTACCTTAGATGCAAACTGTAGCTTAGGAAGTCCTAGAAATTGTGCATTTTGGGAAACTGGGACAACATGTCAGAGGAAGCAATTATTTTCTCATTTTCTTGCATTGTTTTACCTCTTCTACTGACCACCTCAAAAGCCCAAATGTATATGAAGTGAAAATTTTATCTGCCTCAGTATAATTTTTCTTTTGTTCTTATAAAACATTTATCAATTCCAGTAAGCTGGTATCTCTCATTACTCCATTTATCCAGTTGGATACCATTCATATGTATAATTCTGTAGTTCACTTTTGAGGTTTAACTGGAGGGAAGATGTTAAAGCATTTGGGAGATATATCAGACAAAGAATGCAATCTCAAAGGGGAATACTCTAGCCCACATCCCATGAGATAATAAGGGAAGCTCAAATGGCTCCTGAAAGTGACTCTAAACAAAATATACTTTTCTAAAAAATTATCTGCTTGACTTGGATTTGACATAAGATTACATTTAAAAAGGACAAATTTTTTTTTAATAAAAAGATTAAATTACAACTTTTGTTACAGATAAATATCCTATATAAAGGCTGTTGTTTCCGTTTCCCAAATTGTGCTGCTTAAGTTTGTTTATTGACGATTTCAAGATGGCAACAGAGCTGTAGGGACAGATCACACAGGTCCACTGAAACCCTGTGACACTTCAAGTAGAGAAACAGGATTGTTCTTTCAGACTATTCCCTAGTCAGAGGAGGTGGAGAAATGCCAGTCTGAATTCCATTGGCTTGGATTCAGCAATGCCTTTGAGTAAGCTTGTTTCAAGTTAATGATGATGCTACAACACCATCCTCATGGAGAACATGTGCAAAGGATCATGTTCCCCTTTTATGCACATGTCAGCCCTTGAGAAAAGCAGAATGAGATGAATAAAACCAAAACCACTTCACCAAGATTATTTCTGAGAATTTTTAAATGAGTCATCCAAGTTTTATGTCTTTCATTATTTAAATTATCTATATAATTGTGCTTTTCCTTCTGCAAATATAAACATATGCAGATGAATGAAGGAAAATAATATTTTTGTGAGCAAGTGGTAGTCACAAAAGAGCCACTGTTACTTGTTATTCCAGTTTTTTCTGTCAAGTGAAAAGACACTGCTGTTTCTAATCATCTTAAAAAATACTGCTGTTTTTTGAAAAATGAAAAGCAGCATTTGAGCTAAATTCTTACTCTGCATGCTAAATCAGTGTTAGTCACAAGCATATTTATTCAGTATTCATCTTTTCTAACTAATTTTACAGTAGGAAGAGAAAGACAATTTTATATAAAAAACCAAAGAGGTAAGTACTTTTTTTTTCTCCTTTTATTATCATTATTGTAATTGTTTTGATTAATATTTTCACTTAAGAAATGAAGAAATTCTCTGCTGGATGAGACTGGTGGCCTAGCTTCCAGGAGTGCTATAGGGAAGGACATGTGAGTGAGCCTTTGTACTTCCAGAATCCAGTCCCCTCAGTCCCTGGACATCCAGAATTGTGGTACTATCTGGTTCTGATCTCTTGACCATGAGTTTATCTAATCTTTAGCCTGCTGATATCTCTAGATAGGAAATTGGAAATATCAATAACTAATATGAAAGAGTACATTCTTATGATGTTTAAATCAATGTTTTACAATGCAAAGGAAATTTTTTATTAAAACACACAATACAATACGTTTAATGGGATCAAAAAACAAAATAGCTCTTGGTTTCAACATAAGATTTAAACCAACTAGCATAACTTGTGATATTCAAATAGACAGATTTACAATTTGTTTTAAAATAACACATATATAGCTACGAATTCAATTGTCTCAAGAATGCTAAGTACAATAAAACAAACTGAAAATGAAGTATTCATAAGTTTAGTTGAAAAAAGTTGAACTACTTAGCACCTGGCTATGTTCTAAGTAAACTGCTTATACACTGTTATATGGTCATGACACAAAAGTGAAGCAAAATGTTCTTAATGAGGTCAAGCAAACTATTTAAGTTTGATTTTCATAAGGACTAAGACTCAAGTATAGATTAGAAGAATGAATATAAATTGCAATTCCTTTAGACAGATGTATTTGTTCCTAAAATTAGTCTCTATGTATTATATTTCGTCTGCCTGGTCAAACTTCCTTATTCTTATAGGCAGAGAAGGAGCTAGAATCTTGATGCTTCAAGAGTAGGTAAAGCACTTTAATTCATGAAATGTTTCAGAAGCCTCATTATATTCCCAGTGTTCCTTGCTTGTGAATTTGTATTGCAAATGGAAAGCAATTGTATTGCATGGGGGTAGTTTTTCCCAGTTTTTTAAAAAAAGGATGCTAAAGCATCAAAGATATATTGCTTCAGGTACCACAGCTACGGAGAATCCTAAGGCCATGTGATCTGGACTAATATTTATTCCTGCATGAGGATATGACATCTATCTTGATTTTCATTGAATACAGAGTTTTAAAAAATCATTTGACAGGACATTACACAAGAATTGCTCTACTCAGGCATCCTAGTGCATGATTCTGAGTAGCACAGAAGTGTCAAACCACATTTGATTTCAGTTGCTGTTATTCATATATGGTTTTGACAGTGAAGGCATTATTATATCAGATTTATTCAAGTACCATAATTAGGCATCTCATCACTTTACAAAAATTATGTCCTGTCAAAGCAGAAATGACAGCAAAAAGTATGGGATATCTGTAGAAAGAGGTACATATTTTATATTTTAATGTAACGTGATATAGTTAGAGACCGTGGTACAAATTGTTTTGCTTTTTTTCAGAGAAGTTAACTGAGAGCATTCATTGTATCCTGAGAGCCTTGCAGCCTCTAGGTAGGTCATTGCTACAGCTTGGAACTGGAATTGTTCTTGAGTCTTGCCTGGCATAAGAGGATTTTGGGAGAAAGGTTTCTCTTGATGATTTCTCTTGATCGATAATACTAAGAGGAAATAACTGCTCAGAAAGGACTAGGCAGCTTCTATTTCATCAGAGAAACCTTTAAAAACTATGACTAACAGTACTGAAAACTTACATTTGGAAATGCATACACAACAAAGTTGCAAGTTGTTTTTACATTAAATGGAAGATTTTTTGGAACACTTAATGTATCACCTATAGCTACAAGTCCTTCTCATTTTAACAGCATTAATTCAGTAAGATTGAAATAAATAGTTCAGACACTGTATAGTTAAACTAATACATTAAATTCATGGGAGAGCAGTATCCCACGGATTGACACTATCTAATCTTGTCCTTTTGAGGGAAACATTCTTTTCATTTTGTGCCCCAATTTTCAAGAGCAAGATGAATCCAGCTTACAGGTATAGCAAACAATGCTTCAACTAGCACTGTTAAGAAATTATGCTTGTAAAGGCTGAGTATAAGTCTGCTCTCCAATTAAAACAAATTGCTTTAATTTTGAATACAATAATTTTTGATAATAATGAAATAGATCAATAGAATACAAGTGGAATGCTTAAAAGAATCTTAGGGATTTTTTAAGTGTATGTGGGAAATAGGACATTCTTATGTAAAAATTCTTATTCCTGAGTTAAGACATTACCAAAACTGAGTAATATAGGTTGTCCTTGGTATCAAAGCAGAAGAAATTGGTAGAAATTATGGTGCTTGAAAATGGTTTAACATTCAGTCATTCTTAAAAATAAATTTTCTTTTTTTTTTGTTTTTTAAAGACACTGTATAGAACCATCCAATTCCTTTCACTGGAAACTCCTGGGTTCTCAGCAGCTTTTGTTGAAAGCAGACTCTTACATGACTTACTAACTAAAGTTATAAAATTTTGCTATGTACAGTCTTTTTTAGGAATTGTAGTGTTGCAGTTAATTAAAAAAAAAAAGACAATATTTTGTGTTTGTTACATCTGAAAGTGTGCAATGCTTTTACCCACAAAATATCTTCAAAGCAAATGATCCTGGTTTTGTCCATGGCATTGCACATGCTGAGATATGTGGTATCTTGAACAGTGTGGGCTGGGAAGGAAAGAAATATGGGAGGACTACCTTTCCTGCTTAATGCTCCATGTTAGTGCATTAAATAATTTGTGTCCAGTTTCTTTACTGATTCTGCTCACTGCATCATATTTCATTGATCTCTTATAAGATGGAAGTGTTCTTTGGTTTGCTATTAAGGTTTAAATTTTCTGCCAGATGTTTTCTGCTACATTCTGGGAAACACACCCAACCTCAAATATAAGTCTTGTCATTTTGTCCCCAAGTTGAGCATAGGTCAGTGGCATACATTTCTACAGCCTTGAAAGGTGCTGTAGGTAATTCCTTAAACAAAACCAAACATAAGCAGAAGCCATATTTCATAGATAGCTGTAAAGTCACAGAGATAAGCCCCCATTTCATAACCTAATACAGTATAATAATTATATTCAACCTCTGAACAGAAACACATTTCTTGTGCTATTGCAACCCTACAACATATTGAAGAATCCCTGCAGCCAAATAAAGTAAGATGAAAAAATCCTGTCTAATGAGAAGCAGGATATTATCCTGTTCGTCTCTTTTATGGTGTCACATGCCTTCTGATATTAAAGCTGGATTATATAGCTCTTTTGTCACATAATAAGTAAGTAAACACTGAATCTCCCCTCTTGCTCTCCCTGCTCCTTCCTCTCTGACCCTCAGAGGAACTGTGTAAAGAGCAAAAGAAAGGGAAAAAAGACAACTTACATATGCTAGGATTTATCTTCTAGTAAGAGACATTATAAGGAATTCATTTCCTGTCCCTTAATTTACATGTTCAGTCCTCCCTCCCACTCCTTTTCTTTCTCCCACCCTTCCCCCGTTCCCCTTCCAAACTGTCTTCTCACTCTGCAGTGCTTGCTGCAACTTCCTGCCGTATGTTTGCTTTCTATTTTCAAATCCATGGGAAAGGAATCTGCTCTAGCACAAGGCTTCTCTCCAGCCTGCACCCATGCTGGACATCACTGCCACTTTTAGCTTAGGCCTCAGGTATTTGGACTCCATGATGTGATGGTGAAACCATCCAGCAAATGACAGTCATTAAATTTTAGACGAGTCAGCTGGAGGAATTTCCTCTTCTCTTTGAGGTTTTTCCTTTCTGCTAAGCAAGCTCCAGACAAAATAAAATAATTTTCAATTTTAAATATTTAATCTAAATCCTGGTTTAGGGTTTTATTTTTGGGGAAAAGAGTTATGTCCCTCTTGCTCATTAAAGGGCTCTCTGTTGTGTATCTTTGATGCTGCTTTGGGCAGCTCTGCTACTTTGATCCTCTTAGAAATAGGCTCATTACAATATCCACCTCGCAGAGTAACACTTCAAAGCTTTGCAAAGGACAAAGGGAGGAATTTAGAAACCGAGCCAAGTGGCTCTCAAGTATCTTGACTAAATTAACTTTGTATTAAGTATTACTGGCCCAGTTGCAATTTTGAGAGGAGGAAACAAAGCAGTGACTCTGTGCTTTGTTCACGTATTTTATATCAAACTAATAAATATGAAATCTTCTAGGACTCTCTGCCACAGTGTCTGCTAAACCAAGCAGATACCATAGTTGTTGTATCAAAGTTAGCAGTTGCTCTGGAGATGTTAAAAAGGCCGATTGACGTTGTCAATTGACTTGATTTGTGTTGTTCAGAATGATAGTGCTAATATTAATCAACCACTGAGATTAACAGAGGAAACAGGAACTTCTCAAAACCACTATCTCCAGAACCAGCAGTAAGTGCATTAATTTTCAACACTTTCAGATCTATCCTTGCTGTAATGATTAGCAATACGGGTCAGTCTCCAGCCTAAGTTAATTACTTCTGACATGTTTGACTCAGTACTTCAGTCAGGAAGTCATTATTGTTACAATGTACTATTTTCAGTGTGTGCTTTCAGCACAAATTGCAGAGCAGTGCTATTAACACAAGCTTCTCAAGCAGTCTTGTCCCAGAGAAGGTACAATGGCAATTGGAGAGCTCAGCCATACCCTGAGTGTCACAGTCATCCTGCCTAGCAGGGGTGGGCATATCAGTCTAGCCCTTGTGGGTGACTGTGAACTTAGACTCCCATTTATATTGCCATGATCCCTGCCATGAGAAGGGCTTTTACTTTTGAAATATCAGGTGATTCTCGTTTAGGTGGTAATGATTCCCAACATAAGCCCTCTGCATAAGGTGCAAAGTCAAATGCAGATGCCATTCACTACAGACTTTGAAAACCTCTACGTTGGTCTCTCTCAAAGACAGCAGAAAGACTTTTGCTTGAGAGTTATGATTTTATTATTTACTCTATTTATTCTGCCTTTTGAATCCTTTACTAGAAGGTTTTTCTGAGCAAATCAGAATACCATTTTCTGAGATCCCACTAAAATTATCTAGACCTGTCAATACTTTCCTAGGCTTGAGACATTATTTAGAAAATTCTCCTTAAACTAATAGGTATTTTAAAGTACTGAGTGTTGCAATACAAATTGTGCTTCTGCTTTGAAAGTGCAGTAAGAGTGTAATAAACAGAAAAAAATCACCTGCACCTCTTAGGCTGCAGGAGGATGGAGGTGCAGATGGCTGCCATTTATCAGGGCTAGACCATGTTCATTATATACTTTATTGCTCAGGAAGAACTGTCATAGTATCTTGCTTACACATATTTCTACTGTATCTTCCTAGCAATCCTTAAACTGTACTTATGTGCCTCCCTGAACCATTAATTTCCTTCTTGCAAAGAGTTATCAGTGACTATAATCAACGAACTATTATTTTTTCCAAGGGAAAAAAAGGAGGTCGTGCTTTATAAACTTTTTATTATGTACAAAATTTCTTTGAAAACAAAGAAAATCAGATTTTATACACATTTGGTTTGCCCACATGTATTCCTTCATGAGGTATGAATCCAGTGCTAATATAATTTCAAGATCTTTGTCTTGATTCAACAGGACTTCCAGCAGTCTTCTGAGAAAACAGAGAAAGAAAACATGACTTGGATAGATCTCTAACATGGATGAACTTTAGGTAGAACATGTGAGGACCAACAATGAACCTGGTAATTGAGTTATTCATTCCACTTAATGAGGAATCTACTTCCCAGCCACTCCAGCCCACATCAGCCTACCCAAATGGATGATATGGTGACCACCTGCTTCAATTTTGTGAATGATTTGCTCTCTGCTGTTAAATTCTTAAACTGGAGATTAATTATCACTTTCATTCTTCTGTCAATATGTCATGGAGCTGAAGCATTCTCCTGGAGGTTACTCTGGGCTGCTGCTTTGGAAACTGGAGAGTTACATGCCACATGGAGCCTCAGCATGACACTTTATTATTCTTCTCTATTTTTCTCTGTAATGTAAACCACGTTCAAGTCGGCCTAATTTCTGATTGATCAAGGCTTTCCACTTGGAAGGCCACTTAACTCTTGAACTTCAGTGACAAGTCTGGAGAATCCACTTGGCACAGGAAGAACCCATGCTTGAAGTTAGGAGTGTAAGAGTGAAGACACCTGCAGTATGACTTGTGTCTCCGTGTATGTGTAATTTACAACCCTGCATGCTGAGTAAACAAGAAATTCTAGGTTTGTCCATGTCAGGTTTGTTTTGAACATTGGTACCTGCTCTGTCTGGAATCTGTATAAAAAGACTAATGTTTTGCAATATAGCAGAAATGTGTACTGCATGGTGCATGAACTCTGGGATCAAATCTTCCCTTCAGGAAGTGGTCTTTAGGTAGAGTAGCACTTCACTATTTCTACTGAACCTGATCTCTGATGTAATTTCCCAAAGTAAGGATCAGGTTATAATGCAGTTTCTAAATTTTTCCCACTTCTTTCACTAGCCACAGAGCTTTTGGGCACTGTCAGCAAATCTCAACACCAATATTTTCTCCACCAGCATATCAGTGACAGAGCCAAATGGTGATAAATAGAGGCCTTTCATAAATGCAGTTATTCCTCACTATTTCATTCACATTTCTGTTGGTGTGCAGATGCTGTCAACATCGTGATTTTGAAATAGCAGGGTACTAACACAGTGGTTTGTTATGACTTTCTTTTATGTAGAGAGGTATTCATTTCCCTGACTGTGCTAAGAAAAGTAGGAAATCTTGAGACATTCTAAAATATTCTTTCACTCGTGAACTAACCTTTGCCATTTCTGTCTCTAAATTTATGGTGGGTGTATCTATCGCCAAGAAACTCAGAAGTATTTAAACAGAATACTTGCTGACTGACAATTTGCCTTGAGGAAATAAACTTCTGTAACTAAGCAGCTGGAAAAAGCTCTTTTGGGGCATTTGGAGGTTTACTGTCCTGATGTAGTGCATACTCTCCTAAGGGTGATTCTTTCAAAGTTATATCCTGCTCTAAATCTCTCACCATTTTAAACACAGTTGATCTTTAGGCAATGAAATATTGGTTTCTATTCACATCTGAGTTCTTCTCAGTTCCTTCCCCCAAAGTTGATCCTAATCCATAATTCAGTTTCTTTTTAATATCTGCTTCAGGCATATCTTCATGGAGAAATAGACTGAATTTTACACAGTTGTTAGCATACCCAATGAAACATCCCTGCCCAGTGTATGAGGAAACCCAATTTTAACTGATCATTTTAGTTGGCTCATAACGTTTAACAGCTCTCTGCTATGTTCAAACAAATAAGATTTTCCTTGGAAATACTGGGGCTCATATTTCACTATCTATTCCATTCTCCTACTTCTCTATTTCACTGTTGACTGAAGAAGATCCTAATAGAACAAATCATACTGTGTTTTAAAACCTGCTTACTAGAAATCCCAGTTTAGTTCTTGCACAATTTATTCTATTCTATTTTGAGCTATGCAACAGCCTCTGTAACAGATACAAAACCACCGAGCTTATATTGCATTATTCACAAATCTCTTGATTTGGTCAGAATCTAGATCACATATAAGTTTTAAAAAACTATTCTATTTGCAGCTGTTGTCCTTTGGACAACTTTCCCCTTTAGTCCCTCTTCTGAAAATGTAACTGCTTTACCTGTGAAGCACCCTTACCAGCACTATGAGTACATCTAATTCGTCATACAGTGTCCTGGAATGTCATCCTTTTAAAACTTATAAATATATTTCTATTTTTAAAGCAACTTAATACTTCCTTATAAGGCAAAACCAAATCCTGACACATTTCTCAAAATTGTGACAAGTCTCTGGGAGACTGTTGCCTAACTACACTTTTCAGTTCATAGCAAGTTTCTCTCTCAAAATCTTTGGTTTATCAGCTTATGCAATTTTCAAAAGCTAAAAGGAATACATAGTGATAGGAATATATTAATGAACTTGGGCTGCTTTCTCATGGGAATCTTGTTTATCTATTTGTTTATTTTCTGAGTTAAATAAAACCAAAACTCTTGCTTTTTATCAGGGAAGCTAAGAAATCAGAGGGAACTGTAAAAGAAAAATAATGGAAAGGACTGACAAAATAGGACTGAAGGGAAAGAGTTAGGCTTTTTCTTTTAGTTACAGCTGGTTCTCATTTTACACCCAAACTCATGGGGAACTCCATTCCCTTGTTCCTTTATGGCAGAAATAAAAGCCAATGACCACAGCTCTCTTCCAAGAGAAAGAGTAAAACTATTTTTTTAAAAAAACCTTTTTCTTAAAAAGTGTTTTTTTTTTTTTCTTTTCAATTTGGTAAAATACCATTTTAAAGGCCTCTAGATAAATAAGTATTCTAAGCAACGTAACGTTTCTTGCATTGTGTGCAGGTTAGTTTCTAGATGGCTGAGATGGTAATTTCATCTGAACTGTTCTGTTCCATAATATATTTAAAGTTGACACCATACAGCATTATCTAGGTGTTTGTGACTATAGACATCTGTAGCAGTAGTAGGTACATTCATTTCCTATCCATACCTTTTACAATTTTCCACAGCAGAAAAGTTCTTTTTTTTCTGCTCTTAACTGCACATGTTTAACAGAAAAAGGCTCTATTTTAAACACAACTTGTTATTTTGGAAAAAAAAAAACAAACAACCCACCCATATCTTGAGCACTTATTAGTTTAAAAAGAAGCATATTGAAATATCTATTTTTACTGACAAAAGTCAAAATTAATTCTTCAGCAGGATGACAGGTTCCACTTCTAAATGAATTCTGAAATATCTGTATGGATTTTTCTAAGATATTTACTGAAATTATGAACAATATTTCCTAAGTTATGGATAATTTGAAGATCTAAGGCAAATGAACACAGATAGATCCATAATAATAGAATTTCAAAATTATATCTACATCATGGGCTTACCAAGATTATGTACAGAGACTGAATGCATTATATTTAGCTGGCTATTTTCTAAATACAATAACAGGTAAGCATCTCAAGGCTGATAACAATGCTGTGTATAAATACAGAATCCTCTTGTAATTATAAATTCTAATAAATGTCTACTCATTCATATAGTTCTCATATGTTCATGCATTTTGGGATAGACAGTGAGCTGTTAATCTGCTAAGGTATGTGAAATTGGATCTCTTACATTATTCTGAGATTAACACGCCATTTACATGGTTGTTAAGTAACAGATGAGACAGTGGAGGCTGAGAACAGGGCACCCTCAGTGGCTGGTCCTGATGCTGCTTGTGAGACCTCTGGGTTCCTGTGACTGCTGTGGGGTCAGCAAAGCAATCAGTGTGCCAGGCACTAGACAAAAAGTCTGCCAGCTTCTTTCTGCAATACAAAAAATGAGATGGTAGAGTTCAGTGATTCAAAGAGATAAATGTGACCCAACTGAGACACTAAATTGACCAGGCATAATTCACAAACTAGTATTACTCCATGACATGGGCATGACAAAGTGCTCTGGCCCAGAGAAATCTAGTTTTGATGTACTGGCATCTGAATGAGAAAAGTAGAATTAAGAGTCACATCATTTGTTTCCCACTTCAACCCCTATTATGATATTGGATAGGGCTCACAGGAGGGCACAGAGTTTTAATGCCAAGGCTGACGAAAACTGACCTATTTCAGTTTACTTGGCATTGGCAAGATGGATTTTAGAGAAACTGTGGCAGAAAAGCCACATGTTTCAACTGATGAATTGATCTAAAATTGAATCTCTTGAAGACAGCAGATGGGAAACAGAGCAAAGCTTTTATACTAGGGTGGAACAAATAGGGACATTTCAAAACCAAATAAATAAAAAGATGAAGGCATAACAAAGAGCACCTTTATAAAAGTGGGTTACAAAGGGCTACGGACTCAGCCTCTACATCAAACATTTCTTGTTTTATCTTTTTGCAATCACCAGCACTGTTATGAGCCGTAAGCCACCAGTACCTCACTGAATGACTAATCTACACATTGTCTACAAGTACAGTGGCAGAATGAGACACAAGGCGCTTTTTATCAATTTAATGAAAGTATGAGTTAAACACACCAGGTTTGAGGTATTGATATATCTCTTTTTCTAACTTTATATGGAAATTAAATTGGTCTCATCAGTATTAAAAGTGTGATTTAGTTGCTTCTGAGGTGCATGGATTCTACAAGCTTCAGTCTCAAAACAAAACAATTATTAATGCTGAAAGCTGGTGACAAGCTAATACTCTCTGCCTACAATTTCTAGACTGAAAATGTTGCTGAGGGAAGAGATATATCTTTTTTCTATCTATATAAATTGGATGCAAAGTAATTATAAAAGGGTTTATGTCAGATTAGCTAAATTGGTCCACCATGTAAATCAATGCAAGATGTTAGAAGTGGGCTTAGGTTCCAGATGAAAAGGTTTCTTACAGTTCTTAGTCATGGCTATGCAAGAGTTGCCCAGGTATGGAAAGCCACTAAACTTAAAAACAATAATTGTGAATTAAATGTGGTGAAGCTCCTCAAAAATGCTGTCTGTAATTTGCTAAGTTTCACTTATACAAGGATAATAATATTTTTTTGGGGAACTGATTTGGAAGTGGTACCCTGCTACTTCTATACAGTTGTTTTCTTTTTCCTAAAAAGCAGGATTTTAATTACAGTTTTTGTCTGGAGTTGCTTGTTGTTTAGACAGGATGATGTTTTCTTTCTCTCTTTAGCAGGTACAGCTGCAAACACTGAACTGCTTTCCAAACAAGATCACAGCACACAGATGGCACGAGTGGGATATTTGCAGGTAGAGAGTAGCTGGCAATACCTGGTGTGGTTTATTGTGGAGGCCTGTCATTCCCCAAGAGAAGATTCAGGAGCAAGGCCCTGGAAGGAGAGATGCCGAGTCATCAAAGCAACACCCAGCTTAGGGTGACAAAATGCTTCTCCCCACAGTCCTTTGCTACTTTATGTTAATTTACCCCAGTTCTGTTCTTCCCATTGGCCCGTTGGCCCAGATGCCCCCTCCCTGTTTTCCCAATGTGGTTATCCCCTAGAATGTTCTCCCCTCTCCTGATCCCCATTGGCCCCAGTTTGCCGCAGTGCTCTGCCCCTCTTACCCCATTGGTTCTCCCAGTTGGTTACTCCCCTTCTGCACCACTTTTAACTGTTCCCATTGGAACTTGACCCTCAGATCTGCCCCTTTTGTCCCATATTTAACCCTGTGCCCTCAGCACTAGCCTGTGTTTTGTCCGTGGACCCCTTTGGCATGTGGACTTAATAAAATCTTCTAGAACTACATACAAGGGACCCTTTCTGCTTCTCACGTGTTGGCTGCTGTCTGTGGCAAGTGTGAGTGGACTATGTGATTGTCTATGTGCCTGCCTGAATGGCTTTGTGAGGAGACGCTTTTGGGAAGGTAGGAGCAATTTACCACCCACCCACGCTGCTACAGTTCATAAGAGTCAGGTGTGAAATAATCTGCAGGCTAGCAACTTCCCTGTATAAATAAACATCACACAGATGTTTTGTTTCATTTATATCTCTGCCCACCTTGTGTAGCTGGATTTGTAAAATGCTGTATAAAGCTCCATTCCTCTCCAGTTTGAGCCCTGCACTAACCATGGCTACAGAGGTCCCAGGCAGCTCACAGACAGGCTGAACTCTAGCTCTTTTAGAGCCCAGCCAGACAGCACTCACATGGGCCTGCAAAACCCTATACAGGATTTAACCATCATTATGTCAAAGGCACCTTTGAATATTCATTTCGTTTCGGAAGTAATGGCTCTGAAAGTTGCCAGGATTGGCTTGTGTGGTAGGATTTTGCTCCCACTAGTCTCACCTATAAAGTTGAAGGTCAGGATTGAGTAGATGAGCTGATTGTAGCACAACGTAATGTCTACTGGTCTACTTTTCCCCTTAGAAAGAGCTAGAACCTTCTTAATTTATGCCTATTTTCTAAGTAATTATTTTTTCTTCATCTTTTTATACCTTGACACCTTAATCTTGCACACATGAGAAATAGCTCCCTGTCTTTATGATGCTTGCTTTCCATCTCTTAGCACTGAAGCATCAGAGGATAGTTCACTTTGCAAGACTTCAAACTGTTATGTTGTACTTCTATTTTGAAGAATACATTTTTATGAACAGAGCTCAAATCAGGAGCAACAATGACAGCCTTACGAACATGATTACTAGCTGAGACACAAGTACAGTCACTTTCTTCAATACATCACCCATAATTTCAGCTCCAGACCTGAAAGCAATTTCCATATTCTACAGACAAAAACATGACACCTATCTCTAGGAGAGGCAGAACCAGTCTAATATCTGTGGAAATACAATGCATCTTCTAAATGACACTGATTCAGGGGTATCTATAAACACTCTGTCCAGAGGGTATTTAATTAATTCCAGTTCCAATAAAGTCCATCATCTACTTAAGACATGGAAAAGCTTTTAACAAGCAAGATCTCTGGCTCTCAAGAGACAAGGTGTTCTGAGAAAAGAAACAATTCAACTCTGTTAAGCTAGCACTCAAGACCAAGTGCACTAAACTTTGAAGGGGAAAACAAAGCCAACTCAAACCAGCAAGGGGTTGAATTTGCTTTTAGTATATCTTAAAAAATCTGAATAAGAAAATCCAGGTGACTAAATAAAACATAAACAATCTATTATGCTAGTAATGTGACAGAAAGAATTAGGAGTGGGCAGGTTGCACTCACAGCACTCTGAGAAAAGGCAACAGTGCAGGTCTTGGTTTCTCTCAGTGTGCTGAGAAGTTTTGACAGGAGTATGAGGAGAATTATTGAGCCAGTGCTGAGCTGAAAAGATACTGCCTCTACACCAGACACACCTTGTCTTTTCATGCCAGGTTAACTGCTCTATGGCTGAAATACGGAGTGTATTGTTAAAAGAAATCCTATCTCTAGAGGGGAAAAAGGAACTGCGATTTTTATTTGAGCAGGGAAGGCTGTTGGTTGATGTTAGCGTGCCTTATCCTTATGCATCAAAGATCTTCTTCTTCCAGTTAAGAATCATGCCCAGTGTTATCTGTTCTAGGGTAATATCCAGGTTGAGAATCCAGCAACCTCTCCATGCATACCATTTTTTAAGTCCTATTGGAGCCTTGACTGCAGTACACTGTCTTGATTTGAAAGACAGGTGTCTACCAAGCAAGGTGAGAACCTCCCTTGGAATATAACCCCCTTCTCTCTGAATTATTATAAGTTTGAAATTAAGGGGCTTTCAGGCACAGATATGAGAAAAGGAATACCAGCTCTTTAGTAGAATATAAATATATGCATAACAAGTCAAACAAACCCCCCCAGCCCCACAAAGCCCCGCAGGTGTCTCTGGGCTGCCGGGCCCTTTCCCGTGCGGAGCAGTTCCGGGCACGGCCGGCAGGGGGCGCTGGTGGCTCCCGGCCGGGCAGGGCGGGTGCGGTGATTCCCCCGCGCCTGCAGGGGGCGCTGTGGCCCCGGCGCTCCCTCACGGGGGCAATGGCGGCTCAGCCGGCGGGGAGGGATGGAGAAGGGGTTTCTTTTACAAACTCACAGTGGCAGCCGATCCTGGTATCCCCTCTGGATAGCAAAGGCAGCTGTAGCAGGAACCTCCAAAGCAGCCAGCTGCAAAGACAGGTATGAGAAAAATCCCGGAGTAGTAAATGAGATGTATCAGAAGCGCCAGGGTTGTAGCAGGATTTGGTCCCTGCAGGCAGAGGGTGCAAGGCATCAAAAAACTACAGTACTTTCTGTATGGTGTGTTGTTTGGGAGCCTCTCCCTGTGGGCCTCTACCATGTCTCTGCTACTTGGAGCAGTAGCAGAGACAAAGCTGGAGCCCAAACACAGCAGGGAGAGGATCCCTCAGAGTGGGAGGGGCTCAATGTCCCAGGGTTTCCCCTGAGGTGCCCAAGCAGGTGGTGAAGGTCCTTTTTTTTTAAGGTCTCAGTTCCATGGCTGCTCTCATGAGCAAAGGCTCACTCACCACAGGAGAAACAGGACAGGGCTGGGCTCTGGTGGCAGGAGCAAATTCCCCCCTCCACTAAGCAGCAGCTCAACCATCCTCCAAAACTGACGGCGAGAGAGCCAGGAGCTGTGCCCAGCTGCTTCCCCCAGCCCACATCTCCAGGTATCTCTGCCCTTCCCAAGAGAATGCCCTTCAGTAAAGCCAACTGAACTCCACCCACTTCCCTGTGGTTCCTTCTTTAGTCTCTCTTAAACACTGGTCATTATTGTCTCTCAGCAAGAAAATGGGAGAAAATACCCTAAGAGAAGGAAAACAAAACTGAAAAATCCTGACCTCCAACATATGCCGAGTCTGCATCTTTGTAATACCAGCGCCTATGACAAACAGTAAATCTGTCCAAACTCAGGCTCTGCATCAGAGACACAACTCCTTGATCTTCTCTGATCTCACAGCCTGCCAAAAGTAAGCCAGACCAGTCAAAATTGCTTTAGATGGCTGCTTCTCAGGTTTGATTTGAAAGGGTAGTATTCTAATTCATTCTTTTTTGGAGATCTGTGGGAAGGGCTTTCCTTGTGATGTCTGTTCTGTAAATTTTTTTCTGAATCTAATAAATTTATTTCCTGTCTCTTCTCTGTCAATGTTACAATGTTGACAAACTTTGCCCAGCACACTGCTTTCATTTATTTTATCTATGATATAATCAGACTGTCTGGAAATACACACTGTAATTAGAAGTTTTATCACCTAGAAAAATTAGTTGTCTGGTTACAATTTGGCAATCCCTTCTAAATTTACCATGTTAGTTTTGCTATTCTAACAACTATTCTGTGCAATGTTACATTTATCTACAAGTTGAGGAGGAAGGGGTGATGGAGACATGGACCTCCAGCATGGCTGTGGTAATGTTAAATGAGTTAAGATGGAAAAATAGAACATGTAGAATAAAATGCTGAGTAGCAAAAGGCATAAAACTTATCCTGCTGTCTGATGGTTTGAGCTGAGGTGCAGTGATTTTCTGTGCCCAGCTTTCCTAGTTCAAAGCAACAATCTATTTTATGTGCCTGTGTCTATCTTATTCCCCACTGAGTTTCTCTCTGTTCTTGAGAAACAAAACAATTAAAAATGCTCTTCGATAATGAATGGACCTGATCTGTTGTTCCAAACACAGTTTCTGAATACCCTGAGCTAGCCTACCTTCATTTCTTCCTCAGCAATGGTACTTTTGAAGATCAAATGTTCCTACTATAGTACTTTCTTTTCCTCTCTGTGTGTGTGTGTCTGTTTGTTTCTTCCAGTTTATTTGGATTATAAATCATAAAGCATCCTGAAACAATGGGAACTGCACCAGATGTAGTACAGGCTCTGCTAGACCACAGCAAAAAGTTCTTCAAGTACTGAAATTCATTGCAGAAATTCAGTGCTTGCTTCAAAGCTGAACAGTGTATCAGTGACTGTCTCAAGTCAATGCAGAGCTCACGACTGGTAAAACTCATCTAACTTTATGTTTGCTTGTACAAATTGAGATAACTGTAATAGATGTAGAATAAAAGTCTTTGGTCAGGATGAAGCACTAGCTAAATTGCTGGTATGATAGCGCGGCTGACTTCAAAACAAATACCCACTGATTATTTCATTCATTTAGGAAAAGATTACCCCAAACCTGACCTAGAACACAATGATTTGTGACCCTCAAATTTGAGGAGAAATTCTATCATAGATTAGAATTTATTCAAAGCCTCCATAGGATTCTCTTTTGCATATACTACCTCAGTTCTTCTTCCCTCTGGCCACAGTGCATGTTAGTGAAGGAAAAATTTATTTCCTGAAGCCACGCTGCCTTTAGCAATTTCACATAACTCTAAATCATGTGTAAATGTCTCATTTCTTAATGATGTTAATGTTGCTGAATGCACAAGTCTGCAGTACTCAGTGTTTTATGAATAAATATCAGCTCTAAATTACTCATCCTGTTTGAGCAGTAATAACTCAGACTCTCAAGCAAGCAGAAAAAATTCTTGTTTTGTTTCCTCTTCAATTTACTTGAATTTCTAAAGCCTTGCAAACTTCATGTGCTTTTAATGGTCCGTCTGCTTCAGCATTATCATAAAACTTTTAACACTTCATCTTTACATTCTTCAGCATGTGACCTTCAGCTTTGTCTGGAAGCACTAAGACAAGAATTAATTCTGCTTCTCCAACAATATCAAGTTTCCTATAACCAGCATCCTACAGAATCATCCTTTAATACTTTTACAGTATCCAGAAATAAAAGCTTCAAAAGTTGCTGTGATATGGGAAAGTGTCAGCTCTAATAGCACATTTGCTTGGGATACAGTACTGTCCTGGGCTGCAGTGCAAAATGCAACCAAAATTGTGTTATTCTATCACCATCTGTTGGAACTGGGATGGGGGGGTTTGAGGTAATCTTCTCTCAATGGACCACCTGCTAAAAAAAACAGCTGGGGCAGTTTTCCTTATCTCTTCCACAACCCATCCTCCCTCCAGGGAGAGATCTTCTGCTCATGGGCCATTGAGTCCCACTGATAAAATTCCATCATCCCATTG
>JAWWMU010000180.1:9793302-9815647 GCA_035048155.1 Cinnycerthia olivascens | reverse complement strand
ACCAACACCCTGACCCACAGGGTGTCAGGTTGGATTCTGACTCTGTCAGTGGGTTTGGTTCTTTTTTATAATACTGCATGCTTGTTTTATTTTAGTTCTCCAAATTAAGAACTGTTATCCCTGTTCCCATATCTTTGCCTGAAAGCCCCTTAATTTCAAAATTATAATAATTCAGAGGGAGAGATTTTACATTCTCCATTCCAAGGGAGGCTCCTGCCTTCCTTAGCAGACACCTGCCGTTCAAACCAAGACAAGTACTCTTTCTTCTTCAGAGGAATGTAATGTAGTCTTTTATTAATAATAGAAGGTATCTCCAGAAGGAGATGATGAAGAGACCTGAACTTCTCTGCTTTGAATTCACTTTGTTAAAAAAGGTAAATTCCAGGGTTGTGCCTATCATCCAAAGAATCAAAATCTCGATTTCTCTGCTTCTCTACAATATTATCTACAGCTGGATTTCCCTCCCCTCATCTTATATAAATTTTATGTATTTTATTCATACATTATTCCTATGGCCTGAACGGATTCATTTGTAGTTTTTGCTGTAATACACAGAAAAATTTACGTATTCTTCAAAATATTGAAGAATCTTGGCGTTTTCCAGTTACTAAACGACAGATGAGCTGTCAGGACTAGATTTATTTTTTTTAACACATTGTTTTAATATTTATCTGGGCTAGTATTTCAGTTACGTTTAGGTGATTAACCATCCATGGTACTGTTCCTTCAAAGGTTCCTGCAGCAATTATTCATATTATGGGACATGAAACATCTTTCAAACTCTTGCCTTTGCAATCTGGAATTTCAGAGTTTACTACAATATTTCTGAAATTTCTACTAATTCTCTGGTTTAGCCAAAGGAATATTATGGACTGATATATCAATATGAAAATTAATTACCCAAGTTTGTAACAAATACTATCTATCTTACTTTTAAAGTCTTCTTCAGATTTATGCGCTGCTGTATTTTAGGTCTCACAGATATTTTCCTTGCTCCTTGCCAGGATGCCTTTACCCATACACTGATTGGGGCTTATACAGTGCTGATTTATGTAGATGCTGCTTTCCTGGCATTGCAATGGAGAGATCAGACTGAAATAGGACTTTGAAACCTACTCTTTATGACCTGGGAAGTGGATTTTGTTTGGATTTCTTTATAAATTCCCATTTATGAAAGCTTTTTGAGAGCTGCAATTTAACTTCATTTAGTAAGCAAGTGAAATAAAAGCAAAACCTTTCAAATGTTTTGAGAAAAGGAGTAGAACAGAAGTAGATACTTCTGTGGGCAAAATTTACTGGATGATCTTAGTCTTTAGACAAGTTCTTATTTAAAGTTTTTTGAGAGAAATAGGTTCTTGTAAATATCTTAATTTAGGTGAAGCAGCATATTTTGCTAAAACTATCATTAGTTGAAAACATCCTGGACTGCTTCAGCAGGAACACAGAAATTATGCCATGTTGTTAGGCTGGTTTGCAGTCTGCTGACTGCAGAATGCTTTTATATTGTTTAAGCATCTGCACAAGAAATGTGCTGTTGCTTTGAGCTCAAATCATCAGAAAAGCAAAGCAAGAAGCTGCAGCTTCTCATTAAGTCCTTTCTTCCCCAGTTCTGCCAGGTGAGTGTCTCTGTTCTGCTGCTTCCAGGAGTTTCTCTTTTCCTGCTGGCTACTAACTGATTTCCTTGCAGCATTTTTCACAGCTTCTGTTCCACTCTGTTCCTTGGTCTTCAACGTGGACCCTGGGACCCCTTTTCTGCTTGTCACCTGAAGCATCCAGACAGCCCCAATCCAGGAAGTGCTGCATATTTCTCCTGCTTCCCTCAGTCCAAGACTCTTTTCTTTCATGGAGCATATTTGGAGATGCCCCACAGCTCAGGAAAGGCTCTATTCTTTTCCACATCCTCTCTTGTTTTGAGCTCAGTCACTGCTAATCCCCAGGATGGCACCCACCATTTCTTTCCATCTGGCAAGGAATTTTTCTCTCCATCTTTTCATATTCCATTCCCAAAAGACATAGCTGTGGTTTAAAAGTGATAATTCAATCCACATGTCCAACCAAGGAAGGGAAACTACTAGCCAGTGCTCCTCAATCTGTTTTGGAAAATCACAGCACTTAGGACTTTGCATATAGGCACAGTTTGTCTCAGAAGTTTGCAGAAGCCTGCTATTAGATGACCCAGAGGGACCAAGGTATAATTTCTTCCCAAAGCTGTAGAAAAAATTGTAGCACTTTCAACTGCAATGCCTAATTGTGAACATTAAATATTTTGACAGCTGGAGGAGAAAACACGTCCTGGAAATGTCCAGGATTGTTATTCATAAAGTGATGCAATGGGTAGAAAATCTAGCTACTTTAGTATATAAAAAAGTGAAACCTTGCATTTGCTGGCAGAGCCTAGATAACATTTTGCCTTGGAAAGAAAAAAAGAAAAGTGAAAGAAATCTTTACTAGGTGGTGATTTTTTAATTATGTACTCTGATAATCTCTCCATTAAGCTGATCTGAATAACACTTGAGCTGGAAAAGACCCTGACTTTAAAGATCTTTAAATGTAGCTCTTAACCATATAGAAGGAATAGTTTGAAATTTGCCTTAAAAAATTACCAACTCTTTTATGCCATTCCAGTATTAAGGAACATCCCTCACACAGATATGCAGACATAGACACACACATCATAGACACACTTTGTGCTGGCACCGGCTGTTAACACAAAGAGGTTGATCTGTACAAGGTCCTGCTTCCTCCTCCCCATTCCAACAAAAAAGGCAAATGAACAGGAGCACAGGCTAGTTTTTATTTAGAAACAATAATGAGAAAAGGGAGTTGTGCATTTGAGATACCTAGAAATAAATTTACTACATTCAGCTAAGTAGAGTAAGTAAAACACAACCCCACAAGAGAGAAAGTGTTTAAACTTTGAGCATCTGATGCCATCCCTTGACTTACTTAACTGTGCTGCTTTGCTGAGTGGAAAATCTAGTTACGTGAATGTATAAGGAAGATGAAGACTTATATTTCATGACAGAATCTAAATAACATCTTATCTGTCCAAGTGAAAATCATGTCCATTACACTAGAATGGTTATGTACATCATCCTTCTAGTTTACATTGTTAGGGTGCTTTTACATCAAAGATGCCATTTTACCTTCCATCAGACATCCACGGATTTCTTGTGCAGCCTCTCTCTCCTCCTGCTCTGCCCTCGCTGCTCTGTTTTACTACCAGGTACCATGAAATTGTAGCTATATTTTTCAGATGTGTTTCACAGGTTGGAGTAAAATATATTTATAACATGAGTAAATTTTACATAGTAAAAGGTATTTCTTCATTCAGAAAAGTGTCTGAACTTAGAGCAGCAAGTGTATTGTTAGAAGCAAGGTTTCACGATAAAAGCTTTAAATAATGTCTTAAAGCTTTCTAAATGCAGTGTGTTATCTCTGTTGCTCTGTAAATCAGTAGACTGAGGTCGAAAGATTATCCTTCATTCTTTATGAAGCAAACTGATGAACCAAAGTTACATAAATATGTCTGCCCTGAGACTTAGGTGGCAAAATCCATCCCTAAACCAGGACAGCTGTCAAACAAAGCAGAAATGTTAATATGAAGATGGGGTCTATTGTTTTCCTGAGATGCTCATGGAAATAGCTTTTTGTTTACTGTGGCAAACTGAGTCTAGGGGATAATATATATCCTCAGTGTTCCTGACTCTTCATCCAAAAAATCATGAGTTAATGGCACACTACCCACTCCCAGTGGTGAACTATATACAAGAAGGAAGAATTTCTCAAGAGTCAATAAACCCCACTCTATTAATTCGAAATATCCTTGGCTTTTATGTTCGACCTTGGGATAAGAACATCATTCCAATAATGGGATTAGAATATTATTATCTATTTCTTATTCAAGTCTTCAATTGATCATAAGTTTATTGTAAGATTGCCAGTGTCCCTGCAGAAATGTACGTATATAGACAATTTGGTTGTGAAATATGACTCCTATATAAGGTATATAGTGTTATTAATATGATATTGTCTAATAAGATGGTAATAAATTAACCTCCAGCATGAAGCTTGGATCCTTGACTGTACAACAGCTTTGCCAGTCAACAACACTGTGATTAGGATTTAAGGATATGGAACCATTAAGTGTCTGAAATTTATAATTTCAGAATTGAAGAGTTCCACATGCTTGTAAAAGTCCCTTTAAAATCCCAGAACGGAGATAAATGTAAATGTCTAACTCCTACTAGCATAAGCACATGAGTAGAAGGAACCCTTTCCTAAGCAAAATATTCAGCATTAATTTATATTTTCAGTCTTTTTTTTCATCCCCTGGCGGCTTAGTACTGAAAGAAAGTTTTCCTTATCTGATTTGATAGCTAACAGTCAAAGTTGTTCTCTTGTCTCTGTATCTTTCAGAGGCAGGGAAACTGATTTTTAACAATACATGGATGCGCTGAATTAGAAAAGACAGTTTCAGAGCAGTGACATGTTTTTCTTCCTGCAGTGCACTCTCTGCTGAGATCTGTCAAACAGGCTGTAGGAGAGATGTGTGTACATGGAAAGGTCCTCCTGTGCACTCTCTCCTTCCTTCCCTTTCCCACTTGTCCTTTTGCCCCTCTGATTGTGAACAGAGAACTGCTCTGCTTATTAGAGGGTGAAGGAGATGGGGTGAAGGTCTCGCTTCATGGTTAAAAAAGACACAGCAGCTGGTGAGCTGAAATCCCAGCTCCTGAATAGAACTGAGTCCATCACTTTGGTGGCACATACAGCTTTCGCTGCTTTGTAGCTTGGCAATTGAAGACCTTATCCAAATTTTGCCCCAAAGCTGCTATCAAAGGCTGTGAAGACTTTGAAATTAGACACAAACTTGCTTTTATTTTTGAAATTTCTGGGGAAGATTGTGTGATTTTTTTGTTGATACTTAGGTGTCCTAAACTGCTGCTTCAGAAAGTGTTTCCTTTACAGAATAACCATGTGCATTATAAATCTCACACCAGTTTTCGAGACTAAGAGACACTCCCTTGGAAAATAGACTTTATGTATGAATTTAAATTATTTTATTTAATGTTTCAGAGATGTTACTTTAGCCAGGACACACACTAAATTGTGTATTTAATTTGATTTGCAAATCTAGGACACTGTCTCTTTCTTACCCAGTTGTAGGAAAGAGACAGTTGTACCTAGCTAGGAACTATGTATGCATCTATATGGAATAAGCACACCCTCTGTGGCTTTGAATATTAAACACATTCCTACCACTGAAACAATTTTTTCTATCTTTTCCTCTGTGTCCAGTATTCAAATGGAAGTTTCTTCCATCCTTTCACAAACTTTCAAGTCCCATGAGCAGTGTACACCTTTGTAGCTGTAACCTTTTTTTTTGTTTTGCTAAACAGAAAAGAAATAACAGGGAAAAATTTCCTCAAAGATGTCCCTATATGCATCTATCTGTAACAAGTTGAATCCCAACTGCATATAAACTGGCTACTCCTTCCAGAAAGGCCTTATGGATTATAGCTTATAGCTCAGTGTGCAGAAAAAGCACATTTGCAATGGGGTACATACCTATATAAACACTTACATAACCAGAACTTTTGACAGAGACAAAATTTTTACATTCAGGATAGATTTTGTCACAGACATTCAACTGACTGGATGAATAAACTCAACCTGTCCACCTACAGATATAGGCACAAAAACATCAGGGATAACAGCCCTTGAATCTGATCTGCCATTGAATTCACATCCTTCCATTATTGTTTTGGAACCCTGTGCTGTTAGTGGGGACTGCTAGAAGACAGTGATGGGTTTTCTGGGCATAAAATTTGGGCATAAGCATTTGGAAGCAAAGATGTCGACTTCTTCTGTTTTCCAACGACAAAATTTGAGTTCCTTTAAAAAAAATGAAAAATAACTTTCAAAACAATTGTAACTTCATTAGCTTTATTGTAATTACAAATCTAACTATTAACAAAATTAATTTAAGTATAATGCTAATTATATATGTGTGTATGTGTATTCATGTACTCATATTTACATATTTAGAAAAAAGGGTAAAGGAGGATTATCTTTATTTAGGCCAATCTTTAAAATTGCAGAAGCAAAAAATTAGTGGAATTTAGGTGACAAAGAGTGTGCAGTGTTCAGAAATAACAGATATATTCAGATAAGCACCTATATCAGGAGTTTGCATTTGTAAAATTAAAATAATCAGAATAATCAGGCCCCTTGATATAATGGTTTTTATACAAAGAAACAACTCGTGTGTTATTATTATTGACATTTGAATTTGTTTTCCACAATAATAAACATAATACAGCATGAATTTTCATTGAGAAGTTGAATCTTAACACAAAGCAAAGAGTTAAGATCATACTTACTGATTTATTGGAGAAACTGCAACTTAAATGCAACAACTTCAAATGCAATCAGTTCCAGCAATATATTTTAAGTCCTACGTTTTGTTCATATATATATATATTTTTAAATTTTCTTATAAATGCTCTTTTTTTCTTCCCCTAGAGTGTAAAAGAAAGATCTTCAAATCCAGAAGTTCTCCACTCCATGTGTATTTTCCTCTGAGGAAATGATTGCTTTTTAATGTGCCATTCATCTCATCCACATAGGAGCAAAATGGATTTTCGGGTCAGACACCTTTCTTTTGGATCAATAAGGAGTCATTGGAAAGGTGAGTTTGAAAATTATAGCAAAAATATCTGTATGTGACTCCTGTGTAAATGAGTCCTTAAATATGTATGAAATAGAGAGGTGTTTGAATCCCTCTTCACCACCAGAGCCCAAGTGGGTTCTTGGCTGGGCTGTGCAAGCGAAGTCGCATTTTGTCAAGGAGATGTACAGGGTGTTTTTATTTCAGGCAGCTTCTTCCTTGAGGTTAAATACATGCCTGTGCATAGAAAAATTGGGTCATGTTCTATTAGGTTTAGCAAAAGTAAAGGTAGGCAAAAAGTAGACTTTGTAAAAGGCCATGGAAATGCCACTGCGAGGCTGTGAGTCCCTGGGCAGCACGAACTGTCATGGGAGTTAGTTTTGAATAATAATGATCATGTTTCTTGGAATTAACCTGGAGTATGAATGATAGATTTTTACAAAAACTAAAGCTTTATAAATGAAAGACAAGAATCTTTTTAAATTTTGAGAGGAATCAATTATTGTAATTGAGGTACAAACACTGAGTTAGTATTTAAATAACAGGGTTTTCTCCAGTGGGTCAGTCCAAAGACAAACATCAGGCTGGCCAGGAAGGCCTCAGGCTGTTTGATGGTTTTTTTTCTCTAAGCAGTATGTGCTTTATAAAACAACTGCCCATTGCCAGGTTTAACCATTATGTGGACTAAAGAAATGGGGACTGGCTACTGCTGCTAAGTATCAAATGTCCCTGATTTCTCCTAATCATTTGTACTTTCTTGGTTCAGTTAGATTTTGAGGAGTCTTGGCATTAAGGTTATTTCCATGCTGTGGTGTTTGTTTCCATTTGGATCTTAACTTGCTCTAACTAAAATTTCCATCTGTATTTTCTATTGCTCTTAAATCCAGTGATTCAGTACTATTTTTATGATATATGCTTTTAAAATGGATGACTTATCAGGTCTGGGTTTTTTTATGCCAATGTGTTTGTTCTAACATTTTCTGTACAAAATTAACTCCTTACAAACATTTAAGCAACTGTATTTCTATCAATATATTAACCTTATGACTTTACTCATCCTTTTTAAGGATCTGAAATGTCTCCCACTAGAAAGACAGATTTTATTCATATGTATACATATATGCACACACAGACGTCAAATGTAAGATGAACCTTGATGCATTCTACAGGTAATTCAGGTAATTTAAATGCCATAGGCAAGCCTTTGTACAAGAAATATGACATTTTTCATATGTTCTATTAGATTACACCTCCAAGTCTTGTGGATTCTTCAATCTTTTAAAGAATTCATACTGTTGACAAAATACATTTAGACTGGATAAACTTTCTTTCCCCTTCACCTTCCCCTTCCCTTTCCATTTCCTTTTCCCTTTCCCCTGCCTTTCCCAGAAAGCAAAGCTTTCAAACAAAATATTTTCTTGACCTGTGGGCTCTTCCTAAGTGTTTCACGGCTCAAATCTTGGTCTTTCCTGCTTAAAACCTTTGCGACTTGGATGGGAGTTAATGAGCCCCACCTGTCCTGGCTCCCAGCATGTGGGCCTCAGCATCAGCAGAACTGCCCTGCTCCTCTATGCAAGGCCGTGAAACTTGACATCCCTTCTCAGTGCCTTTGTTACATCCTGTGGGCTTTGTTTTGTTTTGTTCCTACTCTGTGGACTATATTTGCCTGTCAACTGGCCATGAAAAAGGAACTGAGTTCACAACACAGCAAATTCCCTGTGTAGCACTACAGACACAAGAGCACTGCAGTTGTCCATTCTCTCTTCACTTCCCACGAAATGTGGTGCCAATATCAAAGTTTAAGACTTGATGCAATTCCTACATAGAAATCACCTATTTTAACAAAGGATCTACTCTTTCTACTAAAAAAAAATTAAAGGGAGAAAGTCCCAAGTGTGGCACCCGCTTTGAATGAATGTAGTTCTGTGGCACAGTAACAAATGTACTTAATTTTAGAAAGATATATGTGTGTGCATACATATGTATATCTACACATATATAAATTTCACAATGAGCAGTAGAGAAGCAGCAAAAGCAATTCCTCTGGTAAAACAAAAATTAGCATAAATCATATAGATCATATGCATTGATAATCATGGGAAAAGGAAATATTTTTTCCTCAAATCTCAAAGAAAAGACTGATGTATGTATTTTTCCTAGGGATTTTCTATTCAAGATAGATATTGTTACCTAGCTTTGTAAGTATTCCCTGTTACTGCTCATAGCATTTGTGTACCATAATAACCCTATAAGTCACATAATAGGCTGTCATTCACAGAAGTAATTTAGCAAAAGAGATTGTTAAAAAGTATGGTCTGAATTTTTTGTACTTAAATGGATGTGGGAAAATTCACACTGAATGAAAAGAAAAGTCTAATTAATTGTGAAAGATATTCCTTCTTAGGAACAGGCGTTTAACCAGCACAAACAAACAAACAAACAAATTTAATCCTATTTCTATATCAGTTTGATTAGTTACAGAAACAGGTATTTTAAGGATATTTTTCTGTGATTGTTTGATGGTAGCCAAGTGCATCAGGCATCTCAATATTAAGCTGATAAAGCTGCAAGAACTGACTCAACCACCAATTCTGGAAGCTACCTCTGATGATATCCACTTGCATTTGTAGCAGACAGCATTCAGAAGCAAGGCCCTGGATAAACTGAGGGCCTGGATAAATTTAGGACTGAGGGAAGAGTTTAGGGCTGCATGTCTGCAGGCTTTGATTTTTTCATCAGTTCCTTACTATTGTAATAAGTAGTAAGAATACTGAGAGTAATTTTGCATAATAACACATGGTCAGCCAGGTAGTAAAGTGGATATACCAAATGAGTGACTGAGACCTGAAAACTGTTATAAAGCAATAGCTTCTTCTGTTTTCAAAAAAAAGGAACTGATTAGGGGAATTTTTGTCAGGAAGAATGGGACAAAGAAAACATAACAGGACTTACCCATTAGCAAACCCAGGCTGGCTTTATTGGACTCATATGTAAATTTATATTTATGTAATGTCTTTAGTTCAAGACTGATTTTTATTTCTTTTCCTCTTGGGGTAGTCATGATTCTTGCTTTAAATATGCAGTGTGGGCATTTGATTTGAAGTACACCAGGCTTTCATGATAAAATTATCCAATTTTGCAAATTGATTTTACAGTAGGCTAGTTACCCTACAAAATTCTAATGATGAGATGTCAGAGAAGAGCTCTTTCCCTCCCTCTTCTCTCTCTTTCTCTATTTGTATATACATACAGTGACAAACCTAATAACCTCCAGGGCTCTCATCTCCATGAAACTCATTTCACAATTCTTGCATTGTGGAACATCTACTAAAAAAGTAGTAACCTTTTGGCTGTTGTGTTTCTGTGGCACCATAAATTAAACTCAGAGATCAGGGCTAGTAATTTTTGAAGGGAAATGTCTCTGAAGTGTCCTTCTCAGTTCATCAACATGTGAATCAGTAGACTATGGCTCTCCCTCAGATGAGAACAGAGGTCAAACTGTTTGGTCTCTTTTCCATGGTAGGACTTAGGTTCAGGGTTTCTTTCCTTTTTTACTTCTATAAAAAGATATATTCTTTCAGGTATGTTATTGCTGCTACAGTGCCAATATTTCTTTTGTCTTTCAAGGAAATTAATTTATAAAAATTGCATAGCTATTCAGTTAAACTTTTTTTTATGGCAAAGGAGAATGTGGCACATCAGTAGTCATACAGTGGAAGAGATTTTATCTCCTTTTAATCCTGTCAAAAGGAGAGACCTTGCCTGTTCCCTGGTAAAATTTGGACCAGTAGCAGATATTTGGGGAGGTGGTCTTTAGAGACATTCAGGTACTCAGGTATTCAGACATTCTGTTAATAAATACATTTCCAGGGAAACCAGAAACACAGTATCTCCTTACATCCAAAGTCAGACCAAAGTCAGAGAACGGGACTCACTTCCAGTGAGGGTCCCTAATGGCGCAAGGAGGTCAAATCATCCCAAGCCATCAGGCACTAATGGACTGCAGTGATGCTTAAGGACTACCTCTGAGAATAATGTTTTCTCAAGTACTAGGTAGGGCTCATAACCTTGCTGGGTAACTACCACATCATCTGTTTTTGTGCTTGAATGCTGCTTGACCTGAGAGGGCATCAGAACAGAACTTAGTTAAGAGGATATGTAAACTACACCTTCCAAAGCTATACCCTTAAAATGTTATTGGCTGCAGTTATGAGACATCCATATGATTTGGAGCCACCTTTAAATTTCATCAGGATTCAGTGATATGCACTTTGGCTGAAATTATAATTCATCAGTGCATGTAGATACCTGATTCAACAGATTCCATCCTTCTTGTGCTTGGATCAACAAAGACTTTGGAGTTTATCTTCATTAGTTGCAAATGAAAGCTGGTGTTAGAGCCATCTTAGGAAAAGGTTCTTTGACATCTCTAAATGAGCCAAGGTGATCCCTAATGAAAAATAATAACTGTTTAAGATAAAGGTTTGCACAGTTGGAAAAGAAAGCACCCAGGTTTACTTTTCAAGCAGGCCTGGGGAAATACATGCTGATGGCTTATATAGCACGTATCACAGGTTGCATATTGCTTAACTGGTTTAAAAGTTTTGCATATGTTCTGTCTAAAGTGATCATAAACCGAAGTTAGAAACAAATCCCTTCAAACTTGTCAAAAACACGCAAGTTTTCTTATTATATACTTGTACAATTATCACGTGGTTTCATAGCTTTTAGAATTCAAGTGACAAATTTTGAAGGATTTTTATCATTAACTAGTAAACCATTTCTTTATTAAGGAACTAAAAATATTAATATTTTAACTCTGTTATAGAAGATATAATAAATATCTTTTTAAAAAATCAGTACTAAAACAACATAGTTGGGCTGGAAGTTGCTGAATTGCTCCTAGCAGCAATGCTAATCTTTGTAGTGAAGCTTAACTTGTGTAAGACTTAATCCTGATAGTAATACAGCAAATCCACTTAGACTCTACAATTTTTTTTACCCATTTTCCTTTTGTATCTATTTATTAAACTTCTTTAACGGAAATAGTCCATTTGTCATAGTGAGTGTTCTTCATTTATTCTGCATTTTCTTTGTCGCTTCATTTTGTGATAGAAGTCTACAAAAAGTCTAAAAGCACAAAACAGGAGACCAATATCTTAAAAACATGTATGTCCCAAGGAAAAGTACCCATGAACAACAACTATAAATCCTTGAAAACTGTAAAGGGAGGTTATCAAGATTCATTTCCAGATCTTTTTACTGCACTTCTCTAAAAATTTTATATATACATAAATACATATAAATATAAATATAAATATAAATATAAATAATTAATTTCAAGGAAGAGTCCGCACGGCTACATTTGAAAAGCAAATATTTCAGTTTATGCTTAGTTCCAGTCACCACACTATTATTATTTATTGGTGTAGTGGATTTATGAAAAAGAAATGCCAGCTGCCTCATTATGTCATAATGAAGTGTTCCAAGACCTGACGCAGATGTTTTGGACCACAGAACTGAGTGAAAAATTTGGGTGTACCCATATTTATGCAGCCTGGTGAGAGAATGCATTCCAGTAAGTTAAGCTTATTTTGGAAGAGTCTTATTTATTTCAATTGCTGTTCAGTTGAAATAAAAATCTTTCTGACAGAGGAAAACTTTATTCAAATGGTTCCAGAAAAGCACGGCCCATACTTTTGTTATATTTTCTATACACTTTATATCTTTTTACTGGTCATAAAGGTGTTAAACTTTATAGTGCAAAAGGAACAGAGCTCTTTCATTTGAACTAATGGGCTTCTAATGAATTTTGTGAATGCTAATATGTCCACAATACATTTCATACAGTTGATACATAATGCTCTACTTCTAAAATGGGTCTGTGTAAATTAATTTTGAAGGGTGTACATGCTGGTCTTTCACCCAGTAATTGCATGATGTGAACCCCCAGAGCAGCTGATTCAGAGTTCACCCTGGCTGATTCTTGCTGGTGGAAATTTGCCACAACCATTACATCATCTTCCAACAAACCACATGTGCATGACAACAGTCAGCAAACAATTACTTAAAACCCTATAACACAATTTGTAATTTGACATAATAGGCTTTTCTTTCACGGTTCACATTTCCATGACAAAGCCTGGGGAATTGGGGCACTTCTGCAAACAAGCATAGGCTCTGGACATCATCAGATGATGGGGGAAATGGTCTTGTCCCTCCTTCCCTCAGTGCTCCAGGCTTGCAAAATTTCTCTACTGCCTGGGATTAAAACTGTGACAGTCATCATTTTGGAAAACTCATTAAAATGCTCCCATTTATTTCTTTTTAGCCCTGAGCAAAGCCAATGCCCATCTTATGTTTTCTCTAACAAGACAGCCAGGGGGGAGGAAAATTAACCTCTAGTCATGATTTATGGAAACAATAACACTTCCTTGAGTTTTAAAAACATCTGAAAGCAAATGTCATGCCCCTGCCTCCTCTCCAGCTCTCTGTGATGTTTTCCATTCTCCTGTGTTACAAAGACTAGTAAAGGCTGAGTCTCAGGAAAGATGTGTTGTGGTAAAAGTGTTTCTGCTTTAATCTAATATTCTCCAGCAAGGTCACAAATCACTAGCTATGCAACGTTTGAAAACTAAAAAATTACTGCAGATTCAGGCCTTGAAGCCCTTCTGTTTTCATTGTTCGTAGACAGAAGTCCTTGATGTATACACAGGAGATAGATTGGTTTAAATTCTCTCCCTCTTCCTCCTTCCTCTCCTTGCTGCTTTTAGACAAGTGATTTATTTGAAAAATTTGTCACACTTCTGATCATCCATTTATAGGCTAAGGGTTTTTTTGTAGTAATAAAGGGACTAAAGGCCAGCAAGGAGGAATTATGCAGCTTCTATTGTAAGGAAATGTAAAATAATTGCAGTTTTATGTGGGGTGAGGGCACTTAGAGGAATGTGAAGTTTTTATCTGCAGATGTGTGTTAATGTTTTGTTTAGACTGTGGCTGCCAGCGGAAGATTTGAATAAATAGAAGGTCCTATTTTCCATAAGGAGTAAAAATTTTACTTTTTAGTCTTGTTTCCAAATTAACTCAAAGGTAGGAAATGGACTTTACCACATATCTTTGAAAAAAAGGAAAAAATAATTTTTCAGAACTTAGCAAGTGGTTGGGAATACAGAAGGGCAATAGTGACGTTATTACACATAGTACTACTGAATCACAGAAAAAGGTTATAGGCTACTTACAGAAAGCATACATTAGCACAGATCCATAGAATGTAGTTTTCAGGAACAAAGTAACTTATACATAAGGGAAAAGACCAATTATGATGAATAGTGAAAGTTTATCACCAGTGCTGTCTGCAAGGTTGTTGATTTTAGACTGTTTGTAGCTATTATCTCAATTTGCTCTTCCTTCCCTGAGTGTTCCTCTGTGTGATTTGTTTTCACAGCCCCCTGCCCAGATTCAGAGGCAGAGGAACCCAT
The DNA here is from genome assembly GCA_035048155.1 of Cinnycerthia olivascens. Taxonomy (NCBI): domain Eukaryota; kingdom Metazoa; phylum Chordata; class Aves; order Passeriformes; family Certhiidae; genus Cinnycerthia; species Cinnycerthia olivascens. The sequence goes on along the minus strand of JAWWMU010000180.1, from coordinate 9,801,499 downwards.
AGGTTCAAGTGAATGATAATGAGTATTGTCAGAGAGGCAAGAAAATTGAGTCCTTGCTCTGGCTGCCTGGCCAAGAGCTGCAGGAGCTAATTGTGTCAATGGTAATGAGACCAAGCAGGGAGCAGATGCTCACGTGCCTTTACAATCCAAATCCCACCAACAAATTCCTCCCACAGAAACTTTGAGGGATGTCTTGGCACCCTGGAGATGGTGATAGACCCGGTCTCAGCCACATGCCACCTGCTAGAGCCATTGTTAAAATAAAGAAGGAGGGAAAAAAGTGCCTATTATGATAACAAAGTTGTTTGCTGTCTCTTGCAATGACTTTATGACACTAGTTTTACCATTGTGCAGCTATTGAAGAAGAAAAACAAAAAAAAGGAACATCTGATTCTTTGTGGAGAGACATTTTCATTGAGCACTATTAAGCTCTTACTTGGGAAGCCAGATGTTCGGTATATGTTACATATTCTGCTGAAAAACCTTGCCTGCCTTTTTCCCATTACAGCTCTCACTGTGTCTTCTTCTTCCAGCAGGTTTAAATTGTCATGTGTTTTCCCATCACACTGGGGCAGGGATCATGTTTTCCTCTTTTTTTTTTTTTCCCAGAAAAGTCAAGAAGAAAAAAAAATGCAGACACCCATGTGGAATACTGTATAAATGTTTACTGTAAAATAAAATAGACAGCATATTTGTTCCTTATTCACAAAGCAGGCTGGGTGGTGGACTGTGCCTGAGGTTTTGGAGTGAGAAAGGCAATTATGGGTTCCTTAAAGACAATACTTTTTAATGCAAGCTTGCTAAATTCTGCAGTAGACCGAGATTTAGATCCTTCCAGGAAATGTTTGCCCAATAGCAGCTGTTTCTGGAGAAATATGTTGAAATGTCCTTTCTTGCCACAAAACTTTGTGTCCAGCTTTTCAGTCCTATGGGGCTCATGCTCTTCAAGACATTTTAACTGACTCTGAAGCTGTTCAAAATCTTTCTTGGCATTAGGGCTGGTTCCCTGTCAGCCTTGGCATCAAAATCATTAAATCTTTAAGGTTGTAAAGGCCTCTAAGACCGTCAAGTCCAACCATCAACCTAAAGCTGGCAGACCCACCAGCACCATATCTACAAAGAAGGCAAAAGCATCTTAAAAACTCTGGAGCTACGCCTGGCTCCCCCATGGCTGAACATGGCTGAACTCTGGCTGTGCTGAAGATGATTGACCCACTCCTTCTTGAGAGACCCTGACATCCTTGGAACATTTTAGTCTCTAGCAACTGCTGGAAGTAGGATCTGGATCATTTGGCTTAGGCTGTCAGTGGAAGACTGGACATGTGTTTTTTCTGGTAAAAAGGCACTTAAAACACCAATTATGCTCCTTTTTTAGATTTCCAGGAGTAATAGAGGATGTTATAGCTCCATGAAAAGCTTGGGTTGAGCCAGTAATTTGACAGACTATGTATTGCAGCCCTGACTAAATTCACATCTACACCAAACTTCAAATCTTTTATTTCACAGAAACTCCACTCCTGCAAAGAAGAGTATCTCATATGCAGCTGCTCCCTTCTGCTCTTTATAAAAAGTGGCCTCAAAAGTATCATCACATCCTAGATAGCGTGTTGCAGGATACAAGAGCAACACATTTGTCAAAGCAGAGTAGAAGCAGTTTAAGACACAGAAAACCTTCTAAATTTATTCATATACGGTATTTCAAATTCCAGTGCATGTGGTGTATGAGTTTGCTAACATCTGGAATAAAACCAGATGTTGTAAATCCAGTGCCAGTACACCAGCTTGTAGGACTGGTTACTGTACCTCAGCTGAGAGCCCAGGTGTTGCTGGTGCTTTCATGGTGGGGAAAAATGAGGTGTGGGGCTTCTGCCTGCAGTAGTGACCACCCCAGCCCCATGGTGGCTGCACCACTGGGGCACAGGAGGTGAAGGAGCACCTTTGTTCCTTGAGTTCCACTTTGCATGAACCAAAGGCTATGGCCACGGAAGCCTTTGACTCCCTGCGTTTTATCAATTTCAGTTGCAGGGATGATAAGAAAGAAAAAATGATGCCTTAGGCAATGAGCAGTTATATCTGTTGTACACAACAGGACCTACAGCTTGGTTTGGGTGGCTTTGTAAGAAAGTGGAACAAGGCCACACAACATTACGTTTATTGACTTAGGTGCAGTGGGAAAGAAATGTGTTAACAGTCCTGACTGGTGCCTTTTCTCTCAAACATACATAAGGATCAAACCCTCTTTTGGCTCTAGCTTATGTATTCCTCTTAAAGGCAGTTTTGGGGTAAACAGCTATCAATTAGAGACATTTTACTTCATACTTTACAAGGCAATAACTAAACAAAATGACAACTGCATTTAAAATGATCAAACAATGGAATTTCCATTGTATACTGTGCCATATTAACTAATCCTCAAAAAAATTCAAAAGCATCTGCTGATATATTTCAGGCATTTGTTTATAACAGATCTAGTAAACTGTAAGACATGCATATTTCTCTTCTTCACTTGGTGAATCTTTGAGAGATAAAAATTTTATTGGTGCAGAAAGAGACTGAATATCTAGGTACTTACCATGCATGGAACATATGTGGGTTTAACTCACTACCTTTGCATTTCAAAACTGCCTTGGAAATTTACTCACGTAGCAGAAAACATGATCCCCTGCCCTTTGCTATGATGATTGATGATAATGTAAAAGCTAATTTTAAACTCGCATTTCAAAAGCTTTCTCTCCCATCAGCAGGTGTATAGAATTTGGTGGTTTGATGTAATTTAATGACTCATCACATCTTTCTTCAAGCAAGTTGAAAAAATGAGAATTATAGGTCAGAGCTCTGAACTAAATTTCTCTGTTTACTCCTTCTGAGGTTTGGACTTCTGTTCCAGGGCTTTGACTGGCTGTTTGTTGGGGCAGGAAAACACTTTTTCCTGGTACAGCTATTACCTTTACCAAAAGTCTTCTGGATGTCTCTGAGGTGACAGAATGGCCTTTAAGACAGCTTATGAAGGAAACTGCAGAGTAAGGGGCAGTATTCTGTTGGGAACACATACTGTTAAAACAGATTATCTTCAGCAGGAAGTACTGTAAGGCTTAGGTATACATGTATATAGTCAAGATAATAGATTTTGTGGAGGTCAGGATTGATAACATCACATGAACTTTTTGCTTTTCTGATTTTTCTGCCAGAATCCCTGACCCCATTTTTGACTGCCTTTTCATGTCAGCTAGGTAACTGATGTCTGAGACAAATTGTTTAATATTCCACAGATCAAAATATGTGCTCTGCCTGAGATATTTGGTCTTAACTAAGAAGACTGTGATCCAGAGGCCATATTTTTGATAGTCCAGTGGGCTTTTCTGCCTTTAATAGCTCTTAAAGTTAGCCAGCCTCTGATGTCCCTCAGTTCTGAAAAGAACATCAGATAGAAGCATGACTGATGAAAAAATAGATTGGACAAATACAACATTAATTTGTGATGAGTTCTGTTATGTGGTTGTCTATGCAAAAAAAAAATGGACTGAAATGTCAGCTTCCTTCCACCCACTCCAAAGATCAGTATCACATTTACCTCTGATCAGCTTTTTGGGCCCAAGAGTGAGTAAAAAACGACAACACTCATTTGCCTACAAAATTACTCCTCACTCAGTCTGGATTCAAGCTGCAACAGATGGAAATACTAGTTTTACTTTGGGAAACAGGTTTGTTGAAGAGGGATGGAGAAAGAGAGAAGGAGAGAGGAAGAAAGAAGCAAAGGGAGAGAAGCAAGAGGGAGAGATGAAGCTCCTCAGTTTTGTCATTCATTATGATGGAAATGTTCTTTTTAAATACACTACTGACTTAGGAAAACTTGTCTTTCACATTCATTGCACAGGTGTCAAATCAAATTTTATCTTGCAATGTCTTGTGCACTGGAGCATAGCTCTTGTGAGATTTTGTAACATAATGCAACAGAAGGTAATAAGTCATACAGAAGTGAATAAAACCTCATTTTTGTGTATGTGTCTTGAGGAGGGGAATGAACCAAATGGCACAGTGCTAATTTTACAGTGCTTCTATCATTGTTAAGATTTTTTTTTCTCTCCAGTCCTTGCTGAGGGACTATTTATCAAAATAGTTCTTCAAAGTAAAATTCTTTTACACCTAATTTTTTATACCTAATATATATTGTGCATGAAGGAGATCAGAAACTTTTAGAAGAAAAAATAGGCTTGAGAGCCCAGTAAAACTCCTCAGAGTAACAAGACAGACTTTTAAGTGTATCTACCACAGAAACAAACCTCCTTCCACCTAACAGAAATAAACCTCCTTTCAGCTAAGTGAAAAATTATTAATCTGTTTTGCAGCTGCAGTTTCTGAAGCAGTACTGTAAGCAAAAGAAAGTGTAATTGAAGAATTGGAGTGCAAATTTTGGGAAGAACTTTGTGGCGAATAGGTCTGTTTTGGGTGGGAATAACTGAGATTAGTCCCCAGGAGGCCAGTAGCACTCTGGTCATGTGCCTAAGAGCACTCACAATACCATGTTCACTAAGAAGCATCTGCTGCCTGCACGTGGGACTCTCTCTTTTCTTTGTGAGGGAAGTCTGTCATGTCAAAGGTGGACTGGAGTTTAAGAGACTTTTAGACAAAACTCACTGGATGTTGGAGATAGCTATGTTGGGAGTACTGTGATTGCTCCTAAGTACCCTAGAGAAGTATCATTTCTAGAAGTGCTACACACTTAAATATTGCTCCATCTAAGCAAACAATCTGAGGATATGCTTCTCCTCTCTTGCAGCTTACCAAATGAAAAAATAAAAAGAGAAAATTGAGACTTTTCCCTTATTTTAGTTCAGAATTCAAGTAAGGACTATTGTGCCAATGACATTTTATCATCATTAAAAGTGCATGTGGTCAGTTGCAAGACAGTGTGGACTTAAGTGATAATACGGCATGTGATATGACTGATAAAGTTGTAAAATAAAAAATTCAAAATGGGAAAAAAAGAAAAGAGGTTCTGAAATTCCTATTGGTAGGTATCCTGTGCTCTATTATTATACAGAGTGTGTCTCTGAAAAAGACCGATATGACAAAATGGAATCACACCTTGGAAAGTGATAAAAATTGCATAAAGTTCTGCATATCTAAGTCTACAAAACTGGTCCTTAGAAAACATACAATAATTTAAAAGTATACATAATAATTTTAAAGCAGTGGAATTATTCATCTCCTGTACTCATCATGTAAAGGGGTGGTGACTTCTTTTATCAACAAAATATTTTTTATTGACACTAAGAACAGCATTTAATTGAACCTCTTTCCCCAGTTATTGTCAGAAAAGAGTTTACACTTGTACTTTGGAAAAATGTTTTAGGAAGATTTATCAGAGCTGCAAAAAAAGCTGCCCATGAACTAATGGAATTATACTATCTTTGAATTCTCTCCACCAGAACTTAGAATGGTCACTAATTCCTTTCTTTGCTCTTTTGGTGTTTGCAAAGGGGTTCACTAAAGCCTGAATTGATATAATTATTGGCTTGGATTGTTAGAGATTTAGGCCAGATGGCTATGGGTTTCTAAAGTCCCAGTTGCTTGTGTTAGCTTTTCTAGTTTGCCTATAGGGTTTGGGGATCAGCAATTTGAAAGGGCTGCAAACTTGTAAAACAGTATTATTCATGGGGGCAGAGTGTTCATCAGCGTGACCCAGTACTAAATACATTCATTATGGGCATTTCTATTCTGCACAATTTGCCACACGGTGCTAGTTTGTGGAAGAAAAAAAAAAAAGAGACAATGGCTTATAAAATGCTTTTGAATGCTTAAAAAGAAGGAGAGTTCACACTGAGCCTCCTCTGCTTTCTTGTTCAGCAAAAACCTTCTTAGTGACTTTGGCTGAGCTCTGCTGAGAGTAAGTAAATTGGGCAAATAAGAGATTTACTCTTTACATTTTTGGATATGCCATGGGGGAACATAAGACAGGGAGAAAAGCAATAAAGGAGGGATGGGATCCTTGTGGGCAGTGCTAATAAACAAATGGACAAAGTTAACAGAAAAACAAAAAGAAACGTAGCAAGCCTGTGGATAAAATGATAAAAGCATATGTAAAAAGGAAGTAGAAGTCACATAAATTGATACGTTTGAAGTGAGAAGAATGCATCAGCTTCCACGTCCTGAATGCAGCCTGAAGCTCATACATGGATCTGTAACATTTCTGGTGTGCACAAAATACATGCTCAACTCAGACATAAGATTATATTTTTGTGTGGAAATGTGTGGGAGTGTAAATAGCTTTCTGCAACATCAGAGAGTGGAGGAATTTGTTGTTTTCTACACACTCTGTCTTGTGGCTTCTTTTCCTTTAAAATACTTGACATGTAGAAGGTGTGCTTAGCACAGACTGTCACGGTGGAGCATGAAGTGCTATTTCAAACAGGATGAAAAAGATCATCTGAAGTAGCACTGGAACAGCAAATAAAAAAGCTCAGAGACAATCGCAGACATGAACGCACGGAGGAACGGGGCTCAGGCAGGGGCAGCTGCGCTGAGGGCAGAGATGCTGCGAGAGACAGCCAGGGAAAGACCAGAGAATGCAAAATGATCCTGACTTGGAAAGAAGGAGGATAGGTTTCGTGGAGTGGAGAAGCTCTCGCAGGGCTCCGGGCAGGGGCACATATATTGGAAATATGCAGGTTATAGGTAAACAAGCAGCAAGAAGACGCTCTTGCGGTGGGGATAGCGAGACGTCACCCCCAGCTCTTTTACTAAGCAAACCCACTTAAAAGCTCCCAGCGAGTTAAACAAGGGGTAACCTAAAGTATGGAAATAAGGAGCGCGATCGCATTTCTCGTGGCAGGAAGGGGAGGAATTAAAATCACAAAACGCCGCTTGAAACTGCCATGAAAATTCGGGAGGTGGGGAGGAGAGACGTTGATTTAAAGTTGCCCATTAGTCATTTGTATCCCCCAGCCCCCATCCTTGGCGGCGAGCGGGTGCTGGCCCAGAGGCCGCCCGCGCTCCCGGCCCCCCCCCGCCTTCCCCTCTCTCTGTGTCCCTCTCTCTCCCTCTCTCCGCCGCGCTCGGCCGGTTCCGACCCCCCCTTTGTGCGCGCTCCGAGCCGCCCCCGCATCGCCGACTCGCCATGGCCGACGAGAAGCCCAAGGTGAGGCCGGCGCGCTCCGCAGCTCCCGCCGCCGCGCTCGGCCCCTCAGGCGGCGGCCCCGGCCCGCAGCCCCCGCGCCGCCTTTGCGCGCCATTTTCCTGCGCGGGTGGGGGGGGCCCGAGGCCGCGGCTCCCGGGGCGGGCGGGGGATCCCCGGGGAGAGGGGGAGCGAACCCGGGCCGCCTTCCCGCCCTCCGCGGGGAGAGAGGCAGGTCTGGAGGCGGTTGTTGCTGCCTTCCTCCTCCTCCGCGGCCGCAGCATCCCCGCCGGCCGCCTGGGCAGCCGCTGCCCTCACGGTCCCCGCACTGCTCCGGCCCCTTTGTGCCGCCTCTGGCCTCGCTCGGGGCCGGGGGGGGCCGCGGGGGCTCCGCTCCGCACGACAGGAATTAACAGAGGCCGCCGCCGGGGGGTTGGGTTTTTTTGGGGGATTTTTTTTTTTTTTTTCTCCCCTCACCCCTCCTTCCTTTTTTTTTTTTTTTTTTTCTTTCCTCCGCCACGCGATTTTTAAACCGAGTTCGAAGTGAGGGAGGGCGCGAGGCCGCGCGCGGGCTGACACATGGCGGGACCCGGCTGGCAGAAAAGAGGGAAAACAAAGCTGGAATTCTGGAATTGGGGTGCCGGACAGACCCGATCCCGGGCCCTCTGCCCTGAGGCCCGGCCACAACACGAGGGACCGAGCATTGGGTTGATCCTCCGCGATTTTCCGCTCCGTGAGGGGTCGGGCTGCTCGCTGAGGAGTTTTTTTTAAGCGTTTTTTGAAGGAGAAGACTTGGGCCGCTTCAGGTTTTATCACCGTTTCAAATGTAGCTCTTTAAAGTATCTGGAAAGTTTGTTTTATTTTTTTTTTTTTTTATGAGGGCGTCAAACAGTAGGAAAAAGTTTGAGATGCAAATAAGAGCCTTGCTGCTGGTTGGGTTCACAGTTACAACACAAATCAACTATAACAGATTGTAGATATAAGTAACTTAATTTCTTTCAGTGGGAGAGCTGGTGTTACATATTGTTGTGCTTTTGATAGAAATAGCGTCTTTTTTTTTTTTTTTTTTTTAATCTGTTTTGA
>JAWWMU010000180.1:9778614-9793202 GCA_035048155.1 Cinnycerthia olivascens | reverse complement strand
CTCCCTCCTCTCCCCTTCCCTCCCTCCGCTCCCCTTCCCTCCCTCCTCTCCCCTTCCCTCCCTCCGCTCCCCTTCCCTCCCTCCGCTCCCCTTCCCTCTCCTCCGCTCCCCTTCCCTCCCCTCTCTCGCCTCTCCGGCTGATTGGCTGCGCTGGGCTCAGCACAGGCCGGGCAAAAGCTTTGTCTGGGGAGTTGAAGTTGCAGAGGATTTTAGGCTGGAGCCGGCGAGGGAGGGCGTTCAGTCTGGCGCCGAGTGCGGGAGGACGGGCTGCGGATCCATCCTGCCGGCTCCCGGCGATTCCCTGGATGCTGACGGCGAGAGAGGAGCACGCTGCCCCGGAGCATCTCAGCCTGGAAGAGGAGCACTGAGTCAAATGAGAAAGCGTGGATTGCTTACAGATTGTATCTGGATGTCCCGGCACGGTGTGTATAAAAAAAGCAAAAAGTTTTCTGATCTGTGAGTTACTAATACTTGGCTGGCTAGAAAAGGCGTCTCCAAGCTGGAAAGGACCAGATGTGCTTTGGATTTAAGGTACCGAAGGAAGGCAAAATAATTGCTTTTTAACTTATTGGGAGAAATTAATTGCAGAAACATACAAATGTATCGAATCGACGGTAAAATGCACTTTCTATTCATTTTTGCACTGATCATAATATCTTGCAATAATGCTGTGCTGGGCAAGAATTTGAAATACAGGATTTATGAGGAGCAGAGGGTTGGATCAGTAATTGCAAGACTATCGGAGGATGTTGCTGATGTTTTATTAAAATTGCCTAACCCTTCATCTGTTCGGTTTCGAGCCATGCAGAGGGGAAATTCTCCCTTGCTTGTAGTCCGTGAGGATAATGGAGAAATCAGCATAGGAGCTAAAATTGATCGGGAACAACTGTGCCAGAAAAACTTGAACTGCTCCATAGAGTTTGATGTGATCACTCTGCCCACTGAACATCTGCAGCTTTTCCATGTTGAAGTTGAAGTGTTGGATATTAATGACAACTCTCCACAGTTTTCCAGAGCTCTTATCCCTATTGAGATATCAGAGAGTGCAGCTGTAGGAACTCGGATCCCTTTGGACAGTGCTTTTGATCCAGATGTGGGAGACAACTCCCTTCACACTTATTCCCTTTCTGCAAACGATTTTTTTAGCATTGATGTGAGAACCAGGACTGATGGTGCTAAGTATGCAGAGCTGATTGTGGTAAGAGAGCTGGATCGCGAGTTGAAGTCCATTTACGAACTCCAACTCACTGCCTCGGACAAAGGGGTGCCCCAGAGATCTGGGTCATCCCTCCTGAAAATCAGCATTGCTGATTCCAATGACAATAGCCCTGTGTTTGAGCAGCAGTCATATATTATCCAGCTCTTGGAAAACTCTCCTATTGGGACTTTGCTCATAGACCTCAATGCTACTGATCCAGATGAGGGCGCCAATGGGAAGGTTGTGTACTCCTTTAGCAGTCATGTGTCTGCCAAAATTATAGAAACTTTTAGGATAGATCCAGAAAAAGGTCACCTGACCCTGTTGAAGCAAGTGGACTATGAAGTTACCAAATCCTACGAAATTGATGCTCAGGCTCAGGATATGGGGCCAAATTCTATTCCAGCTCACTGCAAAATTATAATTAAAGTTGTGGATGTGAATGACAATAAGCCAGAAATTAACTTAAATTTGATGTCCACAGAGAGAGAGGAGGTGGCTTACATTTCGGAGGGGTCACCCTTGGACACCTTTGTTGCCCTGGTCAGAGTGCAAGATAAGGATTCTGGTGTGAATGGAGAGATTGTTTGTAAGCTCCATGGGCATGGCCACTTTAAACTTCAAAAGACTTATGAAAATAACTATTTAATCTTGACTAATGCCACTCTAGATAGGGAAAAGAGATCTGAATATATCTTGACTGTAATAGCAGAGGACAAGGGAACGCCAAGTCTCTCCACAGTGAAACACTTTACTGTCCAAATCAGTGATGAAAATGACAACCCACCCCGCTTCCAGACAAACAGATATGAAGTCGTTATCTTGGAAAACAACTCTCCGGGAGCATACATCACATCAGTCACAGCCACAGACCCAGATCTAGGTGACAATGGGCAAGTGACATACACTATTTTGGAGAACTCTGTTTTGGGAAGTTCTATAACCACCTATGTGACCATTGATCCCTCCAACGGGGCGATCTACGCCCTGCGAACTTTTGATCACGAAGAAGTAAATCAAATTGCCTTCGTGGTCCAAGCTAGGGATGGAGGGAGCCAGCAGCTCGTTAGCAACACCACGGTTGTACTCACTGTCATTGATGAAAATGACAATGCTCCCGTCATCGTGGGGCCGGCGCTACGCAACAGCACAGCAGAAATCTCAATCCCTAAAGATGCTGAAATTGGCTTCCTTGTCACCAGGATAAGGGCTACAGACAGAGACTCTGGTATGAACTCTGAACTCAGCTGCTCCATTGCAGCTGACAAGGAAAACAGCATCTTTGTGATGGATCCCCAAACTTGTGACATCTCTATCAATGTGAGTGTTGAATCTGTTCCAGCAAAACAATGGGAGTTTTTGGTGATAGTCCAGGATAAAGGCAGCCCTCAGCTTAGTACAAAAGCTCTTCTGAAATGTACTATTTTGGAGCATGTTTACTCATTTTCAAGCACCGAAGCAACTTTGGTAAGCCAGCCCTCTCTGGACATCTCCATGATAACGATTATATCCTTAGGATCAATATGTGCTGTGTTATTGGTTATTATGGTTATCTTTGCTACAAGGTGCAATCGAGAGAAAAAGGACACCAGGTCTTACAACTGTCGTGTGGCCGAATCCACCTACCAGCACCATCCAAAACGTCCCTCCAGGCAGATCCACAAAGGGGACATTACACTGGTGCCCACGGTTAATGGCACTCTACCCATCAGATCTCACCACAGAGCTTCACCATCATCGTCCCCGGCCCTGGAGAGGGGTCAGATGAGCAGCCGGCAGAGCCACCACAGCCACCAATCACTGAACAGCCTGGTGACCATCTCCTCGAACCATGTGCCTGAAAATTTCTCCCTGGAACTCACCCATGCTACACCAGCTGTTGAGGTAAGGTCCAGACTTTGGTTTTGCCTGTCAGTTTATGCAGACACTCACTTGGAAGCTTATACACTCGTGCAATCCTGCGTGCAGTCTGCGAGAGCAAGAGGCAGCCAGGTCTGTGCCTCGTGGGAATATATCATGGATTTCTCTTCGATGTCACAGCTTTTCAGTTTTGCTCCAGTGTCAACAGATTCCATTACCCTGAGGAACAGGGTTAAATCTATTGTTAATAGCATTATTCCTTGGTTCTTCCCTGTAAGGTCAAAACAATGGAGTGAAGCATAGTTAACTGTTCACTCTCCCTCCTCTGTGTACAGCTCCATCTGAGAAAGAGTGCCTGAGTATTTATATTCAGAAACAATCCAGGAAACTCTTTTATTGATGGGGGTGCAGAACTAAAACATTCTGACACAGTTTGAGTACAGCTGCAGTAATATATGATCACCGTATCCCAGGCTTTAGACTCCCTATCTCAGTTTTTACTGCAAATGCTGGGTCATGGCTTAAATAAATGAGAGCTGTGTCCTGGTAACTCTTTACATGTAAAGCAAGGCTGTTTTGCTTTGAATTAGGATCTTGAAATAGTAAAGGCTTCATTCTATTATATTAAACCAAAACAAAACTCCACCTCTGTTTAATTGCTTGTTTTACTTGTTAAAGAATTAATTATTATGAGTTCAGAGTCTAATGAACAGCAGTGAACTTCCTCATTTTACAGTCTTCAGATGTTTCCTGTGTCACACACTACACTACCAAATAGTGTATTGTACTGCATTATATATGTGCAGGAATTTGATTTAATTAAATCTTAACGGAAAAAAAAAAATCACAAATAAACCTGAGAAGCAAATTAGTGATTTTATGGCTAGGACCTTAAGCTTTCATTTCGAGGAATCAGTCTTTTTCACCTTTTCTTTAGCAGGTTTCTCAGCTTCTCTCAATGCTTCACCAGGGCCAGTATCAACCAAGGCCAAGTTTTCGAGGAAACAAGTATTCCAGAAGCTACAGGTAAGAATCCAGATTGTTCTGCTACACATGAATGTACACGGATCAGAAAATACAGACATGTATTTTTTTTTTTTAAAAAGTGGACTATAACATACTTGAGATAATGTAGTTCTCCACAACTCTCTTTACAGATATGCCCTACAAGATATGGATAAATTCAGTTTGAAAGACAGTGGCCGGGGTGATAGTGAAGCTGGAGACAGCGATTATGATTTGGGGAGAGAGTCTCCAATTGACAGACTTCTTGGGGAAGGATTCAGTGACCTTTTCCTTACAGATGGAAGAATTCCTGCAGGTAAGAGCACAATGGAAGCTGAGCAGTTTATTTACAGTTCTGCCTAGCTGTCACTTTGATGAAACTACTACTGAGAAAACAAAAATTCTTTAGCTTTCAAGTCCTTCGCTTCCTTGCTTTTTTACTTTGCTGCATGATAAATACTGAGTTGAAGCCTTGATGTATCTACTAAAATGAAACCTCAGATACAACTGCAAATCTACCCAGAGAAATTCCTACTTTTTTGTTACTCACATCATGACTTGGCTCCAGATTCCTCCTAAAAGTAGGATCTGCTCCAAGTCCTTATACTTTTAAAGACTGGGTGGATGTTTTTGCAAAGCCAGGCAGTTGTGGTTTGTTAAAAATACAGTGAACTATAATTTGGGAGATAGGTTTTCCACAGTGGATTTGATCCATATGATACAATGTTTTACCATTTAGAAATTGAGTGTGAAAGTGAACTAGAAATATGGATCGAGAAGAAAGAAAAGTGTTTTTCCCACTGAAAAATGAGCTTGAGTAGCAAGGGAAGGTTCTAAATATTTCCCAGATTTTAAATCTTGCAAGCCTAATTTCTGGAAGCAAGAGCTTAAGAGGTACAACTCGGAACCAGAGGGCAGAAAAGAAAAAAAATTAGAAAAGGGTGAGTGGTAGTAGGATAAACACACATATACATATTCATTTTCATATGTATGAAGTATTGCTTTTACATTTATGCCCAAATAAAAGTTGAATAAAAGGTCATGGAAATTCATTCTTAATACAGATAGAAGAATTTTGTAATTACTTTAATAATTATACAGCCTCCGGTTGTACCCTAGATCTTGTTCTTACTTCAGATCTTATTTAGTTTTCTCTGTATAACCAGAGGGACAGATAATTTCAGTGAGGTTCACTGAACCAAGTTTATAAATTTAACAAGTTTAGTAAAGTAATTTTATAAGTGGAGGCCCTTTGCTTTGCGTAGCCTTCCTAAAGTGACTCCCATGTATTAACCAGGGTTGTTATTCTAGACAAGACAGAAAGCCAAAAGTTCAAATTGTTTTTCTTATAAATTTTAACTATAAAATTATCTTATGCATATTTTGCTCCAGTCTAGGTCTTGTATCACATACCCGGCCATTCACCCACCTCCTCAAATGTGCTCAAAACTGGAGGCCTCGAAGAGTCACTCTGTTTTCAGAATCTTTAACCTAAATTTGGACTTCTAATATATTTTTATCCTCATTCACCCTAACTCCTACTACTTATTCCTCTGCCAGCTAGCATGAGGCATGTCTCATTTTCTCCTATGCTTTAGCAAGGAAGCAGGGACGGATCTGCTGGAGCTCTCAGCTAGCCTGGGGAACTTAAAGTGTAATGGTGTTTACACTGGCATCCAGCCCTGCTGCTGCCAAGGAAAGAGTGATCCCTTTACAGTGGGCAACTGAGGGCTGCCAGCAGACAGGAATGGTTGTCCTCTTAGCTGGCTGAAATGCCCATGACCCATTTTCAGCTCTTACAATTCCCTCTAAACAATAAGCCTAAGGATATGATTTCCAAAAATGCCAGGCTAATTCAATTCAAAGTAGGGGAAACTCCTCTCAGTGCAGACGGAATTGGGTTGGGCTATCAAGATTGCTATTTAGTCTCACCCAGATGTCCTTTTACTGCTATGTGTGACCTTAATCTTTCAGATAAGTCTGTTGAACCTGTTCAGATGAGAGCTGAATTGATCTACAATCCAAATATATGAAAAGGAAAAGAAAACTTCCTGAAGATTTTCTGAACTTCCTGTTCTCTATTCTGAAAGTTTTCTGCATTGTCAGTCTAGACACAGGCAAAAATGCTGTGGGAAGGTCCTTTCAGTTTGTCTGTTTAGGGTGGAACAAGAAAGGAATGGAACCAGTCCCTAAAAACTCCACAAATTACATTATCAGAAAGTTCCATAACTGTCCTTGAAAGACTTGTTTATTTTTCTTTTTAAATCTTAACCATCAAGCTTTAAATTCTGGGAAAAAAAAATAGAGAAAATGATGAAGCTCTTGTGCATCTGGACATTTTTAAATTTATTGCTGATTTAAGGACAGATTGTGCCATCATTCCGGTACTTCAGAGTATCTTTTGATCTAGTGTTCAGGAATGTTAGAATTTTTTATTTTAAACCAAAACCATTCCTGATAACAACATCGGCAAAACTGACGCTAAGACAATCTTCACTACTAATGAAATTCTAGACCACTGAAAGTATCTAATGAATTTAAAGGAGTTTTAAAGAAATCTTCTTAATTAGAAGTGTAATCCTCACCTTCTGGGATGACTTGAGAACTGGTCATGGATCACTTAGATGATTTTTGACAGTTCTAACTCTTGGGCATTTTCTGTAAAACGTCATAGATGGGAACAAACACTTGCAGGCATTTCAGTCCCTTGTATCAAAACTTCAGTCACTGATATATTCTAGTTTGCTTTGTTTGTTTGAAACTAGTTAGTTATCCAGGCTGCAGTCTGAGCTCGTAATCTTTAAGAAATTCATACTGTTGCATGCATAGCATGGAGAAAGTTTATACTCACAGGAATGGAAAGGCCATCAGGAAAGCAAACAATACGATAGGCTGTGTAAAGTACAAAAATTAATAGTGCTGACAGTATGAGAGTAGGACTTTATAAATCACTAGTACATCCTAAACTGAAACACTCTGTTCAGTTCTGCTTACACCACTGCAAAAAGATTTTTTGATAAACAGAGTGGATCCAGAGCCAGATGGGAAATGTGTTGAGGGAGCAAGGAATATTTCCAGGGCATGACTGCAAATATTTCTTATGCAGTCAGTATATACTGAGAAAGACAAGAAACTCTATTCTGTGTGGGGTAATCTAACCGTTAAGTGATAAGGGCAGGAGTTTCTTATAGTCAAAATATGCATAATACAGAGTCTGTCAATTCTGAGAGCTGTCTTTTGAAATTGATGACTCAAACCCGTTAGGGCCCCAGCAGCACCCAGATCTTCTCCAGCATTATCTGGCAAGCACAGACACCTATCCTGAGGCGAGGCTTTGTGTCCTATGATCAGTATCCTTTGGAGTGGAATATTTAGCATCTTTCCTGAAGCATCCCTCTCTGCAGGTCTGTCAAATTTGGCTTTGCCTGTCTCTGCTTCCAGGAACCATTCCCAGACCTCTTGGAACATCTACAAAGAACACTTGCAGTGCCCTTTCGTGGGCCAGTTTGGACCAGTGTAGCACTGAGGGTTGCAGTCATTTGCCCCATCTTATTTCTTCTCCCTGAGGGACATCAATAAACCAAGAAGCTGAGGGAGCAGCTCTGTTGTCTTCTGCTCCTCAGTCCTCATGGCTGACCTGGATTCCCATCCAGTGGCTTAGAGCCCTCCTTATGCCAAGGCCTGGGCCAGCATGAGCCAGTAACCTGAGCTACAGAGCTGCAAGTGCACCTGAGAGTATAAATCCAGTATAAATACCAGAGTCACACAGGCTGGGAATTAGACCCTAGGTATTCTGATAGTAGATTAATATTTAACTGACTTAGTTAAAAAGGTAATATGGCAGCGGATCATCTTGAGTTCTACATACACTTCATTGTCTGAACAAAGGAGTTTAACAGAAAAGGAGATCCCTCTGCATGTTATTATTCTTTGCTCTTTATTTTCCTTGTCCGTTTATTCCCATTTGACTGCTCTGATATGCCTCACTAGTTGCACGTGGAAGAGTTCTCTAAAACTCGAGTGCTTGGAGGTAGAAATTTCTTCCTTTTATTTTGTATTATTTAATGAACTAGAAGTGTACAGAGGGTTTGTGTGGCTTCAAGCTACAAGTGCTTGTTTTTCCACCTGGAATTAACATATTTGTCTTCAGTCTTAGTTAATAGATCTCATTACTGTTTTACATGAACTGCATTGGTTGTTCTTGTTCTTGGCAATGGAGGTACCAGACTGTTTGTATTTGCCACCTTCCTGCACACAGAAGGAGAAACCAAACACTGGATTTGAACATCTCTGGGGAAGTTCTGTCCTGGTGACAGGAATCCCTGTGAGTACAGGTGCTATATGTGCAGCAGGAGGGGATGCTCACTCTCCTTGTTTCTCTCTTGCAGCGATGCGCCTGTGCACGGAGGAGTGCAGGGTCCTGGGCCACTCTGACCAGTGCTGGATGCCACCACTGCCCTCTCCCTCATCCAACTACAGGAGCAACATGTTCATCCCTGGGGAAGAGTTCCAGTCACCCCAGCAGCACCTGCAGCAGCAGCAGCAGCATCAGGGCCTTGAGGAGGATGCCCAGGGAGCTGACGCTGGTGAGAAGAAGAAGAGCTTTTCAACATTTGGGAAGGACTGCCAGAGCGAGGAGGAATCAGGGGACACCTGCACCTCCTCCCTCCTCTCCGAAATGAGCAGCGTCTTCCAGCGCCTCCTGCCTCCCTCGTTGGACGCCTACGCGGAGTGCAATGAGCTGGATCGCTCCAACTCCTTGGAGCGCAGGAAGGGACATTTGCCAGCCAAGAATGTAAATTATCCACCGGGGGTAGCAGCCTGGGCAGCCAGCACACATTTCCAAAATCCTGCCAACAACGGGCCCGCTCTGGGGACTCACTTGAGTGCGCAGCCTTCGTCCAAATGGCTGCCAGCCATGGAGGAGATCCCGGAGAATTATGAAGAAGATGATTTTGACAATGTGCTCAACCACCTCAGCGATGGCAAACATGAACTCATGGATGCCAGTGAGCTGGTGGCAGAAATTAACAAGCTGCTGCAAGATGTCCGGCAGAACTAATTGTTTCAAAAGCTTATTTTTCCATATTTATGGAAAACTGGAAGGGGAAAAAAAAAAGGACAAAAAATAGACTGAGGAGAACTGGCATTGCCAACTAGTTGCATTTATCATAAATGTGTCTGTGTATGTTGAATATTAAAATACTGTATTTTCATATGTACACAATGCAAGTGTGATTATCTTTATCTGTATTTTAAAAATACATTTGTACCTTATATTTATGTGTAATTTAACAAATAAAGTTTATTTTTGTACACCCACAGCAAGCATGTTTTCCTAAATGTATATAGATGGTACCACCCTTGTCAAACTTAGAGCATTCTTGCCACACAGGCATTTAAAAAAAGAAAAAAAAAAAAAAAGATGTTGTTTTCCCTTATTATTTCTTTTGAATGTTTCAAATACAAATTCAAAGCACTGAAAAAGTTATGCAAATGTTAGTTTCAGTAAATGATCCAACACCTTTTTGCAATGTTTTGTTGTTATAATAAAGAATTGTAGCTCCCACAAAACCTGAAATGTCCTTTTTTTTATTTTGATGATTTTGGTCTCTAGAATCATTTTCTCATTTAATTAATGGATTATTGCAGGCTGTGGTCTTCCTGTCATTGGCACATAAGTGTTTTCCCCAGTGAACAAATCATGGAATTCAGTGATGGGTCTTCCAGTATGATCACTGCAAAAAATGTAAATTTGTTGTGCTGTTGTTACACTGCAAAGCCAGTTGAAGTCAGCAGTGTATACTCAAAAGACAGCAATAAAATCAGCTTTTCTGACTTCAAGCTGAATTCTGAATTTATGTAAATACAAAAATTGGAATGAACTGATATATCTTTGTAAATGACATCAAAATAAAAGGAATGTTGCATCTTCCAGAAAAACAGCTATAGTTTTCCACTGCACAGAAGCTACATTTATATTAGCTATATTCTCTGTTGTAAGTGTGCCTGTATTTTGTTTGCAAAGTAGTAAAGGGATGTTTGAACTTCCTAGAAAAGAGCAAGACTGCAGGTACATTCGCTCTGGCTGCATCCCATATTCCATAGTGGGGCTTCTCTCTGTCCTGATGCTTGATGAAAAGTCGTTTATATTATAGTGCCATTGCTATAGTGGAGATGATGTAACTAATAGTGCTCAGATAAAAGTCAATGTCATCCTTTTAGTTCTTTGTTTCAAAACTATTTTTTGTTAGCCTGTCATACGCAAGGAGATCTTTGTGGTAGTAAAAAAAGGGATTTTACAATTGAGAAACATGGGTGGGTTTTAAACCCCCAGTGCTCATTTCAGGAATGTTAAGAGGTGGCCATAAAAACCTGTATTTTTTGGCATTTATGCAGATGCATATTTTATAGGATATATATTTTTTACCAGAACAGTGAAAAACTGTTGGAATAATCCAAGTCAACGTGAGTATAAAACGGATACATTTGTTCTGAAGAATCTCACTTGTAAAGTATCTTATAAAATATTTTTTATGCTAGATACAAAAATTCTTGCTTAATGTTACCCCAAAAAAGCAGAAAATTTATTGCATGCATTAAGCTTCATTTTTTTGTGTGTGTGTGTGCAAGGAAACTTTAATCTCCTTGTTGGTTTCACAGTTCTGTAGATGGGATGTTTGAAGAGATGTAGGTATTTGTTGACACCTGAAAAATGGAGAGATTCTCATCTTGTTTACACAGCAGGGGCTCGTGCTATGCTTTACTGGTTAGAAGTAGCAGGACATTGGCAGGTTTGTTACAGCACCTTTGAATGACAACAGGACTTGAGTCTCATTCAGCTGTTGTCTGTTATTAAGAGGAAAAAGTTGTACCACCTCATTAAATATTTGACACTCCTTCCCTGTTTTTACCCTTTATTCCTACTAATAGGCATTATTGGCCCCACAAGCCTCACCTCGGTCCTATTCTCCTACTCGCCTCCAGGGGCTCAGACTGCAGCAGGCAGCTGTTTTATGAGTGTTTGTCCTCTGTGGCTCTCAGGGTCGACCCAGGACTGACTTTTTAGCTGTGCCTCCAATCCATATCCAGCTGCTGCTGACAGGAGTCCTTGGATCCTCATACTGGTTTGCCACCTTGGCATGCTGAGGGCTGGCAATGGATCCCTTTGCCAGCACCTCACTAAACCCAGGTGCATCCAGGTTCTGTAGGGTTGCACTTTGTCGGTGTGGGTCCTACTTGTGCTAGGAGTGCTCTCGGCTCCTGGTCTTCCTGATGCTTTAAAACTGCAACATCAGGCTGACTCTGAAGCCACGATGCTTTAGCAGTCCTAAAGTTCACAAGGACATAACTTTCTCCTCCTTAACTACGTTGTTTTTGTCTCATCTCAACCCTTCCCCTGCAGTTTCTCTCTTCTTCAGTGTCCAACTTTAGCCCTGTTCTCCAAGTTTCCTCACCCTTACATCATGTTAACTCCTCTTGGCTCTCTCACTCTATTTTCCTTAAAATCTGATCCACATACTAATCCTGCACAGCCCATAGATATGTTTACAGAGTATATGGTATCCTAATAACCCTGCCCAGGACTGAATTTCCCAGTTTCTATCTCTTTAGTTGGATCTAGCTAGCACATCCCTCAAATCCTCTCTTGCCCTAGCTAATCTATAATTACAATGTAATTATAAACTCTGCAGGATTCTTGAATTCGTCTACACCCAATGCCTTTTTTGGGTGTCTGTATATCATGGAAAGGGCTGACTTGCATGGTTAAACCTCCCCACTGCTGACTTTTCACAAAGTGGGGGGGGGTCAGGAAAACAATTCTGAAGACAAAGCTCATGCCTGCCTGGTCATTTGATTCCAGCCTGGGCACACAGAGTGTGTAAGGTGTAAGGGGGATGGGTGATTATGTTAAAAGTGTACCAAGTAGTAGGTTGAAAATAGTTATAAAACTCATAGATTATTTTTCAGTTGACCTGGATAAAACACTGCAGTTACAAAATCAGCAGCAGAATATGAAACTCTCTTCCAAGTGGTGTAGATTCCTCCACAAATAAATGCAGATAGCTGTTCCTCTTCATTTCTAGAGGAGGAAATATTAGACATTCAGGCTCAGACTGCTTTCTGTCTACAAGCTTGCAGGGCAGCCTGATAAGCTTCATTTTCAGAGTCATATCATCCACTAGGGATTACCAACCTGTTTTAAATTTAAAACCCTTAAATCAGTTTATGCCTGCTGGCCTATGTCACATGGATAGTCTCAATGATTTAAACAGCCATTGTTTGCAGAGAGGACTTTCTAGAAAAAGATTGCAGTGAATTTCTCTGGTAGCACTAGGCATCCAAATATCATAAAACACGTAAGGTTTTCCTAGAGGGGATTTCTGTACCAACACACAGTAATAGTATTTGGTATGTGCATTGATGCAAGAATCTTATCATATAAAAAGACCAGTCTCCAGGAGCAAGAACGTTTACTTAGATTATATCTGAAATGCATTGTAGTTTGAGTTGTATTTATTATTGATAGGAAGCTTATTAAAATATCTGTAGATAGCAGAAAATGAGAGAAAAATCTGTCTTAATCCTGCTTGTTTTTTAGAGTTCCTCTTTTTCTTGGGCTTCCTTTATAAATGACAGAAATTATTTAATATCTATATAAGTGTATGTACAGATATATAAAACCCTAGCACCAAACCTCTTCTGTGTAAAGAACAGGAAAAACTGATGTTATGCAGATTAAACAAAATATATATTAATTCTGGATTTGCTGCATTTCTGTCCCTGCCACATCACACTTTGCTATTAAGTGCCCATTAGGATAAACACATTGAGAGGATGTGGCTTTCAATAATGTCTTTTATGCATTCTTTACCCTGGTTGCATTTATAGTTCCAACGTCTAAGAACAGCAATAGAAATCAAACAAAAGCCACAACAAAATATTTAACCCTTACAGTTTCCTTACCTTTTTAAAATGCAATATGGGAATTCATAGAAAATGCCAAGAAGTTTAATTTCTTTCTCTGCAACCTGCAGAGGATTTCAGTTTCCTGAGATTAGAAGACTTGGAAGCCTCCATTTTTAGCGTTAGGTTAATGTAGCTTCTGATCTAGGAGAATACAGTATACATGTGTTTTCTTTCAGTAATGCAGGCTGTTACATTTTCAGGCACAATTTCTCTCTTTTCAGTATCCCAGGGTCAAACTCTGCCTGCACAAAAAATTTGGCCTGCAATGTTTTCTGCAATGCAATTTATATAAATAATAATAACAATAATAAAAAAAGAAGTGATAATATAATTACTTCAATCAATAAAAATATTAGTAATTAACAACTCTGCTATATTTTGTATCCTCAGAGCTGTAAATCATAAATGACCACTTGTAAAAAATAATATTCTGGGATCAAGTACCTGCTACTGAAAGAAGCCTGTCTGAAGAGACACACAGGAACCGTATAAGTCATACTGTAAAAAACTATTTACAGCAGAGTTGGTAAATAATACTTTGTTTAATTAAAACTCAGTGGAGGCCCTGGAAAAACTGGGTAGTAATTGGAGCTGATATCTGACCAGTGCACACATTTTCCAACACTTTGCCCAAGAAGCAGTGTGGGAAACACAATGAGAAATGACTGTGCAAACCATTTTATGGCTAGCAGGAAGTATTTAAAGCTTCATCAGGCATCCAGTTTCATTGCATGACTTTGCTATCTATTGTCCTGCTCTGTGCCGTGGAGGTTTGCCTCTGAACTGGAGGCAAGACTGGACTCCAGGGGAAATATAGGAAGAGAAAAAGGAGGGGTGCATGCTGTGCCAGGCATTGGAAAGCAATTTTCTATCCTTCCAGCCAGTCACTCCTCAACTCTCATTTGTTTTGTTTTTTGATCTCTGTGGCTAAAAATATGTATTTTAAACACTAAGTAAAGGCAGCAGCTTCAACGCAAAAATTTGAAATTGTGTGGTAGGGTAGAGGCTAGAAGAGATTGAAATTTTAACAAGAATTTGAAGCTTCCTGTGAAGAGAAAGAGATTTGA
Organism: Cinnycerthia olivascens; assembly: GCA_035048155.1. NCBI lineage: Eukaryota > Metazoa > Chordata > Aves > Passeriformes > Certhiidae > Cinnycerthia > Cinnycerthia olivascens. The sequence goes on along the minus strand of JAWWMU010000180.1, from coordinate 9,779,102 downwards.
AGCTGGGCTGTCTCATAGCTCAGCTAAAGACAAAAGTATATACTGTATTTTCATATACTTGCATTTTGTGACAATTGTTCTACACTCTTGTCCTGAAGACAGTAGAGATAATGGTGGGGTTTTATTTAAGAAAAATAAAATTCTAGTTTAAAATATTTTTTTAAACATTTGCATTTAATCCGAGTCGAGTATGCAGCCCTCTCAGAGGTGGAGGGTGATTTTCCCTGTAGACTGGAGATTTAATCCGTATTGCCATAATCTGCTTTTCTTCTTGTTTTATTCAGGTCTGACATCTACTGTCAAACATTAAATTCTTCCTGTATTGCACAGAAATTATGTGAGTACCATTTTAAAAGGTATATATGTTGTTTTGTGCATTTAGCCTTCAATTGCTGTGAAAATTAGTGTGAGAGGAAGCCTAGCTCTACTTTGTTTCATTCAAATATTTCCTTTTTTTTTTTTTTTTTTTTGTTTTGGTTTCTTCTCTC
>JAWWMU010000180.1:9736718-9767450 GCA_035048155.1 Cinnycerthia olivascens | reverse complement strand
TGGATAATATTTTAAGTGAATGCAATATTAGCAGAAACTGGCAAACAAGTTGGGGAAAAATGTGAGTGGTATAAAATATTTATGCTTATTTTCATAGACAGTCACACAACATACCAGTTTCTCTTAGTGAGAATGTGTTCTCATAGAACTGAAAATAGGATGTGAGAGAGAGGTGTGGTCCACATGTACATTTTTTGTCATTTAGTGTTTGTCTATGTTCCGAAGCATCTGAGTATGTAATAAAATTCAGTGACATACAGAAGTATTTTTCCATTGAAAAAACTAATATTTAATCATTAATTGAATTACAAAATTCAATTAATTAAAACTCCACTTTGAATTACAAAAGCTGTTGAAATTGTGTTATTTTTTTCATAATTTTTTATAAGTAGCAAATTTCATTACTGACATATTTTTCTGATAAAAAAGCCTGTAATGTAAATATTATTTTCATATTTTGAAACAAAATATGAAGCTAAAACAGAATAGCCAAAGATTTTTATTTGATGATGACTTGTAATCTATATGCAAAAACACTTTCTTTTTTCTGGCAAATAAAACACTTTTTTTTTAAATAATGAAATTCATTATACTATGCCTTATTCCATTATAATCTAAATGATGCTTCCATATATATTATTTTTAAAATAAACTTACTGTGTTGACTATCTGTCATCTTCTTACTTTTCACATTAATGGTTGGATGCAAAGATCTTAGAGCTTTTTTCCAAGCTAGACAAACATTTCTAAAAAAGCCTCTGTGCTTTCTGGCATAATGGTAGTATGTTTGTGACAATAAGTCCAACTGCTTAATTGTATATTGCTTAAGAGAAATAATTTTATTAGTTTTGAGAGAGGCATAATAGCATTTTGAAGAAGACAAACAAGTTGATTTGCATTGTCTGTTTCAAATTTTTTCTTTTAATTGGAAGGTCAACATTCTCAATCAAGTGTGAATATAAATGAAAGAAAATTTATGTACAAATTGTTAGGCACGACTGATTGAATTATGGGAAATTATTGCTCTTAACTTCTGTTTGAGGATACTATCCTGGCTACCTGATGGGAGGAGGAGATAAAGTTCTGCCCATTTGAGGATGTCAATGAGTTATTGACATTCTCCATAAATTTTACATGCTCTTACAAGCTTAATCCTGTTTAAACTAAAGCCTAAACACAACCAAGGAACATCTGCAAACTCTCCGATACCTCTTGCATATTCATCAGCATGTAAACAGAACCTTGTGAAATGATAGTAAAAGAATGTGAACTATAATTAATCTGTCTTCACAAACTGCATTTATAAATTATTGTTGCTAATCCTCCCTCTATTTTTAGACAGGGTAGTAAAAGCTGGTCTTACAACATATCTAGACATTTGACAGCTATGAGGGCCCCACTGGGAAAAACAAAAACCCAAAAACCCAAGAGTTCTGAGAAACCTGAGGGAGATGGTACTCATCACTGTTTTCATTCTAGATCTTCACAAATTTGAGCTAAATACAGTAAGTTCAACAAGAATATTAAACTGAAAATCAAGACCAGAGCTTCTGGCCTTGTATACCTATACTTGTGGCTTCCTGATTCCATAATGAAGTAAAAGCCAGACTAATGCAGGTACAACCAGGTCTGGTTTTCATTAGAAAAAGGTAGATATTAATGGTCATGAAAACTGTATTATGTGCTAATTATCAGTTTAGGCAGAGCCTCTTAAAAGTAGGCTGCCTCTGCGCTTAATATATTTCAATCAAATCCAGCATTTATAATCCTTTCAGAAACCAATGTACATTTCAATTGGTCTATGAGGCTTAAAAAGTTAAAAACACCCCAAAACAACAACTGTACTTTATCACAGAGTCACAGAATATGCTGTGTTGCCAGGGACCCATAGGATCATTGAGTCTTAGCCCTGCAAAGCACCATCCCCAAGAGTCACACTATGTTCCTGAGAGTATTATCCAAACGCTTCTTGAACTCCCTCGTCCTCCTCTTCATCCTTCTCTCTCCCAGACTGGCTTTTTTTTTTTTAGTGTCACATGAGCTCTTTCAGTATTTTCAATTTGAGAATATCTGGGGACTAAATCTTTAGCACTATTGTTAGCTATATTTTATGTTTCAGCAGTGTTTAGATGTCCCAGTGTGAACTGAAATCCCACTGTGAAACAGGCATATGATAAAAAAAACAACTCTTGCCATATCATGTTGCTGGGGAGGAAGGACATGGGTAGAAAAAGGTAATCTTTGGACCAAGGGTTGGGTGGGCAGAAGACTGCTCTAGCTGATGAGGAAGGTTGTAACCTGCCTTTGCATATCTATGAAAGTCTTCAAGATTTATGCAGTGAATTATTCAGATTTACACTGATGTATTTCCCAGTTTATTTACAATTTTGCAATATATTCACCTTCAGTTCACCCCAATAGTGCTCATATTTTCAGTATTTTAGCTTATATGAGTCAGGTTTCATCTCTGCATTTTAAGTCATATTTGAATTTATTTGAGATAAATGATGGAAAGATTTGCCATTCTGATACAAGACAGATGAGAATCTATCAATACCAGAGTTACCCATGAGTAAGATGGAATTTTGACAGAAAGCAGAAATCTGAGGCAGGCTAATTAGAAAAAAATATTATCTGAAATTTAAAATGGGAATGTTTGATTCTAGTATTACAAATGGTGTTCAGAACTAAGGTATAAGCTAACAGTGCATTTCAAAAGGTTTAGTGGTTTAAACTTTTTCTTACACCAAAAAAATCTTCTCTACTCAGGACAATGCAGACGCTTGTAGACTGCTCTAAAAACTGGGTCCTCATAATGCACCTCATTAGGAAAATCATTGCAACTCTGTGGATGATGAATACAAATAAATATTGTTGTATTACTTATTAATTACTGTTTATTATAACAGCCAGTGGAATCACAAGAATGTTAAACAAGTGATCATGAACAGAGACTTGGAAATTTTGAGTTAGACTTTTAACTCTTATTAAATTTTCTTGAGCTTTTCTGAAGAGACTCTTAAACCAAAATGCTGCAATCATCTTATGATCTAAACATCCAAAATATTATTGAATGTAACAACCCTTCCAGAGAGAAAAGTTAATGAATTTTCAGCCAACATCAGCAAGAACCTAAATCTTTGCTGTGATTAGTGATTTGTATCATTTTTCTTCAAGCAAACTGTTGGAAGTTGTTTGCTTTCAAAGCTTGCATTAACTGTGGCCCTGAAATAAATGAGAAAATTAGGGTTTCAAGGCTCAATATTGCAAGCATAGATGGAATTTTGTTGGTGTGGAATAACCTAATTGGCATGAGAAATTATACTGAAAAGAAGTTTGGAAGGAAGGCAACATGAATGTCAGTCATAATGTGTGATACCTATAATTTAAGTAGAAAGTATGTATTTTATAAGTATAAAAATCTAACTATTTTAAATGAAATTTTTATAGGAATAAAGATAATGTAAGTTTGGAAAATCGAAATCTAAATTACTTACAAGAAGCCCACAAATACTATTTTTTGATGGAAGTAGTTTAACTTTTATATAATAGTTAAAATTCCTTTGGAATTCATGCAGTAGTTTAGAGGGTCAAAACCCAAAGATGCATAAACTTTTATGGAGACCGAGGGCATCAGCCTACCTTTAAACTCTGGATGGTGATCTCATTTCCTATGCAGCTAAGAAAGAAAATGCACCCTTTATGTTTTTATTTAAGCAAAGATGCAAAGCTTTCTGACTAGAAGCAGCAGTATGGATGATCGCAATCAAGTGTAATGAATTTCTTAATTTACACGTATTCAATATAACATTTTTCAAAAGTTATCCTCAGTCAATCTATCCTAAGATGGATGTTACTTTTATAAATACATTTTTTCATTTCTATGGAAGGATAAAAGAATCAATTCTTTAGTAAAGCTGCTGAAATACTGTAATCTGTGAGTGGTGAGGCATGAATAACTGTGTGAAACTACAGGAGGGAAGCATTTGCCTTTTTGTTTTTTTCCTCTTTTGCCTGCTTTATGGTTTGTAAATGATAAATGAAATTTACTGGCAATACCCTGCAGTAATATTTCAAATTATGTTACAGAATACATTGTGAAAAGTATTGAGTTATAGCAGAAACAAAGAAAAAGGCCCTAATTTTTTCCTTTCTGGAAAAGTGTGCTGCATTAGAACATTTGTCACCCAGTTTCATTATTACAGAATGCCACAATGTGTCAACTTCCATGGGCTGAAATATTTAATTTAATTTAAATAACTTCAAAATTATGCCCACTATTAATATTGAGGAATATTAGGAATTAAGTGAAGTTAAATGTCAGTTTTGCAGTGTGACTCTGGGTCGTGGTGGGTGCCCTATCAGCCCTCAAAGCAAGGCAGGAGAGAGGAGCTGGAGTGGTACATCCCCGTGGCATTACTGGGTAGATGTCTCTCCTAACAGCAGCCCCCCTTGCCCCCTCCCACGATAAAAAATTTCCATGGACACATTTTTACGATGTTTCATTTGTTAATGTCGTTGAATGATGAAAACCAAGATGAAAAAGACATTACCCTAAACCAGGGCCATGGGTAGTGTCTATGGTATCCTTTCAGCCCTTTGAAGCAGGATCCTTTTGTTGGCTCGGGTGAGTGGCGGCTCTTTAACATTCTGAACCTGCTGTGGCTGCTGGGGCAGTTCATCACCAAAGAATAGAAAAGGGCCCCTGGCATATCAAATTAAAAAAAAAAAAAAAAAGAAAAAAAAGAAAAAAGTGGGGGAGGAAAGGACGACATAGAAAGGCAAGTGTCCAGCACACAGACTGTGCATTGTGCTTGCAGGGTTTCAAGAGTCTGCCGTTAGGTATATTTCATAATGTGAAAAGACAGACCAATTTTGGCCCCCTCGCCTGGTGGGATCAGTGCTGTCACTGCCATTTATTTTCAATCCCCCATGATTTCTGTATTGCCAACAACCCTTTTTGCATAAAAATGAGCCATAAAGGCAGTCAAAACACCTGCTTTACTGACAGCCCCGATTAAAGCTTTGATTTATCCTTCAAAGTGTGAGCTGATCTGCTGTTCCTGGGGCCTGGCACTGGTGTGTAATTCATCGGAGGCTGAAGGTCTCCTTTCTGCCTTCAGCTGTGGGTGCCTTTTGTACCTGCTTGAGAGCTAGGCTAACTTGGAGAACACCCACCCCAGCTGGAGGCTGAGATTTTCCCATCTCTCCTTGGTCCATTTTATTAAGTGACAGTAAATTACAGGACTAATAGGGGAGGCCTCCCAGTGCAGGACTGCATGGCTCCCACTGTGGGCTCTGGGGAGCAGCTATCCCAGATGGAAAGGAATGATGTCTGTTACTCCCACTTCATGCTTTCCCATCACTAAAAAAGATTGACATTTGATGTGGAAATTTTAGGTCATGTGGGAACCCCTTCTTTATAGTCAAGTTTTGTTCTGTGGTCTTAAACCTTCATTTTAGGGGCTGCACTGGCAAGGCTGTGCACAGTGAACTTCTCCTCAGGCTATAAAACAGCACAGCATGTGAGAGTGAGCCTTTCAAGCGCTTTTGGGGCAATTGGGTGGGAAAGTTAAAAAGCTGTATCACTGTAAATGTAAAAATAGTTATGTCTTAAATTGACTGGAAGGTTAAATGGGGTCAGAGTTTTTTAAAAAAAGCTAGCTTGTAGTCTGTATATGAATCCCTCTCAGTCCCCTCCCCCCCTCAAGAAAAAAACAAACAAAAAGCCAAACCTCAGCCTTTAAAATACTTAAGACAAAATTTCCTTGTGAATATATTTGACTTATGCACCATCATTGATCCATTAAACCACTAAGCTGTTATAGATGCAGAGCACGATGTTAAAGAAGGCTGAGCAAATCATCCCACGTGGATCAACGCACAGAAATTTCCCAAAGCGCCATTTCTTTTATTTGAAATGTACTTTTTCACTGAAATGAAAACATTCTGAGGAAAAACTATCTGTTTATTAATATTATAAATTAAACAGGAGTAAACAGGATGATTTACATTCCAACTCTGTTCTGAAACCAGAGTGGATCTTGAAATGTTGATTAAATCAACACATAATCTAACATAGTACATATGCAATCAGATGTTTTGTTAAGATCAAAATGATTTTTCATTTGACCAAGTGTACATTGGAAAAAAGAAGTATCAGGAGAGACTGAAAACGTCCTGTGAAATTAAGCCAAATTCTTAATAATAATTCCCTGTTTAAAAAAAAAAAATCAATTTTTTATTGCTGCATTTCTGGGAACTGGACCAATAATTTAAAAATAGCTTTACTATAAATTCTTTAAATTATAGAAATAAATGTAAAATTTACATTTGCAGTTGATTTAGTACTTGGCATTAGTCTAAATTGCAGACAGTTTTCCTTACTCTTTGGAATACAAAGTAATGGAATAGTTGAAATTGTGCTGTAAAGTTGAGCAGATCTGAGCCTTGGCACCACAAGGGCTGTGGTGATGTTGCAGAAGCCCAGAGCACCAGGCACTCTGTGTTCAGATGCGAGAAGGGCATGAACTTGTCCTTGCCTGGATAATTTCCTTGCACAAGAGGGAGGTGGGGGCACAGGGCAGGCAGGATCCAACCAGCCTCAGCTGAATGTTGGCAGCACAAGTGCTAAGGAGATCTCGAGCTGCCTATTTAACCCCAAAAGTCTGGTTTAGGATCTCTAGGTGTTTGGAAGTATGGTAATCTTAATGCATTAAAAATTGAGAGCTTTGCAAAACCAGTCACATCTTAGGTCTGCAATAACATCTAGATGGATGTGGAGTTGTACAGAGCCATTAAAGAACAAAGCTGCAGCAGTTTTTAATGTCAAAGAAACTTCATCTAGTAGCAGTGGGAAGGAAGGGCACTAAAACATCTGGTTATTATTTGTCTCTCACTGCCTTTCTTAGTCTTCACTTACTCACTCCACACTATTTCTCTGTTTAGGCTGGCATGTGCTTTACAACCCTACATACAATAAATGTAATTCTTGATTTTAAGGCTGGAAAATCTCTTGCATCTGATCTTCTTTTAAATAGATCAAAACCTCTTAAAAAAATCTGAAACAATTCATGACAAAAATAAGAATCCTGAATAATTTTGCTGGCATAAATACTACTTTTTGTTGGAAGAAAAACAAAGCAAAGGTCAGAAATAGAGATAGCCAAACTAATTTTGCTTTGTTTGTACAAAGGAGGACATATTTTGCATGAAAATGGTCAGTCCTGATTTTTGCCTAGTGCTTGTGAGCTTATCAGTCTTGACATTAGTTTTAGCTCCTGCTGGAGGGAAAACTTGCAGTCAGCTATGGCTACCTAATGCAGATTTGAAGAAATGACATACATATGAAATGCTGACCTTTATAATTTATACAGAGCATATAAGAATTTTTTCATGTCTCCCTCATCCATACCTGTGTCTGTCCCATACAACCCTTCACACTGACCATTCTTTGCTCCCTTCAGCATATTTTGCTTCTGTAAATGAGAATTAAGTGCTTTCTCCTAAAATTTCATTTCCATGTACTTTCTCTCTTGTATTGAGTGTATAAGATACGTATATATACCATATAAATGTATATACATATACATTTTCTTGTGTAATACAGTTAAGATTAGACTGAAAACGTGTCCCACAAAACCTGTAAAACTCCAATTCACATAGGAACAAGACTGTCCTAAGAAATTCAGAGATGTTGAAGATATTGCAAAACCATGCCTGTGAGAATATCAGTTCCTCTTTTGTTCATCATATATATCAAATTCAGTGGTGCACCAAAAAAAAATTAACACTGAATCCTAGCTGAGTATTTCTAATGGAGATAAAGATTACTTATACAGGTTAAACTCTGAGCCTATCACCCCTCTGTTGCTCTGCACTCGTGTTGACATATAATTGCATGTCCTGATGGTGAATTGAGGGAGCAAGAGAGATGGAAGAGTGGATGTTGTGAGGAGGAGAAAACACACTGGAAAAGGGCTCAGGCACAAATTCCTACTCCATAGTCTTAGTAAAGGCAGTAGTTAGATGATTTAAAGCAATTTTATCCACAGCCTTAATCATCTCTAACTTTTGAATTTTCAGCATCAGAGGTGCAACAGCTGAACAGCTTTAAATATCTTCCAAAGAGAAGGCATGAATGGCCTTTTGTTAATTAGCATATTACTGTCCTCTACATATGTTTGTTGATGCACACATCCTCTCATAGCCTGCTCCCTAGACCCTACTCATAACCTAAAATAACTTTCAAAAATGTCAGCCTTGGATTTAGATTTGTTTATTCTGCCTGGTCCTAATTACCATTTCCCAAATGATTCTAGCCTCAATTTAATCCTTAACTTGTATACAGTTTCTGCAGTGAGGGCATGAACATTTCTCCCTGCTGTACCTAGAAGTTAGAAGGAAACAGCATCTGACTGTAGTTTAACTTCACAACATCTAAATACTGTGTGACATAACAGGTTCTCATTTACTTGACTGCCTTCTAAGGGATGTTGGAAAACTAGACCAAATACTCATCTGACTTCTAGTGCATCAGAAGAAGTAAATATTTTGGAGGTAGAGGACCAATGGTTCTGTATCTTTTCCTTGCTATGCATTATCAAGCCTTCTTCAGTATATTTTAAAGTCTGCTTTCCTTATTCATGTGTTACATCTTGAAGGTTCTCTCAGTGATGTTCTTTATAAAGAGATAGTAATGACTGCTATTAACTATATAGTTAAAAAAAAAAGGGTAGGTCTTAGTAAACTCTGTAAAACAAAATGAAGGAAAATTTTCAGAGGTAAATCTCCAAGCAGAGAGATTGGCAACCCTGAAAAAGATTTGCAGTCAAATCTCTTTAGATTGAGGCAAGCACAGGAGAAGGTACTTAGTGAAATTCTGGTGAATATCCACAGCTTAGCTGTGATTGAAAAAAAAATACAAAAGAAAATAGAAAAGAATCTCATACCTGTTATTACAGATATGTAAATACAGATTTTATGATATTATATATAAGTTGTAAGGTATTTTTCTGGCAAAATGCTTAGTTTTACTTTCTGGAGTAAGTTCCCCTTTATAAAACAAAATTGCTTTCTTATACAAACCAGAGCAGCTTTATGAATTTTAAATCACCCATAGCACATATAGCAAACTTTGGATGTTAGGCACAACTGGTTTGAATAAAAAATTTACTTCTCTTCTTTGTCTTTGAAATGTTACTTAGCCAAAAAATATTTTAATAAATGCATAAAACATGTTCATCAAAATGCAAAATTAATAGAGTGCATATTTCCTAGCAGATACTTTTGTAATTGGTTTTGCCAAGGGTAGTTTAGTTCAGATTCAATCCCTGTTTGTTAACTGAGGGCCTATTCATTATATTTTATACAATTTCACTGTATTTTCTATATCATGTATTATTCATACTGTAAAAATTTAATTTTAGCCTTATTACACAATGGTTTTATTTATTACTATATGCAATCTAAACTGATATGAAGAAGGACAAGAGTAACTTGCAGTACCAAAAAACAGGACCATGACCTTGCCTGGGTATGTAATTTTCCAGCTGCGGACCAGAATAAAAAACTTTGTATACAAACATTGTGTTGCTCATAAACATTCAGAACTCTGGGTACCACCCTGGGGTTTTGTTGTTCAAAGCTTTACCTCTGGCTTGGTTTGTTCAGACTTGCACAGTGTGCAGAACTCCAGCTCTAAAGTGGGACCTAGGGGAGTCACTGAGAGTTCTCATAGCACACTCATGAGGAGCAGTCTCTTCTGGGAATAGAATCCAAAACATCTTGGATAAATGTAGGCATTCAGGGATGCTGTACTTGTTCAGAAAGCCAGTCCTGAGAGTACAGCATGCCACAGAAATTCTGCTTTTGAAACATGTGGTGGTCTAGAAACAAGAGAAAAAAAAGAGACCAGTATTGTACAGCACTAGGGGTGTACCGCCTTGTCTAAATGAAAAAGATATTTTTTTTCTTAAGGAAGAAATAGCTAAAAAGCTAGAGTGGACTGTTTTCAAGAATAAACATAAGACTTAACAGCCTGGTAAGAACTAATTTTCTCTTTTCTTATTTGAAATACTCTCACATTTCACAACCGTACCACATAATCTGTGCAACATTAACCCGAGATCTGTTATAAAAATGTTCACATATTTGCTTAGAGTAGACTGCTTTCTTTCCAGGGATTCTGATAGCTGCCAGTCATAGGTAACTCAGGCAATGCCCAGCTGGGCTCAGTGAGCTCTCACTTGACCTTTCCTAGGACAGACACAACCAGAGAGAAAAATATATTCAAGCTATGGGTATGGAAGCCTCCTTTTACTGACAAGTGGACACTTATATTAAAATTAAAGAATTAAAGAATGATGAATCATAGAATCATTAAATTGGAAGGGACCTTAAAGATCATTTATTTTCAATCCCTTGCCATGGGTAGGGACAGCTTACCAGGTTGCTCAAAATCTGAAAGCCTCTAGGATCAGATGGACCCTGTAATTGCAAGCAAAGGAACTGTTGAAAATAAAAATAACTGTAACAAAACTTGAGTTTATAAGGGTTAGCTGTTTAGCTTTGGTTAGTTTGAAATGGTTCCCCTACAGACACATAAGGAGACTAACCTTTAATATTTTCATTTTTAGAATCTTCTCTTGATTTTACTGCTGAAAGTTGCAGCCAAAAGAAGAAAAAGAACATTATAAAAATGTTTCAGAGCAACATGGCCTTTTGTCACACCATGATTTGAGTCTGCATGGCTCTCAGTTTTAAAGCTTGAAGGGAACAGGAGGACATCAATAGCCCCTGCTCTCTAATTAAACACTGATAACTCTTCCTAGAATTTTATTTTAAACAAAAATGTCTCCTTAATATTTGCTGTAACAACAGATTGACAGCAAAGAAATTGTGTTTGTTCTCCCAGTTGGTTCAGAACATGCCAATGGATTCAGTACAGGTTTATAAATTCCTTTGATGATTTTGTTCATAGTCTTGAAAGACTTGCCCACAAAATCTGACTTTATATTCATTTATCCTCAGTAAGCTGCATATATCAAGGAACCAGGTACTTTGTGTTCTCTCTGCCTACAAATAGCTCATCTTCCTCTACACAGAACAGAAATGTAGCTTGAGTTAACTTTTTAAATTCAAAAGATGTTTCGAAAGCCAAGTGCCAAGCTCTTTTGGTTAGCTATACTTACATTTTGACATTTTATCTTCCTAACTGCATATATCTGCTTTTAAATATGTATAAATAAGCCACCTATCAGTGCTTCAGGCTAGTTCATCTATCCTATTCTCTCTCATTGTCTGCAGTCATTTTACATTTTGCTGAAGACCAGACTCATAAGCAACATCAGGCTTGTTCATCTTTTAGATAGGTGATGTTTAGTGAATGCTTATAATTAATTACACTGTTGATTCTCTGCCTCTTGTGAAGATTGGATTGAAGGAGAATTAATTCCTAGTCCCTCCTAAAATACAAAATACAATACTAGGGGATGTGCTGTTAGAAAAGTTGATTTCATGCAGAAATGTGACAGCTCTATATAATGTTTAATGGACAGCTGGCTCATTTTTACCTCAAATTACAGCAATCTTTTGCAGCTGTATTTGCATATTAGACATCCTTCTGTTCCCTGCAAGGATTAGAGATCATGATTAACCTGACAGCACTCCAGTATTAAGGAAGGAAAAGTGTCTATGGGAACACCTCAGAGTGCAGCTTCCTGAAAGAGCCATAGCTTAGTTTGGTGTTTTTCTATACATAGTTGGTTTGGGGTAACATTAGAGGTAGATTTTTAAGAAAGAAGATACTGATCAGAGACTACAGAAAAATTGTAATATTACAGTAGCAGAATAGAAGCTTTGGCATCACATACCAAAAGATTGAAATACCAATTACCTTCTTTGCACATGTCCAAATATTATTTTGCCAATTATACCCCAAACCAACAAGAATTTCTGTACCTCAAATTTAAAACAGGACCTTTGAAAGCAGTGGAAAACTGCAGTGTATCCCAGGGGGTAACTTATATGGGGCAGAACTTGTGTAAGGGTGTTTATTCTGGCCATATCAAAGAGGATAAAGGACTATTTGAGATACTTTCCCTTATTTCTTAAAGATAATTAGATTAAGGAAAAAAAAAGCCACAAAAGAAAACATTCCTTATAACAAACATTTACTTAGAAATTTAAAACCCTTTGGAGAGATGAATGCTTTTCTGTGACACTCTCTTTAATACTATCAAGTCAATCTCAAGCAATTTTTCAGCTCCTACTTAGCTTTGAATAACAGCTACTCCTGCTACTTATGTGAAAAAATCTAGTGTGTTTGAGAGTTTTTTAGTTGGTCAAAAATAGATATCTATTCCATAGATACAACAAGAAATACACTCTCCCCATTGTAAGAATTTCTCATGACAATCTTTATTGCAACTTCCATCCACATTTTTAAGGCCTAACATTAAATTTCTTTTTTTGCACTTCGCTGTGTCTTGCAAACACTTATTATAATCAATGTTACACCACAAAATTATTGAGTTGCAAGGCACAGAGTTCACTGGCAAAAGTTATTGAATGTCAGAAAACTTTGATGAGATGCTCATAAGAGACATCTAGAGCTTACCTGGAGTATGAGATAGGTGATATTAATTTGTGCTATCCTGCACAAATTTCTTGAATAACTTTGTGACACTATACAAAATGTATTTGAAATACTGTTTTCATGGGAAAAAAAATAGCAGTTGATTCAAGGAACAGAGATACAAAGTAAGAAAATCACCTCCTGTATGCTTTTATGTGCTGGCGTTCTTAGAATCATAACATATCCATCAAAATAAAAAATAATTCCTTCTTTTTTTTTAAAAAGAGCAGTATTTTTATTTGTCGTTGTCAACGTCTTTCTGTACAGTGACATGTGGATATATGTCAGCCCAGAGGATATTTTTCCAATAACACAGTGTTCTGAATATGTTATTCATGAACAGATGAGCAAGCTTCATTATCTTCCTGTTTGATTGAGAAAACAACTTCAACAGCTTACATTCCCTTTTAACTTTGTATTCCAAACATTGTCAGACTAACCAGAGATTTGAATGAACTTTCTGTCTGTGGTAAATCCTAAACCAAATCTGACGTGACTTAAACATGTTTAGTGAACAAACAGTGAGGAAATGAACAAAAAGAAGAAAGAGGAGATCATGCTGCATGTTTTGCTAGAAAATCCGGAGGCGTCACGACCATGCTATTTCTTTTTTTCCTTTTCTGTTTAGAAGGGCTGGCATTTGCTGAATTGCTTAAGAAATGCATTTCAAAGGATGAGGAAAGTAAAAGCACATGAATGGTTAGTAGGTGACTAGAAAGTAGCAAAACCAGAGGATACTAGAAAGCTGGCTTAGAGTCCCAAGGATGGGCATTCATACTCAGACTCCCTCTGTTTCCACTTTTAAGTGCTTCTGTAAGGATGGAATAACAAACTGACTTAATCCTCCTATATAAGCTTTCATAGCCAGCAGGTGAGTTTCATATGCCCACTTTGAGCAACGTTTCTGGTCTTTTTTTCTGTTCACTAGTGATGGAAAATAAATTTCACTGGTGGAAGCCCTTCTATTTCAGGAAAGGGAATTTTGTACCTTGGCACAGATAAGTCGACAGATCACCTTAAACAACAAATATATGTCCAATTGTTTTTGTATTTTTTCTCTCTCTGTATTCATTATTTTAAACAGAATGAGGCTTGATTTTAACAGGCCTAAATAGAATAAAACTTCATCTTTCAGAACCTATTTGTTTTCCCCATCTCTTCCCCTGCACAGGAAATTCTTATTATGTGACTTAATCAGAAACATATTTCTGGGATGGGAATGCACAAGAGATAATTTTAGCCAGCTGAGGAACAGAGACAGACTTCTTTGGAAACCTACTATCTGATGAAACAACAAAGGTTTGAGTATGAATTATTCAAGACCATATTCAAACTATTCAGGAACCCTGATATGGGTTTTGAAGAAAACAATCCTGAATCCGTAGTGAATTTCTCCAGCTTGGGTCTCTTGAGGCTTGATGAGTTCCCCACATGGGAGTAAGAGTGATACACATCTTTGTGATCTTAGGAACAGGATGAGAAGTGATATCATTAATTATATGCCAGCTTTTTCACCAATAATTCATATCTACAGAGAGGGTTGTATCACAGTTACATTGATTCTACATGGTTACATCTACTATGAAAACTAAATTTGATTGATACCCTGTCTATACTTCCAGTCAAGCATATAGAAGAGTAATGGTGCCTGGATATCCTTTGTGATGAGAAAAATTCTCTTGTGGGTGTGTGCACATGTGCCCATATATCAGATTTTTTAGGGCAAATTCTGAGTTTCTAAGGAAAACAAACTATTTCTGTGACAAACATATTTTTTTCAAAAATATATTTTTTAATGGTAAAGAAATGAGGAAATCTATAACTATAAAAATTAAACTATAAGATTTATAACTAATCCATGAAACTGTAAACCTTTCAGAGTTCTGGGATCAGCAGCTGAACTCACTCTATTTCCACACTACATGAAAAGCAGATATCTTTGCATGGTCTAGGTTAGAGTGAACAGTTATAACTCAGTTATAAATCTGTCATTTATATTAATATATAGTAATAAATCTTTCATAAAATAAATAGTTATTTTATGAACATATAAAAAGTGTATTATCACAGGTTAGAAAATTGGTATCAGTCATTTGAACTGTAACTATGTCAACATGCCAGAAAGAGGAAAAAATAAAGTCGTTGTTGATTTAGTTAGTAGCTAAACTTTGAAAACAGTCCTAAAGTCATGTCAAGATTATCACAATCCCCCCTGCAATAAGTAACTCAGCCATCATCTCAAAATGAGTAACTTTGCTGCATACAATGGTATTGTCTATCAGCAGTGATATTATCAACTCACAAATTATTTGCTAACAAATCTTTAAACCTTTCCAACAGTCCTGTTTTTTTGTTGGTTTTTTTTTTTCATTTTTTACAGATATTCCAAGTCTCTACTTCTTCTGTTAGCCTGAGCTTACGGAGCCAATAGCATGAGAGAATCATCAGTACACAAAACTGGGACATGAAAACTTGAAACAGGACTGAGACCTGTCTGATCTGAAGAGAAGTGGGTTTAAAGCCAATTTAAATCACTTCAGGCAAAGAAGGTAAGAGCAATATTGCCTCAAGATCTGTGCCACTGAGTTTCCTTTTTTTTCTTCCTTGCTTGGATACAAGGATAAAATTATTGCTAAAAGAATTATTTCAGAATGTTAACAGATAAATAATTTTGGGTCATGATAAGCTCAGAAGTGGCTGAAAGAGGCAATATTTCTCTGAATGGCGTCAGCCTCTTTGTTTTTTGAGTGGTCTCAATTGCATTGCTAGAACTCCTGCCTTACCCTCATGGTACTGCTTACCTATGTCCATACTTGATCTCAGACCTTCTCTTGAGATTTTCATGTGTATGTAAACATTTAGATACTCTGTAATGTAATTCTTTAACAGTAATATATGCTATTTATTAGCATTATGTTTCAACAAGAATGGTCAGACCACTTATAAATGTGTTGTTTTAACATGTGGATGAGCCTAATCTAAACCTCAATGGCATATAGTAACTTTTTCAAGAAACAAGGCTGTACTACAAAGAGATTTTGACATTTCATTATGTTTTCTATGCCAAATCAGCTGCTATTGACAACAATTCCTGGGTGACTTAAAAGTCACTGTCCTCCAGAAAGTCGTTATGATTTGACCTTTTCTGTCTCTTCTGAAAATTAAATGTATTCTTCCAAGACAGTCAACCACTAGAGAAAGTATTCTATGCCTACTAATTTTACAGAAAATTTAATGGAAATGATAATTATATAGTGAAAAATTAATTACAACAACTATGCTTTCATGTTAAAAAAAAGATACTGTGTTAAGATTGTTACTGTAAAATAGTACAAAATTTCATTAAAATATTTTGGCTTTAAATTAAAGGAGAGGATCAACAGTATTCTAACTTTTGGCATTTAAAACACATGAACATTTACCCAGCTACTAATACATATAGCAGCATTTACATTTGAATCTTGATTGTGTCAAAGTTGTAATTGTTGCACAGAGCACAGCAAAAAAAAATTCTCAGTTTCACAATTCGTAAACTAATTTTCATTTTTAAAACCATTCTTATAAACATTGACTGGGCTGGTGTCCCTGCATTCTATGGTGACTTTAAGATGCTTCAATCTCCAGTCATCTGTTCTGTTTATGCTGGATATTGAGTTCTGAGTCTTTTAAGACTAGTCCCGAGAGCAAAGGGAGGAGAAGCGTGGAGTTTGTTTGCAGAAATTCCAGTCTCTCCCTGCATTCCCTCTCACAGGCTGTGTACTCTGCAGCATGCTCAGACTGCAGGAGAGAGCTCTCCTTTGCTTTTAATTAGTTTTTTTTTTTAGTTAGCTGAGGCCAGAAGTCTTTTGGGAACTGTTCAGCTGTTGTTCAGTTTGGGAACACCAGGACTATCATGCAGGGGCTCTCTAAGCTGCACTGTGGCCGGACACTGGACCCGAGCCCAGGAGAGACTGAGAGAAACCTGAGGCCAAGCCCACAAAAAGGATTCTCTCTCTCCGATCTACAGACTTTCTGAATTTGCTAGCTCCTCAGAACAATGAGAGATTCCATTGTTCAATATTACTCTTTTTTTTTTCATATTTACTCTTTTTTTTTTTTCTTTCATATTTATGGGTACTTTGCTTGTTAAATAAACAGTTTTTTGCCACTTTTCTCCAAGGAAATCTTTTCCAAACTGATAGTTGGTAGAGACTGCTTGAATTTGCTTTTTAGAGGGCCCTCATTTGGAAGTTTCCTCCCAAATTTGCCCTAAACCAGGACACCCTGTTAGTTAAAACCTTTTGTTTTCTGTTTTCCATGTGTGGATCACATCAACAAATTAAAAAAATAGTTTGCTTATCTAAAGAAAAATTTTGTTATGAAACATATTATGAAATGGTTTATCTTCTGTCTTTTTAACTTTAAATTTTCAAAGCTATAAACATAATGAATTACCCATGCAGGTTTTTCCTTTTTTGGGGTTGTTTTGGTGGATTTTTTTGTTAGATTAATTTCTTTCTTTTTTTTTTTTTTTTAGTCTGGAGATGAGGAAATCAGAATTTTTGCCTGTTTGCTATACTGATTTTGAAACTCTAACAGTCATGATAGTTTCATAGCCTCTGGAAAATGTTAGTAGTCTTTCCATGAAATTTATGTTAGAACAGATTTAGCCTGAGGGAAATTTTGAATATTGTAGCTAGGTTAAGTACCTTGGGAACAGCTCCTTTATGGGATGTGTGCAAGACAGGTATAGACTTACAGAAATGAGTCATGGATCTTTGAGTGGGGAAGTTCATATTGTGAAAGATATCTGTGTTGAAAAATAAGCTGGAAATGCAAAGGAAGAAATTCTCTCTGTAAGAGAAGTATAATTAAAAAACAAACCTCAAGAAAGCAAATTAGCAAAGGTTCATTATAAAAACAGAATCTTGAGAAATCATAGACTGAGAAGACAAAGTATGTGGAAACTCTACTTTCTCCCATTTTGCTCATGTTCTCACCACAGCTTTTGTAATAACGTACCTCAGACTGTGAAAACTCAAGTTCAAAATAAGCTTTCCAATTTATGCTGTACAAAGCCCCGCTATTAAAAAGCACAGCGTATTCGCAGTGGCCATTTTCATGAAGATGATGTTTTTTGGGCATTGCGTCAAATCTTGAACGAAACCATGCCACATCACAATACATTTAAGAAGTATTTTTCATTACATCACAGGCTACAGGAATCACAGAATCACAGAATGTTAAATGTTAGAATGAACCTTAAATACATCTCCCAATAGATCAGATTGCTCAAAGCCGCATCCAGTTTGGCCTTGAACACTTCCAGGCACGGAACAACCACAGTGTTTCTGGGCAACCTGTAGAACCTTTACAACAAAAAATTTCTTCCTAATATCCAGACTAAATTTCCCCTTTCCATTTGCACCCATTATTTCACACTCAACTTGAGGAGGCAGAAGTCTGATCTCCTGAAGTCTGGGGCGGTGATCTTGCTGTGTGCCCACCTCAGCGCCTTGGGGATCTCCAACGCCACCATCTCATGATCACTGCAGCCAAGGCTGCCTTGGAGCACTGTACTCCCCACCTGCCCCTCCATGGTGGTGAGCACAAGAGAATGACAGGAATAATATTACAAGAGAATGATGAACACAATGAGAACGATGTTAAAGCTCAACATTCTTGACTATGGATGAATTTCTGCTTGTTTAATTTTTTTGTTGTCTCATGATGTAACTGTTCAAGGATTGTATGCTCCAGAGCTGCCTTGGCTATGAACATCTTTACATACATCTGCCAGTGCAAGCAAGTCACAAGTCTTACTACAGACTAAACAAGTACGTCAGGAAGCAGGAAAATCTGCCATCAGCTTTTCCCTACGTATTATCCTTTAAGCTATTTTAAATGGCATCTCCCATCTTCTATAATTAGAACCAAAGCAGCCTGAATTTTTTCATGTCCAGCTGAAATGGAACGTTTCTGTATTGCATCAAGTGGTGGTTCATGCTTCCTCTTTCCAGATTGGAGGTAGCCATAGGCCTTAGTGCTTTACCTTCTTGTTTCTTACCTAATCTGCATCGGTTGCTGAGCAATGAGTCCCAAGGACTTTGTTGAGTAATACAGTAAAAGAAAGGGTTACTCTTTATGGTTTATGCTTTCCACAGCTGAAATACTACATGAGCTACAACGAAATGAGTTTTACTATTTTAATTATGTGCAATTAAATGTTCTATCAGAATTTCCTACAGTATTTCTTCAAATAATTCTCTCCAGTTAGTGTAATGACTTTACTGACTTTCTGGAGAGCAAAACTAAAAAGTAAAAAACCTAAGCAAAAGAACAAATAAATAAATAAGGCTAGTGTGAGATATAACCTTTTCTTGATGCATATAAAAAATAGAAATAATTTTTAAATTAATTAAAATGTAATTAAATTTAAAATTATTTAAAATTATAAAAAAATATTAAATTTTACTTCTTTTAGTGAAGAAATTATTGGTCTAGTCACTGGTGATAATCTCTGGACCCCATGTTGTTCTACTGAATGTAGAAATATTGCAACAGATAATGAAGGGAAGTTGATGTATTGATAGGTCTTTGCTTTAAGTTATACCTATGTGGATATCCTCAAGCTATCCTGATCCAATATAACAAGAATGAACTGAAGGAATTCTCTAAAATAGGAACTTAATGTTAGTTTAACTAGGATCTTTCGAATTGACCAGAAAGTCATCATTTACTGCATGTCTACAGAATGAGATTTCAAGAGAGATGCAAAATGTGAATTTACTTACAGGAAATATCTGTAATCTAGATGAAGAATAAGTCATCAGGTTTAAGCAAATGCTGTTCCTGTGACACAACAAGAACAAAGCATCTGTAGCATATGGCACTTGTGCCTCTGTCCTTAACTGTGTAGAGAGAGAGAAAGTAGGACTGTCACCTTTTCACCAAGGCACTTTACCTGGGTTCTCTGTGTCCCAAACCAACGCACCAAAACTTTCCTTTTTGTCCAAGGAATAAAGCACAAGCATAGTGCTATGGCAGTGTCATTAAAGAGCACCCACATCCTCCCTCCAAGCAGCTTTATGTAAACTTGAGCCCAGAGTATTATAATTTAGCCTAAATTCTGAGCTTTTCTTGCAGGCTGAACCTGGTGGCATTTGGGAAAAATGCAATGTCATATTCATCCACTGTGCGTTGATAGAAACTGATAGGCATGCATTAGTCTTCACAGCAAGCTCTGAATAACTGAAAGCTGTGTACAGAAAAGTTGGATCCTTGCCATGGATTAAATAGATACTGTGCATAGATTGATAGATACAGATTTTCTTTTTGAGGAACAAAAAAGAAGAACAAAAATGTGTCTTACTCAAGAACCGCATGTGGGATGAATTGGTGACAGAAACCAGCTTAAAGCAAAAAAATAAAACCCCAACACACAACTTTGAAAGTTCCCATGTTTGTACATGCCACATCCTGACATCTTTCCTTGAAAGGTTGATTATTTTATAATACATCTCCTCACAATGCCTCTGCAGTTTTAGGAATACTGATGAGGCATCTGAGAGTTAAGACAAAAGCAGTGGGGCTGCAAATATTTTGCAAATTATTTTTACTTGTGAGAGGAATGGATGGGACAATGCTATTAAAAAAAAAACAACAAACCAACAACTAAATCAGGTATAGAAAGAAACTGCAATTTCGATTTTATAAAGACAAATTCTGACCTGGGCGAAATCAATAAATGAGAAAATGTGATGCTTTTGAAATACTGGCTTGCTTTCTGGTTACATAGGAACAAAGGACTTTCTGGGAACATAGGTAGAAAGAGAAGGGACAGTCCTCCCCTGGCAGTGCTGAGCAATAACTGAGGAAATATTTGATCCTGTTTGGCCATCTTCTTTTGAAGAGTGATGTACAAGACACACTGCCCTCAAACTTGAAGGCTTCTTGTCTTCTAAAATGGCCAGAAAACTGCTTTATCCCACTCCAGTACTGTGTGTTGACTTGATGACACAAGATTTTTCTCACTTTACATATATTTATATTTGATTTGTTACAGACACCTTACTCCCACTACAAACCACTGCAAAGTCACACTGAGTTGAAATAGAGTCAAGCATTAACATCTCCCTGTATTCTTTCATGTAGCTGGTGGTGCAAGGGCACAAGCCAGCTGGGAGATGAAAAATGTGAGATAATACAGTCTATCCTCACAGGAAATGTGCCAAGTCAGCACATTTGCCAACTGATCAGTGCCAACTGATGCCCCCATAAGTGAAATAAAGAGGAAGAACATGACAAGGGTGTAGGGAACAAGTACAGGGGACTCATATGAGGTTTATGTCTGTTTATGCTCTTGGTGTGGGGTGCTTCTCCCCCTGCATCCATTGCATTTTCCATCTCTTGTATTCCAAGAGGAGATGGAGCAGCAAGTGCCAGAGCAAACATGCCATGTTCGTGTTTGTGGCACAGTGAACATGCCACACTGAAACAACACCCCTTAAAGCTTCCCTGGGAACTCTGTGTGTGCCTAGGAATGCTGTAACTTTGAGCTCTGGAGAGGAAGGATCATCACCTACAGTGGCTGGTCTGCAGACCATCTGTGGGACATTCCCTCATGGTCCTCAAGGAGCTAATTGACTTGACTTGCCTTTGTTTCTGACTGGGAGAAATAAAAGGAATGGAAAGAATAAACAATGTAAGGCAAAAAAGTGGACTGACATCCAGAAAACATAAACACATGAGGCACTACAACACTGGGAATCATCCTCATTAAATGTATTGCAATGTATTTTTATGCACTGTGGATTTGACCCGTTATATTTATAATAGAGAGTGTGATAATTTTATTTCCCAGATATGGGATTGCTTCAACTGCTCTGGCATCACCCTACTGTTACAGTTCCCAAGTATTTTAAATAGTGAGAGCTATTTCTGTAACTTCTATAACAAACTGTAGCTTTGAGTGGCACATGAATAAGTCTCGTGGGTTAACACCAGCAACAGGCCTGAAGCTTGCCTGCAGCAACAGCCAGGTTGCCCTAGGGAGGTTGGGATTTTGGGAGGGTCTCTTTCTCTGGAGAGATCTCCTGGGTTAGAAATAGTCTGGATTACTTCTATTAAGGATTTTTTCTGCCAGGTATAGCTGAAATGAAATGTTAGTCATACCCAAGCAACATCCATCAATACGTTTGGGCTATGGGATGCAGTTTTAATTTAATTGTACATTCTTAATTGAGTTTGTATTTGTAATTATAGGTCTAAATCTTAACAGACATACTTTTGGTTACAAACCATTTTCTTTCCTGAAGAAAGTTCTCTAAGATATGCAAAAATAAGTACCCTTATTAATTTGAAAATGAAGGATGTAGAATAAAAGATATTGTTATTATTATTTGTTCAATATTATGTACAGAGATGTAATCTAACCCCCAAAGCTGCTACAGAACTTAATTTCTTTTATATACTTGGTTTGTATTCAATTAAATATGTATGATTAAATATGTATGACAGCTAAAGGATTTGTAAGCAAAGTATTTCTCTAAAACTAAATCCCTATTTTAGTTCAACTTTGAGAGAAATAAAAATTAAGACTCAGATGAATACTTTAATTTTATTATTATTTTTTTAATAATCCTATGTAATCTTTTCTAGGTTTCCAAAGCTGAAGAGGTTAGTACTTTGTGACTTAAGACTCTTTATGAATACTGTTTCTGGTAAAGGTCTAGGATTTACAGATCTACCTAGCTTTAGAGCATGCAATGCTGCTTGAAGTGTCTGAAATTGTGTTTGAGCTCTATGACATGTTGAACATGCAAAAGGGGTTGTTAATTGCTGCCCTTATTTGAAGGAAGCTTTTAATCTAAAAATAATTTCATATTGCCAAGCTGAAACATTGGCCTTAGTGATGCACATGAGAAAGGGAATTTATACTGAAACCCCAGACTACAGTGTTATGAGTTGTGCCAAAGCAGAAAAGAGCAGAAAACTTAATAGTGAAGGGATAGGACATTACAAGGGGATTTTTTTATATATATAAACAAAGACTTCTTCCATATAAGGATAAGAAGATTAAATTTCTTTAATAGCTGGGGAAAGGCTTGCTTGCTTTAAATAACTATAGAAACTTCCTTTGTGGTGCAGCATTCCAGAGCAAGGCCACATAATCTCTTGGTGCATGTAAATTGCTGTGTGAATTATGTTCCAGTTATGAATTCAGAACTTAACTGTGACTGACTCCAAAGGGAGGAAAAACTCTCGCTTCACACAGCTATGGAAGAATTACCAGGGCCTTTATCACTGGAACTTGACATGAATATTGGCAATGTCAAATATTAAATTTTTTCTCACAATGAAATGCAGGAAAAGTGGGGTTTATTCTGCCTTTCCATGTGTCAGCCCATGTACCTGGAAATATGAAGGATTCCAAAGAGCAGTACCCCAAAAAACGCTTCTGATTTTCTCCTGCTGGTCCTTCCTGAACAAGATGACAGTCTCAGGGATGAGTGCCTGGTTGATTAAACTGGTGGCTGCAGTGTCTCTTTTTCCCTCAGGACACTGTGCACATATCCCACATCCTTCCAAAGGCTGTGCCTGGAGGGATGGTTTATTACCCAGCAATTAGCAATTCATTAAAGTAATATTGTAATAGTTGAGATAAATATTTTGCTAGTCACTTCATTTTACATTTTTCATCTTTGTTTCTCATCTGAGGGGCCAGAACGTTTGATTGGCTTTTTTTTTTTTTTAGTTAAGTATATGTAAACAATGTAGTTTTGGTGTGATATAGCCTTCAGCAGTGTGGAGTTAGTCTATGAAACTACAGGTGCTGCAGCTTCTGAACACACAGTTTCTAATACAACTTTGGAAAATAAATAAATTAAAAAATATGGAACCTAGTACTTCAAATTCAGCAGAAAATTGTTCTGAATAAAATACCTCATTCAAATGTATATCAAAAGCACATCTGTGTTTTATTATACTTTGAAAATAATAATTCATTGCAGATGATGGGAAGAAATCTACTGTCTCTTCCCATACAGAGGCACTGTGTTCTAAATCATCTGCTGTGTCCTCTATGAAGATCTATGAAACACTTTGAAAATAAAAAAATTGGAAAAATGGGACATAGGCAAAAAAATCAGTAAGATTTTCAGTTAGATTTGGAAAATGTAAAATCTTATTCAAAATACGACCTAAAATGAAAAAAAAAAATTACTGTAGCTCACTTAATCTTTATTACAGTGAGATTTATGGCCTTACTATTTATGATAGTTTTCTCATTTTAATATCTAAAAATATCGGTCATATCATTAAGGCTAATTTAACCCATGTCAGTCCACTTGTGCACTGGCTGACAGGAAGATTTTTATGTCCTTTTTTGTTGTCCTTTACAAGAGCCATTTGGACACCCATAGAAGTGCTTATGAGCATTTTTGTAAGACTTACTGTGACTTTTACTGTGTGCATGTTGTAGGAGGCAATGTATAGTGATTTCACATAATTTAAGCTATAAAGAGGAGAAAAATGTGTATCCACCAAGATTGTAACCACTTTGTAACTCTTACTCCTTGTCCCTGCAAATGGAAAATAATCCTTTTCATGTAGCCCATGCAGTTTCAGTGCACTATTTCATCTTAGCTGAATTCTGACTGTAAACTTCAGATAACAAAGGGATGGAATGCTATTCTAGATTTCTTTATCTATGCCAAATGTTTGCCCCAAGTATAATTTCTCCCTAGAGTTTCTCTAGTGTGTCTGGCTGCATACCATAAGCAACTTTACTGGATGTTTTTGAGACCTGTCCTGCTGAGTCAGTCAGAGTTCTGGTTTGCCTTCGATGGAAGAAGGAACTAGTCCTAAATGAAAAAGCTTTCCCCTGTTTGGAGACTTTTTGCAGGATTACATTGTAATTTTGTTCAGCTGAGCTCTGGCATGTGCAGGTCACTTCAGGATATTTTCATGGTTGGGACCAGATGGAAAATGTCTTTTGCAATCAACAAAAAGATTCCATTGTTGACATTTCAAATTTTTTTCTACAACTGTAACTGATTTACTTTCTACAAATTTTAACGGTGTCCAAGAATGATTACAAATACTTTGCAATGAGATTACTTTCATGGCTCAGAGGGTATGCAGTGTCATAGAAATTCACTTTATTTTGGTGTGTTTAGATTCAGCTTGAGCAGAATTTGTTGCTTGACTAGCTTAACTGATACATCATTTGACTTTCATGTGGAATAACATAATGGTTTTTCAGTCCATTAATGAATCTATCTGAAAAACCTAATCATATCCTGATAATTGGATTTCTCTCATACTCTTCCCTTCTTCACAAAATAATTAACTTATGTGACAAAAGGCTCTCATCTATGCAGACAAAGAATAGAGGAGCAAAGGTGGGTGGAGAGCCCCCCAGTTCTTGGCAGATGGATGAGCACCTTGATCTGCCTCTTCCTGAGGCTGTGCCAGGAGTGTGGTTGGCCCCACAGAGCATGGAGGGAATTGCAAACTTATAGTGTTTTAAGATTTGCATATGGGAATCTTCGTATTGAGAATTGGAATTGGCAGCTTCTAAATCTTGAAAAACACACGGAGTATGTCTCTTGTAAAGAGACATATTTCAGAAATCTTCTTCAAAACAATTGTTTTGACTCTCCTATTGTTTTTCTCACTGAGGTAGGAAAGCACCACTGGCTTCTCTCTTCTGCAACGTGTACCCAAATTGGTTGTCTCATTTCCAGAGTGAAACAAATGCCTTCTGTTTATCAGAATTGGTTGTCATCAGTTTCTAAAAAAATAGCTAGGGTTTTGGTCTAAAATCCACAACAGTTTAAGATCCTTGTTAATCAAAATCTGGATGTAAAGATAGATACTGCGTCAAGATTTTCTCTACTTTAAAGAATAGATAAAAATTTGAAGCAACTGCTCTCACTTGAGAGATCAGGATATTAGTTTGCCTGTAAGAAATCCTCCTGTTTTGTAACGCAGGTATGCATGTTTGAGCTTTTTCAAGATAAGTCCCGTACCTTCCACTGTCAGTGGTACAGAAGAAGTGAATACAGGACCTCCTTACATTCTGCTTTCCAGAAGGAAAATTAATCCAACAGAACAAAGCCATTTTCATGCTCACTGTGCATAATTCATCTGTCCATAATTTTTCTAAACTCTGCAGTAGTGGCATAGTGTTTACTGAAACTGAAAATAAACCCCCAAAATCTCCCTCTAAAACCCTCTATAGTTTTATTTTTAAAAGCCAGCTTTTGAAAATGCAGCACGTTTTAAGAGTTTCAAGAACCACATTGCTGTTACTGCTGCAGAGGTAATTTTGCCTTACAGGTCTAAGCAAGGCTCAGCCATCAGGGCCAACGCTGCAGGTTCCTCAAAAGTCCCTATAAAGTGTTTTTCCCCACATGAAAAAGATCTCACCAAAACATTGCCTAATGATTTGAAAACAACTGGAAATTGGGGCATAAAATTACTGTAGTGCATTACTACATAAAAGGGTTTAAACACTTTTTTGTTATTGCTCAAGTTTCTAAGAGTTTATACGAGTCTTTCACAGCCACATGCCTCAGATGCGAGATATTTCACAACAGGCTGCAAATGAGGGATGACTCTTCTCTAAAAGATAGTCGAGAGAGGGGGAGGAACACAGAGCTGGTTTTTGGAAAAGCATGATGTGGCCAAGTCATTCCAGGAAACAGTGTATTTGGAGCTTAATAAAGAATTGTTAATTTTACTCTTTCTGGAGAGAAAGTGTCAGGGTTCCTTTGGTGATGACTGACTTGAAATTCGTTTCTTGACTTGGTCTTGGAGCATTGTGATGCTTCTCTTTGAGGCTGGGTAGGTGATGTTGGCACAGAAGTCCTGTGACTTGCCACATGTAATTCAGCTCATTATGAAGGGATAAATATATCTTCTTATATTGTCTGGTGATTTATATGGTCATTTTCGTGTTACGTTTTAAAGTTTAATTGCACTTAAGTTTTATTAATATTAACAACAAAGGAAATGTTTGAGTGTTACATATTCAGTTGTGTTATTTTTCCTGCTTATGTTCCAAGTTGGAAGTTTGATTGTAATGTCAGTGAGAAGTTTGCTTTGAATCAGTGATTTACACACCTGTAGTAATGTATTTAGTGTTAGTCCTTGGTATGTATTTCAGATTATAATCCTGAGATTACTTTTGGTGAGGAAAAACAGCTTTGGCAGCGACTGGGAGTTTAGTTACAGGGTTGAAAATATAATTTTAATTATTTATATTCATTTTTTTAAAAATTGTGTTTATGCTTAAGGCTTTTCATTCAGGTGACCCTCACATATGACTGAGCACAACACTGGCAACAAACTGTAGCCAACAGCCACAGACGTAATAATGCTGCCTCTTCTGTTGTGTGAGTTTTGATCAACTCAGAGAAGAGTGCCTCAAGTTATGGAGGATTTGGAATCCCTAATGAAGGAAAAATATGCTTTAGCTGTCCTCAGAAATTTACTTTAGAAGACAAAAGGAGTCACAGAGGCTTAATTTGTAGTCAAGATTATTTTATGCCTCCCTTGATAAGCTGTAAAATATTTATACAGCAGATTTCTTCTTTCTGTGGCAATAAGTTTTCCATAAATACATGAATTTACTTGAACCTGCAATGTGCAGTTGTACACCACCTTATCAGCAGCAATCCTCAAGCTAGGACTAACCTGAACTGGCACATCCAGGGGACACAGTGCTATGCCAAGAAGACAAGAGCCTGATTTCTCAAAGCTGCATGAAACCTGAAGTAGAAATTACAGATTTTAAATAGTAATAAACACCTTGGGTGTTGTACAGCCCTGTATCAGGGTACTCAGATTCTGGTTTGAGGGACAGAACATCAGTCTTTTTAGAACATATCACCATGTTTAATGGCCTAGAGCTGGTATGTCCATCTCCCCTGATTATCTGCTGCAAACTAATGTCAGAGATGAAAAGGAGTCAACAGAACAGACAGGGATGCAACTTAAAAAGAATCACATTAAGTTGCAAAATAAAAAACCCACAACTTTTCCTTCAAGGGAAATAATTTAAATGCACAAATATTTTTTTATTTTTCTTTAATTTGAAAATTTTTAAGGCTCAGTGTGTTTGTATTTATTTACTTCCCCATTCCTTTCAAAGATATGCCTCTCTTCTGGAAGCTTTCATTCCATTACAGTCCTCTCAAAAGTAGAAAAATATCAACAACTTAAGTGTCATAATCTGTTGCTCGAGGCAGGTGAAAAAGTAGAGTCAGGGGTTTACAGTCTACTCTCTGCAACATATTAACAACAAATTGTGGCATAAAGATACTTGAAGTTCCTCCGTGTATTTGTGTGAAAATGACACAGATCAAATTCTATCAAATTGGATTTTTTAAATCTCTAACAAGAATATTTTTATAAAGGATAAAAAAATGCATATTGTAAAATTACATGGAGCACGCTAACAACGTAACACTTTCACCATTACCTCTTAGATTGCTTGTATGGCAATGAGAACTTAATTTACAAAGGTATACATAATACTAGATTTGCAATATTTTCCTTAAATCCTTTTCTGTTTTGACCTAAATATGTGTCATGGACTAAAATATTACTTAATGTGCAGTCTTTTTCAGACACTCTTGCAGTAACCTTTATAGCATTTATTTATGTAAGCTCTTCTACTGTGCTGTGTAATAACATTGAAATTTCCAAGTTTAAAAATGAGATTTTGCATTAATTTGTTCTTCCCTATAGAAAAATAAAATGGGACTAGTAATTTGAACAAAATGTGACTAAAAGCCTTACTTTTTGTTTTCCCTTTATAAGCTAGGGAAATATTTTTCTTAATCCTGATACAATAACATATGAAAGTGTGTTTTGGAAAGGTAAAGTTCTCTCCATAGTGGAGTACTGGGAGACATTTCAATTATGCACTTCTCACCAACTAATTCTGGATGCAATCATTCCAGCTAGGTTATGATTGCTAGATGAGCTGGATAAAGCTTGAGTCGTTGTGGCTGTCAGATAAAGTGTTTGAGGAAAAAAGGGTTTGAAGAGTGGGCAGAAGCACTACCATCACTCTGCAGCCTGCCTCCATGTTTTGACGTTGCTTTCAAATAGTGTTGGATCACTTCCAGAAGCAAAACAGTACAACAGCTGGTCCCAATTACTCTAACTAGTGTGTCTACAAGCACAAATGGCCAGTTTTCTAATTTGGCTCTCTGGTTTAATGAATTAGTTATTTAATAATTTGACAGAAATCCTAGTGTTGTGCTTAGCTGCTTGCTTCTGTTTAATCTTCTCATTGTAGCTGTGTTCATACAGTCCTGCTGCAATCACTGGCTGCTATTGTAAATTATGTAGATGAGGAAGCAAAATACACTGGCAACACACAGCATACAGTTGTTGTTATTTTACTTCAAAAGGCCTACAAGCTGAAAATCTTGTACTTGATAAGCTTTTTACTAACAAGAGTTATCACTTAATACAGGTAGGAATACAGAATTTTGACCACCTTTTTCTTGTCTCTCAGAAATTTCAAATGAAAAATTAACATTTGAAAGACCCACATTCTACTTACTCTTACACACTCATCTACTTCACAGGATATGTTTTCAGAGGCTTTAAGAGAGTTGCAGAAAAATGTACCTGTTTGAGCACAAATAGGAGCTTGCTCGTGCAAGTGGTGTAGAATGATGCACAGCTGTCACAGTGGGATAAGGAAGCATCAATGACTGCACAAATGAGAAAAGGTGCACATGTTATGAGCACACAACATAAACCCGCAAAGAAATGGTCCCAGATATACTGAAAATTAGAATATTCACCCATTCCTCTCAACACTTTGCTTCTAATAAATCACCAAGAGGTTATAGTTACCAAGCAACCAAAGCCTGTTAATTCGTAGTACAAGATTATGAATTCCTGTTGGCTTGTAAGGAGGACTAGGAATTGAAAGATGCAGCTTGGGGAGAGTAAGGGAGAAAAAATGTTTTGAAATGAGATGTTTTTTTTTTTTTAATGTCACAATGGTATCAAAGGAAGCAGCCAATTCACATTCTTTTTGCATTATGTTGCAATGAAAACCTACTTGTTCAGGAAGGCCACAGTGATTGACTAGAAAAAGCCTTGAGGGAATTGGAAAGTGGGGTGGGGAGGGGTGTTTATCTGTTCTTACTCAATGTCTTGTGCAGCCTGGGACTCTGGGTAGGTTCATGTTCCTTCAGTGCCATAAAGTGAGAAAAACAGAGCAGGGAAGGTGGGAGTCATGCTGTGGCTGGGCAAGACTTTTACTGGGCTAAGCTGGTTTGACACCATTTACTGATTGGGGACTTTGCCTGTGAGATTATCAAAATCCACTTGAACCTTAGGGATTAGCAAATTAAAGATTGAAATAGGTAGATAATATGACATCATGGCTTCATGATACGTAGTTCTTTTGTTGAAGTTCACAAAATGTCATTTGAATTATGAAGCTTGAATTTAGTGTCTCTTCATTTTAGAAATAATAGGAAAGATGTGCAGTATGAAAGTCAGATTTGGTGCAAACTATGAGCTGGAAGCACAGAAAAGTCAATGGCAAATGGAATAATAGACCACATTACAAACCAAAAACTACTGAGAACTGGTTGCAACAAAGAAGAAAATTATTTCATCAGCAACAATTTTTTTCCCCTAAAGAAAATACATAAGCATAGTCTCCCTAAATATACCACAATACCTCTACTACTTCTACTACAAAAAAAAACACTTAGCCAGCAGTAAAAATGAGCCATCCTTACTACAATAGAATTAGGACAAATTTCTTTCTTTATTTTCAATATTCCAAAAGCAGGTGCAGATAATTTTAAATTCTTTTCAACTTTCTCTAGGGCTCAGTGCAAAAAAAAATATTGACCACTTACCTCAAAATAACTATAGATTATGAAGGTATCCAAGGCCAGGATGGACTGGGGCTATGAGTAAAGTGGTGTAGTGGAAGGAGTCTCTGCTGTCAGAGACCGAAATTCTTCATGCCTTGAACATAGTTATGAAGGAGTTTTGCCCATTATAGCAAAAAATATATCAAGATGTTAATCCACTGGATTCTATGTGTTTTAGGGGGGACCCTC